>LR812524.1:68174524-68239524 GCA_903798195.1 Danio kyathit | reverse complement strand
TTATAACAAAGCGCAGAAAATTATTACAAAATAATATATTCTATCTACAAACCAGTGTTATAACCATAACTATATTCATTTAATAAGAAATTCAAGTGTGCAATATCAATCACTTTTGTAGAGCTACAAATGAATGCAAATGAATGAGGAGGTTTCGACAGGCTTGAGTTACAATGGCTGCACCTACTTTTCCTGGAAAAAGAACGCAGATAAAAAAAAGTGTCTGTGCTCTTTTATGCTTTACAGGGAGCAGTTTCATTTCCTCTTCTCTCAAAAACATACTATTTGCATTTATTGGTGGTTGTTAATAACAGATCCATTTCAAACAATTACATTGGGGGAAATAAGTATTGAATACATTGTGTTTTTAAAGGGAATAATATTTCTAAAGGAGTTGTTGACATAAAATTGAAGCAGGTTTTGGTAAAAACCCAAACAACACAAACATAAAAATAAAACATTTGGACAAAAATAGTTGTGTAATAACAATGGAGTGACAAAGGGAGAACGCCCTGAATTACTGAAACATATTTAATACTTTATATAATAGGCTTTCTTGGTGATGGCAGCTTAAAGACGCCTCTCATATGGAGAATGAAGTCACATGCATTGGTCAGGTGTGATTTTTCTCACATACTTCAAGAGAATCACAATCTTGATGGTTCTGTGGGTCTCGTCTATTAAATCTGAGCTTTATTTTGTATTTTCTATTGGATTTAAGCCAGGTGATTGGTTGGGCCATTCTACAGCTTGATTTTCTTTCTCTGAAAGCATTCGAGAGTTTCCTTGGCTGTGTTTTGGATCATTGTCTTGCTGAAATGTCCACCCTGGTTTCATCTTCATCCTACTGCTAATGTAGATGTTGGACTGAAGCAGCAAATATTTATTACACTGAGGAAGGGCAGAGGATTGCTGAAGAACTACTGAGAGATTTCAGCTGCTGTCTGGGCTTTCACTGCCCTTCTACACCTCCCTTTCTTCATGTGTTCAATACTCTTTCCCCGTGTCATTTCAGTTTATTACACATAACTTCATTTGTAAACTAATTTTATTGGTTTTCTTTGCATATATGTATTTTTTTGGTTGCTTACAACATTTGGTGTAAATTTCAAGTCAACAGCACTTTAGAAAAATGATGACGCATTTAATACTGATTTTCCCCGCTGTATATTCTGCATCAGAAAGGCATCAGCTTACTTTCGCAGTTTTAGCCTTTGATCGGCGCTCCTCCATGGCTTTCTGTAGCGTCTCAACATCCTCTTTAGTACCATTCAAAACCACAAGGTCTTCTTCTTGGAAAGGATCTCCACACTGTAATACACACAATAACAATAGGAATGTTAAAATGACTGAAAACATTACTTACTGTTAAATGACTGGTAAAACAAACTAATAAAGAGCAAACAAATTAAAAACAACAACACTGATTTAATTAAAATGAATTACACAATAAAATTAGCAGAAGTAGTAGTAAAACGTTTTATAAAAAACTTATGTCCAGAATAGTACAATCTGGAGACAAAGGAGGATATAAACAGTAAAAGCATTTAGAAAATAAAATAAATTTAAAAAATATATAAAATAAAAATGTTAAAATAATTAAAAATGTTTAACAAGTGAAGATTTAATAAACACTGATATCAAAATAAATTAAAATAAAATAAAGATAAAATAAAATAAAAATGTAAAAATAATAAAAAGTTGAACAAGGAAAGATTCTATAAATATTGAAATCAAAATAAAAAAAAGAATAAAAAGTTGAACAAGGAAAGATTCTATAAATATTGAAATCAAAATAAAAAAAGAATAAAAAGTTGAACAAGGAAAGATTCTATAAATATTGAAATCAAAATAAAAAAAGAATAAAAAGTTGAACAAGGAAAGATTTTATAAACAGTGAAATCAAAATAAAATAAAATAAAAATGTTAAAATAATAAAAAGTTAAGGAAGGAAAGATTTTATTAATATTGAATTCAAAATAAAATAAAAATGTAAAATTAATAAAAAGTTAAAGGAAATGTTTTTATAAACGGTGAAATTAAAAAAAAAGGTTGACCAAGTAAACATTTTATAAATATTGACATCTAAATAAAATAAAATAAAACAAAATAAAATAAATAAAAAGAAAAGAAAATGTTAAAATAATAAAAAGTTGAAAAAAGAAAGATTTTATTAATATTGAATTCAAAATAAAATAAAAATGTAAAATTAATAAAAAGTTTAAGGAAATGTTTTTATAAACGGTGAAATTAAAAAAAAAGGTTGACCAAGTAAACATTTTATAAATATTGACATCTAAATAAAATAAAACAAAACAAAATAAAATAAATAAAAAGAAAAGAAAAATGTTAAAATAATAAAAAAGTTGAAAAAGGAAGGGTTTGAAAGATTTCATAAACAGTGAAATAAAAAAATAAAATTTAAAATTTAAATAATAAAAAGTTGAAAAAGGAAACATTTTATAAATATTGAAATTAAAATAAAATAAAAAAGTAAAAATAATAAAAAGTTGGAAGAAAAAAAAATGTATAAACGGTGAAATCAAAATAAAATAAAATAAAAATGTTAAAATAATAAAAAAAACTTGAAAAACGAAGGGTTTGAAAGATTTCATAAATAGTGAAATAAAAATAAATAAATTTAAAAAATAAATAAAATAAAAATGTTAAAATAATAAAAAGTTAAACAAGAAAAGGTTGTATAAACAGTGAAATCAAAATAAAATAAAAATGTTGAACAAGGAAAGATGTTATAAATAGTAAAATCAAAAAAATGAAATAAAATGAAATAAAAATCATAACACAAACACAGTCTTCTAAAACGTAACTGTCTTCTGAGTCAGCTTTATCTCTGTGTTCAAGCTTTGCTGAAATGTTGCAGGACATTAAATGAGGCATATAATCTATTTACAGTTATGCTACTTGCACATGGAAATATATTAACAAAAATGTCATGGAGGGCAAAACAATCAATGTTGGAAGCGCTCTGTTATATCCAACATGAGCTCACAAATCAGCTGTATCTGATACAGCAAATATACTCAACCTTTCAAAATTTTGGACACATCTTCTCGATGTTAATGATAAATCAACCTACTAAAATCATCACAATTATATTATAATAATATGCAATGGAAAAGAAAAGAAAAAGATAAATATATAAATATCAAACAATACCAATACAAAAACTAAACATTTGATAGTTAAAATGACTAATGTCGAAAAGCCAAAGTGCAAAAAACAGAGAACAGTTAATAAAACAGAAAACAACCTGTCCTACAAAACTCATAGAATATGATATGAATCAAAGGTCAGAATGAAGCATAAAACTTTATTAAAGAACATTTTTATTACCCCCCCCAAAAAAAAAAAAACTTTAAAAGAATTTAAATTCTTCAAAGATCATTTTTTTTTTTAAATCTGTCATTATAAAAATAAAAAAATCAGTCATTATAAATTAAGGCCAACTTAAAACCACAACTTTTTAAAGGATAGAATTTTTAAATTAATTAATCTGGTTAATTAAAATGAATTGCTGTAACGAAGATTAAAACACAACACTAATTGATTAATGCAAAAGAATAACGTACAGAATAATCAATAACGATTATTATGATGTGGCTTTTTGCTGAATTCGAAATTCAATAATATACAAAATCAAGTCATTAGCATTATTCAGCACTTATGTGTGCGCTAATGTGTTTTAAACTTATGATTTATTTTGTATTATAGCCCAGTCAGAGCAAACCTCTCATCTGTATCTTTAATCTTCACCAGCACATGTGACCTCTGTTAGAGAGTAATTCTGTCATTCTGAGTTTATAATAGTCCAAAAGGTGATGATAATAATTAAACATGGTAGTTTGTTCATGTTTTAGGCTGCTGAAAGAATCATTTTCTCCTTTGTTTTTTTCGCGCTTCACTCTCGCGTTTGTTCGTTTCTGAAAGGATCAGATGTCAGAAGCACTTCAATATTACAGAATATTATCAGAAGCACGTTGTTATCATCGGCTCAAAAAGTTGGGGTTTTTCAAATATAGGTGCGTGGCAAGCGCACGTGAGCTCTCTGGAGAAAGTGAAACCGCTCACGCTTTTAGACGACCTCTTAAACAACAACAGGACACGGCAGGGTAGATTCTGCTCTTCTTCTTGGCTTTGTGGCTGTTCATCAAGATGACGATAAGGTTTGTTTGAGCTCGGGTCGACCATGGCTCATTATTACATCTTTTTGGCTTGGTCCCTTTATTAATCTAAGGTCGCCACAGCGGAATGAACCGCCAACTTATCCTGCATATGTTTTAAGCAGCAGGTGCCCTTCCAGCTGTAACCCATCACTGGGAAACATTCAAACACACTCATTCACACACATACACTACGGACAATTTAGCTTACCCAATTCACCTATACCGCAAGTCTTTGGACTTGTGAGGGAAACCGGAGCACCCGGAGGAAACCCACTCAAGCACGGGGAGACCATGCAAACTCCACACTCGAACCAGCGACCTTCTTGCTGTGAGGCGATTGTGCTACCCACTGCGCCACCGTGCAGCCCATATGTATACATTATAACAATGTAATGTCTCAGCTGTGTATTTAAAAATGGCGCTTCTTTTGTTTCGTTCTCCTGGCTTGTGCATGTGCTAGTGACGTTTCTCTGTAAACCAATAGTGTTCAGCTGGGCTTCTAGTGCCACCTTTTGGTACGTTTGGAAAAGGTACCCAGAAAGTTGTACAGTACGGTTCGCTTTTTGGTATGACAGTGGAAACAGCCATAAAAGCATACCGAACCATATCGTACCACTCAGAGGAAACTGGTCAAAATGTAGTTTTTTTCAGCTAATCTACAGCAAACACTGGCATTTATTACATCAGATAAGTAGAAGACAATGTACATCTAAGTTGTTCTAACAGACGTGACGTGGAAAAGTGCTGAAGAGAAGTGCTGTTTTAAAAGACCGAAAGGCTTTAAAGTTATAGATTATGCACTTTATTGTGCCTGAATGCTTTAAACTCTGTTGACATGCTCATATTGTCATATGCCTCAAAACCTATGGAAGCACTACATTTTTGCTCTATCATGTTAAAAGATCATCAATGATTCCATGAATTCCATGTAGGCATGGACCGGTATAAGATTCTGATGGAATGATAACCTTGGATAAAAAAAATATATATATATAAATATTGCGATTACTTTTCTAAAATATGTTGTTTTTAAATGTCTACTACTTTTTCCTATTGAACACAATATATTTTATTTTTAAACATTTAGGAAATAAACATGTCCGGCTATAGTTAAAATAAATCCTTGACTTCTGCCATCTTTAGTAATTTCAAAAACACAGATTTATTTACAACTTGAAAAGGCATCTTTTTTCTTTTCTTTGGATATAAAGTAAAGCATCTGCACTGTTCAGGTCTACACAGGGCTCGAAATTGCGACCATTTTGGTCGCATATGCGCCTGAAATTTAATCTATGCGACCTCATAATATATTTGGGAGCATTTGTGCGACTGCATATAATGGTTGTAGTGCGACTTGTTTCGATTTTTTTCTAAAAATGTGCTGAATCGGTCTTCCCTGCCGCTATATTTGTTCATATTAGCTGTCAATCACTCAAGGCTTTCCGCTGTCAGATGACAGGGAGCTTATAAGGGCGCCAGCCGAGATCAATCGAGGGTTTTCGGAGAAGGTGCCCAAATCTCGATGTGTTGCATTCACTGCGTGTTCAGCGCAAATGTCCGCTAAATGTAAAACGTAACACTGTACACATCATCGCCAAAGAAGCTCTCCTTTACTGAGTTTAAACTGAATCTGCAGCTCATAACAAAGAACGGTATTTGCGCCGGTGGTCATCACTAGAATCCTGCTCTGCCCCGCTCATATATTGGGTCTGCTGACTCGCGTGCTTTATTCCACAAACACAGAAAAATGAAAATCAGCTCATAACGAGACCGAGCAATTAAAATGACACAAACCCAAACCAAAACTTTTAAAGAGTGTATAGAAGTGAGACTTTTCTTACTTTCTTTGGTCCGTTCTTTCTTGAGATGTAGATTATTTTTTTCTATTTACTGATGACTGCTTTGCAGCTTTCAGCATTGGATTGAATGATTTATAATCTTACGTTTGTTTTGTAGCAGAATTATTATTTAGTAAATTGACATGCTCATAAAAACAATAGTGCAAAATAAATATTTCTTACTGCAATGCTTCATTTTTGTTTGATGCAAACCATACATTTATTTTTCATAAAGTAAAGTCATCACAGCATTAGTTAGTTGTTTCTGGTTTTTGTTAGTCCTGATTGATGTTGTTTTCAAATACAATAAATGCCTAATATACAATTTGCATTGGTGCTTATTCATTTTTGGTGGGTGCTCCTGAATTTTTTCTGGTGCTCCTAAATTTTTTCTGGTGCTCCTAAATTTTTGAAGTTGGGAGCACCGGTGCTACCAAGTAGAAAAGTTAACTTCGAGCCCTGCTACAGCATGCTTGGAAAAAGATGTTAGCGCATAAGCAATTTACTTTACGAACATTTGCTGAATCGTGGGCTGACCAGGAGCTTTGATGTGGATGGTCCTTTACTGCTGAAGATACTGTTGCTTTAAAAAAAATTATAAACTAATCTGACACCATGTGTAAAAAAACCCCAACAACTTACATATACCACAGAAACTAGCAAAACAATTAGGTGAATTGTTATTTACAATTTATTACAATTAGCGCATATTGCGCTTTAAAACCTTGACTTTTCCAAAACATGATAAAACTTGAAATCAGATTATCTTCCCATGCCTAATCTCATGTTCTGAACTGTTGCTCCATAATCACAACTTTACATTGCAGATCCTAAAATGTGACTATTGCAGATGCACACATTGCGATATTGAAACTATATATTCTACAGCCCTATAGAAGGAACTTATTTCTTAGGAAAACGTTAGTGAAGTTGACATCATGACGGCTTTGACTGGCCAACAGAAAAAAAAATGTTCACCAGAAGCCAAACATGCACACAGTGATGAACAGAGACGGGCATTCAGCTTCTGCTTTTGTCTTGTACAGACACACAGACCAGCACTAATCTCTATAGCTGATCAGGAAATGCAGACCATTGCACAGCTCTCAGATCAGCTCAGGTGCTTCGGTCTCTGCACTCTAGTGATAAAAACACATGCATCTGGAATCATATTTATCTAGAAAGCAGGCAGTGGATGGACAAAGAGGACAGGTGGTGCAGAGAGAGAGCAAACAGAGATCATGAAGGTAATAATGGAGATGAAAATCTGCAACACGTCTACTGAAAAAACACAAACCACACTACATCTAGCTGATGCAGTGAAAATATTGTGTGAAAAAAAAGAGAAAACATTTATTATCTTACTCATTCCTAATTATATTACACACAATTTTGTCAATGCTTATATGTTTATATTATGTTCGGATTATTTATTTGTAATAAATTGCGAGTAATCTACACTACATTGATTTAGAGTTAGATGTTAAAGTAAGAAGAGTTAGCATGAAATTTAAAAGGACACATCCTAATGCAAATTACTTGTTATATAAGGCACAATTTCTTCAATTTACATTACTCCAAATATAACAAAATATTTATAATGATATAAATACAGTTGTAGTCAAAATTATTAGCCCCCCTTTTGAATTTATTTTCCTTTTTTAAATATTTCCCAAATTATGTTTAACAGAGCAAGGAAATTTTCACAGTATGTCTGATAATATTTTTTCTTCTGGAGAAAGTCTTATTTGTTTTATTTCGGCTAAAATAAAAGCAGTTTTTAATTTTTTAAAAACCATTTAAAGGTCAAAAGTATTAGCCCCTTTAGACTATACATTTTTTAAAGTCTCCAGAAATAACCATTGTTACACAATAACTTGGCTAATTACCCTAACCTGCCTAGTTAACCTAATTATCCTAGTTAAACCTTTAAATGTCACTTTAAGCTGTATAGAAGTGTCCTGAAAAAATATCTAGTAAAATATTATTTACTGTCATCATGGCAAAGATAAAATAAATCAGTTATTAGAAATGAGTTATTAAAACTATTATGATTAGAAATCTGTTGAAAAAATCTCTACGTTAAACAGAAAGTGGGGAAAAAATAAACAAGCGGTCTAATAATTCAGGGGGGCTAATAATTCTAATAATATAAATACACACACGTATCTATCTATCTATCTATCTATCTATCTATCTATCTATCTATCTATCTATCTATCTATCTATCTATCTATCTATCTATCTATCTATCTATCTATCTATCTATCTATCTATCTATCCATCTATCTATCTATCTATCTGTATAAATAAGAAGATATATATATATATATATATATATATATATATATATATATATATATATATATATATATATATATATATATATATATATATGCACATACATACAGTATACACACACACACACACACACACAATAAATCTAAACAATAAATTTAATTATTTAAATATTCAATGACAACATGAAATCTAAATTGAGATATTTGATATATTAAACTTTATAATCACATACATAATTTCTTTAATGAAAAAAAAATAATCACAAATCTTAAATTTCATCCTAAGTAACGCAAAAGTCAGGGATATCTAAATATCAAATGATAACAAAAATATATATTAAATATATATTTTAATACTTAAATATTTGAACAAAATAAATACATTTTCAAAATCTAAACTTATTGTCAAAAATATCCTGCTAACTTTCAAAAATAAAAACTAAATTATCAAACAAATTTAAAAATGCTAAAAATGTAAACATTAAAAAAACGAACAAAAAAATGGCAAAATCTACGACATTACTAAAACTTTAAACTAAAACTTTTAAAAAATCTAAACTTAGTTGTCAAAAATATACTGACAACTAAATTATCAAACTAATATAAATTTTTTTTTTTTAAATATTACAAACTTACAAAAAACTAAATTACTAAAACTTGAAATTACTGAAACTATGAGATTATAAACAAATTCAAACTATTAATACATTTCCAATGACACTAAAACAAAACTGTTCAAAGCAACTTGAAATTGCTTACAAAAGCAGCCAAACAGACTTTGATATTTAAAGATCATATATTAACATTAAAATATTTTTCTTAAGATTTAAGAAGTTTATAAACCACATACAGTGCTCAACATATACGAGTACACACCTCACAAATCTCTCATTTAAATCAATATGTTCTATAGGAAGCTTCACAATATTATATTTGTGCATATACATTAGACTAGTCAGTGATAAAGCCAAATGTGGAGCTAATCTGACAAAATAACAGTCCAAAATTAGTAATAAGGGAAAAATATTAAATAAAAAAATGTAAAAAAGCTAATTCAGGAGAAACAAAAAATGTATAAAATTTTGTTGAATATTTTTAAGTTTGTAATTTGTTTTCTTTGTACATTTTTTTTGCATTTATTTAAATGTATTATATTTCTATTTCTATTTAAGATGTTCGGTGACTAAAATATTATTTTAATAAATATATCCATTAAATAAATATGGTTTGTTCAAATGCTCCAAAATATATGACCTTTATTCACTGAAAAATGGATAAAAATTTTCATTAATTTATGTTAAGCACTGTAAATGACTAGCCGACAGAATTCCAGTCCATGAATGAGACTAACTAATGGTTTTAGTTTGTAAACAAATATCTTCTAATTCCCCAAAGTTCATAAATTCATTGTGATCTGCACTAGTGGTTAACTCTAAACCTGAAACCATCTCAACTGGCTGACTCACACATCAAACCAGTTCTGCTCAACACCATACAGGTTCTGCGACTGGTTAGATTGAGCGTTAAAAAAGCAGAAACTCACAACTTCATAACAATGCTATTCTCTTGCGATAAGAGACTCGGGAGTGTCGAAAAAAAAGGTGTAAATGCTTTGTGCTTCTTGAAGCTCCTCCTTTCCTCTCCTCTCAAGGGAAGTGTAACTGAGCAGCCGCTCGTAGGAGGAGATCCCAGCAACAACAGCACACACACACACACACACACACAAAAAAGAAAGGAAAGAAATTCACACACAAAGCAGAGTCTTTCTCTGATGCACTGACAGAAGAGCTCACACTGGATTTGGGCTCACTTCATAGACTGAGGTCATGTGGAAGTCAAGACTCCAAGAGACGCACATGTTTGTGAATGTTTAATCTGGTTTCCCATTTACAGGAGTGGACACGAGCTGAAAGGTAGGCAACACGTTGAGTTTATTGGGCTGCGCTCAATGTTTATGCTTCAGAATACCAAAACATGTGTAGTGGAAAGCTTGTACAGAGGATTAGTTTGCCATTTAAGCACAAGAGAAATATTCAAATATAAAATGACAATGACATCAGGATTTTTTAATTTAAAAATACAATAATAATGCAGAATTTAGCTGGTTAAACATTAACAGTGAAGATTACAATTAATATACACATCCAACAGGTTAAATCTTAGTATTAACAATGTGAATATCAAACAGGAGAAGTAGAAAAGCATTTATTTATTTTGATCTGTGACGTTTTGTTTCTTAGTCCGGCTGATTATAAATATTTTTTAGACTTTCGTAGCTGACTTTGCTCTTCCTGTTTTAGAAATTATTATTAGAAATACTGATAGGAAACCTGTTGAAGCTGAACGTCTTTATGTTGGCAAATAACCAAACAATACAAAACTGCTGCTCTTCAAGCTTTAGGTTTCACAGAAGTTTTACTTTTGTTATTTTAAGTTGTGCTGTACAACCATGTTTTATATTGAACACAGATTATACTACAGTTCACAGCTTCTGAGATTGAATTAAATGTCTTCTACGACAGAGATTTTTTATATACAGGTGAATTGAGAATTATTAGCCCCTCTGTTTATTTTTTCCCCCCAATTTCTGTTTAACGGAGAGAAGATTTAACACATTTATAATCATAATAATTTTAATAACTCATTTCTAATAACTGATCTTTTATCTTTGCCATGATGACAGTACATAATATTTATTAGATATTTTTCAAGACACTTCTATACAGCTTAAAGTGACATTTAAAGGCTTATTAGGTTACCTAGGCAGGTTAGGGTAATTAGCTTGTTCTGTAGACTATCGAAAAAATGTATAGCTTAAAGGGGCTAATAATTTTGACCTTAAAATGGGTTTTAAAAAATTTAAAACTGCTTTTATTCTAGCCGAAATAAAAACAAATAAGACTTTCTCTAGAAGAAAAAATATTATCAGACATACTGTGAAAATTTCTTTTCTCTGTTAAACATCATTTAGGAAATATTTTAAAAGAAAAGAAAATTCAAAGGGGGGGCTAATAATTCTGACTTCAACTGTATATTCAAAGTGAGAGGCTAATTGATGTCATATTGTGATGATTGCTTCAAGCTTTATATAGCTTGATATCAAAGTTAGTCAGTAATGTGTTTAAATACGCCCTTAATCGATCACTTATAGACAATGCCACATCATAAACATTTTTAAACCTAAAATTATTGTCTCTTTTCTAAACTATGTGACACAAGCTTTCAATGTATTGCTCTAAATTCAATTTAAATTATTAATTTAAATAGTTTTAACAATACAGTTTCTCTGGATGTACAGGAAGTATTATTAAGTGTTTGAGTAAAATGTCAATACTTGTTTTATTCTCTATATAGAGTTAAAGACAAAATGATTAGCCCTCCAGTTAAATTTTTATTCTTTTTCAAAGATTTACCAAATATAATTACTTAAGGGGGCTAATATTCAGACATGGGATGATAACAGGTTTCAAGGTTTACCGCGATTTGGAAAAGTCAAGGTTTTAAAACCACTAAAATAATCTATTATATATTGTTAACTCAAACCGTTTGAGGAAAACGATTGCAACAAAACCATTTAAGTTCAAAAACTAATCTTAATGAGTACTGTCAACTTAATCCATTTGAGTAAACGAAGCAATTTGAGCACAGTAAAACCCAATAAATGAAGTGAACTCAAACCAACGGAGTACTGTAAAACCCATTAAGTTAGGGCAACTCAAACCATTTGAGGAAACCGATTGCTACAAACCATTTGAGTTAAAAAACTAATCCATATGAGTACTGTGAACTTACTCCATTTAAGTTGAAGTAATGAGGTATTTAATTAACTCATTACCTTCAACACTGAGTTCAACTCTTTTTTTTTTCAAATGAGTAGAATCAACTTTCAGTCAATTTTTGAGTTAACCACACTCATTTCATTTGATAAAGTTGACTGTTGGGTTTTACAGTGTAGGGTATATGCAAGTTTTTTGTTTTTTTTATGTGGTTGTTTTTTAATGTGTTGTAAATAAATCTGTAATATTGAAACTAATGAAAATAGCAGAGGTGAATGATTCCTTTGAATTACTTAGCCTGACAAGTTTACTGTTCCAAAATATAGTGTATTTTAAATGTTTCCTAAAATAAAACATGAAGAGTTCAGATGCAAAAATCTCTAAGTTTTACTTAAAATTAGCATTTTTTTGTGTGTAGTTTCAGTAATGTTATGCTTAGTGCAAAAAATAGGTTATTTTCATTGCCTTTAAAGTAAAATAACTGAACATAAACATAGGAGGCTGAGGAAAAACGCAAATTTTAGAGGAAAATTTCAGGCGGCACTTAGAGGTTTTTGAATCTGAACTCTTCACATATTGTCTTTAATGGGGGAAAACTTGTTTTTTACCCAGCCATTTAAATAAGAACATATTTTAGAGCAGTAATCACAATACCGTGATACTGTAATTTTATCCAAGATTATCATACCGACAGAAACTTATACCAAACCATGCCTACAAATATTATTGACCTTAGCAGGTTCAAAATTATATATATATATATATATATATATATATATATATATATATATATATATATATATATATATATATATTATATATATATATATATATATATATATATATATATATATATATATATAGATATTTATTTATTTATTATTTTTTTTATTCCAACCAAACTAAAAGAAATAAGACTTGGATTCCAGAAGACAAATATATTAGGAAATACTGTGAAAAATGTCCTACTTTCACATTTAGTCAATCAAGAGACTCCAAACAAATATTTCACAATTGTAAATGTTTCATGTCTTACAAATGTTTCCCTGCTCTTATTTCAAACAGGGCTATTTAATAAGAAAGCAAGCCACCCGTCACAAAACTATTTCACCGTGACCATATCCATTCACATTTTCATGAGTAATCAGAGCAATGGTTCTCATTTTTTGAAGCTCAATTTTGCAAGGGTCATTTTCTTTTGCAGTTTTGAAAGTCATATATAATCTATTGTCACCTAAATCACAAGAGATTAGAGGACTTGATGGGCACTAAATGCTGACATCTCATGGTTATCTCACTTTATCAAGCTGTTCTGCTAAAAAGAGTTTTGATCACACATTTCTGGAAATATAACACTTAGAGGTTTTTGAATCTGAACTCTTTACATATTGTCTTTAATGGGGGAAAAACTTGTTTTTTACCCAGCCATTTAAATAAGAACATATTTTAGAGCAGTAATCACAATACCGTGATACTGTAATTTTATCCAAGATTATCATACCGACAGAAACTTATACCAAACCATGCCTACAAATATTATTGACCTTAGTAGGTTCAAAATTATATATATATATATATATTTTTTTTTTATTTATTTTTTTTTTATTCCAACCAAACTAAAAGAAATAAGACTTGGATTCCAGAAGACAAATATATTAGGAAATACTGTGAAAAATGTCCTACTTTCACATTTAGTCAATCAAGAGACTAAAAACAAATATTTCACAATTGTAAATGTTTCATGTCCTACAAATGTTTCATTCTTATTTCAAGCAGGACTATTTAATAAGAAAGCAAGCCACCCGTCACAAAAATATTTCACCGTGACCATATCCATTCACATTTTCATGAGTATTCAGAGCAATGGTTCTCATTTTTTGAAGCTGAAGTTTGCAAGGGTCATTTTCTTTTGCAGTTTTGAAAGTCATATATAATCTATTATGTCACCTAAAACACAAGAGATTAGAGGACTTGATGGGCACTAAATGCTGACATCTCATGGGGTTCTCACTTTATCAAGCTGTTCTGCTAAAAAGAGTTTTGATCACATATTTCTGGAAATATAACACTTACATCTAAAATCGAATTGCATTAGTCAGAGCTAGAGAAATGTATAAATAATACTTTGTTATTCAGAGATGACAGGTTGCATTTTTAGGATTGTCTTTTTTTACTAGTGGAAAAACGTCAAACATGATTTTAAATGAGTATAAAATGGCATTGGTTTTTGCACAGTTTATGTTTAACTGTTAATAAAAATTGTATGTTGTTCAATTAACTTGTGTTTTTCTTTTACTTTGGAATCTAAATTGGAACTGAAAACAATGTATTTTCACTGCTATCGGTACTGAAACCTGAAATGTTGGCATTGGTAGAGTAAAAAAAAAATCAGTCAAACGAAATCAGCATTTTAAAAACACTTGAAATGAAGACTGAAGTAATGAGGCAGGAAAAAAAGAAGAAGACCAAACGAAACAAACAAACAAAAAAATGTTGACTTTATACTTATTATATTCCAACAGAAAAGAGCAACAGTAATACAGGGTTTCTGCAGGTTTCATCAAGTCAAATTTAGGGTTTCTAAGACCATTTTAAGACCATAATGAATGAAACTTAGACTTATAAAGAGCTAAGCAAAACAAAAAAACAATAGTTTCTCTGAATGTTAAGTGTTCGAGTAATATGTCAATACTTGTTTTATTACAGTTAAAGACAAAATTATTACCCTCAAGTGAAATTTCAATTTTTTTTATTTACCAAACATAATTACTTAAAGGGGCTAATATTACTGACCTTGGCAGGATCAAAAATGTGTATAATTATTTGTTATTTCAGTCAAACTAAAAGAATGTTTCATGTTTTACAAATGTTTCCTTGCTCTTATTTCAAGCAGGGCTAATACTATTTAATAATAAAGCAAGCCACCTGTCACAAAACTATTTCACCGTGACCATATCATTCACATTTTCATGAGTAATCAGAGCAATGGTTCTCATTTTTTGACATTTCAGGTTTGCAAGTGTCTTTTTTTTTTGTTGCAGTTTTGACAGTCATTTACCATCTACCACGTCACCTAAAATACAAGTGAGAATCAACTGTCCAGTCCAGTCTAAAAGAGGAGAGATTAGAGGACTTAATGGACACTAAACGTTGACATCTTATGGTGTTCTCACTTTATCAAGCTGTTCTGCTAAATTGAATTTAATCATGCATCTCCGGAAATATATCACTTACATCAAAAACCTCAAATGCATTAGTCAGAGCTAGAAAAATTAGCCCTTAAAATCTATTTGCACGTGAACAGCAAATCTGACCTCAAATATAATCCAGAAACTGATGATAAATACAGTTCTGTTCCAAACCAGTATCCAGTCTCACTGCCTACATAGGCAGCATAAGAACTAAAAAGAAATATTTAAAAAGCTACACCAGGGGTGCCAAAACTCGATCCTGGAAGGTCAGTGTCCTGCAGATTTTAGCTCCAACTTGCCTCAACACACCTGCATGGATGTTTCTATACAGCCTAGTAAGAGCTTATACTAGCCCAGGTGTGTTTGATTGTGGTTGGAACTAATGCAGGACACAGGCCCTCCAGGACCAAGTTTGGGCACCCCTGCACTACAAATAAGGATTAAGCAATGCTCTAAATATGCATAGCACAAGTTATGCACAAAAGTTAAATCATTAAAAACTATTTACTGATGCTAAAGTTAAATGACTAAATCACTGATTGATGATTATAAGTATTATACTACCCTTTCAATTCATGGTTATTTATTTTGGGAGCTCTAATATCCAAATAAGTAAATCTGAAAAATACTTGATATTTTAATAATCGCAGCCAAAAAGACACGGGCTACTTCCTGAATGCCCAACAATCCAAGAATGACGAGAAATAATGTATGATATTTATGTGATGGAAAAAATTACATTCTCCCTTTGACTTCAAATTAAGAAAATAAGTAATAAATTAAGTAATATTAAAATATTACTACCTAATTCCCATCCACAGAACAAACATTTTTCAATTTAATACCCATTGCACTCCCGCTCTTAATCCTCTCTTTATATTAGGAATGGCTGATAATTACTTAGCTAAAGTTAAATAAATAAAGATTCGACCCTCTCTGACCCATGTATATTTAGTTATTGATATTATTTATGTTACCATTTTATTGTTACTCTTATTTTCATATATTTTATGAAACTTTTGTTTTGTATAGTGTTCTGTAACTTTATAGTTTGTAAATAAGAAAAATGTTCAGCAATGGGAAATGTGCACTCTCTTAAGTGAAATCATTGTACAGTATATATTGCTACAATAAATAAACAAAAAAAAAAATGGCATTGATTTTTGCACAGTTTATGTTTAATAAGATATGGTGTTTAATAAGATATGTTCTTCAATTAACATACTTTTTGTTGTGTTTTATTTTTTCACTTTGGTACAAAATTGAAACCGAGACCAGTGTGTTTTAATTTTCAGTAGTATTGGTAATGAATACTGAAATGTTGGTACTATGACAAAACTAGCTACCAGTGAAAAATAAATAAATAAATAAATATTAGCATATAAAAAGGAAAAAATAAAATTTTCCTAACACTTTAGTTTAAGTAACAGTTCACACCATTTACTACTGGCCTATTACTTCCCTATGAGCTATTTATTAGCACTTATAAAGTATGATCTTATTTTACACCCCTAATCCAACACAACACCAAAACCCAACTACTACCTTACTAACTATTAATAAGCTGATAATTAGAAGTTTATTGAGCTAAAATCGTAGTTAAAGGTTTGTTAATAGTGCTCAGAGCTTTACATTAACACCCGCCAACCCGCCAAATGCGGGTAGATTTCAGCGGTGGAGGGATAGACAGACACTCTCTAGCCACTTTGGCTGGTTGAAGATCATTTTTAAATAATAGTTTTCTTAAAAGCAGGGTTCGACAATAAAGATGGCCCAATATGCGTGCAAATGTCATCTTAGAATCGAGAAGCAGCATGACCGACAAAAATAGTGTTTGCGAGAGCAAAAGAAAGCAGGTGAATACAGAATGAGAGAATGATCACTCGCACGTACAGGTGATGTGATGCGCGCGACTGTTTAAAAAGCGTGCGCACATCCGTTTCCTGGTATGAAGCAACCGTGCCTGGAAACGCAACTGCTGTGATCGGTTCTCTTTGAAATAGACTAGACAAAAAAAAAGTGATGCTCGCGCACACAGTCCTGCGGCTTCCAAAAGCTCCGGATGTTTTTAAAATATGTCTTTTTGTAAGCAGCAGCGGTTGCCGGTTTTGTTTTAACTGTTCTTTGAACAGAACAGTTTATGGACCTAACGTTACCCGTGTGCGTGTGATCATCATTCCATTATCACACACAGTATGTTCTTCACCTGCTTTCTTTTGCTTACGGTTATTTTAGTTAATATGGTTTAATTATCATTGTTACAATAATATTGCTTTAATAGGAGATTACCTCATGTATGTGTAGTGAACTGGTGATCTGAGAGACCTTTAGCCTGGACAGACTAGGCTACTGTGCATAGTTTTAGATACATGGCAATAATTATTTTTTTTAGATGTAATAGTTTTTTTAAGAAAGGTTTTGTTGAAGAAAAAGAGCATGTATACAGCTATATTTTGCAAATTTTCGACATATTATTTAACATTTGTGGCTAAGAAATATTTAATTATTTATTTGGTCAGAGATAAATTTGGTAAATCCTTAAGGCCGATTTATACTTCTGCGTCAAGCGCACGCGTATGCTACGGTGCAGCCTACGCGTGGACGCATAGCCCCTCGCCGTGGCCATCGGCGTCATTGACGTGCACCTCTCAAAAAATGTAACGCGTAGCGCAAGCTCTGTGATTGGTCGGCTTGGTAGCGCTGACGAGTGTGGGCGGAGGTGAGAGCCGCGCGCCCGATGCAGCGAGTGTTTACAAGTGTGGAGTCCCGTGAAGGAGCTCCGGATGGAGACTGTTGTTTTGTGTTTACCTCATGATTAAAGTTGTTCCACGTCCGACGGTTCCCTCCTCAAAATGAGCGAATTTGAGCCACTTGTACATTAAGGAAGTGTTTAGGAAAAACAAAAAAAAAACCAGCGAAGAAACTCGACACAGAGAAACATAAACACCTACTGCCAGCTAGCGTTTCGGAAGTGTATTGCAGAGAAACAGAAACAGCGCGCAGAAGTATAAATGCACGGCTACGCGTGAGGCTTGCGCCGTGGGTTACGGCGATCACTTGACGCAGAAGTATAAACCAGGCTTTAGTGTTGAGCCCTAAAAAGTCTCGTGAAATAAAAACGAATTGCAATACGACACTATGAAACCACAGCCCATTTGCTCATGCACATTAAGCAAGTTCACACTAAAAAGTGAAATGAATGAGGAGGCATGTGGACATACCACAACGTCTAAATCAAGTCATTTTAGCATGCCGAAGTCAAATTTATGCATATAAAATATATTTCCCCAACAACAAAATTGTGGCAAGTAAAAATGGCGAGTGGCTAGTAATGTTGGAAAACTACTAGCCACAGTGGCTGGTGATCAAAAAAGTTAATGTCAAGCCCTGATAGTGCTAATTGTACATTAAAATAAATTGAACAACTTTTTACTTTATGCCTAATATATTACAAAAGAAAAGAGGAATAATAATATATCAATATTAGTGATTTTCACAGTATTTATTCACTGTAATATCCAAAAAAGTTAAGGTAACTCAAACCATTTGAGGAAACTGATTGCAACAAACCATTTACAGTAAGTTCAAAAACTAATCCTAATGAGTACTGTCAACTTAATCTATTTGAGTAAACAAAGCAATTTGAGCACAGTAAAACCCAATAAATGAAGTGAACTCAAACCAACGGAGTACTGTAAAACCCAATAAGTTAAGGCAACTCGAACCATTTGAGGAAACCGATTGCTACAAACCATGAGTTAAAAAACTAATCTATATGAGTACTGTGAACTTACTCCATTTAAGTTGAAGTAATGAGGTATTTAATTAACTCATTACCTTCAACACAGCGTTCAAAACTCTTTTCAAATGAGTAGAATTAACTTTCAGTCAATTTTCAGTTAACTACACTCATTTCATTTGATAAAGTTGACTGTTGAGTTTCACAATGTAATAAAACAAATCCAGCAAGAGAATCTCTTGAACAATATTAAGGCGTACTTACTGAAACATAGTCATACAGCTCTACTGTGAAAATATTACTTCTAAAAACCCATTGCATCATTTTTTACAATCCTCTGGAGGTTTTAAAGCAGAAGAGATGTAGATAGCAGAGCCATAAACTTCAGCTAAAGTGTAACTAACAAGTCACAGAATACATGCTGCATGAACCTGTCAGAACGGTGTGTGCTTTTCATTCTTTGGGTGACAATGGGAAACGTCAGCATGTTATAAAAGTCCCAGAGGGTTCATTAAACAACTTACAAAACTGATATCAAAGCTCCTTTGCATCCAGCAACTGGGACCTTTCACAGACCTCGAGGTGAATGAGGATCTCTAGGGTGCTATTAAAAAAAACACCCGGGAGTTCTGGAGCTAGTAAAAGAGTGAAAGGACAGAGATATATCCAGGGGAGACAAGACTGAAATATGAAGTCAATGCTCAGCACTGTCAAAGTGTGTAACGGGGGACCACATCACTATGCGTCACTATGAGAGATACAAATTCTCACCAGACACCTTGGTTAAACATACAAGTATGTTTATGAGTTTACTTTATGATGTGAATAGCTCCGTCCATGATTTCACAACACTGATGAGATAATGCGTCATGCAAACTTTAATACTTGACGTGATCCATTATTACGTCACAGATCACAAGTGACAATCCACTTTTATGACATTTATCAATAGCTTAATTAGACTACTAATTTGCATCAGGAAATCGTTTTGATTCAAACATCAACAGTGTTGGGGGTGACGTTTTACAAGTTACGCTTGTAACACAAGTATGCAATAATATTACTTTTCTAAGTAACGAGTAAAGTGACTCATTACTTTAAAACACAAGTAATAATATTTAAGTTACTTTTTAAAATGTAATGCGAGTTACTTTTTAGTTTAATTAATGAGCTTTTAAAAATAAATTGCTTACCTAAAATGAAAGTAGTCAAAATGAATCATGCAGTCAATATGAGAATGTTTTCATTATTTTGAACGCATCGAAGAAAAGGAGATTATAGTCTCAATGGACAGTGATTTTACTTAAGACAAATAGTACAAAAGTAGCAAACACATTGCTTTAAACTTTAAATAATCTGTATATACCCCATGTAGAGCTCTGGGGTCAGGAAGTTCTCAGATAACATTATCCTAAAATATATATTTTTTAAAGGTAAATGAAGGTTATACAGTGTGTTGTTAATTGCAGAGCTCCTCTATTAAAAAAAGAAAGGGAAAAATAAGTTCTAAGAGATCAAGCCTCAGTCAGGTAATAAAAAGTAATGCAAAAGTAACATAAAAAAAAGAGTAAAAAAAAGTTTTTTTTAAAGTAGAAAATCTTTATAAAGTAACTAAGTAATCCAACTAGTTACTTTTTTTTTCTAGTAACTCAATATTGTAATGCATTACATCCTAAATTAACTTTCCCCATCACTGAACATCAATATATTTAGGAATCGCTTTAAGCATAATATGTTTAACATACTGTCATGACAAAAAAAAATATACAGTTGAAGTCAACCCCTTGATTTTTTTTCTTAATACAGTTTTTCTCAGTCGCTTTGGTGCATTTCTCACAATACTATTTACATTTGCACAACAGTTAATGCATTTCTCAAAACAATTAGTCATTTGTGCACATCATAGTAGCAGTTTCTCATTCCTTCCAGCAAATTGCAAATGCTTTTGAACATGCATCAATTGCTTTCATACAACTCTCTACTGTTTGTAACATTATCATTTGCTTATGTCAGGTCAGTCAAAATTAACTAAACTTGTGGATGCTGAATAGTCAATTCCATATGAAACTAATAGTCCTCATTTCATTACTGGAGTCATTACACACTAAAATGTTGAACTATAGTTGTCAAAATCTGTCAAGCTCATTTTATTTAAAAACTTTACATCTTTTTTTTTTTCTGAAAATGTCTACTAAATTGAACAATTTCATGAATGATTTACAGACCTGTGTATGTTGTAGGTTCAGTTCCAATGTGTACTGCAATATTGTTTGTAGTTAAGCACAGCTCTACCCAAAGGAAGTTTATGTTTGTTGTAAATAAGGGTGTGTTTATTTTTTTGCACAATGCTGTGAATAAATTAGAATTGTAAAGAGCAAATGCAGTAAAAATGTGAAACATACATATTCAGTGTCTTGTACTCAGATACCTCACTAAATGCAGTGATGTCTAACTTTACTGTAGTTTTCAAATGGCTGTGCAAATAGTATATAGTGCTGTCTTGAGCATTTTCAGGAAGTGTTACCAACATCAGACTTTTTTGAACTGGAAAAAATGTACAAAGTAAACTGTCATAATGAAAACATGACAAAGCCATTTGACTATCTTGTTCATAAACAATGGTGTCAGGACTTTGCATTTTGATGACATTGACACTTTCATTGACATCAATACTTGCTTTTGAGAAATGAGCTCTCCATTTTGAGCAAGTGACGCGCTTTTGCAGGTTATCCACTAGGTTTTGCAGTTTGCACTAATTGTTTTGAGAAATGCATTAACTGTTGTGCAAATGTAAATAGTTTTGTGAGAAGTGCACCAAAGCGACTGAGAAAAACTGTAAAATATTTGACAAATGATGTTTAACAGAGCAAAGAAATTTTCACGGTATGTCTGATAATATTTTTTCTTCTGGAGAAAGTCTTTTTTGTTTTATTTCGGCTAGAATAAAAGCAGTTTTTAACATTTTAAGGACAAAATTATTAGCCCCTTTAAGCTATAATTTTTTTCAAAGGCCTACAGAACAAACCATCGCTATACAATAACTAGAAACAAGACAAAAAGAATCTAAGTTAGAAAAGCTTTTTTGCAGAGTAGTGAATGAACAAATGAACATTGACCTAGTTTAATAAATGCTGTAATAGGCATTATCAATGATATCTAATGCAGCTAGGGTAAATGCAGAAATATGTGACAAAAATAATAATAAAACTTCACAGGAACAAATTACATTTTAAACTGCACTTAAGCAGAAAACTTTAAACTAATTTCACAGATAATTATTTTTTTACTATGTTACTGTACCATATTAAATGCATTAGCTCATTTCACTGTAAACCCAAAAAGTTAAGGTTACTTAAACCATTTGAGGAAACCGATTGCAACAAACAATTTAAGTTCAAAAACTAATCTTAATGAGTACTGTGAACTTAATCCATTTGAGTAAAAGAAGCAATTTGACAACAGTAAAACCCAATAAATGAAGAGAACTCAAACCAATTGAGTACTGTAAAACTCAATAAGTTAAGGCAACTCAAACCATTTGAGGAAACCGATTGCTACAAACCACTTGAGTTAAAAAACTAATCTATATGAGTACTGTGAACTTACTCCATTTAAGTTGAAGTAATGAGGTATTTAATTTACTCATTACCTTCAACACTGAGTTCAAAACTCTTTTCAAGTAGACTTAACTTTCAATTAATTTTGAGTTAACCACACTCATTTCATTTGATAAAGTTGACTGTTGGGTTTTACAGTGTGTTAACGAAGCTTATTTAATGATTAACAGAAAAGGAAATATTTATTTTATCAATCTAACCACCTGTGATCATTTTCCTCTTTTCTGTTTCCAGGAGGTCTGTAGCTGCTTTTCAGATGTTGGACTATTATGGTCCAGCTTGAGAACACCAAGTGCAGTTTTCTCTTCTGCCTCGGAATTTGCATCCTAATTTGTTCTGCAATCTACCTTAAAGCCAAAGTATCTAGTGACCCTCTTCCTATAAATGACTTGACCACCCCATCCCTATCCCCATCCCCATCCCCAACCCCACCGCCGCCACCACCACCACCACCACCCTCCAACACCTGTGACATTCTTCCACCAGCAACACCCGGGTTTAAATGGCAAAGAAAAGACTGTGAGAAAATCAGCTATCACATCCAACCAGACACAAACTGTGATCTACTGCTGTCCCAGCTGCATTTTATCACAGCATCGCTGAGCAAAGAAGAAGAAGATTATCCTTTGGCTTTCATCATCACCATACACAAAGAGCTCGCAACGTTTGTGCGACTCCTGAGAGCCATTTACGCGCCGCAAAACGTCTACTGCATTCACATCGACAAGAAAGCATCAGAAAAATACAAGTCGAGTGTTAGAAACCTATCTAGATGCTTCCCAAACGTTTTCCTCTCATCAGTCAATGTAAAAGTAACCTATGCAGGCTTTTCCCGTCTGCAGGCCGACATTAACTGCATGAAGGACTTGGTGGAATCTCCAATTAAATGGAAAAGGGTTATAAATTTGTGTGGTCAGGATTACCCCATCCAGACTAATTTGGAGTTGGTGCGGTACATGCAAACTCCCGAATGGAAAGACAGGAACATGACGCCGGGAATCAAGCAGCCGCCTAGCATGAGGTACAGGACTGCGTTTCAGTATGTGGAGGTAAAAAACACCCATGTGGCTCAGAATGGGAGAAAGAAGGGACCACCGCCACATAATTTGAAGATTTACTTTGGGACGGCTTATTACTCCTTGACAAGACCGTTTGTGGAGTATGTCCTCGACAACCCAGTGGCCAAAGACTTGCTGAGCTGGTCTAAAGACACCTACAGTCCAGATGAGCATTACTGGGTGACGCTAAACCACATTAAAGGTAAACTACCTTTTTTATATACACTGTAAAACCTAACAGTGAAAATCACTCAATGAAATAAGTTAGCTTAACTTATATACATTTAAAAAGTTACTTTGACTTAATGAAAGAGTTATGTTAACTCATAAACTGATTATATCAAGCAGAACTCATCCCGAATGAGTTATGAATGAATTAATTAAATTTTTTTGTTAATTTAACTCAATGTTAGAAGCAATACCAAACCATTTGAGTAGCTACAGTTTATAGTTGTTTGGACAATTTATTCTATTAATTGAACTCATATCGGTTTGATAACTTGAAATGTTTGTTACTAATAATACTCTAAATGTTTGATGATTTAAACACAAATAATATATGTGTATATGACTCAATATATAAACAGCTGAAGTCAGAATTATTAGCCTGCCTTTGATTATTTATTTTTCTTTTTAAAATATTTCCCAAATGATGTTTACAAGCAAGGAAATGTTTACAGTGTGTCTGATAATATGTTTTTCTTCTGGAGAAAATCTTATTTGTTTTATTTCAGCTCAAAAAAATAAAAAATAAAAAATAAACATTTTAAGGTCAAAATTATTAGCCCCTTTAGCTATTTTTTTTGATAGTATACAGAACAAAGAATTGTTATACAATAACTTGCCTAATTACCCTAACCTGCCTAGTTAACCTAATTAACCTAGTTAAACCTTAAAATGTCACTTTAAGCTGTATAGAAGTGTCTTGAAAAATATCTAGTCAAATATTATTTACTGTCATCATGGCAAAGATAAAATAAATCAGATATTAGAAATTGGTTATTACAGGGTTTCTGCAGGTTTCACCAAGTTAAATTTAAGACTTTTTTAAGACCATTATGAATGAAATTTTAAACTCATAAAGGGCTAAAGGCTAATTTTTCAAAGGGCCCAGTTGAAGATATTTTTATTTGAACTATCAAAAAATACATTTTATTATTTAGTACATTCAGTAATACAATAATAAATATTTTAATAAATAACATTTTTTAAAAAAATATTTTAGATATTTCTTAGCAAAATATTTTAAATATTGTGTAAAAAACAAGCAAGCTCTACTTGTATCCATACACTTTTTTTCCAATATAATTTATTATTTTTTTTTAAGTTTTAAAAACTGTAATAAACTAAATCTATGTACAACAATCTTAAATTAAAATGTACCTTTTTAAATAAAAAGTTTAAAGTTTTGCGATGGCTTGTGGGTGATTGTATGGGTTTTGGCCAGACTGGGTAGTTATACATGAAAAAGGAAAATTAAGACCCGCTTAAAAAGAGTTAAGACCTACAACACAATATTTCTGTAGATTTTAGACTTTTTAAGGCCTAAAATTTTGATTTTGGGATTTAAGATATTTTAAAACTTTTTAAGACCCCAGAAAAACCCAGTATTAAAACGATTAGGTTTAAAAAAAAATGTTGAAAAATCTTCTCTCTGTTAAACAGAAACTGGGGGAAAAAATAAACAGGGGGGCTGATAATTCAAGGGGGCTAATAATTCTGACTTCAACTGTATATGTAAGTTTACAGTACTCAAACCATGAGATTTCAAAACTTAAATGGTTTGTTGCAATCAGTTTCCTCAAACAGTTTGAATTATCTTAACTTATCGGGTTTTACAGTGTATATTTCAATTGCACTTAATTAACTTGTATTCTACACTGTAAAAAATGTCTGCATCACAAAAAAAAATATTAAACAAATTATATACATATATACACAGCCATATCTCACCGCTACGTTTATACAAGTTTGACGGCATAATCAGTGTATAAAAAAATAAAATCAAACATGGATATAGTCTAAAAACCCTTTTGTATGAGGAACTACTTTCTTCCACCACTCATTCACATCTGCAGTTGACGTCAGAACAGCAGAAACCGTTGCTACTTCACCAACGTCACTTTAGAGCTAGTATTTGAATGATTCTCTAGCGTAATGTCTAAAGTGATGACAAAACAGGTGATTTTGCTCACATTTTAAGGCTGAATAGCATGAAATGCCATCAGTCTACAGAATTACAGTCTCAGTATTTCTCTGTTTCAATCGGGACATCACAATAATTAACCCCGAAAAAGCTAAAGCAACGCAAACACTACCAGATTACTGTTGTGTTTGCAATAAAGAAAAACGGATGAATGGGAAATACACATAGGGTGAAGAGGCTGCACGAGTGCAGTTATTTGCAGAACATCGCACGCCTATCAGCCAATCAGATTCAAGAACCAGACAGAACTGTTGTATATTCACTACCAGTCAATCGTTTGGGGTCAGTTTTTTTTCCATGTTGTTTTTTTAAAGAAAATTATTCTGTTCATCAAGGTGGCATTTATTAAATGTAAAATAAAAAATGGTTAAATTGTTAAATATTGATTAAAATTAAATAAATTTCACTTATCGTAAGTAGTTTCAAATGAAATATTTGCTCCAGTCATTATTGCTTTTAGTACTATTACTATTATTATTATAAGTAATAATATTACAGTGATTTCTGAAGATCATGTGACTCTGAAGACTAGAGTAATGAAGCTGAAAATTCATCTTTAAAAATCACTGGAATACATTTTTTTTTATTAAATTATAAACTACTTTTGAACAGTTATTTTATAGTGCAATAACATCTCACAATTTTACAATTTGTACTGTATTTTTGATTAAATAAATGCAGCCTTATAGCAGGCAAGCAGTAGAGATAAGATTTCATACACAGTTTTGCAAATGCAATAGGTCATCCTTCATCTCAACTCAAATCAGTTCAAAGTTCAGTTCAACATCTATAAATACACCAGTAAAAATGTACCAGCTGTCTTAATACAGTTATCGGATCTTTTGATATTTGAACTAATTATTTCAATGGAATTTTAAGTGAATAAACAAATGGCAGACGATGATTAATAATAGCTTTTTTTGTTATTGAAATTTATGATGACAAATGTCTATCAACAAGCTTTTTATCCCATAGGCTATGACAAGACGACAATAAAGTCATCAAACTATAACTGTGACTATATTGTGATGCAATTTCCTTACTGAAAAAAGATTTTACAACGTAGGTTTATTAACCGCTGTGAAAGTATTATGAGCGTTCACGTATTTGGTTGCCACATATCAAAAGTTTAAATCCCCCGATCAGAGCTTTCTATTAAAAAAAAAAAAACATACAATGAACTCCAAGCAGGATATATTGCCCTCCGAAGGGCACTTCTGAGTAAAAAGAAAATTAAGGCTGCCATATTGAAGCGTTGTTCCAAACCGAAGTGCTCAAAAATGGCCACTTCTAGGGCCCTTTGTAATGAATGCCAGAAAAAAAATAATAAAAGAAATAAATAAAAATAGGGAAGTTGTTTAGTGTTACACATCATATTCAATTTGGAAGGACTCATCCCAATGCTCTAGTCCCTTCATAGGGAACCTGGGAATGGATTAGGGCATGAGCCTTTCTGAATCTAACCAAGCTATATTTTCTGCCTGGTGATTTACTTCAACTCTGCAATCTGGAAAAAACCATCACATGTGAATGTATTTGTGCTTAAATGAGAAATGAAAGTGCAATTCTATACAAAAATGGCCAGACATAAAGTTGACTAAGCATAAACTGGACTATTTAAGCTACGAAACAAAAAATACAACTAAGGCTAAATTGAAACATAGCTGACAAGAATTAACACTATTGCTTAATAGCTGAAAAATGCTCTATTTTTCAAGTTTCGTAGTCCTTAAAGTACATGCAAAAAGACAATCAAAGGTCTTCTTTCATATATTGCATTATATTCAGGGTTTGCTGGCAAACAAGACAACATCTGAACAGTCATTTCATTAGTTTGTTCTCACCTGATAATACAGTATGAGTGTAGCCATTTACTGCAAGAATGAGTGGCATTAAAACGCTGTTGACTCACTGTTATTTCCAGTAAACCAATTCAGATAAACAAGCTTTGGTAATAATAATGATGACAGGAAGCATGTGGTCTCCGAATCATAAAACTGTTTTTCCATGTTTACACAGAAGCACCAGGCAGCAATGTAGAAGGAGAATGGGAAGGTAATGTCCGTGCAGTCAAATGGATGGACCAAAAAGGAACAGCACATCAGGGTTGTAAAGGTACAGAAGCACAAACATTTCTACAGTAAAATATAGCATTTATTTCCAGGGTTGAAAATTTTAGGCACCTTAAAAGTCTGGGAATACTTCCTTTTCTTTTTATTTCCAGTTTAATCTCATTACTCAACAAGTTCACTACGGATATTACATTTAGGTGGATTTTTTTTATAAAGTAATTTTAAAGCAATCATAAATTAATCAATAAATCAAATAATTCTACATTTTAATGTTTTTTATTATTATTAGTATCTTAAATATTTCCAGACAAATGCAGTGAGGATTTCCTCTATCTCATTTCACATTTTAGTCAGCAGCATGGTTCTGATTATTCCACAGATCTACTTTAACATATCAGATTTTTCCACTGTGTTTTACAAATAATCGACCATATTTGCATTAAATTTGCATCATAAATGATCACATTTGGAGATGCAAGTGCATTTAAAAAAATAACATTTACATTTCTACCAGACACTTTTATCCATGGCAATGTAGAATAGGGAGAATGGATAATAGGTAAATCAAAACAATGAAATGGATAAATGAAATAATAAGCAACAATATGTAGACGCAGCAGTGTCTTGATTATTTTAGCTTTATGTGTAGCTTATTTATTATTAAAAAAAACAAAACAAACAAACACACAAGCAGGTCAAAAGATAGATAAAGAATAAAAAGGGAGAGCTGTTGTTGGAGGATTAAGTCTTCAGCTGTTTCTTAAAAATGTGCTACGCCAATCATTCCACCAGGATGGAACATTAAAGTTAAAAGTTGTCCAAGTGAAGTTGTCCCCTATTCATTTCAGCCTGCAGACATGCCCTTTGCATAGTCATCATATTAATAACTTATCAGACTGTATTTTTTTTGATGTAGACATATTCCATTCTTGTGTATACTGATGATAAAAACTGCTTGTGTCCACAGGACAATACATCAGAGGTATCTGCGTTTACGGGATTGGCGACCTACCATGGCTTATCGAAAAAGAAAGCATGTTCGCTAATAAGTTTGAAATGACAAGCTTCCCAGAAGCACTGGACTGTATGGAACTGTGGCACAGACATAAAGTTCTCCAACAAGCAACTGTTTCCATTCAACCATCATGGCACCTCACCACAGAAGTGGAAGTCGTGAACCGCACGCTCATTTTAACACCAGGAGATTGTGTCTGACTGAACATCACAGACATTCACAAGTTTACAGGCTTGCTGACATCTACACGCTCAAAACCACAAAAGAAGAACATCGCAAAATCCAGTTTCTTATGTAGTTATTATTTTCCTAAATATTCCATTTCAAGCTAATTTCTAAATCCCCTAGTAGCCTTTTGGCCAAAAACTCTTTATTATTTTTTTAGTAGCCTGAAATAAATGCAAGTGGCCAAATAGAAAAGACATTATTTAGCAAATAAAAAGAAATGCATACATTTAGCAAAAAATAATAATAATAATAAAAATTGCATTCATGTGAAAGTAATACATTTTTGAAATGATAATTGCATTGATTTTAGGCTGCAAATATATATATATTTGAAAATAAGCACATTTTATTTAATTATTTTAATTCATTAACTTATTTACTTTTTAATTGTCCCTAAAAAAATGTGAAAACCTCCATGCATGAAAATTACATTCAACATAATTACCCAATTTGTGAGAGAATGCAAAAGCATTAAAGTAATGTTTATTTTCCTTTTTAAGATTAATTTCAGGTAGCCAGACTGGAAAACATAAAAGCAGGATGCCGGGCTAGCAGTTTTGCGAGCCCTGCAGTTGCATGGCACTGAAGCTCGTGATGTTTAAATATTGAAAACTTGTGAACACTGACGATTTCGTTAGTGCTGAGTAAATTAATAGATGCACTGTTAGTAGTAATAGACAATTATGGGAACACTTTTTAAGTATCATTTCCCAATATTAACTTTTGGCTTATTACCTGCTTATTATTAAGTTATTGGCTGTTTATTAGCATTTATAACATATGGACTTATTCTACATCCCTAACCTACCCATTACCATACAACCTTACTATTAAGAAGCAGCAAATTAGTAATTTATTGAGCTAAAATTCTTAGTTAATTGTTTGTTCATAGCAGAAATTGTACTTTTAAATAAAGTGTGACTAAAGTTATTTATTTTATTTATTTATTAACTGCTGCATATTGCACTGATATTTACTCAATTAATAAACGTTAGCTGAATAAAGGTGTATGCTCAGCCGAATATTGCCGTTATTATTAAATTATAAAACAATGTAAAGTTTGTTTAATTATCTGTCAAAATAAAATAACTTGATTTCTGTATGCATTTAATAGAGAATTATTAAAAATACATAAATGAAAATATAAACAAACTTTTCCTTTAAAAAAAATATTGTTTTTCTATTGTAAATAACCAAATGTTTTGAGTTGTTTTTCACTGCACATCATTACAGCATTTCAATGTACAGCTGTCATAAATGTAAGTTGCATTTGTAAATATTCATGCAAAAAGTGATGTATTCCGCTCCAAAGAAGTCTGTAGTCAAATTTTTATTTGAGCATCATTCATTTTGTTTAGTCTTTGTGCTTTTGGTCATTGCTGTCAACTGTATTTGATAAATAAAACATGCAACAAGCACTTTTATTTCCACTGTGGTCTTAATAATATTAATAAATGTGTCGCCTCAGTAATTCGGAACAAAACAAAATGGACCAAATGTAAATTAAAGGGCACCTATGATGAAAATCCTCTTTTGTAAGCTGTTTAGACATATTGGAGTGACAAAGACAATAAGCCTCTTTTTGCTAAATTTACTGACGTTAAAATAGGATACAAATCCCGCCCATTTTGTGGCCCACCACAACGTGGTTTCCTCTGCCCACTGAATTGATTGACAGCCGTGTATTAACATGTCTCTGTAGTAACATGTATAATCATATCAACAAGACAGGACGAGCGCAAAGCAACTGGGAATAAAAGATCTGTTGGGCTCGCTGTGATCATCAATCATTAAATGTGATCAAGAATGAGTTTCACAAGTTTAAAACATATTTAAAACATGCATGCTTGTAATAAAAACCGGTAAAATTGATGTAATTCATCACCACAGCCGTCTGTCTGTACAATTATAAAAGAAGATGCTTCAATCCCGGTTTGTGGACGTTAAATCAGGTTTATTTTGTATGTTAACATAACAGATAATGTGTATCATGTGACAATTGACCCTTCACTAAGCCACACCCGAAAACCACCACATACCAATCGTGGCTTAGCAACCGTAGCTACGTGCAGGAGGTCTGTCAAGCTTTTGAGCAAGAAAAACAAGCCAACGTGTGCTTACAGATTGTGCAAATCTGATACCCTTTATCCTAAAAGTTTGGAAGGGGTGGTGGAATTTTTTCCCTTTCTAAAACCTAAAACCCAAGGGGAGAAACGCCAGGGTGGATCAAGCTGTGTGAGGGGCGCTAAAAGAGCGGGGTTAAGTTGGTTTTGTTTTTGATATTCCTGACACAATCAGTGATGGACTGCAATAACTCACAGACCATACCCTAAACAGATCTAAACTGTGTTTCCTACAAAAAGACAAAGCAGGGTATGTTTCCCAGCTGTCTTTGTTTTTTTTGTTTTTTCGCTCGATATTATGAGCACTGCTCCGTCTAAGCCCTTGCAATAGCTGTAAGAGAAAGCACAATCCACTCCTATTTCCATCTGTTTCAAGCTACGAATATTTGAAATTGCATATCAACAGAACAAAACAGAGATATGATCAGAAACTGAGCACTTCCGATCAATATACTTAACCCGCAGCTGTTTTTCAGTCATTTATATCCCTCATGTCCATATCAGAGCTACAATTCACTGATGCGCGCGCAGAATTCCGCAGATTTTTTGCAGATTTTCCACAGATTTTAAGCCCATCATTAATTCTGTTTATTTACTTACAGTTAACTATTTACTGTTAATCTAATTGGATTAGCATTTTAAACATTAAATAAAAGTTAATAAGATATTATTTTTTATTTCACATTTTAAGGTTTTAGTTATGATACTCCTAAAATAATTCCGCAGAAATCCGCAGATTTTTACCAAAATTCTCCGCAGAAATAGCAAAAAATGCCCGCAGATTTCGTCTGGCCCTAGTCATTGAGGACTTAAAACCTTAAAATGTGAAATAATGTGAAATGTGGGCCTAGTCATGACTTTATAGAGGGGTTAGTGTCTGCTTTTATATTTGGTGTCGGATTAATATTTGCTGGTAGGGAAAATCTATTTGTTCACTTCTGCTGTTTATACTTTGATTTGCATTTCAGTTGATTTATTTTTTCCATTTAACTGCTAATTAGAACAGAAACGATATAAAGAGCACACCAACATACTGATATAGGTCCTGTACATATTGTTATGGGTCAATGATGCTAATATTTGGTACAAATCCATCAATTTCCCCTTTCTGGCCTTTTCTTTCTATGAATAAATTATGTAGAAGAACTGTCCATGTATGTTTCCTCGCCGGTTAGTAACGCTATATTTCATTGCACAAAAATTATTCTATCAGGCTATTTTGGCTAAAAAAAGAGAAATCATGATTTAATTTGTCCTGTTGTGCATGAACTAAGCTGTTGAATTGTCAGTGTATGAGGCGGCTAGGCTAACCTAGCTTTAATATTTATTAAATTATTCTCTAATCGGTTGCACATTAAGTCGTGAATATAGACCTGTAATGCATACTGCAGTCCTTTTTTGTCTGGCTTTCTCAGACATCTCACCTGTTCGCTAAAAATGATTAATTATATCCCTGGTAATGTCTGACACCGGTGCATACACATTGTAATAGTGCCAGGCACGAAAGCTTGACAGGCGTAACAACAGTAACTAAGGAGGGTGGGGCTTATCGAAGGGTCAATTGCGTGCGTGCGTGCGTGCGTGTGTGTGTGTGTGTGTGTGTGTGAACTTTGAAATGACATTGTGTGTGACTCATCGTCTCAGAAATACTTGAATTAACTCCACAACAAATACATCAAATAATCATTCGGAAAGTTCTTACTGTAGTATTACTCATAATCGCTACTGAGATCTGCTTCCTTAATGTCTGTCACTGTGCTGTTTATCTGACACAGCCGAGGCGGAGATTGGGGCACACTCTGAGAGGCATGTGGGAACGGTGGGCGGGGAGAACCAGCATTAAAGGCCCAGGCCACAAAAACAGATACAGTGTGTTTAGAGCAGAAAATCCAATATTCTGAAAGGTCTAATAAATAATCTGATGGGTGTTTTGAGCTGAAACATTACAAACACATTCCTCCAGACACAAAAGACTTAGCTTAAATCTTAAAAAAGGGGTAAAATAGGTGCCAAAAAAGGTGTAAAAAAACGGTTGACATGTAAAATCTCCTTAGAGATCCATTTTGCTTTTTATTTCAAGCTTTCTGGTGAGTTGAAGCCTGGTGGCTTTCCCTGGAGTTAAACACAGTGAAAAATTACTATTCAAAAGCCAGACGTGTGTAACACAATACATGACCGCAGGTTATGATTAACAGCACCTGGAATAGTTAAACATTTGCTTACAAATGGATAACCATAAGGGGGTTATATTCTATATTCAAATCTTGCTAAATGTTTGTCCAAGCACAGCTGACTTGTTTACGCCGGTTTAGAGATGATAAGAGAAGCTTCAGGATGCTGTTTGCTCATTTCCGCCTTAATACTGGAATACATTGAGACAAATGTCACAGAGAAACATTAGCTGGCTGAGTCTGAAACCAATTAGACAGAGGCAGAAGACTGAGAGGTTAATGATTCACTACTGAGAGCCAGAGACATGCATGGCACACGCATTAGCTAAACTCGGTCCAAATCCCAATTGCAAACAAACCCGAAAAATGCACCCATCATGAAAGAGAGACAAGTCAACTGGACATAGAAACACACAACCAGAAATGCTGACTACTCAAAAACACGGCTTATCTTTACCTATGATTATAAATCCAGACGCTCAATTGGATCTGACAAACTACATGTAAATGCAAGTAGAGTGAAACTGCCAAATAAAATAATGTTTAGCTATTTTGGGGTTATTTTTAATAATGATCATTAAATTGATTGTGTTTCATGGCTGCTGGTTTAGATCGGTCATGAACAAATATTGTTTTTTCCAACATGTTCCAACTGTTTTAAAACATTAAATTGTTTAAAGCATTAAAATGTTAGGTCCACTAGAGCAGTGGTTCTTAAAGTGGGGGTCGGGACCCCCCGAGGGGTCGCAGGACAATGAAGGGGGGGGGGGGGGGGGTAGTCGCCTGGTGATTTCCAAAAATCTATTTATTTTTTATTAAACCATAAGAATGACCATATTTTATCCATAACCTATTGAAGAGAAAAAATAGTAGTTTATAGTTACTATATACAATATAGTTACTAAAGTAGCTTATAGTTACTAGTTCAATTAAATTGCGACCCCTGGGGTAAATACATTATATTAAAGACACAGCAATAGCGTCAGATGCAGCAGATTGATTTTATAACACCAGGTTAAACTTTCTGGCACATTTACAGCCCTCGCATACAAAAAAAAAAATTAAACTAAGAATAGACTTGGGTCTATTGGTGTATGTGCGCCATTGGATGCAAGGTTTCTGTATTTATTACCACCTCAGAGGATATTGGGGGTCGCGAGTCACTGGCATTGTTACTTTGGGGGTTGCAGGCTGAAAAGTTTGGGAACTCCTGCACTAGAGCAGTGGTTCCCAACCTTTTATAACTTGTGGCTCTCTAAACCAAGCAGATACATTTCCGCAGCCTCCTAAAACTTTTAATGAACCTGCTATTTGTGGCAGGTTGGTAAAGTAAGTCTTTACTAAATAAACTGCCAATGATTTGAATGAATATAAAATGAACACAACAGATCACCAAGGCCAGAGAGATTCCAGATAAAAAAAAAAAAGGAAAACCAATATCCTGGCACTGATTAGATGCCATAAGCTGGTAGAGCATCAGCAGATCAAACAGAAAGCAGGCAGACAGTGTTCAGACTAGAGCTGCACAGGAGAGATTTTTTACCTTTAAGTTTGGTCACAATCTTGCGCAACGTCTATGTAAAACAAAAAAAAAATAATCCACATGTGCACGTGATTGTAACTATAGCAACATCGGAAACCACAACGCGAGCACCACGGTCGACCAAACGCTTTCTCTATGGGAGAAAAAGGCATCCGCGTGCGGCAATTCATCACTCGCTGCTTCCCGAGTGAAAGAGTGTTAATGTGTCATTGCTTCTGTGAGTACCAGAAGCAATATATTTGCCTTTTTAAATAAATGTTTTTACATAGGCATACATTTCATTTCAGCAGATAATTTTGAGCAATCTTTTAAGCTGGTTTTAAGTATCTTAACGCCTGCACCAGCTTATTTTATCAATAAAAGTATTATCTTCTCAAAATCCTGTAGCAGGTTCTGCTAATGCAGGTCCCTAGTCCAGACAAGCAGTTAAAACCAGCAGAGAACTAATGTTAGAGCACTGCACCTATTGATTCAGCAAATTAAAAAAAATAAAAAGTTAAATTAGCAGGTTGGTATTAAACCAAATGAATAGTGAGCGCATAGTAATGACTTATTAACTATTTCTCATCACTTTAAACATTACTCGTCATGTCAAACATCACATTTTGACTAGACATTTTTACATATATTAAAAATTGTATTTCTATTAATAACAGCTGGCAGCCTAGCTGCAATAATGTCACGGTTGAAAACCACTGCACTAGAGAAACAGAACAAAAAAAAAAACAAAACATTTTGGAGCTCGTTTTTGGTGTAGGAGAAATTGCAAATAAATTATCTGAGTATCAGTATAAATAAATTATTTATAATATAATATAAATGATAACTTCCAGACCTAATATTTCCAGCCAAGTTTTTATAAACTAGTAATATCATCTAACTTCACAAAGGTCTTAAATTGCTGCTATGACACTGATTAAATTAGAAAATTAAGGACAGATGACTTGCAGAGGGTAATAGAAAATGTGCACTTAGTGCTGCGGCTTTATTTACAATATACATAGAGCACTTGTGGTCTTTCAAAAGCAAAGGCGTAAAAATTGCATGCATGCATTCAAAGCCATTTCATTATTTTGCATATGACAGTGGCTTCCTCATATAGAGCACATGAATCACTGAATCGTTCATTCAAAAATCGAATAATTCACTGAATCACTGACCCAAATGACTGTTCAAAAACATTGCAGTGTTGCTGTGGGAAGCACAAATGTTTAAGCTTTGTTTGGAACTATTTGCATTGGGACAAAAAAGACAATATTGCATCTAAAAGGTCACAGTCGATATTGAATTATTGTTTGTTTTGTTATATAAAATCATTAACACTTTCTTGTGTGATTTGATTAAACTATTTCATTTCATGAATTATTTCATTCATTCAATATTTCATCATTTTTTTTTTTTTCAAATGTTAAAAAAATAGCTTTAAACTGCATTCTGCTTCATCACTTCTTTTCTTTTGGTCAATGCACCAATTAATTTAAGCCTACATATCATTAAAATAGCATTGATTGAGATATAACTTTGCCTGAAAGTATGACAAACAGATAGAAAATTGAAATTGAAAATTGAAAATTGAACTGACACTGTTTCAATTCACTATAATCTTCCATGTGAAGCTGCTTTGACACAATCTACATTGTATAAGCGCTATACAAATAAAGATGAATTGAATTGAATTGAATAGAAAATAAAAACATATACATGATGGAGAACTTGAGGCTGTACTGTACTGTAATTACAGACAAATCCGCCATATGCGTAACACTCTGAAGCAGAAATCTCTTGCAACGTGAACATGTCCATCAACTTCAAATTAGGTAATAATCAAGCTAAAATCAAGCCCAAAAAAAGCAGTGTGGATACTAGCAATGCCAAAAAGAGGATTCCTAAATGATAAAATGTTTGGCTTTGACCAAAAATAGATCTTTATAGCAACTGAATGTCAAGACATTAATATGTATTGTAAAAGCAACATCTATCAATAAATATTTAACCAAAATTGTAGCAGTTATTTGGACAGAGTTTCATATAGGATTGACATTAGAAACAAGATCGGTTCATTAGTTTATGTAGGGCTGGACGATATGGCAAAAATTTATATCACAATATATTTTTTTAATTTCGGTCGATACGATATAATTCCGATATCGATATGGACAATATTAAAAAGAAAGGAAAAACTGCCAAGAACGCACACAATGAATGTCTGTACCTACAAATGTCTGCAAAGTGAATTTGCAAAGTCGATAATACCTCCAGACGCTCATAACTTTAAAAAAAAAAAAAAAAAAAAAAACAGTACAAAACATGTGTTCACTTTTTATTTGTATTTAGCCCATACAAACAAGAAATGTGAAATAAACTATCAAATAAATAAAATTCTCTCAGAAATTTTTTTATAAAAAATATGCAAAATGGTTTTTTAGAAAAATAAGTTTTGTAGTATAACCAGCAGGACAGCAGTGATGTGTGAACTGAATTTGGTGAGAGTACAGTAATTTACAGTACAGTTATTGAATATTTTTCACAATAAAAATTCATAAAAAATATGCAAAATAGTTTTTTAGAAAAATAAGTGTTGTAGTCTAACCAGCAGGACAGCAGTGACGTGTGATCTGAGTTTGATGGCAGTATAATGAGTTAGAGGGAAGTTATTGACAGCTTTTGTAGTATTGTTTTTTGCGTTTTGCTCTTTGTAGACGGTCCATAAGGATCGGTCTCTTTGCCGCCTGCGCATAGAGATCAATATAATGCGTCCAGCGCGTAGAAAAGCTCATTTTTAGGAAAATAGGGTTGTAGGTGGTTGTATACATTGCGACAGTTGAAAAAATGTGCTATTTGTGTAGGAACAATGTTTCGGTCATGAGTTATTGATCCGGAAAATACGAATCTGCGAATCTGTTGCTAACAGCAACTGAACTCTGACTCTCAGTATGTTTTATCGGGTGGAACTGCTTCAAATGGTGAAACAGATTTGATGTTTTCCCGCCGCTAGTCAGCTACACTCTCTGGCACACTTTGCAGAACACCGAAACTAAGTTTATCGGAACTTAAAAAGCCGAACCACTTCCACACCACTGCATTAGTCTTTCCTTTCTTATCAACTATTTCGTCTGCATTCTCTGTGGAAGCTTGTTCATTCACATCTGTATTCAAAGCACTCATTTTGTAGCTAAAACTTTCTGCGGCGCAGCTTAAACCAACTGCTGTGCTGAGCGCTGGCAGCGTGTCTGTGTTGTTCGTCATCACGTAAGTGAGATCAGATCACGCTCTTTCTGACGGCTGAGCACTGAACGTCATTCAGTGACAAGTGATACATGTATAAGATCTTATATAAATAATAATATATATATTTATATATATATGCAAATTTATATCGAAATATCGGAAATGGGTTCAAAAATCATATCATCGTTATTGAAAAAAATTCTATCGCGATATATATTGATATCGAATTATTGTCCAGCCCTAGTTTTAAGTATCTTAACTCCTTCATTAGCTTATTTTATCAATAAAAGTATTATCTTCTCAAAATCCTGTAGCAGGTTCTGCTAATGCAGGTCCCTAGTTCAGACAAGCAGTTAAAACCAGCAGAGAACTAATGTTAGAGCACTGCACCTATTGATATGTATTCAGCAAATAAAAAAAATAAAGTTAAATTAGCAGGTTGGTATTAAACCAAACGAATAGTGAGCGCATAGTAATGACTTATTAACTATTTCTCATCACTTTAAACATTACTCGTAATGTCAAACATTACATTTTGACTAGACATTTTTACATATATTAAAACTTGTATTTCTATTATTAACAGCTGGCAGCCCTGCTGCAATAATGTCACGGTTGAAAACATCTGCACTAGAGAAACAAAACAAAAACAAAACAAAACATTTTGGAGCTCGTTTTTGGTGTAGGAGAAATTGCAAATAAATTATCTGAGTATCAGTATAAATATATTATTTATAATATAATATAAATGATAACTTCCAGACCTAATATTTCCAGCCAAGTTTTTATAAACTAGTAATATCATCTAACTTCACAAAGGTATTAAATTGCTGCTATGACACTGATTAAATTAGAAAATTAAGGACAGATGACTTGCAGAGGGTAATAGAAAATGTGCACTTAGTGCTGCGGCTTTACAATATACATAGAGCACTTGTGGTCTTTCAAAAGCAAAGGCGTAAAAATTGCATGCATGCATTCAAAGCCATTTCATTATTTTGCATATGACAGTGGCTTCCTCATATAAGAGCACATGAATCTCTGAATCGTTCATTCAAAAATCGAATAATTCACTGAATCACTGACCCAAATGACTGTTCAAAAACATTGCAGTGTTGCTGTGGGAAGCACAAATGTTTAAGCTTTGTTTGGAACTATTTGCATTGGGACAAAAAAGACAATATTGCATCTAAAAGGTCACAGTCGATATTGAATTATTGTTTGTTTTGTTATATAAAATCATTAACACTTTCTTGTGTGATTTGATTAAACTATTTCATTTCATGAATTATTTCATTCATTCAATATTTCATCATTTTTTTTTTCAAATGTTAAAAAAATAGCTTTAAACTGCATTCTGCTTCATCACTTCTTTTCTTTTGGTCAATGCACCAATTAATTTAAGCCTACATATCATTAAAATAGCATTGATTGAGATATAACTTTGCCTGAAAGTATGACAAACAGATAGAAAATTGAAATTGAAAATTGAACTGACTCTGTTTCAATTCACTATAATCTTCCATGTGAAGCTGCTTTGACACAATCTACATTGTATAAGCGCTATACAAATAAAGATGAATTGAATTGAATTGAATAGAAAATAAAAACATATACATGATGGAGAACTTGAGGCTGTACTGTACTGTAATTACAGACAAATCAGCCATATGCGTAACACTCTGAAGCAGAAATCTCTTGCAACGTGAACATGTCCATCAACTTCAAATTAGGTAATAATCAAGCTAAAATCAAGCACAAAAAAAGCAGTGTGGATACTAGCAATGCCAAAAAGAGGATTCCTTAATGATAAAATGTTTGGCTTTGACCAAAAATAGATCTTTATAGCAACTGAATATCAAGACATTAATATGTATTGTAAAAGCAACATCTATCAATAAATATTTAACCAAAATTGTAGCAGTTATTTGGACAGAGTTTCATGTAGGATTGACATTAGAAACAAGATCGGTTCATTAGTTTATGTAGGGCTGGACGATATGGCAAAAATTTATATCACGATATATTTTTTTTATTTCGGTCGATATGATATAATTCTGATATCGATATGGACAATATTAAAAAGAAAGGAAAAACTGCCAAGAACGCACACAATGGATGTCTGTACCTACAAATGTCTGCAAAGTGAATTTGCAATGTCGATAATACCTCCAGACTCTCATAACTTTTTTTAAAATAAAAACAGTACAAAAAATGTGTTCACTTTTTATTTGTATTTAGCCTATACAAACAAGAAATGTGAAATAAACTATCAAATAAATAAAGCTCTCAGAAATTTTTTTATAAAAAATATGCAAAATAGTTTTAGAAAAATAAGTTTTGTAGTATAACCAGCAGGACAGCAGTGATGTGTGAACTGAATTTGGTGAGAGTACAGTAATTTACAGTACAGTTATTGAATATTTTTCATAATAAAAATTCATAAAAAATATGCAAAATAGTTTTTTAGAAAAATAAGTGTTGTAGTCTAACCAGCAGGACAGCAGTGACGTGTGATCTGAGTTTGATGGCAGTATAATGAGTTAGAGGGAAGTTATTGACAGCTTTTGTAGTATTGGTTTTTGCGTTTTGCTCTTTGTAGACGGTCCCTAAGGATCGGTCTCTTTGCCGCCTGCGCATAGAGATTAATATAATGCGTCCAGCACGTAGGAAAGCTCATTTTTAGGAAAATAAGGTTGTAGGTGGTTGTATACATTGCGACAGTTGAAAAAATGTGCTATTTGTGTAGGAACAATGTTTCGGTCATAAGTTATTGATCCGGAAAATACGAATCTGCGAATCTGTTGCTAACAGCAACTGAACTCTGACTCTCAGTATGTTTTATCGGGTGGAACTGCTTCAAATGGTGAAACAGATTTGATGTTTTGCCGCCACTAGTCAGCTACACTCTCTGGCACACTTTGCAGAACACCGAAACTAAGTTTATCGGAACTTAAAAAGCCGAACCACTTCCACACCACTGCATTAGTCTTTCCTTTCTTATCAACTACTTCGTCTGCATTCTTACTTGTGGAAGCTTGTTCATTCACATCTGTATTCAGAGCACTCATTTTGTAGCTAAAACTTTCTGCGGCGCAGCTTAACCAACTGCTGTGCTGAGCGCTGGCAGCGTGTCTGTGTTGTTCGTCATCACGTAAGTGAGATCAGATCACGCTCTTTCTGACGGCTGAGCACTGAACGTCATTCAGTGACAAGTGATACATGTATAAGATCTTATATGAATAATAATATATATATTTATATATATATGCAAATTTATATCGAAATATCGGAAATGGGTTTAAAAATCATAACATCGTTATTGAAAAAAATCCTATCGCGATATATATTGATATCGAATTATTGTCCAGCCCTAAGTTTATGTTAGCTCACATCCAAACATAACAAATACAGCTTTTATTTTTAACGATGTATAAGCAAAATGTTCAAATTAACATTAACAGGAAGCATTTTCGCTGTTATCTGCACAAATATCAAAGTAAACAAATGAATTAACCTTCCACTTTGCCCCTGGTTATTGATTTTCTAAGTTTTCAGGAAGATCATTAGCATATAGCTGTTGTAACACAAAAACAAACAGATAAGATGCAAGCAATAAAAGGCCACAACAAACAAAGGTTAATGCAAGCATCGAACGTCACCCTTTTTCTCAGTAAATCTATTTCTAAAGGTGCTATTGGCACGACATTTTTACCAGATGCTGGTAACAACCCAAGTAATCCATACATTCAAAGAAAATTAAACAAATGTGTTCATAAATTAAGTTATGTGTAGGGCCACATGGAATCTGTGCATGCAGAAATCAGCAGATTACTGCAGATTTTTAGCTCATCGAGTCTATTTATTTAGTTGTGTAAATGTATGTAAATTTATATTTATTCAGTATTTTAATTAATTTCAGTAATATTATTGACTAATATTAAAGTGTTCATTTGATTTATCTACAGTTTGTAAAGTAATATTTTCTGTCTTTTAGTAGATATATTATATAATAGACTTGCTTTGGTAACCAAATAAGTGGATCTAGATAGATTTGAAGTGTTAAATAAAATTTGGATTTGCAACATTAAAAGTTAAAAAGCTATTATTTTTATTTAATATATTAAGTTTTTAGTTGAGATACTCCCAAAATAATTCTGCATAAATCCACAGATTCTGCATAAAAACAGCAAAAAATGTCTGCAGATTCTGTCTGGCCCTAGCTATGTGTAATAAAACGGAATGACACAGGGAAAACATATTAAACAAACTTACTAAAATGTATTTAACTCTACATCCAGAAGTCCAAAAACACCTGCGAGCACATATTTGTGTGTTCTCAAAAATGTACACCAGGTCACATTTTCCCAATTAGTCTGTGTTGTCTTTATTGGTAATGACAGATTCAAGACACGTTTAGTATGGAGATGATTGATTTTTCTCAAACAAGTTGAGAGTTTGCTTAACTGTGTGTTTCGGAATCATTGTCTTGTGGAAAAGTCCACCCATGGTTCATCATCCTGGTAGATGACAGCAGATTTATATCAAGAATGTAGATTTTTTCCATTCATCCTTCCTTTAGTAAGGTGAAGTTTGTCATTAAGTCATGATGTTTTGATCAGATGATATTTTCCCAGAACTTCACAAACTTTTGAATCAGTGGTTCCCAAAGTGGGGGTAGCGGGACAATAACAGGGGGTCGCATGGTGATTTCAAAAAGTCAAATATATTTAATAAACAATAAGAATTACATTCTTTTTAACCATAACCCTCAGAAGATTAAAAAAAAAAGTTGTTTTAATAGTAAAAAACAACAACATGCAAATGAAAAGCCATTAAATATTTATTTTTTTCCATAGGATTGGTGTGTTTACGTTAGATTACCAAACAAGCGGCAACCTCCCGCTCTCCCTCGGGAAGCCAATACGGAAGTAACTAAAACTGCAATTCATCGACTTGCCTTGGGGGGGCTGGCTCCAGGAAGTCCAAGTGCTTTCTTTCTGCGTTGGTAAATTGGCCATTTTTACAGCTGATAAAAACATGTTTACAGCCTGGTACAAACGATGGCTTTGGTTCATATAGCTATGATTACCGTTATGACAACTGTGAGGGGGTGAATTTTTTTATAACTCATCCGTTTCGTTTTTATTAAGTTATATTAAGTCTGCATAATTAAGGCCGTGGTCACTTGAGTGACAGCTAGCCCTCACTGGTCGCTGTCTCGTCACCTCAGCTGATTCTGGCTAATTAGCCGCTGAACTCTGCATATACATCGTATTTTTGTTTTGGTTAATGTTTCTTTACAAAGTCATTTGCCTTTTGGAATTATTTCCTGCAATTATCAGATGATATAGCATGCTGTGTGGACTTAATTGTGCTTACAAACCGTTCAAGTTGCCTCCATTTCCCAGGTGAGTGAAATTATATACTTATATACCATCCCTATAAATGCATTTGTTTTATTTAAGAACATTTATCATTTAAATGTTCTTTAGATCTGTAATGCACTCCAGAATCTGACAGATTGATTAGCTGTAGGCTATAAAACAGTCATCTGAAGCGTTGTCATACAGTGTTAGTGCTGGATTTTTATGTTTAGTGGCTCAATGTGTTACAACAGTGTTTTTAAAAGTCTAAACACTTTATTGATATAGTCTACAACCAAGCACGTGTGGTCAGAACAGAAACGAGCCACAGGTAATGAAGTATTAAACGTTCTCCCAAAGTAAAAAGTCTGTCTAAGCCAGGTCTAAGCAAAATGCTGAGAATCAAGCATGCGTCTGTAGCTCCGCTCACTCTTCGCCTCTTTGCCCTTATTTGGTATCCCGCGTTTGGTGCAATGACGCGCTAACAAAATGGCGACGGTTGGCCGCACCTACTTGTAGCTTCTTTTGCAATGTTCAGAAACCGTTGGGTGACGTCACGGATACTACGTCCATATCTTTTACAGTCTATGTTACCAACACAGCAATAGCGTCAGCTGCAGCAGACTGGGTTACTTTCTGACACCTTTATGGCAATCAAATACATTAAAAATAAATACAGGCCACAACTGAATATTGAGAACGATCTATGTTTGGCGGTCTCCAAAATTAAACCAAGAATAATAGACTTGTGCTGAAAACATTGCGACTCTTTAGCTGAGGTTAACATTTAATTAAACTAATTAATAAATGACTATAAAAATTATATGGTTGTTAGACTGTTGCACTTTTTTGTGTTGTTAATATACTCGTGTTTATATAGGCCTATTGTTGTGCGCAATATTTGTACATTTATAACCACCTCAGAGGAATTTGGGGGTCGCGAGTCACTGGCATTGCTATTTTATGGGTTGCGGGCTGAAAGGTTTGGGAACCCCTGGCCTAATAATGTGCAGTAAACTTTAAGCATCAGCAGGCTTTTTCTTCAGCTATGGCATCTTCCATGGTTATCGTGCATACAGGACATTGTGGTTTTCTTAGAAATAGTTGTACCTACTAATTCCAGGTCTTTTTGAAATGCTCCTCATGCAACTTTTCAGATCACTCGTTTCACTCCTCTGTCAGAAACTATGCACATGGAGATGGCTGATTTGTCGTGAAATTATCTTCTTTGTTATGACCCACAACAGTGCTTACTGGAATATTCAGTAGTTCTTTCTATAAACGATGCAGTATGTTTTGCAACAATAAAGTTGTGATGGTTTAAGAAAGCTCTTTGCTTTTACATATCATGATTCTTGTGAACCAGCTAATATTCATTTTTATTTCTCTAGCGCTTTTACAATGTAGGTTGTGTCAAAGCAGCTTAACATTGAAGTTCTAGTAAACTGAAACTGTGTCAGTTCAGTTTTCAGAGTTGAAGTTCAGTTTAGTGTGGTTTAATTTTCACCGCTGAAAGTCCAAACACTGAAGAGCAAATCCATCGATGCGCAGCTACACAAATCCCAAACCAAGCAAGCCAGTGGTGACAGTGGAACAAACTTCACGAATTGACGAAAGTGAAGCAGAAAAAAAACTTCGAGAGAAACCAGGCTCAATAGAGCATGACCATTTCTCTCTTGACCAAACTTCTTGTCTTAATTTCCACTGACATGCAGGATCACAGGATCACCTTCTTTCTTTTGTTTTGTAATTATTTTTTGGGCCATATGACAGAGATATGATGATTCTGTTTTGCATAAAACCAAAGAATATTCAGTACAACTGATACTATATTCTAAGGTTCAGGCAACCAACATTTTTAAGATGTATGAATATGCTTTTAAGTTTTTCTTGTCTCAAGGATTTACATGATCTTAACAAGCAAAACAATTCAACATTACATCAAATAAAATTATCAGAAGTTTTGTGTACGTGTGCATCCCATGGCAACATACAACACAAATGGCCCGTTTCCACTGAGTGGTACGGTAGGGTACGCTTTTATGACTGTTTCCACTGTCAAAAGGTACCAAAAAGTGAACCGTACCGTACCACTTTTTGGGTACCCTTTCGAAAGGTTATCTAGTAAGGGTGTGACGAGATCTCGGGCTACGAGATCTCGCGAGACTAAATCGTCGATTTAGATTTCTCGTCGAGGTGAAAAATTGTCTCGTGAGTTGTGATCTTATGATGGAGCGTGAGGGTGAATTTAGCACTGAAGATTGGACGCCGGATTGGATTTGAACAGCACATCAAGTGCTTTGCACACACCAGGCAATGCAGGCTGGCCTCGGAGTTGCGCGTCACTCGTTTGCTTGGGCGGGTGAGTGTGACGTAACCGGTTTTTTAGTTCAAGGGTTGTCGCGTCCAAAAGCAGAGTCTGCTACAACAGCCACACACATTAACCACGGCTCATAACATGCGCTGGAATAGCACTTTAGATATGCTTAAAGCCATAATCGCCTTAAACACAAATCGAGTATTCCTATTTCAGTCGTATTATTGAAGTGCAGTACAGACAAGTAAACGCGGTAATCAATCTATTGCTGTTGTGTAGGACTTTTAGCTGCATTTTGCGACAGGATAAGCCATACACGCACACTAACAACTCTTTGACACTATTTTCTGCACCCATCGAGTCAGTAAAGAACCAGACACACACACACACACACACACATCTCCTCCGAGTGCGCACGCACACACACAGTAAACTCCTGGAGACACACACACACACCCGTTGTCATCATCGTCATCATTATCACCAAGCACATGTTTATGGTGTCCGGAAAAAACACGGAAGCTGATGCTGAAAGAAAGTAAAACTGCTGAAATATTAAAAATCAAAAATGACATGATTACATACATTTAAAAAAAATGTGTGGAAAAAAAGTTCGATTCTCATATGGAACTGTACAGGGGAGAAGCCAGTTGAGTTTATAGCAAAATATTTAGCAGTGTTTGCATGTCATTTATGGCATAATTCATTAAAATAAATGTAAAATAACATTCATTACAAGTTGATTTAAAAAAAACACCTAAATTGTTTTGCATTTTGTGATATACATATTTTTTTCATTTTTCAGTTCAAAAATCTATTTTCTATTCATATATTAGCAAATATTTTGCAGTGTTTGCATGTCCTTTACTGCCTAGAATTCATTAAAATAAATCTAAAATGACATTTATTACAAGTTGATTTTAAAAAAACATGTTTTTAGTTTAATAAAATATTTTCCATTCATGTATTTTATCATTGAAGATTTATTAAAAATAGTGTAAAAATCTCGTCTCGTCTCGTTCTCGTGAACCCTATCTCGTGGGTCGTCTTGTGGGGAAAGCATCTTGTCACACCCCTAGTACCTAGTACAACAAAAGGGTACCAAAAGGCGGTGCAAGACACACAACTGAATGCTATTGGTTTACATAGAAACATCACCAGCGCATACACAAGCAGGAGAATGAAAACAAAGGAAGCTCCATTTTTAAATACACAGCCGAGACATTATACCATAATAATATATACAGTACATATAATAACGAGCCATGGTCAACCCAAACTTAAACCATGTCGTCGTCTTAATGAACAGCCACAAAGCCAAAAAGAAGAGCAGAATCTACCCTGTGCCCTGTAGTTGTTTACAAGGCCGTCTAAATAGCGAGCAGTTTTACTTTCTCGTGTGCGCGAGCCGCGCGTCTATATTTGAAATAACGAACTTCTTGAGCTGTTGATAATAACATGTGCGTGATTACTGAAGTGCTTCTGACATCTGATCTTTTCAGAAACGGACAAACGCGAGAGTGAAGCGTGAAAAAACTAAGGAGAAACCGGACAAAACAAAGAAGCAAATGATTCTTTCAGCAACTTAAATCATGAACAAACTGCCATGTTTAACTATTATCATCACCTTTTGGACTATTATGAAGTCTGAATGAAGGAACTTATTTCTAACAAGAGGTTACATGTGCTGGTGAAGAATATAGATACAGATGAGAGGTTTGCACTGACTGTGGGCTATATGTTACGTGTTATTTTTGAACCCAGATAAGGACTAAATGTATGCTGTGTGTAGTTTATCTGTAATTGGTATCATATCGGAGACTGTAAGGGGCTGTATGTGTTCATATATGTTGCAGTTATTTATTTATTTTCTATAATTGCAGACGTTACAGTAGGCTATTGTTCTGCAGTTATAATCAAATCATGTTCATAGAAAGGTTAGTAATGAACATTTATACACAAGTATTTATGTGTATAAAGCATCTGTTTTGTGAGTGCTTCTCATATGATATGTGAACGACCCTTTTTTCCCCATCTCAGTCCGCACTTTAGGAACAGACAGTAAATAAATATCCTGTGACCGAGGGCCATAGCTAAGGACAGGTTTTTGCAAATGTAATTCTGAAGATATGATGGGATTATAGATTTGTAAACAAAGATATGCCTATGCTGGAGCCTACAAATTGACAATGCAGACCAACCTACCCTAGTATACAACACACAATGATGAGTAAGAGATTTAAAATTAGTTATAAATCTTAGTGCACCATGATAAACAGCATCAAATGCATGCAGACTCTGAGATGAAGCATGCATATGCTGTAGATAACATCATCGTAGTCTATTCATTCATTCATTTTCTTTTCGGCTTAGTCCCTTTATTAATCTGGGATCGCCACAGCGGAATGAACAGCCAACTTATCCAGCATATGTTTTATGCAGCGGATGCCCTTCACTGGGAAACATCCATACACACTCTCGCACACATACACTTAGGAGAACATGCAAACTCCACACAGAAACTGACCCAGTTGATGCTCGAACCAGCGACCTTCTTGCTGTGAGGAGACAGCACTACCTACTGCGCCACCGCGTTGCCCCACCGTAGTCCAATACAGACATAAATGTTGCATCAACCAGCTTCTTTTTAGCATCAAAAGAAAGGCAGTTCTTAATTTTAAAATAAAAGCCTAAAATCACTTTTAATTTCTAATAATATGGATTTTGCCCTTAAATCTTCTTGCATAAAATCACTTTCAAAGACATGCATCTACGTATTTTATTTTCAAAACTTTCCGGAGCCTGGTAAATGTGCACAATCTCCTGAAAGTTTTTACTGATAGATTGCAGATGGTGTCTTGGGTTTCCTTTCCTATCTGAATCTCCCTTTCGTCATGTGTTTCAATACTTTCCCCTTCGTTATTTAATATTATCACACATAAATTAATTTTTAAATGTATTAGTTTTATTTTCATTGCATGTATAGATTACTTGGATTGTTTCCTATTTCTGGTGAAAGCTTCATGTCAATAGCACCAGTAAATATATAGTTGAAGTCAAAAATATTAGCTCTCCTGCATGTGAAATTTTTAGGTAATAACCCTCTATACTCCAGTGCTGCGATTGCGATCTGCTGATCTAACATTGCAACATGATTTAGAAACAGCAATGAACACCTTGTTGCAGGTCAAAATGAACCCATTTAATGCAAAACTAAATGCATTTGTCCACTGATTATTTAAACTATTAGGTATAAATATTTGAGAAAATTTTCCGTGTTGTCATAACCAAACGCGACATGCAGTTTGAAATGTGAATGAATGGAGAATGATTTACAAGCGCAGCAGAGGGAAGCACTGAAGATCGGATGTGGATCGGTACCAGCTGGCCGATACCCGATCCAGCAAAAATATGCGGTATCGAACCAATCTCCAATCCAAGTATTGGGATTGGTGCATCCCTAATCTTAACTTCTCTAATTAACATAATAACCTAGTTAAGTCTATAAATTGCACTTTAAACTGAATGGTAGTATCTTGCTAAATATTTAGTAAAATATTATGTTAATTTAATTTAAATTTAAATGAGCTATTATAAAGTAGCTAAAATTATAGTGTTTATTAATGTGTTGAAAAGTAAATAAGGGACTGAGCCGAAGTAAAATGAATGAATGAATGTGTTGGGAAACAAAACCTTCTCTCCATTAAACAACATTTTTAAAAGAAAGAAAATTTCACCGTAGGGATAATTATTTTGACATGTAAAATCACTGATAAAAAAGGTGATGTGTTCAGTACTTTTTTCCCTGCTGTATTTAAGAACATCGCGTTTCACTCACCTTATGGCAAATCACAGTCTTGACCTCTTTCAGCGCTCTCTCCGAGAAAACACACCCACACGTTTGCAAGAAGAAAAACCTCAAAAACAAAAGACAAAACCACTGAAGTTAAAACCACAAGAAACAGGGAAATGTCAAGAGCAGGTTTCATTTTGGGGGTAACATGCTGAACATGGAAAAATTAACACATATTTTCCACTATAGTTAAAAATCGAAACTTAAAAGAGCATTTATATATATATATATATATATATATATATATATATATATATATATATATATATATATATATATATATATATATATATATATTTATTTTTTATTTTTTTATAAATTATATTCTCATACAGTGCATCCGGAAAGTATTGATAGCGCTTCACTTTTTCCACATTTTTTTTTTATGTTACAGCCTTATTCCAAAATGGATTAAATTAATTTATTTCCCCAAAATTCTACACACAATACCCCATAATGACAATGTGAAAAAAAGTTTTTTTTTTAATTGTTGCAAATTTATTAAAAATAAAAAACCTGAAAAATCACATGTACATACAGTTGAAGTCAGAATTATTATTATTACTACTATTTTAAAATGGTTTTTAAAAAATTTAAAACTGCTTTTATTCTAGCCGAAATAAAATAAATAAGACTTTCTACAGAAGAAAAAATATTATCAGACATACTGTGAAAATTTCTTTGCTCTGTTAAACATAATTTGGGAAATATTTAAAAAAGAAAACAAAATTTAAAGGGGGGCTAATAATTCTGACTTCAACTGTAAGTATTCACAGCCTTTGCTCAATACTTTGTTGATGCACCTTTGTCAGCAATTACAGCTTCAAGTCTTTTTGAATATGAATACGGTATGATAACCTTGGATAAAAATATCACGGTATGACGGTATTGTGATTACTGCTCTAAAATATATTCTTTTTAAATGTCTGGGTAAAAAACTAAAAGTTTTTCCCCTTTGAACACAATATATTTTATTTTGAGAAACATTTATAATATTTTGGAGCAGTAAACATGCCCGGCTAAATAATGAAAATGAATCATTGACTTCTGCTGTCTTCATTAGTTTCAAAAACACAAATTTAAAATGGCATCTTTGGATATCTTTTCTGCTCGAGATGCTGTTGTTAAAAAAAAAATGTAAAAAAAAAAAAAATCTTACACATACCTTAGGAACGGTATTAGAGAAAATTTTGGCGGTATGATAACCTTGACTTTTCCAAACCGCGGTATACCTTTAAAACGGTTATCGTCCCATGCCTAATGGGAAGCAACGGTGTACAGCCATTTTCAGATCTCTCCAGAGATGTTTAATAGGATTTAGGTCTGGGCTTTGGCTGGGCCACTCAAGGACATTCACCGAGTTGTTGTGAAGCCACTCCATTGATATTTTGGCGGTGTGCTTTGGGTCATTGTTCTCCTGGAAGATGAACCGTCGCCCCAGTCTGAGGTCTGGAAAACTCTGAAGCAGGTTTTCATTCAGGATGTCTCTGTACATTGCTGCATTCATCTTTCCCTCTATCCTGACTAGTCTTCCAGTTCCTGCTGCTGAAAAACTTCCCCACAGCATGATGCAGAAATTTTTCTGTAAGCTTCCCCAGCCTTGTGCCTCGAGACAATCCTGTTTTGGAGGTCTACAGACAATTCCTTTGTCTTCATGCTTGGTTTGTGCTTTGACATGCACTGTCAACCCTGGGACCTTATATAGACAGGTGAATCCCTTTTCAAACCATGTCAAATCAACTGAATTTACCAGAGGTGAACTCTAATTTTTCACATTGTCATTATGGGGGATTGCGTGTAGAATTTTGAGGAAATAAATGAATTTAATCCATTTTGGAATAAGGTAGTAACATAAAAAAAATGTGGAAAAAGTGAAGCGCCATCAATACTTTCCGGATGCACTGTATGTAAACCATGAGAAATTGTACTATTTTTTTTAATCTACTATCTAATACTAATACCGATAATAATTTACTATCTAATAGTAATAGTACTATCTACTATTATTTTATTATCTACAAAAATGGAAAAATCATTTACATCAGTATAAAACAGCCACTTAAGTTACATAGTAGGAATGTTATTATAAGATATAATACCATTATGAAAAATATCAAAAAATTATTTATTGCTTTTTATAACACAACACAAATTGGTGAATGAAGTATCTTATACATCATATTACCAGTAAATACCTTGCTGTCAAGATTGCTTTCAATGCCAGCGTTATAAATGGTTTGAATTGGGTTTATTTTTATATTTTCATTTATATCTAATAATTTTGTTATAATTCATTCTAATTGGTTGATTTTTTTACAGTGTCTATACAATGGAAACAAATGAATACAATTCATTTTTATTTTTCAGTTAACATTCAATTTAAGTAATAACATTTATTTATGGCAACAGTCAGGTATTATTTCAATACTGAAGTGTTTAAGTAGTAGACATTTTTCATTCTAGTTGCACTGCACTGTGATAATTAAACAATGAGTTAAAAAAAAGCCATATTTTATCTTGGCTATGACCTGTGCTGGTGGCCTTACTTGTGTTTTCCACTCATCTCCAATCCCACAACAGGACAGATGAACATGGCGAGGTGCATGTCTTCATAACAGTCTCCTTTAATATTTCTCCTTTCACCTTCCCATGCTGGATTGTCAGTCAGATTCAGCTCCTTCACATCCTGTCCAACACACCAGGGTCACCACATTGTACTAAAAACTACATTTCATAACTTTAAATATTGCAAATATCAGCTCAAATTAAATAACATTAAGCATATATAATTCAGCTTGATGCCAAAATAAACTAAAATCAAACTATTAGTAAAAACCATACATCTAAAACCATTACATTAAATATATTTACTGAAAAAAAACATGCAAAATTATTATTATTATTATTATTATCTACTTGCCATGACAACATTTCTCATTCAGAACTAGATTTGATGCACTTAAGTTAATCTTAATCTAACAAAAACATAAACATATTAATAAAATAATAATAAAAATATATATTAAAAACATAAATGACATAAAAAAATTAAAAACATAATTAAAACCACAATCAGAAAATATAGAAATTCAAATTATAAAACAAATATTAAAATAACTGTGTGCATTATTTTCATTTACCTTATACTTTTCTGCTAATACCTGACTACTAAACAAACCAACACAATCCAAAACTGTCAAAATAAAAATAATTAAAATAACTGAAAAGATCTTTTTATCCAAGTAAAGAATATTTCATGAACAATTTGAAACACCCATACACTCATTTACACACATGCACTACGACATTCTTGCTGTGAGGCGACAGCGCTACCCACTGTGCCACCGCGGTGCCCATAATATAAAATAAAATAATATAAAATAAATTAATATAAAATAATATAATATAAAATAATATAAAATAATATAATATAAAATAAAATAAAATAATATAATATAAAATAATATACTATACTATACTCTAATATAATATAATATAATTTATTAAAAATAAAAATTATCAAATCAAATCTCTATTGCTTAATTAATTTGACCTTTTTTCTTTTTCTATAATTTTGCTCTTTAACAGTAGAATTTAGAAATATATTGGCTCTTCTGCTTTTTTTTCTCATGCACAGTGACTCAGCAGTTAGCACAGTCGCCTCACAACAAAAAGGTCACTGGTTAGAGTTTGGCATTTCCCTGTGTTCGCATGGGTTTCCGCCGGGTGCCCTGGTTTTCCCACAGCCCAAAGGTGAATTGAATAAACTAAATTGGCCATATTGTATGAGTGTGTGTAAATGAGTGTGGGTGTTTCCCAGTACGGAGTTGTGGCTGGAAGGGCATCTGCTGCGTAAAACATATGCCGGAATAGTTGGTGGTTCATTCCACTGTGGCGACCTCTGAAATAGAGACTAAGCCAAAGGAAATGAATGAGTGAGTGGTTCTTCTCATATAGTGATTATGATGAGTATTTTTGTTTTGCTAATTTGAGATTCCAGATTAGATAAGATAGTTTTCTATTAAACTGATCAAAATGCATACATTTTTGTTTCAAAAAGGAATAAATACCTACCAATGGGATTGCTTCAAATGTAAAAGTAATTTTCATACTTATTGCGACATATTTATAATAGTTTTAAGTAGGGCTGTCAAAATTAGCGCGTTAACGCACGCGATTAATTTAAAATATTGAACGTGTTAAAAAAATTTACGCAATTAACGAAGTTACAGTTTTTTTTTTATTTCCTGTTTTGGCCGACGTGTGTTTAACGTGCAAAGAAATATGGATAAGACCAAGGAAGCGCTTTTAAAAGGAAAGTTTCAGTATAAAATAATTAATGTCGCATCACCAGGCTATCCAGCGTTTCCTCCAGAGTTTCATGCAATTTCGGGTGTTTCATTTTTAATCTTTAGACTTTAACTGCAGTTCAGCAGTTTCACTTTCATTCAGCAACATATGGTTCATGCCTCGTGACAACTATTAGATGAAAATATGAAGTAAGGACTGCTGGAAGAGTGCTGTTTTAATGGAATTTGATACCGCATGGCGAACGGAAAGAAAAACCTCTGCATTTCGAAACTCGGTGGTCCTTTAAGGTAATAAAAAAAAAAAAAAAACATGTTTACATGGTCGACTCTTAATCAGAGTATTATCTTAATTATAAAAGGGGATTATTGGTGTCCATGTAAATATACTCAGTGAAAGTGCCATGATACAAAGACAGCCCATTTCTCTGCCTTTAAGTTGATTTCATGTGGCCTCAAATGTTTCATTAAGTTTGACGTGTTTCTCTCCTTAAACGCAACTTTTGTAAAGCGTCTGCTTCAGGTTGCTGTGTCAGAATCCTTGCTTGTAAAATACAGCCATACTTTAGAACGCTTAGTTTAAGCAAATTTGATGAACGCGATCGTGCGTGTTGATGAATAGCTAAGAAGGCTGAGGAGTCGCTCACCGGGTGCGCTGTACTGTGTGCGTTGTCTCTGTGTGTGTGTGTGTGTGTGTGTGTTTCCTAGCAACAAGAGCAAACGCCTGATATCGCTGACTGTCCAATAAAGTCTCTTTAAGACTTTTAAATGTATTCTATATTCTGTGCGGTGTCCATATCCCTCAAAGCTGTTTAGAATTAAATGTTTAGAGATGGTGTGACCAAAGTCCCTGTAAGAAGTCTATAGTCTTTGGTACGTGTCTTTGATGTACCCCTTGGCCACATTGTCCCCCGATAATGTCAACAGACAGGACTGTCTTAGCAACTGGCTAAATGTTAAGGAGGACTAAGCAAAATTGTTACTACTTTATAATTAATGTTCTCAACTCGCAATACAACGAGTACAATTGTTTGTATTCAATACTTTATTATTACTATAATTTTCCATTTTCCATATTTGCAATGCTTGTACAGGGAGTGCAGAATTATTAGGCAAATGAGTATTTTGAGCACATCATCCTCTTTATGCATGTTGTCTTACTCCAAGCTGTATAGGCTCGAAAGCCTACTACCAATTAAGCATATTAGGTGATGTGCATCTCTGTAATGAGAAGGGGTGTGGTCTAATGACATCAACACCCTATATCAGGTGTGCATAATTATTAGGCAACTTCCTTTCCTTTGGCAAAATGGGTCAAAAGAAGGACTTGACAGGCTCCGAAAAGTCAAAAATAGTGAGATATCTTGCAGAGGGATGCAGCACTCTTAAAATTGCCAAGCTTCTGAAGCGTGATCATCGAACAATCAAGTGTTTCATTCAAAATAGTCAACAGGGTCGCAAGAAGCGTGTGGCAAAACCAAGGCGCAAAATAACTGCCCATGAACTGAGAAAAGTCAAGCATGCAGCTGCCAAGATGCCACTTGCCACCAGTTTTGCCATATTTCAGAGCTGCAACATCACTGGAGTGCCCAAAAGCACAAGGTGTGCAATACTCAGAGACATGGCCAAGGTAAGAAAGGCTGAAAAACGACCACCACTGAACAAGACACACAAGCTGAAACGTCAAGACTGGGCCAAGAAATATCTCAAGACTGATTTTTCTAAGGTTTTATGGACTGATGAAATGAGAGTGAGTCTTGATGGGCCCGTGGCTGGATCGGTAAAGGGCAGAGAGCTCCAGTCCGACTCAGACGCCAGCAAGGTGGAGGTGGAGTACTGGTTTGGGCTGGTATCATCAAAGATGAGCTTGTGGGGCCTTTTCGGGTTGAGGATGGACTCAAGCTCAACTCCCAGTCCTACTGCCAGTTTTTGGAAGACACCTTCAAGCAGTGGTACAGGAAGAAGTCTGCATCCTTCAAGAAAAACATGATTTCCATGCAGGACAATGCTCCATCACACGCGTCCAAGTACTCCACAGCTTGGCTGGCAAGAAAGGGTCTAAAAGAAGAAAAACAATTGACATGGCCTCCTTGTTCACCTGACTGAACCCCATAGAGAACCTGTGGTCCATCATCAAATGTGAGATTTACAAGGAGGGAAAACAGTACACCTCTCTGAACAGTGTCTGGGAGGCTGTGATTGCTGCTGCACGCAATGTTGATGGTGAACAGATCAAAACACTGACAGAATCCATGGATGGCAGGCTTTTAAGTGTCCTTGCAAAGAAAGGTGGCTATATTGGTCCCTGATTTGTTTTTGTTTTGTTTTTGAATGTCAGAAATGTATATTTGTGAATGTTGAGATGTTATATTGGTTTCACTGGTGAAAATAAATAATTGAAATGGGTATATATTTGTTTTTTGTTAAGTTGCCTAATAATTCTGCACAGTAATAGTCACCTGCACACACAGATATCCTCCTAAAATAGCTCAAACTAAAAAACTAAAAACTACTTCCAAAAATATTCAGCTTTGATATTAATGAGTTTTTAGGGTTCATTGAGAACATGCTTGTTGTTCAATAATAAAATTTATCCTCAAAAATACAACTTGCCTAATAATTCTGCACTGCCTGTATTTTGGATTTTTTTGTAGTCCACTTAGAAACTAACATGAAAATCATTTTTGTTTGTTATTGGTTTTGATTGTTTTGAAATTCAAATGGCACTTACATGGCTGTGTTTTCATTTCTGTAATAAATACAGCTTTTCATTATTAATCATGAATTAATTAATTGATTAATCATTAAATGTGGTAATTTAGTAAATATTTTAAGCCCTACTTTTAAGCAAAAACTCACAAAATGTTGCTAAAAATATATTTTAAAATATCGACAATGTCTTAATTTTGCATTAAAATAAATGTATGTAAGTGTTCCTGGCTCAGAGTACCATGGATAGAAAACAAACATTTATTGCAGTTCATGCAACATTTAAAGCCATGACTATAAATACAAGCATTTCTGCTCTGATTTAAGACCATTTTAAAGCCTTAGAATGTGGAATGTCAAACCAAGACTTTATAAGATTTTTCAAAAACCCTATTTGGCGGCACAGTGGCAGAATGGTTAGCACAGTCACCTCACAGCAAGAAGGTCGCTGGTTTGAGCCACGGCTGGGCCAGCTGGTGTTTCTGTGTAGAGTTTGCATGTTCTCCTCGTGTTCGCGTGGGTTTTCCAGGTGCTCCGGTTTTTCCCACAGTCCAAAAACATGTCGTATAGGTGAATTGGGTATGCTAAATTGTCTATAGTGTATGTGTGTGTGAATGAGTGTGTATGGATGTTTCCCAGTACTGGGTTGCAGCTGGATGGGCATATGCTGAGTAAAACATATGTTAGGTAAGTTGGTGGTTTATTCTGCTGTGGTGACCCCTGATAAATCAGGGACTAAGCCGAAGGAAAATGAATAAATGAAAAGCATTCTTTCTTACACACAGACACACACACATGTGCACACTTCATATGGAGGCATATCACTTGAGGAAAAGCTTATTTCTCACTGTCATTTAGATAATGACAATTTGTAGGCATTTACTGACCTTGAGGCTACGAATGTGAGCCACAACCTCCGTGTTCGGCCTCTCCGCTGATTTATCCAACAAGTACTCAATGATGGCATCTTTATTATACAGTCTGGGGAAAGAAAAATACTAATTTTTCAAGCTATTGCCTACAATTTCAAAAAATATATACTTTGCAATATATTTATACTACAATGTCGACATTTCTGCAGATGCATATTAAATAATGAAGTATTATTACAGCCTTTTTACATTCTGCACTTACTGAGGTGTCATAAGTGAATCCGCAGAATGGATTTAAATATGGTAAATTATGCCAACCAGAGCTGCATTCTTATTGGTCAATCATTTAAACAAAATATTCAAATTCTATTGAAACCTGTGGAGCTTTCCGTGAGGATCCATCCATGGCTTCACCTGTGGTTACGCGGATCTTATTTCAGATACCACAGTTAAACAATGGTTGGTTATGCAAGAACAATAGCATGTGATTATAAAAGAGCTTAGGCATTAAGTCATTATCATTTAAAATAAATCCCAAACAGGTGATCAGACAGGCCAAGGTGTGAAGTAAAGGTCTTGTTTCAGCCTAAAGGGTTTTAATTTGTGAAAATGCCCATGTGATTATGTGGGTCAGAGATGAGCCATTTAGCCATTAAAAAAGATTTTTAATTTATACACATAAGACATTTTAACAGCAAGTACAATATCTACTTTAATGTGAAAATTATTGTCAGAATAGGAATGAGCTAAACTGACATTCAATGTAATATTCCATACACTGAGAATAATTTCCTTAAAATACACAGTTAAAACATATTTTAGTTTTCCTGGTAAGCACAAATAGGTGTTTACTTCCTTAAAACCCCTTTGGACCCTGTGTCCATTACAATGGACATCACGTCAGCCCATGTTTTTTGTGGTTCTTGAGCATTTCATCTAATTTAAAGCCTGCAGCCCATGAGAGTGGACGATTGTCCAATTAAATGGCGGTAAGGCTTGGCATGTTGTAACTTGAAAGAAAATCCACTACACTGAAATGCAGCATGGCATCACTTCACTTCAGACTTTTCAGATTTATTGATTTGTTTGCCAATATATCATAGATTTTATGTAAAAAAAGAGGGATTGCACTTACTAATTAAAGTTAGTAACACTGATCTTATGTAACACTGCAAGCTTTACATCAGGATTTTTTCAAATATGTCTGTCCATTTGGATGTACAATGGGTTCAAGATCTGTTACTGAAATTAAATCTCATGAAATGCTGATTGAACTTTTTTTATATAAATAAATCTATATCGATGTACTAACTCATTGCTGAAACTATTTCATACGCAGAATATACAGATCTTAAGGTTTTTGAGCATAGAGCAGATGGAAATATCTCAGATGTGGACATTATGTGGAGTGATGAGGAAGATGAAGATACAGTTTGTTATAAATAAAGTGCAATCTATACAACAAAAACCTCAAAATTAAAGTAAAAATGTTGCAATGTTAATGTTTGTGATTTTGGAAATAAATTTCAAGATTATACCAGCAATCATCTATGTTTTTTGTGTTTTATGTTGGTATAATTTTCGGGAAGTACAACAGTTCTGACCTGATGTCCATTGAAATGGACAAAAAAAAATATATACTTACAGGGTGTTGTATTTTTTATTATTATAATTTGGTCTCCTTTATAGGAGCCTCAATAACTGTGAAAACATAATGATTATAATGAATAATGAAAATAATTTGGGTCTGAAGGGTTACAGTTTTAAATAACCACATAGTACAAAATCCCAAATATGCACTTTGTTAAAGATCACTTATTGTAGCGAAACCAAAAAGAAGTTCTGAAATCAGAGTAAAAAAAGTCACTATTCATTAGTCAACCTGTGACATACTCCAAAAAAACATGGAGCTGGCAGGAAAGCAAGTTTTTTACGATCTTAAATATGTGATAATTCCAATTTTTTCATTCAGTGAAATGCTAAAAAACACCATTGATATTTTTAGTAAAATTTGCAAACACATGTGACTACATTTACTGATCTAGCTGACATATTTAAAGTATGTAATTATTATAATATATAATTATTTACCTGCCCAGCTCACAGGCGACTATGGGCCGCTTCAGCTTCTCCTGACTCAAAGCACAGTATTTCCATTTGGCAGCGAGCTCTGCATTTTTATCGACCTGTAAAAAACAAGTTGTTTTTTATTAACCATAACACTACTAAATATTAAAAATGTATGATTTATAACGGCTTTAAATAAGATACTAATATTTAATGAAATAACTCACAACAAAAAGAAGGAAAGATGCATACAAATATTAAACTTTTGGTCACACTTTAGAATAAGGTTTCATTAGTTAATGTATTACTAACATGAACTAATATGATCAATATTTGTACAGCCTTTATTAATCATAGTTCAACATTCACCAATGCATTATTAATATCCAAATTCATGCTTGTTAACATTAGTTAATGCACTTTGAGTTAACAATAACTAACAATGGAAAATGTTATCAAATTTTTAAACAAAAAATATTAAACAAAAAAACATTGGTACAGATGCAATAAATTGAGTAAATATCGATATTTATATGAAAATTGAGTATTCATTACTCTATGAATATACTTTATGGCATAGTTGCATAAACCGGGCTTTGTCAGGAGTGGACTTTAGGACTCTTAGTTAAATTAGTGTACAGTATAAGCCACCTATAGGGAAAAACATATTATTGGTGTGCAACCAGACACAAAATAATGACGACATATTTTAAGATATCTCACAGTTATTTTTTTTTTAGTTGGGACTAGGCATGGGCCGGTATAAGATTCTGACGGTATGATAACCTTGGATAAAAATATCACGGTTTCACAGTATCACGGTATTGTGATTACTGCTCTAAAATATATTCTTTTTAAATGTCTGGGTAAAAACCTAAAAGTTTTTTCCCCTTTGAACACAATATATTTTATTTTGTGAATCATTTATAATATTTTGGAGCAGTAAACGTTCCAGGCTAAATAATGAAAATGAATCATTGACGTCTGCTGTCTTCATTAGTTTCAAAAACACAGATTTACTTACTATTTAAAATGGCATCTTTGGATATCTTTTCTGCTGGAGATGCTGTTGTTAAAAAAAAAATGTAAAAAAAAAATCTTACACATACCTTAGGAATGGTATTAGAGAAAATTTTGGCGGTATGATAACCTTGACTTTTCCAAACCGCGGTATACCTTGAAAACGGTTATCGTCCCATGCCTAGTTGGGACAACTCAAACATGCAATTTAATCTAGGACTAGTCTTGTCTGTGAGACCGTGAGAAAATATTTAAAGCATATTACGGTGCAGTAGGTGATCGTCTTTAGATACATTTTTTGTTGTGCTTGTTGAAAGTCACTTCACATTCCAATAGTAATGATTAAAGTAAATGATCTAAATGTATTTTTATATTCTGGGTAAGACATAAGACTAAAAAAATGTTCATCCAACTAAAATTTGTCATGCCAATAATTCTAATAAATGTTGTTCAGCCACGGAAATCTTCTGACATAAGCTTGATGTATTTTCAGTTTCATAAGGTCCTTTTACAGCATTGATAATGTAGATTTATATTTAGTTTAACAACAAAACATCAGTAAATAGCGCTATTCTGCCTAGCCTGCTTTACTGAGCTGAAGTTGTTTTTATATTCACATTGGTTCATTTTTGAACAATGACAGCATGTGATGCGCTCCCTATATTGTTTACTATAATAATAATAATAATTTTTAGTTATATAGCGCCTTTCCAGAGCTCAAGGACACTTTACAAAGAATGTGACAAAAAGAGATAGTACAAGCAGATAAATGTAGAGACAGCATTAGATACACAAACATACAGGCAGTCAAATATAAAAAACAAGACCTAAGAGACAAATAAACAGAGTGCAGGTGGATAAGATAAAGTGGTCAGTTTGGCAGAGCAGAAGTGAAGCATTCAGAAAATAAGTGAGTTTTAAGTAAAGATTTGAATTCAGAGATATTAGCAGAATGGAGTGAGCGTGGTAGAGTGTTCAAGAGTTTGAGTGCAATAACACTAAATGATCTGCCCCCCATTGAAGAAAGGCGGTACTACCGAGGGACAGCGAGAAGGCCAGAGTCAGCGGAACGTAATGAGCGAGTAGGGGTGTAGGGGACAAGCATGTTGCAAAGATAAGAGGGAGCTAGTCTATTTAGGGATCTAAATGCAAAGAGGAGAATTTTGAATTTAATGCGGTATGCAACTGGGAGCCAATGGACGTCGTACAAAATTGGGGTTATATGAGCAGAACGTTTGGTATGAGTGAGTATTCTAGCTTCAGAGTTTTGAATATATTGTAATCTGGAGATGAGGCTGGGAGGCAGACCAATGAAAAGGGCATTACAGTAGTCGATGCGTGAAGAGACAAATGCATGGATGACAGTCTCAGCATCCTTGCTACTGATGAAGGGATGCAGTTGGGAAATGCGACGCAAATGAAAGAACGCAGATTTAATAACAGATTTAATGTGAGACTGGAAGGAGAGTGTGGAGTCGAAGATTACGCCTAAACTTTTGACAGAAGTAGATGTTTTAATGTGAGAGCCAGCAATCTCACAGGAGAAACTGGTTGAAATATTGCTGGTAAGTGCTGGGGTGCCAATAAAAATGATCTCAGTTTTGTCCATATTGAGTTTCAGAGTATTTGAGGTAAGCCAATCATTAATGTCCTTCACACAAGCAGAGATTTTGTCAATTTGGGCGGATGAAGTAGATGTACAGAGTACAGACAGAGTAAAGTTGAATATCGTCTGCACAAAAGTGATAGTTTAGACTAGGGATTGGCAAACTTGATCCTGGAGGGCCGGTGTCCCTGCAGACTTTTGCTCCAACCCTAATCAAACACACCTGCCTGCAGCTTTCTAGTGATCATGAAGACACTGATTAGTGTGTTCAGGTGTGTTTGACTAGTGTTGGAGCAAAAGTCTGCAGGGACTCCGGCCCTCCAGGATCAAGTTTGCCCATCCCTGGTTTGAACCATGAGGTTGTAAAATCAGACCAAGTGGGATTAGGTATATTGTGAATAATAGTGCGCCTAGAACAGATCCCTGGGGAACACCTCGCTTTAGGGGGACAGTGGGTGACCGAAAATTCTTAACAGAGATGAAGAATTATTTATCTGAGAGATAAGAAGAAAACCAAGAATTCAGAGTACTATGTACAAGAGTACAAGAATTCAGAGTACTATGCTACTCTGAATACTCAGTCTGAAATAGCATGCAAGTATGGCTTAGTAATAAGTGTAATTCCTGCACACCGCCGGCCAAGCACTAAGTAGTCACTTTAGAACAACGCGCATGAGAGAGTGAGACCAGTGATTTTTGCATGCATGAAATATTGCACATTATGACAAGTTTTGCTGCTACACAACTGAAAACGTGCAAGATTTAATACAGTTTTTCATTCTGAATTGTATTATACAGTACTATAAAGTTTTCTAACTGGCAAATGACATGATCTAGTGAGTCTCTGTCATCTTTAATGTGCGTGTTCGTGATTTCAGGAATGGCTTTGGATGGCAGGGGAGGGATTGTGTTTCAAAAATATGCTAACAGATATCCCACATTTAAACACTTTTACACTAAAATATAAAAATTTTAATGATAAAAATGTATTTTTTTTTAAAACAACACCATGTGCAATATTTTCATTTAGTTCAATATGATCTACTAAGTTGAATCTAACTATGACAAACTCAAAAAACAAACTAACAAACAAACAAAACAACACTTAAAATAAAACTAATATAGAACTCTCAAATAAAATTATAATTGTACCTCAGTGATCTCTAAACACATACAACCAGGTTTTTACAGATTCAATATAAATAACTGAAAGACATTTTAAAGATTGTTTCACTACAAAAATCATATTTTATTTCTGGCAAATCTGTTTGTGTGTGTTTGTGAGTAAACCACTAGAATTGTGAGTGAACCTCTTTGAATTTACTTGTATATCCATTAAGCATTATAATTAATTAGTATATGAAAATGAAAATAAACACAATCGTAGAAAAACCTTAACAGTGCGATTAACGTTAAAACATGGTGCTATAGGAAATGCCATGGTACTGCAAATTAAAAATGATAACACTGGGGTTTTCTGAAATATGCTAATAGTGTGTTTTTGTGAGTAAACCACTAGAATTGTGTGTGAACCTCTTTTAATTTATTTGTATATGATTTAAACATTATAATTAGTTTATGAAAATGCAAATAAACAACGTTAATCGTAACATAGCAATAATTATAACTGCATTTCAATTTAGATCAAGGTGCTATAGGACATGTCAAGGCACTGCAAAAACTATATAACTAGGGTTTTCTGAAATATGTTAATATAGTAACAAAGCTGAATCTTGCAACTTTAACATTATATAAACATCATATAAATCAGTGTTTTTTTTTTAACCACGTTCCTGGAGGCCCACCAACACTGCATGTTTTGGATGTCTCCTTTGTCTGTCACATATGTGACATAAATATAGAGGTAAAGTTGGTTTTATATTCGCACATTCGTTCATTTAGAAGTCTCTATATTGTTTACCATGTCACTTTGAATATTCGATCGAAATTAGCATGCAAGTATGACTTCAAAACAACATTAACACTGTTTATTTGACTGTGAACAATGTTGGACTTTGATAGTCATTGGCTGCTAATATGATTTTGCTAGTTAGAGTTTGCAAATAATACTTTTATGAAATTATATTATTAAGGGGAAAGTCCGAATGTGCGAATATAAAACCAACTTTACCTCTATGATATAAATTATTTAAAGTACAAAGGCTTGTAGACCCCAAAATGCGTGATTTTCAGTACAATGATGTATTTCACAATACTTATAGTATCTTCTGGAATATACACATCTAACGCTACCAGAAAAATAAGTCAGTCATCGATTGATTCAACTCAACAACAGCTTAAGAAAATAAAAAACGTTACATACAAATCACGAGTGCTGCTATGCTATATGCTAATTTCTTGATGATTAGCGTCAAATAAACAAACGTTTGAGTCAAATTCTTTACCTTTTCGACTTTTTTCGGTCCCTTGACTAGTTCGTGTCTTTTAGGAATGGTTCCTCCGTCGCATCCCATGCTTGAAAATAAGATTTAAGCGGTTATACTGACTGACAGGCAGATGCTAAAGGATAAAAGTGTAAACAACCAAGGAGATTCGGCGAAGAGCGTCAGCAGTGAGCTCGAGTTTATTTTTTC
>LR812524.1:67948906-68046406 GCA_903798195.1 Danio kyathit | reverse complement strand
TTTGGGCTGTCTTATATCAAAACAATTTGCAGTAACATATCTAAAATTAATCTGTGTGTGGGCTGTGTTTATTTTAAGGTGTCTTTAATTGTTACTATTCATTTAAATACTGTGTAAAAGTAATTAATTACATGTACTTACCATACAATAGTTAGAATGTGGGTTAGGTTTAGGGTTAATTTCATATAATTATGCATAATTAAATGCAATTATTATATTTAATTCAATTCAAGTTTATTTACAATAAATATTGTTTCAAAGCAGCTTTACAAAAGGTGCACATTATTGCATTACAATCAGATTAAGTTAAAGTTACAATCAAATATAAGTTATTATATACATAGTTAACCTGCAATTTTATTGCATATAGGTGATGTCTACGTGTACATGTTTAATGAAGTGCATTTGTATATTGAGTGTATGGCTGCGTCCTAAACTGCCGCCTACTACTCAGTAGGTACTGCATTTGAATTTAAATGTACAACTCAGCCGCTAGAAAAGCATGTTCTATACATGAATGTGAGCAGAATGGAACTCTAAAGTTCTACATCCACCATTTTGTCATGATCACGTGACCTACCCACGTCAGTTGCATCGCCTCACTCCCATTCATGAATTCTCTTGTGGTGCATCATGGGATAGCGTAGTGTCCATCGGATGCACACTTCAGAATCTCGCCAAAAGTAGTAGGTCATTCGGGTAATTCTCGCAAATTGTTTTTCGACTTCTATGAATTCGGACATTCTACTTGGCTCACATACTGTTTTTAGTGTACTATGCGATTTAGTGTATGCGATTTCGGACGAGCCTGTTGTCCTGGAAGTCCTCGATTGGTTGGGATCATCTCTTCATTTCCTTGTATGAGTTGTCCTCAAAGTCTTCTGGTTGGCATCATCTCTTTGTATGTGTTGTCCTTGAGGTCACTGATGGTTGGCATCATCTCTTCACAGGTCTTGGATCACATCAATGGTGCTGCACGATCTATAGAGGCCTTGGGAGGAGTATCCCCAGGTGGAAATAGAGAACAAGGAAACCAATTAGCGTAGCTGCTGTTCATATTTTATTTGAACAAGAGATATTAAATATAAATGCAAAAATTAAAAAAAGTTATATAAACAAACATGTAAAGCATATGAGTATTTCTAACAAAATGTCTGGTGCATTAAGACAGGAGGAGTGTATCCTACAGGTGGTTTTCAAGCCCACTCACCTATGATAAGTACAGTTGAAGTCAGAATTATTAGCCCCCCTTAATTATTAGCCCCCCTGTTTATTTTTTCCCCAATTTCTGTTTAATGGAGAGAAGATTTTTTCAACACATTTCTACAACAGATTCTACAACAGATTCGCATATTGTTACGCGATTTATGAGTAGTCTTTGCCTCATCGTTTTTAGTGTTTTATATACAGTATAGTGTCGTTCCCTGTAGTGGTAGGCACGATTAAGACATGTGAAATACTGTTTTACTGGGGCGATTTTAGGATTTCTCTCGCCCTGAACTGATGTGGTTTGCTGATTAAATGAAAAACGAGCTGAAAACGGAGCGGCAAAAAATCTGCCACCGTTTTCATATCAAAATTAAAGGGGACTGAGGCGATCATTTAGTAGTGTACAGTTCATGAGCTAATCGCAAAACCTTTAAGGGTGCTGAATAGAAATATAGGAGGGCTAAAGCGACACCCATGCTGTTTCATAAATTTACCTGAACGTTTCAGCGTAAAATCATTCAGTTGACTTGTCGTGGTCTTCGAAAAACTCTCACGAAATTTTCTCACAGCTGCTGCGGTCGTCAGGGGCGGGACTAGCGCAAGTTAAACAAAAATGCATCAGTTGCAAGAAGTTAAGATGCAAGTTAAAAAACCTTTGATATATAGTTAAAGGGGACATGAATACACATACAAGTGAGTATACCGAGGGTATACGCAATTATTGTTCCTCAGAAATGGTAATACCCAAACAGCTCATGGAAAAAAGTAAGCATACTGAGTATACGTGCGTATAGCAAGGACTACACCACTGCTTTAGAAGTGCTAATAAACAGTTTATATCTTGATAACAGGCAGGAAATAAGTTAGTAGTAAATGGTGTGAATTGTTACCAAAACTAAAATGTTACCATATATACAGTTGAAGTCAGAATTATTAGCCCCCCTGTTTATTTTTTCCCCGTTTTCTGTTTAACGGAGAGAAGATTTGTTCAACACATTTCTAAACATAATAGTTTTAATAACTCATTTCTAATAACTGATTTATCTTTGCCATGATGACAGTAAATAATATTTTACTAGATATTTTTTTAGACACTTCTATATAGCTTAATGTGACATTTAAAGGTTTAACTAGGTTAATTAGGTTAACTAGGCAGGTTAGGGTAATTGTGCAAGTTATTGTATAACGATGGTTTGTTTTGTAGACTATCGAAAATAAAATTAGCCTTAAGGCGCTAATAGTTTTGTCCTTAAAATGGGTTTTAAAAAATTAAAAACTGCTTTTATTCTAGTCGAAATAAAACAATTAAGACTTTCTCCAGAAGAAAAAATATTATCAGACATACTGTGAAAATTTCTTTGCTCTGTTAAACATCATTTGGAAAATATTTAAATATGAGAAAAAAATTCAAAGGGGGGCTAATAATTCTGACTTCAACTGTATATGTTTAATCAAAATACTATAAGCTTTGTGAATTGTTACTCAAACTACCAGAATGTTATATTTCATCTTTAAAATGCTATGAATATGCAACAAAACCTCACACAGACAGATCTTCTCTTCAAATAAAAGTGTGAAGAGAATCTTTTAATGCTCCATTGGTGTGACTGAAGCGTTTAGCTGAACGTGAGGTGTAATCAGCTTGAACGGCACATAGTGATGAGGCGTGTTTAATTGAACACATCAGGGGTCACAGAGCAGGGAATCAAATGCATTTAGCATCTCTAATTGGCCCAGAATCAGGGTGTTTGTACTGGCTGCGTCCCATCCCGACCCAATGAGTCTTCTGCTCTTTTAAGCAGCCAAATTGTGGAACCCAGAGGAATGTGGATTTATTTTTTTCGTGCTCAAGCAGGAAGCAAAGCATACCAAAGAAATCTTGGCCAGCAGATACAGCATAGACATCATACAGCGCATTCGGGGTTAAAATAATAAGCCTCATAGCGCGTTCAGGGAGGGGAAAGCATATCTTGATTAGGTTTCAAGAAGTAGTCCATCAAAACACGGAGGGCCATGTGCATTTCACGGCAGACACTTTGAAAACGAGAGGCTTTTGCGCCTGATTTCCTCACAGTGCACCTGGATAAGTCAAGTATAGAGCCAATTTGTTAGTCATTATGTCCCTTTTTTAGATTTGTGGATTTTTGAGGAGGTTATTAAACCACAGTCGCTATTATTTGCTCCAGAAAGTGCAGGGCCGATGTACACTTCATTTACTAGGAATCATTAATAATTATTATTAGTGGTTGCTGCTAATGAGTTACAAATGGACCCTTAAAGAAGTGCATTAAAGAGACTAGAAAATAACAGACTTTGACTAATTAGAAACCAATCAGAGCATTGAAGCAACCACAGTAACACATTTAGAAACACACATTTATATTATATTCTTTCATTTGGTAGACAAGTTGATCCACAGTAATGTGCAATGCATTTAAAGATTACATTTCATCAACTATTTAGTTCATTCATTTATTAATTTTCCTTTGGCTTAGCCTCTACCGCAGAGGTTTCCACAGGGGAATGAACCGCCAACTATTCCAGCATAATGCCCTTCCAGCCACAACCCAGTACTGGGAAACACCCACACATACTCATTCACACACTTACACTACGGCCAATTTGGTATATTCAATTCACCTATAGCGCATGTGGTTGAACTGTAGGGGGAAACCGGAGCACCCGGAGGAAACCCATGCCAACACGAGGAGAACATGCAAACTATTGGCAATATTGTAAAATGCAAAAACAACCCATAATGCAGCAGATACAGAGTAAAAATGTTAATCCCCATATCTGGCTGATTACTCACGCAGCCTTAAAACGGTTTTGTTGTTTAAGTGTGCATATATTATCTTTAAATATTCATTAAATATTAAACAATTCAATCATTTTAAACAAAGCTATAAACTGTAATTGAAATGTACAAAGATATATAGACAATATAATCGCTTAAAAGAATAGTTTGCACATTTAACTTCCGATTGTCTTGAAGAATGGAGACAAATAGAAGCTAAATAAGCCTAAATCTTAAACTCGACAATATTTTTATGCTTAAAGACAGTCAAATACACTTTATTTATTGCTGTTTTTTCCTTTGTTTGTTTGTTTTAAGGCAAGGCAAGGCAAGTTTATTTATATAGCACATTTCATACTGGCAATTCAAAGTGCTTTACATAAACAAGAATAAAAAGACAAGTATAAGAAAATAAAAAAGCAAATAATAAGAACGATTAAAGACAGATAAAAACAAATAAATAAATAAATTTTAAGAGACTTTAAGGGCTTAAAAAGAATAGTTTGCACATTTAACTTCCGGTTGTCTTGAAGAATGGAGACAAATAGAAGCTAAATAACCCTAAATCTTAAACTGGACAATATTTTCATGCTGAAAGACAGTCAAATACACTTTATTTATTGCTGTTTTTTCCTTTGTTTGTTTGTTTTAAGAGACTTTAAGAGCTTAAAAAGAATAGTTTGCACATTTAACTTCCGATTTTCTTGAAGAATGGAGACAAATAGAAGCTAAACACCCTAAATCTTAAACTCGACAATATTTTTATGCTTAAAGACAGTCAAATACACTTTATTCATTTATTTATTGCTGTTTGTTCCTTTGTTTGTTTGTTTTAAGGCAAGGGAAGGCAAGTTTATTTATATAGCACATTTCATAGTAGCAATTCAAAGTGCTTTACATAAACAAGAATAAAAAGACAAGTATAAGAAAATAAAAAAGCAAATAATAAGAATGATTAAAGACAGATAAAAACAAATAAATAAATAAATTTTAAGAGACTTTAAGAGCTTAAAAAGAATAGTTTGCACATTTAACTTCCGATTGTCTTGAAGAATGGAGACAAATAGAAGCTAAACACCCTAAATCTTAAACTGGACAATATTTTTATGCTTAAAGACAGTCAAATACACTTTATTTATTGCTGTTTTTTCCTTTGTTTGTTTGTTTTAAAAGACTTTAAGAGCTTAAAAAGAATAGTTTGCACATTTAACTTCCGATTGTCTTGAAGAATGAAGACAAATAGAAGCTAAACACCCTAAATCTTAAACTCGACAATATTTTTATGCTTAAAGACAGTCAAATACACTTTATTCATTTATTTATTGCTGTTTTTTCCTTTGTTTGTTTGTTTTAAAAGATTTTAAAAGCTTAAAAAGAATAGTTTGCACATTTAACTTCCGATTGTCTTGAAGAATGGAGACAAATAGAAGCTAAATAACCCTAAATCTTAAACTGGACAATATTTTTATGCTTAAAGACAGTCAATACCCTTTATTGATTGCTGTTTTTTCCTTTGTTTGTTTGTTTTAAGAGACTTTAAGAGCTTAAAAAGAATAGTTTGCACATTTAACTTCCGATAGTCTTGAAGAATGGAGACAAATAGAAGCTAAACACCCTAAATCTTAAACTCGACAATATTTTTATGCTTAAAGACTGCTGATTTGCTGATTTTTCCTTTGTTTGTTTTAAGAGACTTTAAGAGTTTTAAGAGAATCTAATACTTAGTGTTTGAGTCATTTTAGACCCAGGTATACAGTATATGGAGCACCTTCAATTGTAATATACATACTGTAAATACACTACCTGACAAAAGTCTTGTCGCCTATCCAAGTTTTAGGAACAACTAATAATAACTTGATTTCTAGTTGATCATTTAGTATCAGAAGTGGCTTATATAAAAAGCAAAGGCCTCTAGATTACGCTTGTTTGACCAAAATAAAATATGATAATGCTTTGATTTTTAATGATTTAATTAGGACAGTAAGGTCTGACTTTGCTTAGACAAAAGTCTTGTCACTGAACAGAAATAATATCCAGTATAGAATATAAAGTCATGCTGCAGTGGAAAAAGAATGAATATTGTACATGACTCCCATGAGCTTGGAGGACTGCATCCATACATCTCTGCAATGACTCAAATCACTTATTAATAAAGTCATCTGGAATGGCAAAGAAAGCGTTCTTGCAGGACTCCCAGAGTTCATCAAGATTCCTTGGATTCATCTTTAGCGCCTTCTCCTTCCTCTTACCCCAGACATGCTCAATAATGTTCATGTCTGGTGACTGGGCTGGTCAATCCTGGAGCACCTTGACCTTCTTTGCTTTCAGAAACTTTGATGTGGAGGCTGAAGTATGAGAAGGAGCGCTATCCTGCTGGAGAATTGTCCCTCTCCTGTGGTTTGTAATGTAATGGGCAGCACAAATGTCTTGATACCTCAGGCTGTTGATGTTGCCATCCACTCTGCAGATCTCTCGCACGCCCCCATACTGAATGTAACCCCAAACCATGATTTCTCCTTCACCAAACTTGACTGATTTCTGTGAGAATCTTGGGTCCATGTGAGTTCCAGTAGGTCTTCTGCAGTATTTGTGATGATTGGGATGCAGTTCAACAGATGATTCATCAAGAAAAATCCACCTTCTGCCACTTTTCCAAATGATCAACTAGAAGTCAAGTTATTATTTTTTGCTCTTACAATCTCATATAGACGACAAGACTTTTGTCAGGTAGTGTGTATTAACATACAAACCATTGAAGCATGAAACAATTATCACTTTTATTTCATTTGAAAGTGAATGTTTATGGACGTAAACTGAATATGTATTCAGTAATACTGATCATATTTGTTTTGAGAAAAAAAATATTCATAAATCTGTACAGTTTTAGAGCAATCACGTAATAAAATCAAAGAAATTATATTTAAAGTCTATTCATTTCAGTGTAGTTACTCCTGTGCCTCTCAAAACTTTTGTACACTTCAAAAGCATCAGCATATCATATTCTGAGTCTTGGTGCATTATGGGTAATGTAGTCCAGTGGTCTAAACGTTCCACATGATTTAGTTTCTCCAGAACAGAAACGCCCACCTCAGAGATTTCCATCAAATATGATACCCATACAGACGATGCACGCTCGCACCAATTTTCCTTAATCAAGACAAAGTCATAATTCATCTGTCTTCCCAAAAGGGCTGTTTCCACTGCAGCGAGCCTCTGTAATTGCTAATAAAGGACGCCTGAAGCCTGAAATACGGAGGGGAAAGCCACACATGTGAAAGAGCATTGGTGTTCAAGTCGGCTGCTAAGGCCTTTTCCATTCCAGTTAGTCTGATGGGAGAGCAAAGGGTTTCTGACAGCTCTTTGGCCAGGCAGAGGTTACCCACCGGGCCTGGGACATACCTGTGGCTGGGGTGAGTGTGTGTGTGTGTATGTGTGTTTGTGACATGCGCAGAGCCACAGCTCCTCTCCAAGCACCCCAATAATAACAGCACTCCCTGTCTGAGCCGCATGCTTCTGCATATCAATGAGCTTTTCCACATTCACCGCTCAGACTGAGAGGAATCAAACACATCGGGAATCTGCATGTGTATTTGTGCTGGTTTTGGTGGTTTACAAAGACAGAAATCTGTACAATGACATGGCTATGACCAACACTGTATTATGTGATTAGTTACTTTATTAAAAGTGAGTAAACCCGCACTGTAAAACACGTTGATTTTACTTTTAAAATGTCAGTAAACCCATTGACTTTACTTTTATAATTATGCACAGTTTGTTTACTTAATAAATATAAGGCAACGAGTTTGCTCTGTTTATTTAGGTAAAGTCAACTAATCACATTTTACAGTGTAGTCTTTCTTTATTAAGGTGGTTTATGAGGACATGTTTGGTGTCCTCATAATTCAAAATGCTTAAAAATTATACTTAATGAGGTTTTTTCACATTCAAATTTTGAGGGTTGGGTTTAGGAACAGGGTAAGGCCATGTAATAAGCGGTTTTTACTGTAAAAAATGCATGGAAAGTCCTTGTAAATCACCAATACCAAAATCTCTGTGTTTATATGTGCGTATACAGTTGCAATCAGAATTATTGAACCCCCTTTGAATTTTTTTTTCTTTTTTAAATATTTCCTAAATTATGTTTAACAGAACAAGGAAATTTTCACAGTATGTCTGATAATATTTTTTCTTCTGGAGAAAGTCTTATTTGTTTTATTTCGGCTAGAATAAAAGCAGTTTTTAATTTTTTAAAACCCATTTTAAGGTCAAAATTATTAGCCCCTTTAAGCTATATTTTTTTTTAGATAGTCTACAGAACAAACCATCATTATACAATAACTTGCCTAATTACCCTAACCTGCCTAGTTAACCTAATTAACCTAGTTAAGCCTTCAAATGTCACTTTAAGCTGTATAGAAGTGGCTTGAAAAATATCTAGTAAAATATTGTTTACTGTCATCATGGCAAAGATAAAATAAATCAGTTATTAGAAATGAGTTATTAAAACTATTATGATCAGAAATGTGTTGAAAAAATCTGCTCTCTGTTAAACAGAAATTGGGGAAAAAAAATAAACAGGGGGGCTAATAAATCAGGGGGTTGAATAATTCTGATTGCAACTATATGTGTGTTTGATTGGTGGAAGAACGTGTATGCTAATTGTTGTGAAAGATGTTTGTCTGAGAATTTTTGTGTGGTTGTACAGTATGCACAACATTTGCTGTATCTATTATGGTGTCTTTAACCAATACTGTGACATCTTAAGGAGATGCTTTCATACACATTCAGGCGTTCATTTGAGTGATTTGTTTTTTGGCATGGAAATTCATTAAACCATCAGTACTGGCAATCACTGCATATTTTGTTCCATGGATAGATTTTTTGGTAAAAGAAAAAAAATATATAATAATTATTATTTTTATGTTAGGGAGAAAGTACATTCTGGAGAAGGCTGTCACAGAATAATGCCTGATGTGAAGCAGAGGATTGTTGCATAAGGGCTATATTCTGTCCTGACTGTACTTTATCCAACTTATTACATACTTGCCACAAAACATTATATATATATATATATATATATACATTTGAAGTCAGAATTATTAGCCCATCTGAATTATTAGCCCCACTGTTTATTTTTTCCCCCAATTTCTGTTTAACGGAGAGCAGATTTTTTCAACACATTTCTAAACATAATAGTTTAAATAACTCATCTCTAATAACTGATTTATTTTATCTTTGTCATGATGACAGTAAATAATATTTTACTAGATATTTTTCAAAACACTTCTATACAGCTTAAAGTGACATTTAAAGGCTTAACTAGGTTAATTAGGTTAACTAGGCAGGTTAGGGTAATTGTATATCAATGGTTTGTTCTGTAGACTATTGAAAAAATATATAGCTTTTTGACCTTTAAATGGTTTTTAAACATTTTTATTCTAGCCAAAATAAAACAAATAAGACTTTCTCTAACATAATTTGGGAAATATTTAAAAAAGATTTTAAAAAATTCAAAGGGGGACTAATAATTCTAACTTCAACTGTGTATGTATATATTTATATAAATATAACAATGTTCTCAACCAAACTGAACAGCGCCAAACTGTCAAAAACGCAAAGCTGACAGAAACAAAACTAGCTGATGGAGTATACACTAACCTGGGTAACACTTTATTTTGATGGTCCATTTGAGTATTAGTAGACTGTCTACTTAATATCTGTTGACACTGACATTTAACAGTCCTTCAACAGACATTTAACTGACTATAAGAAACTTTGCAATTACATGTCAACTTACACTAACCCTAACCCCAACCCCAACCTAACAGTCTACTTATAATCTAATGATAATTAGTTGCAATGTAACTTAAATTCAACAAACGGACCATCAAAATAAAGTGTGACCCTAACCTGTGCATTATTCAGTCACAAGATGGCGCCAAACAGTCCAAAACGTAAAGCTGACAGAAACAAAACCAGCTGATGGAGTATACACTAACCTGCGCATTATTCAGTCACAAGATGGCGCCAAACAGTCCAAAACGTAAAGCTGACAGAAACAAAACCAGCTGATGGAGTATACACTAACCTGCGCATTATTCAGTCACAAGATGGCGCCAAACAGTCGAAAACGTAAAGCTGACAGAAACAAAACCAGCTGATGGAGTATACACTAACCTGTGCATTATTCAGTCACAAGATGGCGCCAAACAGTCCAAAACGTAAAGCTGACAGAAACAAAACCAGCTGATGGAGTATACACTAACCTGCGCATTATTCAGTCACAAGATGGCGCCAAACAGTCCAAAACGTAAAGCTGACAGAAACAAAACCAGCTGATGGAGTATACACTAACCTGTGCATTGTTCAGTCACAAGATGGCGCCAAACAGTCCAAAACGTAAAGCTGACAGAAACAAAACCAGCTGATGGAGTATACACTAACCTGTGCATTGTTCAGTCACAAGATGGCGCCAAACAGTCCAAAACGTAAAGCTGACAGAAACAAAACCAGCTGATGGAGTATACACTAACCTGTGCATTATTCAGTCACAAGATGACACCAAACAGTCAAAAAATGCGTCGTGACAGACAAAGAGATGCATATTAATGTGGATGTAAGTATATAAGGTGTGTCAAAATTAATTGTTTCTTTGGTGCACAATTCGGTGTCGGTTCAGTAATAATCATAACCGGTTATTATGTACTGACGTCATTTATCTCCTATGCGCTATGTCGCGGTAGCTTACTATGGCGAGGCCCTGGCCCGGTTGGAAGAGGTGGGCCAGAGCGCGGTTCACTTGGGCTCAGGCGCGGAACGCTTACAGTGTGAGTGCAAGCGTGCTTGAGCCCGAAACTGAAAGCGAGACGTGACTTTTAAGGGACTGTTTGATATGGATTAATTAATCATTCGTACTGTTCAATGAACGCAAACTGTCATAGTTTATTAAAGACGCAAACCCCTCACTGCACGTCAGCTGCGCCTTCAGTAAACTTCCTAATTCCTGCAGCACGAGGACTTTATGATTGTTTATGAGCGTCAAAAGTGCCTGATCTGTTCGGCGAAATATTAGACTGCGTGTCACCGCATATCACACGACATAAACAATATAACAAAAGAAATCTCCACTGTGCTGCGCGAGAGTGCTTCTCTTCCTAAACTGAGCAGCACGTCATCGATGATGTAAACGTGCCCAGGCCCGAATGTGATGTGAGTGCGGGCCGTCGGGGGAGACGGGAGGGGGGACAAGCGTGCTTTGGCCTGGTTCAACGCAACTGTACATAGTGTGAGTACGCCCTCAGTGCCAGTGGATCAAGAATAAAACAAATCAAAACTAACCTTTTTATAATAATTTTTTAGGGTTTTCACCTTTATTGGATAGGACAGTAGAGAGAATTGACTGGAAAGCAGAAGGATCGGCATAGGACCACGGGAGCGGGAATCGAACTCAGGTCGCCGTGAGCACTACAACCACTACTGGCGCCGACATGAAAACTAACCTTTAATCCAAAAATTAAATGTTTGTTTGTCCACTTGGTTGCTGTTTAAATCAAAGATATCACAGACCTGATTCATAATATTCTGTTTCCTATAAGGCAGCAACAGTGTTCTGCATTATAAGCAAGTCTATGTTGTCAGCTCTCCAGTTTTAAAAAAAGGGCTCATGTTTTCTCCTAATCTTCACAATGTTTGCAGCAATCTTTCAGTTTTTCCTTGCATATGTTTCTCATAATGCTGAGCGTCTAGTCTTGCATACATGTTTCAGTGTGAGGACCAGCCCTGTCTTTACAGCGCAGACTAATCAGCGGCGAACATTTATTTTAAAAGGAGGAGAAGGCAAGGAGTAAAACTGAAGAGAAGAGGAGGAGCCAGAGAGAAAGAGAAGACAAGAAAAGAGCTCTGGCTTTGACAAATGATCTAATAAAGGAGAGGAGGATCATGGGCCCGGCGCCCACTGGGAAGAGGAAGCGAACGGGTAAATATTTTTAAAGGCTGTCAATAAATTTGCCGAGCTGAAAGAAGCACACACGAGGAAGGTCATCAGTAGCAGGCGGTATAGAAATGTGAGAGAGACAGAAAGCATGATGTATACATAGAATCAACAGCCTTTTATAATATACTTTGTGCATTACCTGACAAAACAAAAATTCATCTGCGCTCACCGGCCACTTTATTAGGTACACCTTACTAGTACCAGGTTGGACCCCCTTTTGCCTTCAGAACTGCCTTAAACCTTCGTGGCATAGATTCAACAAGGTACTGGAAATATTCCTCGGAGATTTTGCTCCATATTGACATGATAGCATCACACAGTTGCTGCAGATTTGTCGGCTGCACATCCATGATGTGAATCTCCCGTTCCACCACATTCAAAAGGTGCTCTATTGGATTGAGCTCTGGTGACTGTGGAGGCCATTTGAGTACAGTGAACTCATTGTCATGTTCAAGAAACCAGTCTGAGATGATTCACACTTTACAACATGGCACATTATCCTGCTGGAAGTAGCCATCAGAAGATGGGTACACTGTGGTCATAAAGGGATGGACATGGTCAGCAGCAATACTCAGGTAGGCTGTGGTGTTGACACGATGCTCAATTGGAACTAATGAGCCCAAAGTGTGCCAAGAAAATATCCCCCACACCATTATGCCACCACCAGCAGCCTGAACCGTTGATACAAGGCAGGATGGATCCATGCTTTCATGTTGTAGATGCCAGATTCTGACCCTACCATCCGAATGTTGCAGCAGAAGTCGAGACTTATCAGACCAGGCAACGTTTTTCCAATCTTCTATTCTCCAGTTTTGGTGAGCCTGTGTGAGTTGTAGTCTCAGTTTCCTGTTCTTAGCTGACAGGAGTGGCACCCGGTGTGGTGTTCTGCTGCTGTAGCCCATCTGCCTCAAGGTTGGACAGGTTGTGTGTTCAGACATGCTCTTCTGCAGACCTCAGTTGTAACGAGTGATTCTTTAAAGGTGCAGTATGTAAGTTTGACACCTAGTGGTTAAACTTGGTGTTGCACTCCTGGATCAAAACAATAGCATGCGTGGGATGCCAGAGAAGCGAGTGATTTAAACTGTTCTAAAAAAAGCGACGACACGCGATAGAGGGAATATTCTCCATATTAAAGGGAGTTTTTGTCCTAACCAACACCTCGAATTGAATTTATTAGAAACGGCTTCTATTTCTAACAGCTGAACTTGTAAAACCTATGACAGTGATCAGCTCAGGTAAATCTCGTGTGCTTTATTCAATGCTAAATGCTAACAATATGAGTTTGAATGCCATTATACATTTAATGATGTTAAAGAGGGTTAACATGTATTAAACAGATTCTAAACTTTACCATTTCATGAGTGAGTGCATATTCTGTGCTTCTGAAAGGCTGTGTTTAAATTTCTGCTGTGTTTGATCTGGTGCAAACAGCCAAATAGCTCATCACTGCCTCTCTCGTCACAGCGTGTTGTTAGGACACGCGGTTACAATGTAACCTGCTCACCTAATGTTGACGTTCGTAATATTTATGTCATTTGCTAATTAATAACCTCATGTGGAACTGAATCTGTCTCCCATACTGTCCTTTTCGGTCACGGACGCATGCTTTCAGAGCCTTTCTGAATGAATGTATGAAGTATGCTGTTTCCCAACATGGCAACCCGGGGTGCTGAATTATAATTGGCTAAACTGGCATGTGCATGTGAAAATTACCTAAACAAAGAGAGCGTTCCGGCACGGAAAAAACATTTTCAAAGCAGAATATCTGACTTCAGCATTGTTTTTCAGTTAAACAAGTATGTTCACTTAGGATGTTTCTTAAATATCTGCACACATATTATGGTAATTTTATGCTTTAGAAGAGTAAAAAAACTTACATACAGCACCTTTAAGTTACTGTTGCCTTTCTATCAGCTGGAACCAGTCTGGCCATTCTCCTCTGACCTCTGGCATCATTAAGGCATTTGCACCCACAGAACTGCCACTCACTGGATATTTTCTCTTTTTTAGGACCGTTCTCTGTAAACCCTAGAGATGGTTGTGCGTGAAAATCCCAGTAGATCAGCAATTTCTGAAATACTCAGACCAGCCCGTCTGACACCAACAACCATGCCACGTTCAAAGTCACTTAAATCCCCTTTCTTCCCTATTCTGATGCTCGGTTTGGACTGCAGCAGATCGTCTTGACCATGTCTACATGTCTAAATGCATTGAGTTTCTGCCATGTGATGCTGGGCTGATAAAAAAATTTGCATTAATGAGCAGTTGGACAGGTGTACCTAATAAAGTGGCCAGCAAGTGTATATTAAAAAATGCTAAAAGAGTCATTAACTGGAGACTCTGTGCGGATAATTTGAATCAGCTCACCTCCACACTAATACGTTTCCATTTAAAAATGCATATTTTTCTATCACATTGACCCGAACATTTGAATTAGTGAGTCGGTAACTGGAGTCTCACTCTAAACAAATCACTTAAATTTGATTCATTATCTGGAGACTCATGTTGTCCTGATCATTAGACTCACTATGAATCTAGAAGTCAAAATTATTTGCCCTCCTGTGCATTTTCTTGTTTTTTTTTTTTTTTTTTATATTTCTCAAATGATGTTTAACAGAGCAAGAACATTTTCACAGTATTTCTTATAACATTTTTTTCTTCTGGAGAAAGTCTTATTTGTTTTATTTTGGCTAGAATAAAAGCAGTTTTTAATTTTTTAAAAACCATTTTAAGGTCAAAATTATCACCCATCTTAAGCAATATTTGTTTTGGATTGTCAACAGAACAAACCACTGTTATACTATAACTTGTCTAATTACCCTAACCTGCCTAGTTAACCTAATTAACCTAGTTAAACCTTTAAATGTCACTTTAAGCTGTATAGAAGTGTCTTGAAAAATATCTAGTCAAATATTATTTCCTGTCATCATGACAAAGATAAAATAAATCAGTTATTAGAAATGAGTTATTAAAACTGTTATGATTAGAAATGTGTTGAAAAAACTTCTCTCCGTTAAACAGAAATTGAGGGAAAATATACAGGGGGGCTAATAATTCTGACTATATATCTTTCCCTCCTCCTCTTTCAGTTTTCTTTCTCCCGCTCTCGGCCTTTGAGCCTATAAATGTTGCGTCTTCTCACTTTCCCACAGCCTTCATGTGTGCCGGTTCGTCATCAGTCAGTTAAATCTGATTTAAGCGCTTCACCTGTGCTGGCCAGAGTTTGATGAGGTGAGGAGGATTGCTGGAGGTCAGGCCTGTGTGCACTTGCCCCGCAGACGGACAGATTACTGCAGATAAGAAGAAGAGGAGTTTCATTCTCTCTGTCAGGACATCAGAGCAGCTGTCTGAGCAAAACACACACACACACACGCACAAGCACGCACACACACACACACAGACATTTCTCTTCCAAGCAAGATTACTTTTTAGTAATTAATTATTTGTTATTTATTATTTTTAGATATTTTTCAAGATACTAGTATTCAGCTTAATGTGACATTTAAAGGCTTAATTAATTAGGTTAAAGTTAGGGTAATTAGGCAAGTCATTGTATAACAGTGGTTTGTTCTGTAGACAATCTAATAAAAATATTGTTTAAAGGAGCTAATAATATTGACCTTAAAATTATTTTTAAAAAATATTAAAAACTTTTATTTTTATTTTATTTAAAAATAAAAAAATAAAAATATTAAAAACTTTTATTTTTATTTTATTTAGCTTTTATTCTAGCCGAAATAAAACAAATAAGACTTTCTCCAGAAGAAAAAATATTATAGGAAATACTTTGAAAAATTCCTTCTCTGTTAACACGGGAGGGCTAATAATTTTGACATTAACTGTATATAGTTGAAGCAAAATGATAAGTAATTTAATATAGGTCATATAAGTAATATGCTGTAATATTTTAACATCAATATTATTAGCCCACTTAAGAATACCTACAAGTATCTTACAAAATAACTAGTAAAATATTATGTACTGTCATAATGGCAATCACAAAAAAATTTAGATATAAGAAAATATTTAAAAAAACTAGTAATGTGTTGAAAAAATCTTCTCTCCATTGAACAACACTGGAAAATATTTAAAAATAATGAATATATAGTTTTTTTCCTCTCTAAAAAGTTTTTTGTTAAAATAAAATATTTATATTTTTATATTTAAACATTTTTAAAAAGTATTATTCATTTACTTGAATAAGTTTGAATAAAGAACATAAATTTCAGACCTATTCACAATAACAGTAATATGTTACTGAACTATGGGTAACCTTTGACATGTTTGGGTTCAGCAAATTTGAATTCAGGACCTCCCAAGATTCAGTCTTGAACAAAGCATTACATATTAAAATGTGAATTCATGGCTGAAAGTCAGACAAAAGTATGGCATTACAATAACACAGATTAAAACAGAATCAAATAAGCTAATGTGATTTAGACAAACAGTAAATATATTACTGCATTGGGTGTTAACCCAGACACACTTCAGGAATGATAAATAATAAGGAAAAAAGTCAGCAAATTCAATTTCAAGACCTCCCTGAATTTGTGATAAGAACACTCTAAAATAAAATAAAAAATAAAATTAAATAAAATTAAATTAAAAAAAATAAAAATAAATAAATAAATAAATAAATAAATAAATAAATAAATAAAATTATTAGGTGAGAGGAAATTAAAATGCGAAAATAAATAATGCAAGCTACATGACATTAAAGGCTATGTAAATCACGTCAATAGAGAACATTTAATCATAATATACATTCATTTTCATAATGTTTTTATGATGATCATAATTAATCATCAATAATGCAACATCTAAAAAACATTATAGGGACAGTTTTGCAATCCAATAATTTTGCAGTTAAAATAAAACCACTCTGGGTTCCACAAAGAACCCTTTTACCTGATGTGAAGAGTATTTTCATTCATTCATTTATTTTCCTTCGGCTTAGTCCCTTGTCAGGAGTCACCACAGGGGAATAAACCACCAATTATTCCAGCACATGTTTTACGCAGCGAATGCCCTTCCATCTGCAACCCATCACTGAGAAACACCCATACACACTCATTTCCACACATACACTACGGACAATTTAGCTCACCCAATTCATATAGCGCATGTGTTTGGACTATGGGGGAAACCGTAGGACCCAGAGGAAACCCACATGAACACGGGGAGAACATGCAAACTCCACACAGAAATGTAAACAGGCCCAGCCGGGCCAGCGACCTTCTTGCTGTGAGGCGACAGTGCTAACCACTGAGCCACCGTGCAGCCTGAAGAGCATTTTAATCATCCAAATATCTTTTTTTCCCCCACAATAAACAACCTTTTATAGATTTAAAAGTCTCCATGAGGGTTAAAGTTTCCTAACAGAGCCTTTGATGCAAATAAAGAGCTTCAATTTGAGGAAAGTCACTGGACAGTGTAGAATCAGTGGACATGAATAATTCCTGAAACTGCAAAAGCGAAAGCTGCAGTAGCTGTGGGACATACTGTATGTGCCAGAAGCTCCAGCAGAAGCTCATCTGGCTGACACTGATGATGAAGGAGAGTTAATCTGTGCTAAAGAGCCTTCAGAGGCGTCTGTGTCTCTCGCAGATCAATCTTCCCCTGGAGCTCCTCGTTCATCAACACAAGCCAAGACAATGTTTTTTACTACCTTTGTTGCATTTCAAGTGCTATTACTGTGCTGGTGTAGAGTTGATCCACCACTGCCATTGAACTGTGTTGTTCTACAAGCCCTGTTTTTGTCAAAATTATCAGCCCTTCATGCGAAATATACAGTGGAAGTCAAAATCATTCACCCTCCTGTGAATTTTTTTCTTCTAATTTTAAATATTTTCTAAATGATATTTAACAGAGCAAGGAATTTTTCACATGTATTTCCTATAACATTTTTGTCTTCTGGAGAAAGTCTTATTTGTTTTATTTTGGCTAAAATAAAAGCTGAATACTAGTATCTTGAAAAAAATATCTAGTCAAATATTATGTGCTGTCATCATGGCAAACATAAAAGAAATCAGTTATTAGAAATGAGTTATTAAAATTATTATGTTTAGAAATGTGTTGAACAAATCTTCTTTCCAATAAACAGAAACTGGGGAAAAAAATATACAGGGGGCTAATAATTCTGACTTTAACTGTATATACTGTATAGTCAATCCCAAAATTATTTATACCCCGAGCAAATTCTGACTTAAAGGGTCACGAAACACCAAAACACATGTTTTGAGCTGTTGACAGTCATATCTGTGTCCCACGCTGCTATAAACACTATTAGGACACATATATTGCACTAAAAAGTGAAAATTGGTTGTTTTTGCGTTATTTTGAGCAAATTCGTTCTTCCGGTTTTAAACGAATTTTTGAAGCTGCGTCACGGCCATGAGATACTTAGGTGTAAATCCAGCTGGAGAGTGGCTGTCTGTCTTTTCTAGGCCGTTCTGACGTATCTGAGTGTGTAGTATTAATTCATGAGAAAGACGTGCTTCAAACCAATCAGCCTGCTCTATTGTGTATGACGTGAAACTTCATTAATATGCATGATAGCTCCGGAGACTGTTTACTAGTTTAAACTGTTCAGACGGCAGAAAGACGCCACGTTGTGTTGCTAAAACAAGTGAAAGAACAAGAATTTCAAGACAAAATTCGTAGGTGTTATTAGTGTGTTGCAACGAAGGTTTTGTTTTCATTTTCCCTCTATGAGAGAGCAGCTGGACTCACGTGTGGATTACAGTGCACGCGACACGCAACAGAAACGCGTTTGTAAGGAACGTTTTTTACCCGAGAGCTTTTTCTCATCTGGAAATGATAAAATCCGTATTTGCCGCTCGTCTACTTTTAATAAAAAGACACAGCTCCAGTTTGATTGTCTGTCTACAGATTTGGTAAGTGTTTGCAGTGCAGTGCCCTTTGTTTAAATGCTGCTCTCCGAGTGTAAACATGTAAACACAAACTATTCCCGTCGTGCAGGATTTTCGCTGCAATTTGTGACAGGATAGTCTATACACACACGGCTTTCTGACGCTACCTACCGAGTACATAAGTTACAGAGAAATGCGGAGGATTTTTTTCTCTTATTCGCCGTATCAAATCAGCCTCTGTGTGTTTGTTTTTCCTGTCAAACTTAGCGCGTGCCCAAATGTTAACTCCCTTCTATGCAAAATCTTATCCTCTTTCCCTCCCCCGACACTCCCACACTCCCAGAGCTGGACACGCCCAACTTTCCTGACTTTTTTCAAAACAGAGGTGTGAAAACACCCTGCTGAGACAGGGGGTTTCGTGGCCCTTTAAAGTTACTTTTATTCAACCAGCAAGTATTTGTTTGGACCAGAAATGACACAGGCTTCTCCCAAAACACACAAACAACAGCAAAATTGGTGAAAATATGGTTAGCAAACAAAAAAGAAATAGCATTTTGCAGTTAAACCCAATTGAAAATCTGTGGAGGGAGCTAAAGATCAGGGTTATGTCAAGGAGACCCTCCAACCTGAAAGAGTTGAAGCTCATCGCTAAACATGAATGAACAAAAATACCAGAGGAGACATGCAAAAAGCTGGTTTTGATTGCTGTGATAGGCAATAAAATAGCCGATTATTGAGAAGGTTATGAATAATTTTGGATATACCACTTTTTCATTCATTCAAAATCCCTTATTTATCAGGGGTCGTCACACGGAATGAACCACCAACTATTCTGGCATATGTTTTACACAGAAGATGCCCTTCCTGCCACAACCCAGTACTGGGAAACACCCATGCACTCTTGCATTCACACACTATGGCCAATTTTGTTCATCCAATTCACCTATAGGCACATGTGCTTGGACTGTGGGGGAAACCGGAGCACCCCGAGGAAACCCACGCCAACATGGGGAGAACATGCAATCTCCACACAGAAATGCCAACTGGCCCAGCCGGGACAAAAGGTCCAGAATTTGTCCTTTGAATTATTTTATGTAATTTAATATTATATAATATATTTATTATATAATTAATATTAAAAAATTATTTTAATATATATTGTAATAAAGTGTCATTTTAAATAACTATGGCCAGTAATTTGAATCCCATGGAGCCTCAAAGCCACAATAATGTGACACGAGTCACGTGACAACCCACTGAGTGGTAACATTTGAATCTTTGATGCGACATCCATACTGAGTAAAAGAGCACGAGAGGGTCGAAAAGAGCAAGAGAGGCAGAAAAGGCAGGCAGCGGCGTCATTATTGCAAAATATTGTTGTTCAAAAAGACTGCCAACAGGGTAAGGCTAAAGTAATTTACTGGCAAGCGGAGTCCTCAGCTGTCAGATGTCACCACAGCAAAGGGGCACTAATCCTGTCACGTCTGTGTTTTTGAGGCTGTTTGGTCCCTTCATTGGTTTTATTCTGGTCGGATATATATCCGATCGTTCAAACCACTTCAGAAGGTGATCTGGGATGCATTACAGATGAAACTGAACAGGTCTAATCATTTTTTAGACAAAATTAATATAAATAAAATAAATTATGACCTGGAGAAAATCTGACCTGAAACACCTGTAGGTGCGCTTTTACAGCCAAAATTATAGCCAAAATTATATTAAAAACATTTACTATAAGCATAAAACATGTGTTTGAACTTTTTAGGCCAGGGGGGGTTCGGAAGACCCACCCCTCACTGACAAAGGTCCAGAATTTGTCCCATACATGAGCTCATTTGTCCTATTTTAACTGCTATGCCATTATAAATATTGAAAATAATCCATCAAAAAAGGCTTTAAGACCAAACGGAATCCTCTGTCGGCTGTCGCTTTGGTGGGACTATAATCTGATGTAAGAGAAGTCTTCCTTATTCCTTATTCTACCTTATTCCTGAAATAAAAATAAACAATAAGAAGCACCAGAAGCGGACCATATTAAATTCATTTGAATATGTTTTGGCTATTGTTGATATCCAGGAGTTTTCTAATGTACTTTTTTTTTTTTACCAAAGAGGCTAGAAAAATTCTGAAGAATTCATTATTATTGTTTTATTATATATATATATTGTTATTATTATGTTTTAATTATAATTTGTTTTATTGAAATGGATAAATTGTGACTGAGGAATGTTGAATGTGCTGGCCAGTTTGTCTAATAAATGACAGTAGGCTACAGTGTTTTTTACAGATTCCTATTTTTTCCTAATAATACAGTATATGATGTAATAAATTTTATTTGTTTTAATTTTTCTTTATTGCAAATTTTTAGGAAATATTTTTAGTACATCAAAAAGTGTGATTATGATGACATCTGACTAGCTAATCCAGCATATATATATATATATATATATATATATATATATATATATATATATATATATATATATATATATATATATATATATATATATATATATATATATATATATTGTAAACTGGTTAAATTATGTTAAAAAATCTTCTCTCTATTGAACAGAACTTGGGAAAGATTTGACAGGACTTTCATTCAAACGTGTCTTTTGTTTAGAGATTTCATGCAGTTCTCTGTTCTCTTATTTCAATACAAAACAAAGTGCAAATTTAATCGTAATGCATGTGTTTTGGGTACAACATAGTGTACCTAAGTATAAATACCTTATTTTGGTGCACTTTTTCCACAACACACCCCATAATGAGCCTATGTTGGCAGAAAGCTGCTGGTCTTTTGTTTAGTTTGAACGTACTTGATCGCATGAGCTTTTATTCCATTAATCCAACCCGACTGCATGTGTTTTCAACTACCCCTGATAGTGGTTGAAAGTGGATAAGTTAAAAAAAAAACATTTTAGACCCCCATTTATACTTATTTAGTGCAATCCACTTGCAATAGGGCTGACAAATACGTATCTTAATACCAGGTGAAAAATCATGCCTCTAATCATATATAGCCTTGCAAAGCCATGACTCCATATAATCATGCATTCTTGAGTGTTGGTGGTTTTCCCTGATGGGAAGAGGTAAAATATGTCATTTTTACTGTTGATCATTAGTTGCAGTGCAAAAGAAGCTTAGTTTCTGGCTTTTATATGAAGTTATATGAAGTTATGTATGATATGTTTGAGAAAATCTAAATGCAACGCTATCTGACGGCAATTCGTAACTTTTTCATTAGTGGCTAATTCGTATGAATTCGTACGATCTAATTCGTACAAATTAGTACGATTTGCCCATCACCCAATGACGGTTGGGGTTAGGGGTGGGGTTAGGTGCCACGCCTCCTTTTTAAAATCGTACATTTTCGTACGACTGAACTCGTACGAATTAGCCACTAAACAGACAAAACGTAATATACTTACGTTTCCTCGTAAGATCATGCTGCTAAATGAGTAGCTCCGCTCTCAGAAGATAGTAAACACAGTAAGTGTATTTCTGCACACACACACACTATAATCTGCTGTTATACTCCACAGAGCTTGATATAAACACCAGAAACTATTTTGCTCAGGCCTATCTAAAGGGTTAATGCTGCCAACTGATGATCAACAGTAAAAATGACACATTTTACCTTTTCCCAACAGGGAAAACCACCAACAATAACATGATTATACTGTGTCAAAGCTTTGCAATCAAAAAAATGTCATTATAATGGAAGTCAATGGGGCAAAAACAGCCACCGTCATAATGAAAGGGTAGTACATTTGAACAATACACAAGGCTAATAAGAATGCACACAGACACTAAGGGAAGTAGCTGAATATAGACACATGAAGGAGGACCATTACAAGCGTCATGGTGTCAAGTTCTGCACAGGCAAACACTCTTGAGTTCTTCACGTCCTCGTGGCCAGCACACTTTCTCTGTTTCTCAGACGCACAGAAACTGTAAACTCCAGCCAAACACAAGAACACGACGCAAGCAAACACATGACTGCAGGACGGACCGACACCTCACTAAATCAAACATCTGTCTTTACCAATTACCCTCAACTCTCTCTCCCTCTCTCAAAGTTTTTACCTCAGCACTTTTCATCTATGGACCAAAGTATAATGGAATGAAATGGGAAATACGTGCTCTCTCTTGCTCTAATCAACTTTCTTTCTGTACCGCAATATTTATTCATTAATTTTCCTTAAGTTTAGTCCCTTATTTATCAGAGGTTGCCACAGTGGAATGAACCGCCAACTATTCCAGCATATGTTTTACACAGCCCTTCCAGCTACAACCCGGTACTGGGAAACATACACACTCATTCACACACACACTTATACACTACAGCCAATTTACTTCATCCAATTCCCCTATAGCGCATGTGTTTGGACTGTGAGGGAAACCGGAGCACCCGGAGGAAACCCACGTCAACACGGGGAGAACATGCAAACTCCACACAGAAATGCCAACTGGTCCTACCGGGACTCAAACCAGCAATCTTCTTGCCGTGAGGCAACAGTGCTAACCACTGAGCCACCATGTTGGCGAGGGTTTGCTCCGGTTTTCCCTACAGTCCAAACATGTGCACTATAGATGGATTGATATAACTAAATTGGCCGTAGTGTATGAGTGTGTGTATGGGTGTTTTCCAGTACTGGGTTGCAGCTGGAAGGGCATCTGCTATATTAAACAAATATTGGAATAGTTGGCTGTTCATTCCACTGTGGTAACCCCTGATAAATAAGGGACTAAGCTGAAGGAAATGAAAAGTAAAATTACAACTCAAACACAACTCCCTCTCTCTCTCTCTCCTTGTGCCAACATCTGCGGTTTCGTGCCCACCGTCACCCTCTCGACTCCATCGTTCAACACAGATGTCATGACGGAACAACGAAGAGCTTTGCAGAACTAGACAGCGTGCAAAATAATTATTTTGCGAGGTTTGATGGTCTTGATTTGTGTGAGCGTGTTTGCCATCCGTCTCTCTCTCTCCAAACAGGCTTAGCAGTGGATTTGCTTTGGCCTGCTCTCTGGTTTGTGGTTTTTATATTCATGCTGTCGGGGCATCGTGGCTTTCAGACCGCTGTGATGTCAGGCTAGGGGAAGCTTCTGAACATGCAACTCATAATGTGTGAAAATCTTTTAAATAATAAAAGTAAAGGTGCAAAATGTATTGTAACCTTGCAATTTATTAACCACAGAAAGCAAACAGTAAATGGGGTGTTAAATTTAGGAATGGCATTGCAATGTATGTAATTAAATGTAGATTTTTACATGGGTTTTTTTTTAAGCAGACTTTTCAACCCATTTTCACCCTGAAGGTGTCATAAGCTGCGTCCCAAATGGCACACCATACACTATGCACTCATGCACTATTGTAAAAGTCCATCTATTAGCCCAATGACGAAACTAACAGCATGGTCGAAGGTTAAATGCACGTAAGCCTTTTCCAGTGCTTCTGAAAAGAATTCTGTTATTTATGAGAGTTTATTTATACTCATTTTCTAGCTCCGAACTTTATCTGACTCCATTTTTAAGTGATCGTAATGTTTAGACTGTATTTCTAATTATAGGAACGGATCACAATAATCATTTATGACTTAATTTAGAGTTTTGATCTATCTGTTCCCATACTATTCAATTTATACGTTCATTAGGGACCAAACGCCGCTCAGAGTTCCACGCCCCGGGATGCGTCAGTGCTCACGGACAGAATGTCGACACTCTGAAATTAGTCAGAGGATACGGGATGAATTAATATTTAATTAGGCTGGTTGCGAACTGATAACTCATACTAAAAAAAACATCTCACTTAATCAAAATCCGTAACTTGCTAGTTTCAGTGGTTAAGAAATTAAAAGATCTCTATGTTACCGTGTGCCATACTACGTGTAATCTATAGGTCCAATAATTCCAAAATTATGCCGATCATAAAGGTAGCGAAATGGCTCCACGTAATCTACTGGATATAAAAGATTTCAGGAGAATTCAGAATGAGTCAAAACTTAACATTTTATTCGTCAGGTAAAATTGTATAATGCCAATTATATAATAAAACAATCATCAAGCCAATTCAGAGATGATACTGTAACAATATAACATCCATTAACTCAAAGATAGATTAAAGAATTAAAGATGCATACCTGACCAGAGAAATACATTGCAGCACACGAGTTACTGCAATGGGGTCTTGGCTACAAGATTCCAATGAGCCCTATCACACCTTTACCTTATATACTAAACTCAGAACAAACAACCATAAATTCAAGACAATAGAAACGTCACAGAGGCCCTTGCCTGGTGAATTTGAGAAGTCACCCATTTCTAGAGGGGGGAGCATCTGGCAGAGATTTTATCAAAGTCTAAAACCAAATCAACATATATAAATGAAATATTATAGTGAAATTAAGACCACTTTACCAATCACACAGAGACATTTAAAATTATATCAAACATGAATACAGTGCTATAACATACATCATATTAAAACCTTGAGCATTTTATGTGGAATGTGCTCTGATGGAGGAAGGTAGCTTAAAGGTCAAGAAGGGGGCTTAAGGTGAAATGAGAGGGGAGAACTTTCTCGCATTACCCCCTGGTAAGGTGTAGCCCTGTGTCTTCAGCCTACGTTTGGATTGTCAACAGTGATTTGAATAGAACAGTTGAACAGCTGGTTTCCTTATCTTCTTAGACCCGAGAGTTTGTTGTTTTATTGCATCTCATGAAATTCCATATCAGCTCTCAGGATCTGAAATACTGGAGAGGTTTAGTCATCTTACACTATGTACTTATGCACTTACACACTCAACAGCATAGTATATGTATGTAGTGTCGTCCCAAATGGAACAACCATTCAACCCGTTTCCCAGATGACGTTTGACGGTTGCCAAATTAGTAAAATAAATGAACAAAGTACCAATTAAGGAGGTGCACGCTCTGACGCAGTGGTGTCAGGAAAACCACCTCTCACTCAACATCAGCAAAACCAAGGAGCTGGTGGTGGATTTCAGGAGAGAGAAGAAAGAACACGCTCCCACCACCATCAACGGGACACCAGTGGAGAGAGTCAGCACTTTCAAGTTTCCTGGAGTACACATCGCTGAGGATCTGACATGGACTGCCCACACAGACGCAGTGCTGAGGAAGGCACAACAACGCCTCTTCTTCCTCAGACGTCTCAGGAGGTTTGGAATGAGCCCCCACATCCTCCGCTCGTTCTACACCTGCACTGTGGAGAGCATCCTGACTGGCTGCATCGCCACCTGGTACGGAAACAGCACCAGCAGCAATCGCAAAGGTCTACATAGGATCGTGCGAACTGCTGGACGTGTAGTAGGAGGTGAGCTTCCCTCCCTCAAGAACATCTATAGCAGGAGGTGCATGAGGAAAGCCAAGAGAATCATCAGCGACTCCAGCCACCCAAGCCATAGACTTTTCTCTCTGCTACCCTCAGGCAGAAGGTTCCGCAGCATCCGGTCACGCACCAGCCGACTGAAGGAAAGTTTCTTCCCTCAGACTATCAGGCTGATGAACACTTAACACACCCCACACAAACTCTTCCATACCCCGCACTGCACACCATCAAGATGTAGCATGCACTGCACTTGAACAAATCCATACTTAAAACAATACTGCCCACAACTATGTGTACACCTATCCATCGTACGTATCGCTGTCAACATTGTCAATTTTACATTGTCTTGTTTTTTTGTGAGTATGTTGTTGTATCCTGCACTGTCTGTATCCTGCACTGTCTGTATTTCGCACTGTCGTTGTATTTGCACTGTCTGTATTTTGCACTGTCTGGAGCCAGCACCTAAGCTTTTCACTCATCATAGCACACGTGCTGCTGATGATGTGACAATAAGAGTGATTTGATTTGAAATAATACCTGCCGTGAGTATAATCGCATTCAACATCGGGAGGCGCTATAATCACTCTAATAGGAGAATTTCGCTTTCACAATAATAAATCTTTAATAATAACAATAATAATATAATAATAATAATAATATAACAATAATAAATCTATAAATAAATAATAAAACTATAATCTTCCATGTGAAGCTGCTTTGACACAATCTACATTGTATAAGCGCTATACAAATAAAGATGAATTGAATTGAATTGAACAATCCAAAATAAATAAAGTTATCCAACATGTGCGCCCGATAGCTCGGCCCCTTCCGCTACGTGAGCAAACCTGCAGTCGTTAAGTGCGTGAAGTGTCCAACATTCCACACTTCATTTTACCAGTTTAATGAGTGCACCATCCGGGTAATTAAAGTGCACTTATTATTTTTAGAATTTTTAGTGTAAACGCACTACTTACACTACAAAATGGTGTAGAATAGTGCATTCACGAGTTCGCACTTACAGAAGTTTAAGAATAAAGCATATTTGGCGTGCTGTCCAGGGAGAGGGCTCTGAGCTCGGGGAAGACCCCTCCCCAACTCACGTTATTCCCCGTATCGGGGAACGGAGAGGAGTTGGGGATCGAGCGAAGAATCCAGCCCGACCTCAGAACGCTCCCCCCGAGTAGATAATGTTTAGGAAGTGCGGTGTTGGGGTGGTGGAGGGATGCTAAAGTCGTGAGATGATGCAGGTAGGACAACTTTGGAATTTATAGGGGTTTGGTCTAATGCTGATTGGATAATAGAATGATTGTCAGTGACGTAAAGAATTGCTGAAACGTCTGCGCGTGCTCCTCCCGAAATTTGTTTATCAAACATCACTAAGTATGCGGTTTGGGACGCACCTAAAATCTGAAGCATGGTCAAGCACCTTATGCATCAGTATGAGGACGCCAAAAGTGCCCCTTGGCATTCCATTGCTTTAAAACATAGACTGTCAAAGATATGGACGTAGAATCCGTAACGTCACCCACAGGTTTCTGAATAACGCAAAAGAAGCTACATGTAGGCGTGGCCAACCGTCGCCATTTTGTTCGTGCGTCATCGCCCTGACCGCGGGATACCAAACAAGGGCAAAGAGGCAGAGCGTGAGCGGAGCTATAGACACCTGCTAGCATTTTGCTTAGACAGGCTTTTCTTAGGGAGAAACGCTTAATACTTCATTACCTGCAACTCGTTTGTGTTCTGACCACAAGTGCTTGGGTGTATACTATATCAATAAAGTGTTTAGTCTTTTAAAAACACTGTTGTAATACACTGAGCCACTAAACATTGTTCTTATGACGTTTTTCTACAGGAGGAAAGTGCAAATGACTTCCAAACACTTCAAATATAGTCTGTGTTAGTAAATGCAAGGCTATTGATGAAATCCAGGCATAAAACTGTATGACAACGCTTCAGATGACTGTTCTAGAGCCTACAGCTAATCAATCTGTCAGATTCTGGACTGCATTACAGCTCTAAAGAAAATTATAAATCAGGGCTATTCAATTGGCGGCCCGCAGGCCGAACCCGGCCCCCGAGGCAATTTGTTCTGGCCCTCCAAATAGTGTGACCAAGACATCAAAAATAAATTTAGTTCAGTCGAAAAACGGCCGCTATAGTTATGAAGTGACGTGCATCTGTTCTATACAGCACGAGCTGCAGTTAAAGGCTTCGCAGAGCACGAGTCACCTGACATTAAGTGAGTGGCGTGAGCAGCCAAAAACATTTGGATATGTTTGTAGAAAAGGCCTTTTATACAATGCACTCGTTAATAGGGATGCAATGGTTAGCCGATTTCACTATTAACCCCGCTTTTATTCATTGAAGGCTTCTCAACGCCGCATTTCTGTTGCATGCCAAAAAGCTGCTGCAACTAAACAAAGTTATGCCAAGCCGTTGATATATTGAGTCTTTTCCGCACCCAAGTTCATTATTACCAATGGAGACATGCGCATATTGGAAGTGGAACGGCTCGCAAGCGGACCGATGCTCTCACGCCCTGCAGGCACGGCACACAGTAGAAATTATCTCTGGCTGTAGTGGTGGAAGTTGTGTGTGGCTTTCAGTGCAATGTAAACAAAAGATATGTTAGATTAGGGGTATCCAAACTCGGTAGGCAGTTAGGCAGTTGCTAAGGCGTTGTTAGGTGGTTGCTAAGGGGTTCTAGGTGGTTACTAAGATGTTGCTAGGCAGTTGCTAAGGTGTTCTGAGTGGTTGCTAAGGTGTTGCTAGGTGGTTGCTAAGGTGTCGCTAGGTGGTTGCTGGGGTATTCTGAGTGGTTGTTAGGCGATTGCTAAGGCATTGGTAGGTGGTTGCTAAGGTGTTCCTAGGTGGTTGCTAGGGTGTTCTGAGTGATTGCTAGACGGTTGCTAAGGCATTGCTAGGTGGTTGCTAGGGTGTTGCTAGGCAGTTGCTAATGTGTTCTAGATCGTTGCTAAGGTGTTGTTAAGTGGTTGCTAGGGTGTTCTAAGTGGTTGCTAGGCAGTTGCTAAGGCGTTGCTAGGTGGTTGCTAAGGTGTTCTAGGTGGTTACTAAGATGTTGCTAGGTGGTTGCTAAGGTGTTCTGAGTGGTTGCTAAGGTGTTGCTAGATGGTTGCTAGAGTGTTGCTAGGCGGTTGCTAAGGTGTTCTAGGTCGTTGCTAATGTGTTGTTAAGTGGTTGCTAGGGTGTTCTAAGTGGTTGCTAGGCAGTTGCTAAGGCGTTGCTAGGCGGTTGCTAAAGCGTTGGTAGGTGGTTGCTAAGGTGTTCCTAGGTGGTTGCTAGGGTGTTCTGAGTGATTGCTAGGCGGTTGCTAAGGCGTTGCTAGGTGGTTGCTAAGGTGTTCTGAGTGGTTGCTAAGGTGTTGCTAGATGGTTGCTAGAGTGTTGCTATGCAGTTGCTAAGGTGTTCTAGGTCGTTGCTAAGGTGTTGTTAAGTGGTTGCTAGGGTGTTATAAGTGGTTGCTAGGCAGTTGCTAAGGCGTTGCTAGGTGGTTGCTAAGGTGTTCTAGGTGGTTACTAAGATGTTGCTAGGCGGTTGCTAAGGTGTTCGGAGTGGTTGCTAAGGTGTTGCTAGGTGGTTGCTAAGGTGTTCTAGATTGTTGCTAAGGTGTCGCTAGGTGGTTGCTAGGGTATTCTGAGTGGTTGTTAGGCGGTTGCTAAGGCATTGGTAGGTGGTTGCTAAGATGTTCCTAGGTGGTTGCTAGGGTGTTCTGAGTGATTGCTAGGCGGTTGCTAAGGCATTGCTAGGTGGTTGCTAGGGTGTTGTTAGGCTATTGCTAAGGTGTTCTAGCTCGTTGCTAAGGTGTTGTTAGGTGGTTGCTAGGGTGTTCTAAGTGGTTGCTAGACAGTTGCTAAGGCGTTGCTAGGCGGTTGCTAAGGTGTTGGTAGGTGGTTGCTAAGGTGTTCCTAGGTGGTTGCTAGGGTGTTGCTATGAGGTTGCTAAGGTGTTCTGAGTAGTTGCTAGGCAGTTGCTAACATAAATTACCATGATCTAGTATAAATTAGCCTGTTGTTAGCATGTTTCTAGCATTAATTAGCATGTTGTTAGCATGGTTCTAATATAAATTAGCATATTGCTAGCATGTTTCTAGCATAAATAAGCATGTTGTTAGCATGGTTCTCATATAAATTAGCATATGGCTAGCATGTTTCTAGTATAAATAGCATGTTATTAGCATGAATTTAGTATGAATTAGCATGTCGTTAGTATATTTTTACTATAGATTAGTATGCTTCTAGTAAAGATTAGTATATTGCTAGTATGGATTGATATGTTGTTAGTATGTCCAATGTAAAGTCAATGGCAGTTTTTTACAGTGGAAGTCTATGGGACAGTTGCTAGGGTGCCGTAAGTGGTTGGTAGGATGTGGCTAGTTAATTGAAAGGTCATCAGTGATTGGCAGATTGGTGGTCTGAGTTAAATGAGCCCAAACTTAAGTCTGTATGACAGTCTGGCGCAAAGTTATTAGGTCATAAAGTTTGGTCCAATGTTAAGTCAATGGGACTTTTACGAATTTTCCGAGTCAGTTTTGAGAAAACCGTAAGTCAGATTAGACGGAAAAGATATAGCAACTTAATTCAGTATAGTTTGGAGGTTTGGAGTTGGTGGTTGTAGTATGAGCGGTCTAGGAGGAGATGTGTTCTTAAAATAGTCGAAGAAGAAGAAGTTTATGTAGTATAACAGTATGTTGGCTTTCTTAAGCCACCATAATAATTAGATCATGTCACATGATCAATGTCACAGACTTCATGAAAAGTTAGATATCATAGTACTTTTATTAAACAATTTAGAATGAGAAGCACATATTTATACAAAAGATTATAGTTATGTTATGATAATGTACAATTATATGCGTTCACATTGCATTTAAATGTCTGTGAGGCACATACTGATGGTAGCAAGCTTGTATTTTTAAATTTTTTTTATTATTGCATGAAAGACCTTTGCCAGCAGACCATCATCCTCATGATGGTTGTTCGTTGGGAATATTCATTTTCTAGCCAAACTCGAGGGGTTTTATTTTTCATCTGGAAAGGGGGGATGAGGGTCTCCTGCTGTTTGCTCTCCACCCTCCACTTGTGTCAGCCTGAGGCCATGTCCACACTAATACATGTTCATTTAAAAACACATATTTTTCTCTCTGTTTCAGCAGGTTTAGGAAATAAAAACGTACAACATAGGCTCATTCTGAAAACATAGCCCTATATACAGTACGTTTCTGGAGGTCGTGAATTATGTAGCCAGAGGAAGGTATGGCTGCATTTCATCTTTAAAACAAACGCCACGGGGCGGTATGATGCCGTTCCTTTTCTCACTTACCAGCTGACCGCTTACCTGCATGTGGACGGCTTTGACAAATACGTTGGTGGACTTGAGATGCAGAACGGAGTTGACCGTAATGACGGGGTTCGAGTCCGGTGAAGAACAGTTCCAGAGAGCAGGTAAGCAAAAAACAGAAAGCAAAAAAAAATAAAATAAACAAGTAAATAACCAACACAGGCTTATTCTGAAAACGTAGTCTCGTGGACGTTTCTGGAGACCGCGAATTATGTAGTCGGAGGTACGTATGAGTGCATTTAATTTATTAAGCGAACGCTACAGGGGCGGTATGACGCCATTCCTTTTGTTGTTTACCTGCTGACCGCTTACCTCTGTGTGGAGGCCTTTCCCACCACAACCAGTTTGTCCAGTTAGCTCATTGTATACGTTGGCGAACTTGAGACGCAGAGTGGAGTAGACCACGATGATGAGGACCGGGTTCGAGTCCGGGGAAGAGCGGTTCCAGAAATCAGGTAAGACAAAAACAGAATATCAAGAAAATAAAATGAACAAGTGAATAACAGGGTGAGAATGTGGTAAAATCCGTAACGTGGTAAAAATCAGACGAGGGCTTTTCTTTTTCTGGATTGCTTTTGTAAATCGTTGGTTGGGTTTAGGGAAGTATGTGGGTGGGCGGGTCAATCTGTAAAATTGGTTGGGTTTAGGGAAGGAGGAGGGTGGGTCAGTCGCGCAGTCAATCATTTAGTCATTCAGTCAGACAGACAGACGATAGGTTGACAGCGGCCTCTGGTGGGTTTACGTGAGAACAGCATGGGCGCGAACGGCACTCGCGAGAGACATTTGAGAAACGAAAAAGCGCACACAGCGCCCTCTCGCGGATTCACCAAAACAAAAACTGCAAAAATACGTACCTCCCAGGATGTATGTCGCGGTCTCCAGATAAATCCACGGGACTACGTTGATAGAATGAGCTTGGGTTGTAAATACCAGGGTGAGAATGTGGTAAAATCGGAAAATGTGGTAAAAATCAGGCGACCAGGAGGGCTTTTCTGTTTCTGGATTGCTTTTCAAAACACTATCAGTTGGGTTTAGGCAATGAGGAGGGTGGGGGGATCAGTGGGTTGATCAGTCAGTCAACAGCGACCTCTGGTGGATTTACACGAGAATAGCAGGCACGAATGGCACTCGCTAGAGAAATTTAAGATCTAAAAAAGAACACACTGGCCTCTGGTGGATTCACGGAAACACTGCAAAAAAACATAGCTCCTGGGACATATTTGCTCTCCAGAAATGTGTATAGAGGTAGGTAATCAGAATGAGCCCGAGTTTGGATTTTTCAGTACTCTTTCCACTCCTGGTTTACTGGGAGCTGTTGTTCAGCAGTGGAAACAGACCACAGTTGCGTCATTTTTCAGCACATTTCAAAGAGATGGAAAGTAAATAAATGTGATGCAGGTAAAAGTGGCATATGTCTGTGTGCATGCGCAGTACATGAACAAAAGCATGTTCAGTCGTTTTAGTGTGGATGACGAAAAGATTTAAAAATGAGTTTTTTAGTAATGGGCGATATAAACGATATGCGATATAAACGATACAAAATTGGCCTACGATAGAGATTTTAATTCTATTGCACTATCGCGATAATGCATGTTTGATGACGTAATCTACCCGCGAAATTAAGAGCAAAGCCGGCCGCGTATCCAATCTAGACTTTACCCCATTCGGGGCCATGCATTGCTTAGCAACGTATACAAAACAATGTAAAGACCGCTTGACGTGAAAGTAAATAAAAATGCCGCTATATTAATGTGCATATCGCATTTCCGGCCGGCCGCGTATCCAATCTAGACTTTACCAACCGGACATGTCCGAGATTCTGCTTTTGCTTTCGATATTAATTGTATTCATTTTTGCATTACTTTATACGCAAACTTTGGCTGGTGCATCTCAATCTCTCAGCAGCATCAACAATGCAGCAGACAGAGAGAGAGGGAGAGGGAGAGAAAGAGCAGATTTGATCTGTCAGTGGTGCTCACTGAAAAGAAACAAACTTTTTTTTAAATTTGTTTGTTAAATAAGAATAAGAAATCAATAAGAAATTATTCTGTTACTGAAGGTCATTAAAGTTATATAGAAAAGATGGTGTTACTTTGGGGCAGAAGGAAAGAATGAAGGAATTTTCTTTATTTAAAATAGCCATGCCTAATACTGGAAGTATAGCCCTAATTCACAGTGTCCGTTCCTTTATTAATTGACACCAGTTTTAATTTCAATAGGAGATCAAAATTTTTAAAAACCAAATGTGTTACCTTAAGCTGCAGGTTTGAAATTTGTTTTTATTTAAAGTATCTGCAATACACAATTTTATTTGACTAATTAAAACTGGAATTAATTTCAGTACAGTGTAAGTTCCTTAACTAAAAAGACACCAGTTTTTTTTGTTCTCTGCAACTTGGCATTTAGGAACCAAGGACTTAAAAGAAACGTCTTTCTTTCTAAAAGGCACTACATTTAGTTTATTTATCTGCAACATTGTGTTGTTTAATTACAGTTTTGCTTTTGCACAATAAATGTTCTCAAAATGACATGCAAAGTTTCTTTATTTCTTAAAAAAAAGCAGTATGGCTTTCCTAAGGGTCTTTGTAACCTGTTCTGAAATGGTTCTATTATAATTTATATATCGCAATATATATCGTTATCGCAGGAGGCTGCAATGTATATCGCAATATGGATTTTAGGCCATATCGCCCATCCCTAGAGTTTTTAGACAAAAATCCCATTTTCAAATTTATCTGGGTAGGCGTAGCCTGAGTTTGAGCCTCTATATTTCTGTCAGCTAGCTCTGAGGCTCCGTCCTTCATGTTCATAGATTAATGACTTCACTTATTCAAAAACAAACAGCGGCAACTTCCCCCTGGTATTCCAGTCAAAACACGCCAGACCGGTCGTGTCCACAGCACTCCAGCCAAATCAGCACCAGATGTCCCTAAACCGCCTTTTTCTCTTCCACCATCCCTCTTTCCTGTCTGGAATTCCACATTCCTACAGGACAGAGATCTGCTGGGATCTTAGAGATGTTGGGTCTGCTTTGGAGAATTGGATGGGATCTTTAAAACCTAAAGGTGCGAAAGGAGACTTCACTCAAAAAATGACGTTTGCTGGTTGTTCAAACTACTTATTTAAAATGAGCTGAAACAACACAATTCTTGAGACAGCATAATTGTTTTATGTTCAGTCCACTTAAATTTGTAAAAACTAAGTTAAATTAATTCCTTCATGTTATCCCAACACAAATCGATTGTGTGGAACGCAGCATTTTTACAGTGTTGTACACACACCTACATTTAAAGGGGTGGTCCAGAGTGTAATTTTAAGGCTTGGTTGTGTTTGTAAGATGCAAAGCAATGTGTGTGTAACCGGCGTTCAACTCTCTGCGTTGTGTACAATGTACTCACACTATGTACAGTTGCCTTGAACCGGGCCAAGGCACGCTTGTCCCCCCTCCCGTCTCCCCCGACGACCCGCACTCACATTACATTCGGGCCTGGGCGCTCTTACATAATCGATGATGTGCTGCTCAGTAAGCGCTCCCGCTCAGCATAGTGGAGATTTCTTTAGTTATATCGTTTAAGTCGTTTGATATGCGTTGACACGCAGTCTTATATTTCGCCGAACATATCAGCCGCTTTTGACGCTCATAAACAGTCCCCGTGCTGGAGGAATTAGGAGGTTTGCTGAACGCGCAGCTGACGTGGAGTGAGGGGTTTTCGTCTTTAATAATCCACGACAGTCTGCATTCATTAAACAGTACAAATGATTAATTAATCCTTATGAAACAGTCCCTTAAAAGTCACGTCTCGCTTTCAGTTTCGGGCTTAGGCACGCTTGCACTCACACTGTAAGCATACCACGCCTGAGCCCAAGTGAACCGCGCTCAGGCCCACCTCTTCCAACCGGGCCAGGGCCGCCCAAGTGAACCGTGCCTGAGCCCAATTCAGAGCACTCACACTACTCAAACGATCCGGGAAACGGGCCTGGGCATGGTTCGGATAGCATAGTATGAGTAAGCCCTGAGAGACAGGCCACTGGTACTGTTGCTGATGGTGGGTTTATTGTCACTCAAGCGTCAGGTCAGAGCAGACTGGATGGATCAGAAAACAGCACAATGAGATATGATTTTGCTTGTAAATTTCCCCACCCTTCTCAGAGCGCTCAATGCGGACTCAGCAAACATAACAATAACAACATACCTAATTAAAACTAGGTAAACAGATCACAAAGGTGTACAAAAGGTAAATAAATAAAAATAACAAATGATTACAGTTCCATACAATGTGATATTAATTAATCTTGCCCATCTAACTTCATATTAGAAATTAATGTAACTGAGAAACAATTGTAAACACAAATGAGCATGAAAAAATACCTGGATGGATCAGAAAACAGCACAATGACATGATTTCGCTTGTAAATTTCCCCACCTAATAAATATATGGCAGTTAGATGATCAGTCGAAATCACTGTGTTTAGCATACATAGTTATACACACACACACACACACTCAATCAACCGTGCTCAGTAAAACTGATTAATTTTATCCATCCACACAAAGAAAAATACTTCCTAGTTAATATAGAACACTCTTACAAACAATACCAATGCATATTAAAAGCTTATTTAAACATCCGACTACTTTTAGAACAATTTTCCTAGGAGCACCATAGAGTGGAGGAAATATGACGTCACCTTGTAGGCCAATCGGCTGCTAGCATAAAACTGGTTCCCTCGATAAAATCCCAATAGTATTTTCCCATAGGCTTTTTGAAGATTGCAAATAATAAGCTCTGTGTTCAAACACTGTTCATTACACTTACACGTTTTGTCCAACCGGATAATCCTCACACGAAAATACAACTTTGAGCACTTTTGGATCTTGAATGCAAACGCAAGAATTGAAAAGCTAACATTAGGCTATAAACAGACTACAGCGCCTGGGGCGCTCACCTGTAACGTCAGCACCACCCTGCTACAGACAACTTTTCAAGCTTATGTTTTTTAGAAATATGGTCCATGATAAAGATTTACTCTCTCGCTTTATCATATTATAATCCACGCTAAATATTATAAACACATGAATACACAAAAACACATATAGCTACGTGCCTTTTGGATAGTTTTTTTTATGTGGGAAATGCATTTTGTTTTACTTGACGGCTGTTGTAAAAGTTTTAAAACTGTACATATAAATGTGCCGACATAGTTTTATCATAAGACATGTTTAAATAAGTGTATCGCTCACGTGCATACAGCCCGCTTAGTAACAGATGACAGAAATGAGGTGTGAGGGACAAGTCTATCAAATGCCTGCTATCATGGACACACAACAACATTCAATATTCTTTTTTTTGTCACCGAGTACAGCGAAAAGCAGCCCATACAGTCACATACGCTATACATTTTAAGGAGTGTAAATATTGCTGTTATGACAGAGTTAAACGTGTTTAGATTAAATAAAAAGCCGACGAAAAATCCTTTGATCAAATGACAGTTAATATGTATGTATTTTTACACATTTATTCACACGTTTCCATTACTGAGAGCAGGAAAGAGACAGGCTGCACTGATAAGCAGCATCTTCATAATATCGTTTAATTAAAATAAATGATCAACAAATGAATCTGTCTTGACAGTCCTTACAAGTGAAGGCTTATCTACACAATATCCCGCTTAGAAAAATATTACAAACAATAAAATACTATTCATGAAAATACTTAAATAACAGACAAATCCAGATGCCCAACACAAGCGAGCTGCGTTCCAGACCAGCTCAGCTCGATGACGTACAATGTCTCCGACACCGGCTGTAGTCCCGATTAGCAACTTGATAGCAACCGTCTTTTTAAAGAAGCATAATCGATTTAAAAAATCAAGAGTGTGATGTAACTGATGTGTTTTATGTCGTAGAATTAAACGTGAAAGTATTTTGAGTTTGTATTAGCCATGAACTTTATTTAAGCGATTTAACTGAAATCCCATTCAAAAAACCCACTGACTTTGGGACGAGGGAACCGGAAGTGCTAAAATGCTAACTCGCTTCCGGGTTTTTGCATACATATAGACGTCATAGTTCCTCCACTCTATTAACTGCTCACCTCTACTCAGCGCACTCAATGCGGACTGAAGACGCAGTGCGGCAACCGGAAGTGACGTAGCGCGCCAAACAAATATAAAATGATTTTCATTAATCAACACAAATAAAGTAAAAACTAAATTCGAACATATTTCCAAACAAATTAATGCAAAACAAATGCACGAAAATTAAGAGGAGGGACTATTAGTGAAATACATTAAATGAATAAGCTCTTATTGACACCCGTCACATGTGCTCATGCTTCATTTGTAGAAAATCACGTAATTTTTTTCATATATCTTACTTTGATTATATACAGCTACTCAGCTAACATAAAAACAACTGTCATATTTCCTAGTTCCTCCGAAAGGCCCGCCCTTAAGAGGCTCTGATTGGTCAGCTAAAGCCTAGTTCACACTACAGGATTTTAAACATCAGCAGATCGCTGTGCCGTTCACACTACATGACTTGATTTTGTGTTTTTTAATCACTGTGGTGTTCCCATTACGCGACACTACGTAAATTATCCACAGAGGGGGGGTCACACACTATATGATCTGACAACAACAACTTGTTCAGTCAAGCTACCAAACGACAGCCAATGAAATTTTGAGGGAGGAGTCATCAGAAAAAGCTGAACACTATTGGCTGCTTGTGTGCTGAATACATTACTGACAGCGTTTCAAGCTTTCAATGGAGCATTTAAAAACATCATCAGTCAGCTGTTGCACCAGCGGATCAATCACTCATCTGCAAAGTTCAAGTGGAAAGATACACAGAGAGTTTTTAATTTTTATAATTTTATAACTCTTTGAAATAAAACTAACATATCTATAACATTCTGACGTTTCCTAAATATCTGTGTATGTCTTTCTAACATTGTTATTTTTTTACAAACAGTAAAGAACTGAGCATTTCTACCTTTAATTACCATATTGGTCAAAACGACTGCATGCATGTCTGCTTCTTTTCGCTGTGACTTTATATATGCATGCATTTTTTGCCTAGCAACTTCCTGCTAAAACAAACAAACTTTTTGATAGCAAAAACATAAATTTACTTCAGATATATATTTCAAAACAGCATAATCTGTGCCGAGAAATAGCTCCTGTTTGAAAGTGAAAATGAAAGCGAGGCTCAGACCTTTGCATGTTCTAGTATCTTAACTACATATTTATAGGCTGTATTACCAAAAAAGATCATATTTTTTAGGGTAATGCTGTCATAAAATAAGATGACAGACATTCAAAGCTTTATTTTAATATCGCAATAGAAGTTTTGAATGTAAATATGATGTGAGAAAAGTCAGAATGACCACTATGGTAATTCTAATAGTTACAGAATTCTAGTTCCACTGTTAATATAGCCTACTCTCGTATCCGTGTTAACACAGAATGAAGCGAGTGCATGGATGCCCATTCTGGCCAATCACAGACGTTTCTGTTCAGCTCCTGAACACACGCCCATTCAACTTATGTTAATATGCTCTCTCATTGGCTGCAGCTCGTCACTACATCTAACCACACGTGGGGTCCAGTCGGCCGACTGCTCTGGAATATTTAGCATGCTAAATATTGGATTTTCGTCAGCGAGGTGTCGGCGACGCTTCAGCGAGCCTCTTTGAGGGGTTGTTCAGTAGTTCACACATAAAGACTGCCGAGCGCTGTGCACCCGCAGATTTTTCCCCGATCACAGCCCGATCTATTGGCGAGCTCATTAACTTCCAAATCGGGCTCAAATCAGGCTTAAAATCCTGTGGTGTGAACTAGGCATTACATAATGTGCTGAGATTCACGGATTGGCTCCATGTCACAATGTCACGCTCCTACAAGCACGTGCTTTTGCGCTGTGTAAACATTCGTATCAGTTTGAGCCCAGTGTTACCAGATTGGGCGGTTTTGAATCCGAGTGTGCAGGTAAATAATAACATAGGTGGGTAGGGTATATAATTGGGCGGTTTTGTAAAGACCCCCCCACACACACACACACAAACACACTTTTTTGTGAAATCGAGGTTGTTGGGCGGGTGTTTTCGCATTTCGGCGGGTTTTTGCCCTGGAATCAGTCAGCTACATGTAATCCATGATACACAAATGTATTGCAAGTTGTTTATCGATGGACCAGTTGTTCAGAAGTCTAAATTCCTCCAAAAAGAGAGATGATACAACAACAGTGAAATACTCGGACACAGAGGTAACGTAAGAATAATAAAAGATTGTATTGTAACAATTCCACAGAAATATAAAATAAATAAAATAAAAATAAATAAAAACTATAAAACAAGTTCAAGATTTTTTCACACTTAAATAATGACCTCAATCTTATTTACACTCTCTAATAACACTTCTCTTTCCTCACAGGGTTTTATGGATGTATCACTAATAAGGTAAGTTAATATTTTGTTATTTTTTCTGTTTTTCCATTGTTAAGAGCTAATATTATATTTTGGTTATTATTATAAACAATACTATAATACTAATAACAATACTATATTAAAGATGTGTGAGTGTTAGCTAATAATATAATATTAAAACTATTTTATCATTCACATATCAAATTTTCCCTTCTTAAACCAATTAGCTTTTGTCAATAAAACAAAAATTGCAGAGAATGAACACTCCAATAAAAAACAATGTACAATAAAAATGAAAATTATATACATTCACTCAAAACACTTAAAAATACCGCAAAAAGTCCAGCGCAGGTGACGATTATTCAAAATGATTCCTTTGCAAAACAACTAGATTGCAAATTTAGTTCCAGGAATCCAGGATGCTGAACTTGTGAGTGTTATGTAAATTTACACTCCTACCATGATGCTGAATAAGTTTTACTTTGTATCTTTCATATATCCAAAGAATCCACTTAATGGGATGCTCGCCAGTCCAACTCCAGGATTAGACATGCACGGATGGAAGTTGAGACAATCCACAATTCACACTTCAATCAATTCGAATCCAGAGCAGATCACATTCAGCAATCGACGTCAATAGAACATCTCACCGATGAAAAACCAGAAGAAGATACACACGGAAAAAAAAACCTGGCTTTGAAAACACAAGGCCAAAGGAATCATTAGCATTAGTGTGTGTGTTATCTCAGCTTAATTTATATTTATAAATAAACAGCAACAATAAATAACCATGTATATGCTTCTCTATACTGAATTTCTGTGTTTTTTTCTATTTCTCTCTCTTATTGGGCATTCCCTTTTTACAAATGACAGCATTTCACCTAAATTCTTATACTATACACAATCACTTGTACAATACTGTTTAACATACAAACAGTATTTCACAAGAATTACTACTGTTTTTGTTTCTATTTCACCCCTTATATACGTTGTTGGGATTTTTACTAGACCAAATAAATGGTTAATTAATAAAACACATTTTAACACTAGTTTAAATCATGTTATAATGAAAACAAATGAAAAAAAACACGAACTCACCAAGGAAAATAATTCAAAATCAAAGCAAAAACCAGGAAAAACTCCAGGTGGCGCTCGTGTGCAGATTTCACTCTTAGATACAAATCTTGTTTTTCTCCTTCATTAAAAATATATATGATAGAAATCATCTCAGCATCTTGTTAATGGTAAAATTTCCAGTTAACACGCATTTAAAACATTAAAAGATATAAATCTAATAATTTTTTACTATTAATAATATAACAACTTACATTACATCTCTTGCATTCCCTTGCGAATACTGAATCTCCATAGCAACGATAAACACAAGCCAACCGACAAGAGTGATTTGTTATTGTTTGTATAGCTGATCTGCTGCTATATCGGAAGGTTGTTGCTAGATCGGATACGTTTGCGGCCGGAAGTTAACGAGAATATGTTATTTATGAAATTTCTGATTTATTAACCCTGCTGAAAAACCCAGCTAAAACCAGCCTAAGATAGTTGGCTGGTTTTAGCTGGTCGACCAGGCTGGTTTTAGAGGGGTTTTGGCCATTTCCAAGCTGGTTTCCAGCCATTTCCAGCCTGGTCTTAGCTGGTCAGGCTGGAAAATGACCAGCTTAAACCAGCTAAAACCAGCTTGACCAGCCTGGTTTAAGCTGGACATAGCTGGTTTTGGCTGGTCAAGCTGGCCTAAGACCAGGCTGGAAATGGCTGGAAACCAGCCTGGAAATGGCCAAAACCCCTCTAAAACCAGGCTGGTCGACCAGCTAAAACCAGCCAACCAGCTTAGGCTGGTTTAAGCTGGATTTTTCAGCAGGGTTGTATTTTATTATCGTCTACTCCCACCCCAACCCTAAACCCAACCGTCACAGAAGCGTAAAAACAGTAGTTGTACCGAGTTTTATTTATCTTATCTATTAAATTACCCAATAAATTGTATTATTTAACCCCTACCCCCACCCCAACCCTAAACCCAACCGTCACAGTTCTGTAAAAATATTCATTATTGTTATACAGTGTCATTAAAAAATGCCAATATATTAATGTGCATATCGCACTTCCTGCCGGCTGCATATCCAATCTAGACTTTACCATATCTGAAGGCACGATGATGTCATTCCAAAGCACTATTTCCTTAGATGCTGTATAATACTCTACTATAAATGATTTATATAAATAAATCATTTTAAATATATTGTTTAATCGAGTATTCTGCCAATGTTTTTCTCATATTTATAGTGGTATTTATATTTGCTCTATTGCTGTGTACTACCTACTAGTAACCTGGGTTACATACATCTGGCAACACTGTTTGAGCCTGAATCAGACACAGCTGAATCTCACGCCTGCTCTATAAAATAACATCTGACAAATGTCTTTCATATATATATATATATATATATATATATATATATATATATATATATATATATATATCGAGTTATAAGCATGTGTAAGTAATATGAAACGTCCACATTTCTTTTGCGAGTTCGTTATTTGAGATGTAGAATGCACGGAAAGTGTCCGCATATAGAAACACTGCAATGCTACTGAAGATTGTGGCTGTTTACAGCAGGTTGACTGATAAATATGAATTTGTAGCTAAATTGTTAGCGGTGCCAAACAGATTTTTCCATTGTTAACATCCTTGTTTGTGTCGTCGCTACACCATACGGTTAACGCTAGAAACTGTGCATGAAATAGATAAATAAAAACAATTAAAAACACTTACAGGTTGTGGCTCACAATACACAGCTTCGTTGGTTGTACGAATTTTAGCCAAATCCAGCACTGAACTGGGAGAGATTCTGGAAGCTGTCCTTTGTCAAATGCTAGAGCTATATCTTTTTATAATTCTCTGGAACATAATTAAAATTAAACTGTAAGCACTTCTCTCTTTGTGTCGTGTCCTTTGGAAGCTCAAATACAGAAACAGAACGACCTCTGTGGAAATAGCAGCATTTGGACGCCATTTAAGCTTTCTCTGCTATAACACAACAGTGCCTCTGGCCACGCCCCTTCGTTGCGCAGGGTGACTGCGCATAACCTGAAGCGTTTGTGATCTCACTAGCCTCGATGTATTTTTTGTAGTCCCCAAACTTCATTCGCTGTAGGCTTTGCTATGCTAACTCTGTAAAAGCATTGTCTCCCTTTGCATTGAACTTTGAGTGTATTACATTCAGAGATGTTGTTTGTGTTCACACAGCTACATTACACATCAACAGAAACATCTAAAGTTTAAAATATGATATCGTAGTTGACCACATCTTTAAGCAAACAACTTGTAATTAAGTTCAACCAAATGTACTTGCACCAAACAGCAGTCAAAAAAAGATCCTTTAAACATGCTGTTGCTTCATGCATTGTTGCATTCACACATACATGCATGTATAAATATTAAAGCATGGAAAGTTGCTCTGAAACTGATATGCCAAAAGCCAATAAATAGGAGCATGCACTGCACATTTAATACCTCCATGCATTGCATGCACAAGCATTTACATGTAAAGTTGCCAGTGGTGGAAAGACTACAGAATAATGACACTCTAGTTAAAGTACCATTACTTGCCCCAAAAATGTAGTGCAAGTAGAGTAAAAGTATCTGTTGTGAATTATACTCAAAGTATGAGTAAAAAGTAGACATTTCAAAAGTACTCTAGAGTAGTGAGTATGGAGTATCACACTGTAAAAAATGCTGACGCATTTACATGTCATTTGTGGATGTGTGTAAACGTAACATTCTGTAGTGCATTTAGTTATTGCCCAGCAGGCACACAACATCATAAGACGTTAATAATAGATTAGATTTAGGTTGTGATATCAGTTGACCAAAATGTCTAGCCAGTATCTGAGGACAACGGTAATTTTTTAATGTCCAATAATGACATCAAATGATGTTGATATTTGGTTGAATTTAGGTTGTGTTGCAAATTGACCAAAATCCAATGTGGAGCCAACACCCATATTGACATCAAATACTGATATTTATTTGTCAGGTATGACAACGGAATCTGATAAACGTCATAGGGGTAACGTCCACACAACGTCAAGCTGTAACATCATCAGACGTTGATATTTGGTTGGTTTTAGGTTGGACATTAACGTCGGCCTGACATTGATTTCTGACATCAACCCGATTTTCATTTCCAAAAAAAAAACGCAATGTCCATAACGTTATGGTACAACCAGGGCTTAATTTGTGCCAGATCAAGATCCGGCACCTCTGAAATCTGATCCGACACGAACCCCCCTCCTCAACCACCGTTGTACCGTCCGCTGTTCACTTTCCTTTTCTTCCGCGACTCCCCAACCCTCTTCACTGTCGTTTGCGACACCCCCCGCCCTCCTCACTTTCGTCCGCAAAACCCCTCCGCCATCCACTGCACTAACCCCCATGCCCCCCCCCCCTTACGCTCCCCGTTTTCGTGGGCGACACCTCTCCATCCTCGGGTAACATGCCGGATTCGTTACCCGGATCTGTTTCTGGACCTCGCAATTCACAAATTAAGCACTGGGTACAATGTCAATCTGACGTCCTGTTGATGCCTGCTGGGTGTTTAAGGTCATTTCGTCATCATACACTGTAAAAAATTATGTAAATTTACGGTTTATTTTCTCTCCCTGCGTTCACATGGGTTTCCTTCGGGTGCTCTGGTTTCCCCCACAGTCCAAAGACATGCAGTACAGGTGAATTGGGTAAGCTAAATTGTCCATAGTGTATGAGTGTGAATGTGTGTGTGGAAGTTCCCAGAGATGGGTTGCGGCTGGAAGGGCATCCGCTGCGTAAAATCGTGCTGGATAAGTTGGCGGATCATTCCGCTGTGGCGACCCCGCAAGGGACAAAGCCGACAAGAAAATGAATGAATGAACGGTTTATTTTCGGCAGCTGGAGTGCCAAAAAAAACGTAAAATAACGGCCGTTAAATTACAGAAATATACTGTAAAATAACAGAGGTTGAATTGCAGAAATTTACCAGAAATTAAAATTTAAGGAACTTTCTGTAATTTAATGTCCGTTATTTTACGGTAAATTTATGGTTATTTTTCTTTTTTTATAAACCATAAACCATAAAATTACGGATTTTTTTTTTTACAGTGCAGAGTAAACAGTCTCTGGGTCAATGCGTGTAAAGATTTTGGACATCTTCTTGGACACTTTTAATGCTTCCAAACAGTTTTCTGCCATTATAAATCGCCCATGTCTTGAGGTATGTGCGATCTGATTGGGCAGGAATCACAGGACTGATTTTTCTAATCCCCATAGACAAGAAAAAATAAAGTAGTGACTGCAGGTTGAAGGAAAGTAGTGCAGTAAATAAATAAAATGTTCTCAAGGGAAAGTAAAAGTACACATTTATAAAACTGCTTAGTAAATTACAATTCCTGAGAAAAACTACTCAATTACAGTAATTTGAGTATTTATAATTTGTTACTTTACACCACTGAAAGTTGCTTAAACAGATGCATGTAGAATGCATAACAGTGCATATGCACATGCTGACACAAAAACAACAAAGAGGAGGAAGCATTAATCATATAGTGCCTCTGTGCATTGCTGTATGCATGCAAAAACTAATGCAAAGTTGCTCAAACTGACATCTCAAATATACAACTCAATGTACTGTATATTAACATAATAAGAGCATGCACAAACATTTATCGGCGGCCTATTAAGCAAAAATCACTTGTATGAGGGGTTTAAACAGTTGTGTGAAAGTAACCAGCTTCTAATGGTAAAAATATATTATTTATATTTTTTATAATGACGCAGAAACACTTTGATTGACATTCTCCCTTAGCACGTGTCATCAGAGGAGGAAAGCCCCGCCCACCAGTGACTATATCTTCCTTATTAGGATGTTAGTCTTGTTTTTGAATCTGCCACTATGCTGACACATAGGCGTTTGTAGCTTCGCCCTCTTTAAAAAGGTCCAAATTACATTTGAATTTAAAGCGACAATCAACAAAATGACACAATTAGGATCAAAGCCTAAAAGAGGCCGTTTCAGAGAGTTATAAAACATTATTTGTGGGGTATTTTGAGCTGAAACTTCACATTTACACTCATTATATTACATCTTGTAAAAAGGGGCACAATAGGCCCCCTTTAAGCAAGCAAAGCTGCACTGAAACTGATATGACAAATCTACAAGCCACCATACTTTATGAACAGTAATCCCAACTTAACATTGCAGATCCTGCGATGTGACTATTGCAGATGTGCACATTGCGATATCATTGCTGAAATTATATGTAGTGCAAAGTTGCTTAAACTGATGCATGTCAATTTATAAGAGCACAGACATATACACCACCTGACAATTGTTGTTGATCCCAGTTGTAAGAGCAACAAATAATAACTTGATCAATTAAACAGCAGGCACACTGTCAGGGTTCTGCCACCTTGGTCTTGTAAATTCTTGTTTGGTGGCAGAGTCCGGACACTAGCTCTGTCTTGTCCATGCCCTGTTGTGCTCGGCTCGAGTTTTCTCAGGTCGGGCACTAGTTTCCTGTCATTGTGTGTGTGTGTCTCTGGGTGCGTGCTGTCATGAGTGCGTCCGGGCCGTTTGCGCTCCCACTTGATGCGAGCGTGTATGGCCTGCGCGCGCTTTCGTGTTTGTTTTGTTCTGTCGGCATCGCGCTGTTTCATTCTCAGCGTCTCAGTCTGGTTGGTTTTGGTTTCGGTTGGCTCTGGGATGAAGCATGCACGGTGCTTATGTGTGAGCGCACGGTAAGGTGTTCATCTATCGTGTGCTCGTGTCTTGCGTCTGTTGGTGTTGTCTAAGCACGTGGTTGGATGTTTACATTGTGACCACGTGCTTTTGTGGTGTGCTTCTTTGTGTCTTGAGAACAAGCGGTTAATGAGTTCTCTCATTGGCTGCGTGTTCTAGTCTTGTATTGTCTAGCCCTACCCTCCTTGTTAACCCATTATTAGTTTATCATGTTCACCTGTTTGTGTATTAATTTACTTCTGCTTATATTCTCCTCATGTCTGCTGTCCTGTGCCAGTTCGTCGTCTATTCTCCCTAGTGTTCCTGCTCCTGTCTTGCCAGCCCAGCCAAGTTTGTGTGTGTGCATTTGTTTTGTTAATGTTTTCCCCCTTGGGGATGTTTATTTTACCTCTTTATTTTATTTTATTATTAATAAATACCCTGATTTACTGCACCTGAGTCCTTGCTCCTTTTCCCCTACACCTGAACCTTGACACACACGTCATAAGATGTTAACATTAGGTTAGATTTAGGTTGTGATATCAGTTGACCAAAATTTAATGTCTAGCCAGTATCTGAGGACAACGTTACTTTGTTAATGTCCAATAATTACATCATATGATGTTGATATTTGGTTGAATTTAGGTTGTGTTGCAAAGTGACCAAAATCCAATGTGTAGCCAACATCTTAAACCAACATCATATTGACATCAAATACTGATATTTATTTGTCAGGTACGACAACCGAAATCCAACATCTGATAAACGTCATAGGGGTAACGTCCACACAACGTCAAGCTGTAACATCATTAGACGTTGATATTTGGTTGGTTTTAGATTGGACATCGACGTCGGCCTGACATTGATTTCTGACATCAACCCGATTTTCATTTCCAAAAAAAAACACAATGTCCATAATTTTATGGTACAACCAGGGCTTAATTTGTGCCGGAACACGCCAGAGTAATCCCAACTTAACATTGCAGATCCTGCAAAGTGACTATGGCAGATGACTATGAATTATATGTAGTGCAAAGTTGCTTAAACTGATGCATGTGAATTTATAAGAGCACAGACATATACACCACCTGACAACTGTTGTTGATCCCAGGTGTAAGAGCAACAAATAATAACTTGACTTCTAGTTGATCATTTGGAAAAGTGGCAGAAGGTGGATTTCTCTGATGAATCATCTGTTGAACTGCATCTCAATCATCACAAATACTGCAGAAAACCTACTGGAACCCGCATGGACCCAAGATTCTCACAGAAATCTGTCAAGTTTGGTGAAGGAAAAATCATGGTTTGGGGTTACATTCAGTATGGAGGCATGCGAGAGATCTGCAGAGTGGATGGCAACATCAACAGCCTGAGGTATCAAGACATTTGTGCTGCCCATTACATTACAAACCACAGGAGAGGGCAAATTCTTCAGCAGGATAGCGCTCCTTCTCATACTTCAGCCTCCACATCAAAGTTTCTAAAAGCAAAGGAGTTTAAGGTGCTGCAGGATTGGCCAGCCCAGTCACCAGACATGAGCATTATTGAGCATGTCTGGGTTAAGATGAAGGAGGAGGCATTGAAGATGAATCCAAAGAATCTTGTTGAACTCTGGGAGTCCTGTAAGAACGCTTTCTTTGCCATTCCAGATGACTTTATGAATAAGTGATTTGAGTCACTGCAGAGATGTATGGATGCAGTCCTCCAAGCTCATGATGGAGTCAGACACAATATTCACTCTTTTTCCACTGCACCATGACTTTATATTCTATACTGGACATTATTTTTTGTCTAAGCAAAGTCAGACCTTACTGTCCTAATTAAATCATTAAAAATCAAGGCATGATCGTATTTTATTTAGGTAAAATAAGCGTAATCTAGAGGCCTTTGCCTTTCATATAAGCCACTTCTGATACCAAATGATCAACTAGAAGTCAAGTTATTATTTAATGTTCTTAAAACTTGGATAGGCGACAAGACTTTTGTCAGGTAGAGTAGAGGAAGATGCACTGCAGCATTTACATGCATGTATCCATGCATAACATTTCAGCTTAAACTGATACAGATGCACAAACAGATATACAGTGCATTTCGCATACCAGCACAAAAAGCGCCCGCAGCAGTGCGCATTAAACATTTAGTGCCTCCATGCATGAGTGCCATGCTGTTCTTTGAAGCCAAGCACGTCTCAATAAGGGCTGACAGTATGCATCAGCTCCTGCCAAAGAGACAGCAAATCGGCCCATTAGCCCACCCAAAGCTGTCCAACAGCCCGCCTGTCGACACACACCATTCACACCGCTCCTTCAGCCAGGAGGGAAGACTAATTTACTTTTCCACTTCACTGCAATAGAAAAACAACAGCCCTGCAGTGCCCAAACAAAAGAGCCACTTGAGAGGTGATAGCAGCACCTCTGGAAGCTTCCACGCTCTCAGATAAAGCCTATTTAGCAAACACACATGCACACTCTCTTTCTCTGTCTCTCTCTCTTTCTCTTTCTCAGAGTGTAAATAGCTCCCAGTGTTGTTTTTAGGGCTCAGAAGGACCCGCTTCGAGAGTGAATCAATGCGTTTGAAGTCGGAGACGGCTTGGATTTATGGCTGTCTCCATCTCTCCTTACCCCTTTCACTGACATATAAAGAGGCCTGAGATGTCTTTGAGGAGGTGCGGAGAGGTTCTGTCAGAATAATAAAGCTGCCTGTAAATGTACACTTTCAGGACCTGTAAATGTTTATGCACTTTTGCTTACTGAATTTTGGGCCACTTTCTGTAGGGAGAATTGTTGTTTGCTGCTACTGTCCATTCAAACCAGCCCTGCATCTTAGGTGATCTCTATGTGTTTGTACATGCAGTGTAAAAGTTTAAACAGCATATACAGTGCTCAGCATAATTTAAGTGAAGTTTATTTATAAACTAATTTCGAGAGGATCACGTGATTATGATTGAACACGGCTGGTTACGCATTAACCATGCATGACCAACCAATCAGACGATCCCTAACCGACTATAAAGAGCCAAGGTTTCTTACTACAGTCATCTTCGTTTTGAAGAATCCCCCCCTTCCACCCCTTCTCCTCCACCTTTCCTTTCATAGGGCGGCACGGTGGCCCAGTGATTAGCACTGTTGCCTCACAGCAAGAACCTCACTGGTTCTAGTCCTTTAACAGACTGGCTGTCATTTCTGTGCAAAGTTAGCATGTTCTTCCCGTGCGCGCATGGGTTTCCCCCAGGTTCTCCGGTTTCCTCCCACATTCCAACAACATGCACCACAAGTTAATTGATCAATCAAAATTTAGCACTAGTCAAACTTTATCCATCAGCATATCTCTTCATAGCAATTATTTTCTGTCATCAGCTCTTATCAAAAAGGGGGAGTTCTCAAGATCTACCTGAGCTCAACGCTCCCCTCTCGCCCTGCAAATGGGAGGGAGCCCAGGGCTCAAGGACCTTTTGGGCTCAGGGCTCTCTCCTGGGACAGCATGCCAAACTTGCTTTATAATCAATCATCAGCTAAGTGTGAACTGTTGAATACACCCCAATTTCTCAGTAAATATAGCCAATATATTTTGGTGCGTTTGAACAAAACAGATTTATTAAACAGATTTATTTATTAAAATTATATTTTAGTCACTAAACATATTTAGAAATAGAAAGATAATGTATTTAAATTCAAATGAAAACTATACATATTTTAGTTTCTCTTGATTTTTCTCTTTTTTTAATTGATTTGATTTGATTTATTTATTTTCGAACAGAAAAATCACACATAAAAATTATTTAACAAAAAATACATTTCAGCATGGTCGAAATGGAGCGGGATGAAGCATACGCTTACTATTTTCCCACCCCATTACCACACACATCATTCGTCTATTACTAATTTCTTATTTTACTTGTCTTTTTACATGAGACATATGAGTTTTTACATGACACATATTTTATCCTTTTGGCATCTTTGACATATTATATGTTTGATTCCATTTGTATATTTACATGTTATAACATAGACCCAAAAAATACACAGTACTGCAAACAGCCATTAACTGAAATTTCATCATACCTTTCTCATTTTATTTTTTTTCAATCACATCTATTCATCATTATATTCCTTTAATAATATATATTTATATAACGTTTTAAATTGATTAATATCCTGACATTGTTTGAGAATCTGTTCTAGACTGTTCCCTAGTTTCACACCACATACAGACATATACACACTTTTTAAAGTTGTCTTTGTTTTCAACCTCCTAAAATCTTGTTCTTCTCTCAGATTATATCCCCCTTGACTTTCTTCAAAAAACTTTTGTATGCATTTCGTAAGTAATGTATTTCTAGCTTTAAACATAAATTGTGCTGTTTTAAATTTAACCAAATCATTGAACTTAAGTATCTTCAAGGATTTGTATGCTCCAAATACCCCACATTCAATCAGTATAATTACTTTTTTCTCCATTGTACATAGATGTATTCCCCCACATTTCAACACAATTACTCATAAGTGTGTTATATAATACATGCATTGATTTATTGTCCAGGATAAATCTTGCTTTATACACTATTGCTACAGTTTTTACTCATTTTAATATCACATTATTTATTTGCGGTTTCCAACTAATTTTATGATCCAATACTACACCAAGAAACTTAATTGCATATACTCTTTCTATTACTTCGTTATCAATTTGTAAATCTATATTATGACTACTTTTTAATTTCCCAAATAACATAACCTTTGTTTTACTTATATTTAATGACAATTTGTTTACGTCGTTGTTTACGTTTTAAATTCTATTTCATATTTTTCCCTAACAAATACAATTGAGTGTCCAATTTTTTCGTTATCATAAATTATTATTATTATTATTATTATTATTATTATTCGTTTGAGATTTGGCTTCAGTACTGACTAAAATAATGCATATGCACAAATATAATATTGAAAAGTATCCTATGCAAAAATATGAATTTAAAAGTGAGATCTGTGAGGGTGTACTCGTATATCCTGAGCACTGTACAGTAGAAATCGAGCAGAACTAATATAACATCATTTTAGATGCATGAATGTGTTTAAAAGCAATCGCAATATACATAATTAATGAATTGACTAAAAATATTATTATATTAATCATTTGTAAGTAGATTTAAAAAATCCTGAATATTATTTTTAATAAAAAAAAAATTACATCTTTTTTAAAGCGTTTATTGAAAGCTAAATTATAAATAGGCTATGATATTACCATGGTTTTGCTTTCTACAAAGATTCTAGATTTAACATTATAAATGCATATTATGTTATATAAATAACCCCAATAATGTTAAAAATCCAATAAATTAATAAATATCATTATATTTAATATTTATTATAGATGACGATGATGATGGCAGTGATCATATATAATTACACTCTCAAAAATAAAGCTACAAGGGTGGTACCTTTTCAAAAGGTACACGTTTGTAACTAAAAGGTCTTTAATAATACCTCAAGAGTATGTGCTAGTACCTAAAAAGAACAAATACGTACCTCTTGACAATTTCAGGTTCTAATAGACACCTTTGAGGTACCAATATGGACCCTTTAAATACTAACGTGTACCATTTGAAAAGGTACTACCTCAGTGACAGCTTTCGTACCTTTATTTCTGAGAGTGTACGGTATTCAGTTTCACGTAATTTGATTATGATTATGGAAAATTATGGATTACGATACAGCACAAAATTTACAAATTGAAGAAAGCACTTTAACATAGACCACATTTAAAATTGATAATAATAATAATAATAATAAAATAATAATATAAATTATAATAATACATTTAAAAACCTAATTTGAGCAGAACATCAAAAATTATTTGATTGAAATAGTTGAGAATAGCTGGAATAAATTATTAAAGGGACAGTTCACACCAAAATTTTAAATAAATTCTGTCATCATTTACTCATCCTTTACTTGTTTCAAACCATTATTTGTTTCTTTCTTCCATTGAACACAAAAGAAGATACTTTAAAAAATGCTGAAAACCTGTAACCATTGACATACATAGTTGTTTTTCCTACTATGGAAGTCTATGGTTACAGGTTTTCATCTTGCTCCAAAATATCTTCTATTATCTTCAACAGTACAAACAATCTCATAAAGGTTTGAAACCACACGAGGGTAAGTAAATAGTGAGTAAATATTTATTTTTAGGCGAACAATCTCATTCATAGCATTATTTCATTCAAGCTCATCTTATCAACAAACCACTGAAGAAGGGTCCCACAATGGCACACTGAAAAAAGTTTGATTGAATTTGCTAAAAATATTTTAAGGTAACTAGTTGCAAACAATTAATATGGGCTGAATTTAAACAAATAAATGAAGTTGAACATTACTAAAATGAATTAGTTTGTTTAAAGCCCATATTGTTAGCAACCACTTACCTTAAAAAAGATTTTATAAACTAAATATAAAAAGCAATTGCAATATCCACAATTAATGAATGAACTCATATTGTATATATTAATATAAGAATCGTTTCTAAATAATTATATTGTAGATGCAAAAAATCCTGAATTATTTTTGTTTATTCAGCAAAATATTAACACAATTTTTAAAGTGTTTATTGAAAGCTAAATAATAAATATGCTATGATAATACCATGGTATTATTTTCTACAAAGATGCTAGATTTGACATTATAAATGCATATTATGTTATATAAATTACCTCAATAACGTTAACAATTCAATAAATTAAAAAATACAATTATATTTAATATTTATTAAGGATGATGATGAAGATGATGATAGTGATCATATATAATTGCAGTATTCAGTTTCAGGTAAAAAGGGCAACATTTTATATTTTTGGAGTCTTAATATAACATAACTGGCTACAATAAAAATTTTGATGATGGATAAGAGAAAATTATGGATTTATGATACACAAAACTAACAACTTAAAGAAAGCATCGTAACATAGGCCACATTTAAAACTGAACAACTGAATAAATAAATAAATAAATAAATAAATAAATAAATAAATAAATAAAACTAATTTGAGCAGAAAAACTAAAGTTATTTGATTATTTGATTGAAATTGTTGAGAATAACTGGAATAAATATTAAAGGGACAGTTCACAGCAAAATTTAAATCCTGTCATCATTTACTCATCCTTTACTTGTTTCAAACCCTTATTCATTTATTTTGTTGAACACAAAAAAGATACTTTGAAAAATGCTGAAAACCTGTAACCATTGACATACATAGTAGTTGTTTTCCTGTGGTTACAGGTTTTCATCTTCCAAAATATCTTCTTTTATGTTCATAACAAAGCTTTGAAACCACATGAGGGTAAATAAATATTGAGTACATTTTCATTTTTTTATTGAACAATCCCTTTAAATCGAATTGCAGTGGTGTAAAGTAACAAATTACAAATACTCAGACTGCTGTAATTGAGTAGTTTTTCTCCGAAATTGTAATTTACTAAGTAGTTTTAAACATGTGTACTTTTACTTTCCCTTGAGTACATTTTTGTGCAGTATCGATACTTTTACTCCACTACTTTCCTTCAACCTGCAGTCACTACTTTATTTTTTTTTTTTTGTCTATGAGGATTAGAAAAATCAGTCCTGTGATTCCTGTCAAATCAAACTGAACATAGAAGATAAATCGCATCATAATGAACTACCTCAAGACATGAGCGATTTATAATGGCAGCAAACTGTTTGGAAGCATTAAAAGTGGTCAAGAAGATGTCCAATATCTTTACACGCATTGACCCAGAGACTGTTTAGATGCATGTCACTTTCAAGAGTTCACACTTAGCTGATGATTGATAATAAAACTTGTTTGGCACGCTGTCCCGGGAGAGAGCCCTGAGCTTGTAAGATCCTCGAGCCCTGGGCTCCCTCCCATTTGGGGAGTTTGAGCTCAGGTAGATCTCGATAAACTCCCCTGGCTTATTCTAGCTGAATGGTGGAAATGGATGACTGAGGAGAGGAGTGTTTGCTTAGAGCTTGACTATGGTATCAATTTTGTGTGTTCAATTTACTTAGGTTGCGTGTTATTTGGACTGTGGGAGGAAACCGGGGAACCCGGGGAAAACCCACACGAGCACAGGGAGAACAAGCAAAACTCCACACAGAAATATCGTCTGATTTAGTAGGGACTTAAACCAGCGGCATTCTTGCTGTGAGGCAACAGTGCTAATCACTGGGCTGCCGTGTCGCCCATCTAAAAAGGAGGGAAAGTAGAGGTGGGTGCAGGAGTTCTTCAAGACGAAAATATTGAGATAAGAAAACTCTGGTTATTTATAGTAAGTTAGGAGTCGTCTAATTGGATAATCAATCATAGGCTAATGCAGGAACAGCTGAGAACAATCATAAGCACGTGATCCTCTCGAAATTTGTTTAAACATAAACTTCACGATGAGAAGATGGCAGATGTTTACTGTATGACAACCGAAATGGCCTTAAACACCCAGCAGGCACAAAACGTCAACTTGACGTCAGATTGACGTTGTACCCCAACATCGTGGAGACATTGCATTTTGTTTGAAAATGAAAATCGGGTTGACATCAGAACCCAATGTCCAACCTAAAATCAACCCAATATTGTAACCAGGGATAGACGCTGACAACAGGATGCGGATCCAAATGCAGGTTTTTATTAAGGGATGGTCAGGCAAGCAATGATCAATACAGGAGCAAACAGATGTATGAAGGCAATCCAGAATCGTAGTCAATATAGTAGGCAGATGGTCACAAGGATGGCAGCAGACAGTGAGAAACAGATAAACAAGGCGAGGGTCCAAACACGGCAAGAACAAGACAAGGTAACGCTTAGAATTGTCACTGTGAACAGATAACAAGACTCGGCACTGGAGTGAGTGTGTGTGCTGTTTATGTACTGTGTGTAATCAGTTCTTGAGCAGCTTCAGCTGTGGGATGTAATCAGTGATGATATGGAACCGGTTGTGTGTGATGTGAGAGTAGTGCATGTATGGAGATGTAGTCCATAAGATGGCGGATTTGAAGTCCATTAATGAATGTGCATGTAAACCAGCGATCTATGGGGAGAAGATCGCTGGTGATTGTGACAAATATCAACGTCTGATGATGTTACAGCTTGACGTGTGGACGTTACCACTATGACGTCTATCAGACGTTGGATTTTGGTTTCCATACCTGACGAATAAATGTCAGTATTTGACATCAATATGACGTTGGTTTAAGATGTTGGATTTTGGTCATTTTCTAACACAACCTAAAATCAACCAAATATCAACGTCATTTGATGTTGTTATTGGACATAAAAATAACATCCTTAGACGCTGACTAGACATTGAATTTTGGTCACCCGACATCACAACCTAAATCTAACCTAATATTAACATCTTATGATGTTGTGTGCCTGCTGGGCAATAACTAAATGCACTACAGAATGTTACGTTTGCACACATCCACAAATTAGATTTACCTGTAAATGCCTCAGTCTTTTACAGCGTAATACTCACTAATCTTGAGTACTTTTGAAAGGTCTATTTTTTATTCATACTTTGAGTAATATTTACAACAGATAGTTTTACTCTACTTCAGGGGTGTCCAAAGTCGGTCCTGGAGGGCCGGTGTCCTGGTGAGTTTAGCTCCAACTTGCTTCAACACACCTGCCAAGAGGTTTCTAGTATATCTAGTAAGAGCTTGATTAGCTGGTTCAGGTGTGTTTGATTAGGGTTGGAGCTAAACTCTCCAGGACACCGGCCCTCCAGGACCGACTTTGGACACCCCTGCTCTACTTGCACTACATTTTTAGGCAAGTAATTGTACTTTTACTTGAGTATGATTTTTCAGTACTCTTTCCACCACTGCCAAATTGTAACATCGCAGTATTTCATTCAAGCTCATCTTATTGCATTGTATGAAATCTAATGAATGCATCAAATATGCATCATCAACAAATGCGTGGGACCACTGAAAAAGGGTCCCACAATAGCACACTGAAAACAAAATACAGGCAGTGCAGAATTATTAGGCAAATGACTATTTTGACCACGTCATCCTCTTTATGCATGTTGTCTTACTCCAAGCTGTATAGGCTTGAAAGCCTACTACCAATTAAGCATATTAGGTGATGTGCATCTCTGTAATGAGAAGGGGTGTGGTCTAATGACATCAACACCCTATATCAGGTGTGGATAATTATTAGGCAACTTCCTTTCCTTTGGCAAAATGGGTCAAAAGAAGGACTTGACAGGCTCCGAAAAGTCAAAAATAGTAAGATATCTTGCAGAGGGATGCAGCACTCTTAAAATTGCCAAGCTTCTGAAGCGTGATCATCGAACAATCAAGCGTTTCATTCAAAATAGTCAGCAGGGTCGCAAGAAGTGTGTGGAAAAACCAAGGCGCAAAATAAACTGCCCATGAACTGAGAAAAGCCAAGCGTGCAGCTGCCAAGATGTCAAGATGCCACTTGCCACCAGTTTTGCCATATTTCAGAGCTGCAACATCACTGGAGTGCCCAAAAGCACAAGGTGTGCAATACTCAGAGACATGGCCAAGGTAAGAAAGGCTGAAAAATGACCACCACTGAACAAGACACACAAGCTGAAACGTCAAGACTGGGCCAAGAAATATCTCAAGACTGATTTTTCTAAGGTTTTAAGGACTGATGAAATGAGAGTGAGTCTTGATGGGCATGTGGCTGGATCGGTAAAGGGCAGAAAGCTCCAGTCCGACTCAGACACCAGCAAGGTGGAGGTGGAGTACTGGTTTGGGCTGGTATCATCAAAGATGAGCTTGTGGGGCCTTTTCGGGTTGAGGATGGAGTCAAGCTCAACTCCCAGTCCTACTGCCAGCTTCTGGAAGACACCTTCAAGCAGTGGTACAGGAAGAAGTCTGCATCCTTCAAGAAAAACATGATTTTCATGCAGGACAATGCTCCATCACACGCGTCCAAGTACTCCACAGCGTGACTGGCAAGAAAGGGTCTAAAAGAAGAAAAACTAATGACATGGCCTCCTTGTTCACCTGACTGAACCCCATAGAGAACCTGTGGTCCATCATCAAATGTGAGATTTACAAGGAGGGAAAACAGTACACCTCTCTGAACAGTGTCTGGGAGGCTGTGGTTACTGCTGCACGCAATGTTGATGGTGAACAGATCAAAACACTGACAGAATCCATGGATGGCAGGCTTTTGAGTGTCCTTGCAATGAAAGGTGGCTATATTGGTCACTGATTAGATTTTGTTTTGTTTTTGAATGTCAGAAATGTATATTTGTGAATGTTGAGATGTTATATTGGTTTCACTGGTGAAAATAAATCACTGAAATGGGTATATATTAGTTTTTTGTTAAGTTGCCTAATAATTCTGCACAGTAATAGTCACCTGCACACACAGATATCCTCCTAAAATAGCTCAAACTAAAAACAAACTAAAAACTACTTCCAAAAATATTCAGCTTTGATATTAATGAGTTTTTTGGGTTCATTGAGAACATGGTTGTTTTTCAATAATAAAATTAATCCTCAAAAATACAACTTGCCTAATAATTATGCACTCCCTGTATTTATTGGATTTACGAAAAATATTTTAGAGTAACTAGTTGCAAACAATTGATATGGGCTGAGCTTAAACAAACAAATTACGTTGAACATTACTACATTTCATTTGTTTGTATAAATTCAGCCCATATAAATTGTTTGCAACCCCTTACCTTAACATATATTTTATATAGTAAATAAATATATAGTAAATAGTTTATATAGTAAATCCAATGAATCATTTCTTTTTCAGTGCAGGAGAATCTTGTGGGAAGGAAAATCTCTCATTGCTCGGGATCTGCTAGTGTAAACAATCAGGTTAATGAAGCCCACCACTCCTAATCCCTGCTGCCCCTCTATAACACCACCCACCTCTGACTCGCTTAATCCCAGCACACAACCCGACCTGTCAATCATCAGCCCGGGGCGAGTGTGTGTATGTGTGTGTGGGTATGTGTGTGTGGATCAAGGTGAATTTCAGAGCTCAATCATACTCAAGCCCAGCGCAGGGCAAAGAGGAGCACAAGTTTAATCAGCTCCACATGCATGTGTTTGAGCAGAATGAGGCACTTCAGCAGCGTTACAAACACTTACATCATGACCCGCTGCTCCAGCCTTTAAAATCAAGGCATTTATGGGCCTTATTACTGGCGCATATGAGTGCAGCACATGCCACACATGATGACAAGCCTGAGAGAGAGAGATTTATCACAATTATGATCAGTGTTTTGGGGGTAATGCGTTACAAGTAATGCGAGTTACGCAATAATATTACTTTTCAAAGTAACAAGTAACATATCACTTTTAAAAAATAAGTAATAATATTTGGGTTACTTTTTAGTTTAATTAATTAATGGTGTAAATTAATCTGCGTTTCCCAAACAACGATGTAACTCGCAGCTGAACTATCATAGTACGATGCATCGTTTGGGGAAAGAACGATGTAGTGACGAGTGTTTCCCAAAACCCCTAGTTTCTCTGTCGCAGATCCTTCGCTTGAACCACGTTAGTTATAAAGTAAAACGCCCATAATGATGCTCTAAACGGGGTGGAGTAACTACTTTAGAGAACAACCCCATCATTTCTTTGTGCAAATTATATTGTTTTACACAAACACGCATTTCAAATAAAATCCAATATTAGTTTTGGTAAAAACATGCACTCACTTTCCCTAGTATTTAAAATATAAGTAAATGGCACATATAGGGCCAATGTTTGCTTTACTTATTGAGAAGTTGAACATTACATATTCTATTCTAAAACATAAAATCACTTACAAAAGCGAACACTATTCTAATATCATATATAAATCATATAAATAAATAAATAATGAGGCGATTTATTATAAATATATTTACTTTAATAATAATATTAATGATGATGATGATGATGATGTCTATTATTATTATTATTATTATCATCATTATTATTATTTAGGATATTGTTTATTTATTTAAAAAAAAAATTACAATTTGACACATGCAAACCACAGCAGATAGTTCTAACCAACAGGCCCATGTCATATACAGTAGAGAAACTTAATAAATAACCCACTATAAAATAAAAGAATTAACGTATGCTGTGTTATTTATTTTCACAAGCTTACAGACGTAACATAATTTCCGTTTTTAAATATACCTATAGCTTTCGCCATGAGGCTGTGTTCAAAATGATATCAATGTTTTCAAAGTGCACTGCGAAGGGAGCACAATTGTAAGCATGAAGATCGCTAAAACTAAACTGTAAAAATACTTTGAAAGCAAATTACACCTAAGAGAGATTAACTTAATGCTGTTTTATTTTTAATAATTCCAACTTTGAATGTTAGAATGTTCTAAATGAATAGGGCATAGAGGGGATAACTGGGAATAGAACACAGCCAGGAACTATGCTTCTAACTACAGCTCCAGATGTGTCGTTTCAAGTGCTCAAGTTTGCGATGCAGTTTGCGAATGTTCGTTGGAGCGATGGATTTGGGAAACAGCAAATCAACGAACTATGTTTGTAACGACAGAACTTGCGACCTTAGTTGGCTAATGATGGTTTTGGGAAACGCACCCCAGATTTTTTTTTAATATGTACATACGACAGATAGAAGACAATGCATAGACTTTGGTGAGTGAATCAAAGCAAAGGCTGATTCTGCTTGACTAGTGTATTCAGCATTGAACTCCACTGTGTTATAAATGTGATTATGTTTTTATTGGAATAAGTTATCATTTAAAAAGTGATACTGCATTAATTAATACGATTCAAAGTTAATTTTTCTATTTATTTATAAATATTATGAAAAAAGTTATATGAATTAGGAAATCACCCATGGCAACTTTAGTGTAAAATAGTTTGCTATATTTATCTTCAGCCTACGGCTCTCAATGAGATTTGGTTTTTGGCCCTTCATACGAAGTTTGGGCACCCCTGATTTAGAGTATTTTGTTTTTGCAAAGGGCAGCACGGTGGCTCAGTGGTTAGCATTGTGGCTTCACAGCAAGAAGGTTGCTGGTTCGAGTCCCAGCTGGGTCAGTTGGCATTTCTGTGTGGAGTTTGCATGTTCTCCCCGTCTTGGAGTGGGTTTCATCCGGGTGCTCCGGTTTCCCCCACAGTCCAAACACATGCGCTATAGGGGAATTGTAAAAATTAAATTGGGCATAGTGTATGAGTGTGTGTGTGAAGATGAGAGTGTATGAGTGTTTCCTAGTACTGGGTTGTGGCTGGAAGGGCATCCACTGCGTAAAACATTTGTCGCAATAATTGGCGGTTCATACCGGTGTGGCGACCTCTGAAATAGAGACTGAAGGAAAACGAATGAATGAATGATTGAATGAATGAATGAATGAATGAATGAATGAATGAATGAAGTATTCATTTCAGAAGAATTACTGCACGTTCACACCGAAAGTAGGGAGAGCGTCAAAATTCGCTACATTGATCTCGTATTTAAAGGAGCCGTTGCAGCATATCATATCAGTTACATTACGCATAAAACATGTTTTCTAGCGTGAAGATGTTGCACACTTATTATCAAATTCATTTAACTACGGAAAATCTAGCTGCATGTGGTGTGGCTTTGCTCCACTTAATTATCCAATGTGTCCATATGTCTGAAATATCCTGAAGCAGCAATACTGTTTTGTATTGTCGCATTAGATTCCCGCTTAAAAAAAAAAAAAAAAAAAAAAAAATATATATATATATATATATATATATATATATATATATATATATATATATATATATATATATATATATATATATATATATATATATATATATACATTGATGCACATTAGTAACTCTCCAGTAACATTTTTTAATGTATGTTCCTGTAAGAAAAACATTGCAAATCATTGGAAATCCGGCGACCGTAATATTAAAACCCTTGGGAACAACTGTGGTCAGAACCAAAGTTCACAGTGACTGTGTTCTCTAACTCCTCTCAAGCGGTGGACTTCTACATTCTGATTGCTTGCCGCTGAACCCCGTCACAGCTCATTACCATAAAGTTGACTACGCTGTTCCTCGTGTGAACGTACAGTTAAGAAAACAATAATTGGTGGAATAAACCTAATTTTCAATAAAAACAAATAAAATATTTTGTTATTCTATTATTAGTTATTAAATAGAATATAATAATTTATAAAAATGAATTAAATTATAAAAATAAACAAATTAATTAAAATCAAAATCAAAATGCTCTAAATTTTTATTTTTTATTTGGAAGAAATGTTATCAGACCTTTATACACTGTATAAAAAAAGTTGACTCAACTTGAAATTTTAAGGCATCAAACTTCAGGACATTTTTGAGTTGACTCAACTTTTAACCCAATTATTGCACTTGACTCGATTTAAGTTGAGTAAACTCAAAAATGTTTGTTGCCTTAAAACTTTAAGTTGAATCATCTTTTTTTTACAGTGTAGAACAAAACCGGTTATTTTACTTATTTATTGTTATTTTAACTTTTACCCAAACCCTTAAAAATTAATGAATGAATGAAGTATTAATTTCAAGTAAAAAAAAAACAATTGGTGGTATAAACCTGATTTTTAATAAAAACAAATAAAATATTTGCTATTCTGACCAATTATTAAATAAATAAAATATATTAATTCATAAAAATAATTTTTTTTTTATAAAAATAAACAAATTAATTAATTAATTTAAAAAAATGCTCTAAATTATCTTTTATTTTAATTTGGAAGAAAAATTATTAGACCTTTATAAAACAAAACAGTTATTTTACTGTTATTATTTATTTATTGCTATTTTAACTTTTACCCAAACCCTTTGGAAACAATAAATAAACTTAACTTTAGCTTTTGTAATAAAAAAAATGTACATTTTATTTTAAAATTATTATAAAATCATAATTGCAATTAATATTCAACTTTTTTTTTACAGTGTAGAACAAAACAGGTTATTTTACTTATTTATTGTTATTTTAACTTTTACCCAAACCCTTGAAAATAAATGTATGAATAAAATATATATATATATATATATATATATATATATATATATATATATATATATATATATATATATATATATATATATATATATATATATATATATATATATATATATATATATATATATATATATGTTATTCTGACCAAATAAATTAATTAAATAAATAAAATGCTCTAAATTATCTTTTTTATTATTTGGAAGAAATGTTATCATACCTTTATAAAACAAAACTGTTATTTTATTACTTATTTATTGTTATTTTAACTTTTACCCAAACCCTTTGGAAACAAAAAAATAAACAATAAATTTGTGATAATAAATGTGTACATTTTATTTTAATATTATTATAAAATCATTATTGCAATTAATATCTAACACAGTTTTGCATCCTTTGTGATTCATGTTTTTATTTTTGCCTATTTATTTATGCTTTTGAATTGCATTATGGGATCTTGATCTTTCTAACAATAACTTCTAACCTTAAAAAGTAAATAAAATAAAAAAGTGACTATTATTACCACTTTTAATAGTGTAAAGTGATATATTGTCTGGGTTGGTGTTGTATATTACATAACTAATATAAAAAACCATCAGTACATTCTGTTATTTTACACACTCTATATTATTTAATACACATTATATTATCTAAACTACAAAAATGTCAGTAAAAGTCACTTTGTTAAACATTATTAATCAACAGAGCAGAGATCAACATCCTATAATGCAGTTCATAACCATAAATACACACTTGTGAATCACAAAATATGGAAACTGTTCATTAACAGATCATTTTTACAGTATATTTATATGTTCAAATAATGTTCATTATAATTTTATTACACTTTTTAATATCGTTAAATTATCAATGTGCATTTATTTACTGTATTAATTTCAATAGTACAATTGAAGACTTCAGATGCAAAAAGCTCTAAGTCCCGTCTGAATTTTCCTTAGAAAATTCACCTTTTTCTCAGCCTCCTTTGTTTATGTTGAGATATTTCACTTTAAGGACTAGGTAAAGGACTTATACTTTGCCATAAAAGTGATATTACTGAACATACACACACACATTTAGAGGTGTTTGCATCTAAAATCTTCAATTGTACATTCATTATTTATGTATTTTCCCTTTGCGGTGAACGTGGTGTGATTTTATCAGATCCATCCTCACAGTGTTTGTGTGCTCTGTTTTGGTAAGAGGTGCAGGAATTCTGTTGCCGTAACCTCAGTGCTGTAACCTCAAGCAAACCTGTTGTTATATAAATATACATTATGTACCCTGTGCCTCTAGTTACCTCGGGGCCGTGAAATGGGTGTTAACCAGCAACACCGTCTCTTCCTAAAGAAGTGTTTACAAATCTGTTCCCTACTTAAAACCTTTAAAACAAGCCTTGAGAGCAAACAGAGCTGCGAGCTTCAGAGGTGAACACAGATCTGGAGCGTCATTGTTTTCATCCCCAGAGAAACAACATTTATTATGAGCAGAGCCGAATGAGGCAGATCCATTACACCATCATCACTTTCATCCTGAAGGTTAGACCCAGTGGTTTCATATATACCACAGCCATGCCATGTTCTTTGACCTGAGCAAATGTAAAGTTTGAAAAAATGTTTTGTTCTGTTGGGACAACCTATGCTTATAAAAAATATGTTTTATATCATCCTTAGAAGCAAGTAAAACAATCCTTAAATCATTGAAGTGTTTGTTCAGAGTCTCTCTTCTTGATATTATTGCTGTAACTATTTGCACCACCCTACCTCATTCATTTTCCTTCGGCTTAGTCCCTTATTTATCAGGGGTCCCCACAGCGGAATGAACTGCCGACTATTCCACCATATGTTTTTTTTTTCAGCGGATGTCCTTCCAGCCGCAACCCAGTACTGAGAAACACACTCACATTCACACACACTCATACACTACAGCCAATTTAGTTTATTCAATTCACCTATAGCGCAGGTGTTTTAGACTGTGGGGGAAACCAGAGCACCCAGCACCCACGCCAACAAGGGGAGAACATGCAAACTCCACACAAAAATGCCAACTGGCCCAGCCGGGACTCAAACTAGCAACCTTCTTGCTGTAAGGTGACATTTCTTACCACCGAGCCACCGTGTTGCCCCACCACCCTACCTATAAAAATGTATTTTGTCACATTAACACATGTGAAAACTTCTTAATGGATGTTTGACAATTGATCTCAAGCAAAGGTTTGTAGGTACATGGCAAAAATGGCTTTTCATACTTAGAGTTTTTGTCTTATTTCTAGTCCAAATATCTAAAAATTCGTAAATAAAGAAGTATTTTCAACCCAGGCCAAAACGTACCCCTATATACATTACTGGAGAGCGTCAAATACATCCCACACTCGCAGAAATAAAGATACAGGAGCGGTCACTGGGGCAGTACCTTTTTTAAAAGGTACATATTTGTACCTGAAGGGTCCATAATGTTACCTTAAAGGTACTTTTTAGGTATATTTGAGTATTAATATGCACCTTTTAGGTACCACTGTGGACTCTTTGGGTACAAATATGTATCTTTTGAAAAAGGTACTGCCCCAGTGACAGCTCCTGTACCCTAATTTCTGAGAGTGCAGGAGATACGTTTTTTTGCAGTTTTTTTTTTTCTCGAATCCACCAGAGGCTGCTGTGTATGCTTATTGAAATCTCAAATTTCTCTCGCAAGTGCTATTTGCGCCTGCTGTTCTCACGTAAACCCACCAGACCCACTGTCCTCCTTTCCTAAACCCAAATGATAAGGTTTTAAAAAGCACCGCTCGACCATCACCCACCCACTTCCCTAAACGCAACCGACAGTTTTAAAAATCCAGAAAAAGGAAAGGCTTCGCTTGATTTTTACCATGCTCTCACACTGTTGTTAATTTTATTTTTTGGCTTTTGTTTTTGTCTTACCCGCTTTCTGGAACTGTTCTTTGCCAAACTCAGACCCCATCATTGTGGTCAACACCTCTCTGCATCTCAATTCCCCAACGTACATGGCGAACTAACTGGACAAACTGGAAACTGAAAAGCCTGAAAGCCGTCCATATGGAGGTAAGCGGTCAGCTAGTAAGCGTGAAAAGAAACGACATAATACCGCCCCGTAACGTTCGTTTTAAAGACGAAATGCAGCCATACGTACTTCTGGATACATAATTTGCGATCTCCAGAAATGTATATAGGGCTACGTTTTCAGAATCAGCCTATCGTGAGTATTTTCTAGACAAATATTTTTTCTAGTAAGTCATTTTCAAGACAATGGGTCTCATTTGCTAATAATTGGGTACGTTTTTTGGCATTTATGCGTACATTTGAACTTCTAATTCACAACATGTATGCACATGAGTTTGTTCGCAAAGTACACATGAAATCAAAACGAACCATACTGATCTTGTTAGCTTGCATTGCTAGTTTTGTGGTGAACAATTCATCTGTGCATGTCTTTAGAAAAAAAAAAGTTTGCCCTTGTAATCTTTAATTGAAATCTGAAAATGCACTTCCTGTTTGTTTTCAGCTGAATTCTCAGATTACTTCTGCCTGAGGTAGTGGGCGTGGCTAACATACTTAACCACACCCCTCCAGCTTTGGCAACAAACAGAAATGGTGAGAAGTAGGTGTCTGTTAGGTTGTAATAACTCTTCTAAAACACTTTTCCCGATATTTCTGAATGAAATGCCTACACTCAAAAAAATAACTCAAAATAACTTAATTGAGGGCAAGATTCCCATTCAATAAATTTGTTTAGCACCAACTAAAAAAAAAACTATTTACACAATTAAACGCAATTGAGTTGGTCAACATGATTGTATCAAATAAAAGCTTAATTACATTTGTATTTTTATTTAACTTAAACTCAAAGGTCTGACAATATCATGTATGACTATTATGTGTTGTACATTTCAAAGTCTCTAGTTTAATTTAAAGTTATCCTAAATGAACTAAAAGAGCCATTTTAAGCATATTTTATGAGTTACATAATTCATATTACAAATCTCAGAAGTAATTTTAGGACAGTTACTGCTCACTGAGCAAAGCAACAAACATTTTTGCTAATTAAGCTGCAACACCCAAAGCATGGGCGCTTCTGCAAGGTGCTAATCTCAAAACTCAAAGCTATACACAAAACTCTTCTAAATCTAACTCTTCTTCAAACTAAAGCGATGATTAAACTCCAACAAGTCTTTCTATTAACTGTAAACACCTAAGATTACTTTTATTGTCAAGGTTTCCCTCTCCCACACAAAGCATGTTAGAAACTACAAATCCCCCAACCTGGGGTGCGTTTCCCAAACAATGACGTAACTTGCGGCTGAACTATCATAGTGCGATGCATCGTTTGGGGAAAGAACGATGTAGTGACGAGTGTTTCCCAAAACCCCTAGTTTCTCTGTCGCAGATCCTTCGCTTGAACCACGTTAGTTATAACGTAAAACGCCCATAATGATGCTCTAAACGGGGTGGAGTAACTACTTTAGAGAACAACCCCATCATTTCTTTGTGCAAATTATATTGTTTTACACAAACACGCATTTAAAATAAAATCCAATATTAGTTTTGGTAAAAACATGCACTCGCTTTCCATATTAAACAAAATAAATGTAAATGGCACATATAGGGCCAATGTTTGCTTTACTAATATTATTGAGAAGTTGAACATTACATATTCTAAAACATAAAATCACTTACAAAAGCTAACACTATTCTAATATCATATATAAATCATATCAATAAATAAATAAATAAATAATGAGGCTATTTATTATAAATATATTTACTTTAATAATAATATTAATGATGATGATGATGATGATGATGATTATTATTTAGGATATTGTTTATTTATTTTTAGAAAATTACAATTTGACACATGCAAACCACAGCAGAAAGTTCTAACCAACAGACCCATGTCATATACAGTAGAGAAACTTAATAAATAACCCACTATAAAATAAAAGAATTAACGTATGCTATGTTTTTTATTTTCACAAGCTTTGGAGACGTAACATAATTTCCGCTTTTAAATATACCTATAGCTTTCGCCATGAGGCTGTGTTCAAAATGATATCAATGTTTTCAAAGTGCACCGCGAAGGGAGCACAATTGTAAACAAGATCGCTAAAACTGAACTGTAAAAATACTTTGAAAGCAAATTACACCTAAGAGAGATGACCTTAATGCTTTTTTATTATTAATAATTCCAACTTTGAATGTTAGAATGTTCTAAATGAATAGGGCATAGGGGGGATAAGTGGGAATAGAACACAGCCAGGAACTATGCTTTTAACTACAGCTCCAGAGGTGTCGTTTCAAGTGCTCAAGTTTGCGACGCAGTTTGCGAATGTTCGTTGGAGCGATGGATTTGGGAAACAGCAAATCAAAGAACTATGTTTGTAACGACGGAACTTGCGACCTTAGTTGGCTAACGATGGTTTTGGGAAACGCACCCCAGTTAGTTAGACCAACACAATTTCTTTTTGTTGTCCCAACACAAAACGCTTAAGTTAATTTAATGGTTTACTAATTTAATTGGACTGAACATAAAACAAATAATTTCCCAGAGATGGGTTGCGGCTGGAAGGGCATCCGCTGCGTAAAAACGTGCTGGATAAGTTGGCGGTTCATTCCGCTGTGGCGACCCCGGATTAATAAAGGGACTAAGCCGAAAAGAAAATGAATGAATGAATAAAACAAATAAACAGGTCAAAGAAATGACAAGAATTGTGTTGTTTCAGCGCATTTTAAACAGGTAGTTTGAACAAGCAGCAGTAATCAGTTTTTGAGTGTATTTTTCTACATCCAATCAGCTCACAGTAGAACAAAAATAAGCAACGCCCACTGTTTACTCATTTAATATTCAGCTTTTCTAGGAACTGTGTCACAATACGAAAAAAAAAAAAGCGGTCGCAGCTTCTGGTTCATGATTTTAAACTCGTTCTTCATTCATTCATTCATTCATTCATTCATTCATTCATTCATTCATTCATTCATTCATTCATTCATTCGTTCATTCATTCATTCATTCATTCATTCATTCGTTCATTCGTTCATTCATTCATTTTCTTTTCGGCTTAGTCCCTTTATTAATCAGGGGTCGCCTGTTAGTGAATTTGGAGTCTTCTAAAAATGAGCATCTGAATTCACAAGGTTAGTAATTTGCATAATACACACCCACACCAGCTCCATATAAGGGCTTTTAGCAAAGCGGTACAAATTATAAGCAGGCAGGAAGAGACAATTATGGCAACGAAACAAAAGAAAAAGAACTTTAATAATAATAAAGGTTTTCCCAGTGATGGGTTGCAGCTGGAAGGGCATCCGCTGCGTTAAAACATATGCTGGATAAGTTGGCGGTTCATTCAGATTAATAAAGGGACTAAGCCGAAAAGAAAATGAATGAATGAATGAAAATGATTGTTGCACTGACCGGAGAGCACTTTCTAAACGTCGTTGTACATGTGACAATGATAATAAAGATCTATTCTCTTCTATTATTATTAAGAACTTTGTCGAAATTATAGCCAAAGTTCTGAGATTGTTGAATGTTGGGTTTTTTTTACCTGTATGTTAGTTTTTATACACTCACCGGCTTTATTAGGTACGCCTTACTAGTATCGAGTTGGACCACCTTTTGCCTTCAGAACTGCCTTAATCCTTTGTGGCATAGATTCAACAAGGTATTGGAAATATTCCTCAGAGATTTTGCTCCATATTGACATGATAGCATCACACAGTTGCTGCAGATTTGTCGGCTGCACATCCATGATGCGAATCTCCCGTTCCACCACATCCCAGAGGTGCTCTATTGGATTGAGTTCTGGTGACTGTGGAGGCCATTTGAGTACAGTGAACTCATTGTCATGTTGAAAAAACCAGTCTGAGATAATTTGCGCAGCGATATCCTGCTGGAAGTAGCCATCAGAAGATGGGTACACTGTGGTCATAAAGGGATGGACATGGTCAACAACAATACTCAAGTAGGCTGTGGCGTTGACACGATGCTTAATTAGTAGTAATGGGCACAAAGTGAGCCAAGAGAATGTCCCTCACACCATTACACCACCACCACCAGCCTAAACCGTTGATTCAAGGCAGGATGGATCCATGCTTTCATGTTGTTGACACCAAATTCTGACCCTACCATCTGAATGTCGCAGCAGAAATCGAGACTCATCAGACCAGGCAACGTTTCTCCAATCTTCTATTGTCCAGTTTTGATGATATTGTCCTGTCTTTATCTGACAGGAGTGGCACCCGGTGTGGTCTTCTGCTGCTGTAGCCCATCTGCCTCAAGGTTGGACTAGTTGTGTGTTCAGAGAAGCTCTTCTGCAGACCTCGGTTGTAACGAGTGGTTATTTGAGTTACTGTTGCCTTCCTATCAGCTGGAACCAGTCTGATCATTCTCCTCTGACCTTTGGCATCAATTTGCGCCTACAGAACTGCCGCTCACTGGATATTTTCTCTCTTTCAGACCATTCTCTGTAAACCCTAGAGATGGTTGTGCGTGAAAATCCCAGTAGATCAGCAGTTTCTGAAATACTCAGACCAGCCCGTCTGGCACCAACAACCATGCTACATTCAAAGTCACTTAAATCCCCTTTCTTCCCTATTCTGATGATCGGTTTGAACTGCAGCAGACCGTCTTGACCATGTCTACATGCCAGTTTCAAGGTTTACCTGTTAAATTTTTCTGTTATACTGTTCCCACAGTATATGTTTTTCTTTTTTAATGTGTTTTTTATGACTATTTTATTTAGTTTTTTAGGGCAATGGTATTTGTAGCAGAAAAGGACCCTCCACATCAAATGCTGATTAAAATAATGGTGTTCAATGGGGGAAGAAAGTTTTTTTTTTACTTAGACAATTAAAAAGAACTTATTTTAGAGTAGTAATCATGATACCATGAAGCTGTGATATTTATATCCAAGGTTATCATACTGTTATATGTTATATATCTGTTATTATCTGTTATACCGGCCCATGCCTAGTGGGCAGTAAAGCAAAGGAGTCATCGAGTGGTAAGGAGGATAAACGAGAAAATAACAGGCCTGAAGCAAGAGGCAGAAAAAGCAGCAGTGGTTTGGCGCTCACGGTGATGGAGCGAGAGCTTTTCTGTGCCACTCGGGAACCCGGTGCCCAGATTGCACAACGCCAAAAACAACACAGCATTTGGCAGAACCGGCAAACGTTCATCCCAACATCCCGGTGACATGGGCCGCCTGGCAGACTCTCACACCACTGGAGCTCCAACCCAGCTTTATGAAGACCCTGCCGCTTATTATTTCTGTTAGCAGGCGTTTCTTCTCGCTCTCCACAGATGGTTCTGCTCAGACGGAGCGTGTTTGCTTTACTTAAGAGCCGCTTTGCCAAATAATGGTGTGATATTTTTCCTCAGCGACTCTTCCTCATCCAGTCAGTCTGCGTTTTTGTGTTGGTGGAAGTAATGCCTTTTAGCACGTTCTTGTTTGCCTTTTCTGTTTATTATTTTTTATTTAATTTTTTTCAGTATTTAAACAAAAAGTTAAAGTTAAGTTGGTCATTAAAAAGAGTTAGCTCAGGCTTGTAAAAATAAATTAGCATCCTTAAAATGGTCAAAGGTCAATTTAAAGTCATCATAGCTTCAAAATTGAGTCTTCTTATTTTTATATGTATATAGTAGTGCTTGTTATAAACAATGTAGCCTATCATTGCACTTCATAATTTTGTAAAAATTCATTTGCCCTTATTTTTTATCAAACACCATAACCTTCCCTTCCCCCTCGAAAGTATTTTTTCTTCACTTCTGGTCACATGGAATGCTTTTAGGGCGGAGCTATCAGTCAATTAGAGCGGGACTATTAGGCATTTAGGGAAGGATTATCAGTCTTTTAAGGCAGGACTATTAGTCCTTTGGGGCGGAGCTAACAGACATTTAGGGTGGAGCTATCAGTCATTTAAGGCGGAGCTATTAGTCATTTATGGTGGAGCTATTAGTCCTTTAGGGTGGAATCAGTCCTTTGGGATGGGGCTATTAGTAATTTAGGGCGGAGCTATTAGTTATTTAGAGTGGAACTATCAGTCCTTTATGTTGGAGTTATTGGTCATTTAGGATGGAACAATCAATCCTTTGGAGCGAAGTTATTAGTCATTTAGGGCAGGACTATTAGTCATTTAAGGTGGAACTATCAGTCCTTTAGGGCGGGGCTATTAGACATTTAGGGTGGAACAATCTGTACTTTTAGTCCTTTTGGGCGGAGTTAACAGTCATTTAGGGCGGGACTCTCAGCCTTTTAGAGTGGCACTATTAGTGCTTTAGGGTGGAACAATCAGTCTTTTGGGGCGGGGTTATAAGTCATTTTGGGCAGAGCTATCAGTCCTTTAGGGCGGAGGTATTAGTCATTTAGGGTGGAACTATTAGTCCTTTAGGGCGGAGCTATCAGTAATTTAAGGCGGGATTCTCAGTCCTTTAGGGTCGGACTATTAGTCCTTTAGGGAGGAACAATCAGTCCTTTGGGGGAACTGTTAAGGGTGGAACTATCAGCTCTTCAGGGCGGGGCTATTAGTAATTTAGGGTGGAGCTATTAGTTACTTAAAGTGGAGCTATCAGTCCTTTAGGGCGGACCTATTAGTCACTTTGGGTGGAGCTATCAGTCCTTTGAACGGGGCTATTAGTCATTTTGGGTGGAACAATCAGTACTTTGGGTCAGGGCTATTAGTAATTTAGGATGGGGCTATTATTTGTTTAGAGTGGAGCTATCAGTCATAGGGCGGGGCTATTACAATCTGTACTTTGGGGCGGGGTTATTAGTCATTTAAGGCGGAGCTATCAGTCATTTAGGGTGGGCTATCAGGGAGTGTCTTGTTTCTGCTCTCCTTTTGTCCACTCGTCAATTGTCTGTTTCATTTTGTTAGCAACACCCATCTTCCAACAATAAAAATAGTTCCCAAGTGATAAAATTAAGCAACGCCCTCCAATTTGTTTTGTTTTCAATTGAATGTACATCATGATTTGGGGAAAACGGACAATCTTAACTTCCGTTTCATGCTGACTGTAATTGTAGAGTTGACGGTTAAGTGGAGAGGAAGATGCTTGAGGGATTGTTGATTAATATTTAACCTAATGAAAAATAATTTATCTACACAACAACAGTGTGAACTTACAGAAAGACTCATTTGGTCATTAACTTCTGAATGCAATATTATGCAAACACCTGAGGTGAGTTGATTCTCTTCATGACAGAATTGCAGATTAACCAGTGGCTGCTTATGCAATATGACAGGAAACTAAAGTCTATGTGCGCCGGAAGTTGCTGCAGACTTTTATCTCAGTATAATAAGGCATTTTCAACTGAGACTGAATATTAAGTAGGGGGCCGGGTTTTATTTTTGTGTTCCTCCTCTCATATGTCACCCAATCAGTCAATCAGAATCAGTTTTATTGCCAAGTGTGCTTCACACACACAAGGAATTTGTTTTTGCAACAGAAGCTTCCAGTGTACATAAAGTGACAAGTGACAACACAAAATTAAATATGAGAAAAAAAGGCGATAGACATTAAACAGAGATGCAGTTAGTCAAAAATATCTGGATGTTGAATTGTATGTACAGATTTGTTGTAAATATACAGGTTATAAGGTGCTGTGCACCAATGCGATTGGAGAAAGTATTGCATTGTATATTGTTATAAGGTGCTGTGTACAAGTGCGTATGAGAAAGTATTGCACATTTATTGCACAGTAGGGGAATATTTAACTTCATGAGGTAGATGGCCTGAGGAAAGAAACTTTTCCTGTGTCTGGCTGTTTTTGTGCTTGGTGCTCTGTAGCACCGACCAGATGGTAACAGTTCGAACAGGTAGTGTGCTGGGTGCGAGGCGTCCAGAGTGATTTTGCGAGCCCTTTTACTCACTCTGGAAGAGTACAGTTCTTGAAGTGTAGGAAGGGCAGTGCCAGTGATTCGTTCAGCAGTCCGGACTATTCGCTGTAGTCTACGGAGGTGAGTTTTGGCAGCTGAGCTGAACCAGACGGTGATTGAAGTGCAGAGGATGGATTGGACGACAGCTGAGTAGAACTGTACGAGCAGCTCCTGTGGCAGGTTGAACTTCCTCAGCTGACCAAGGAAGTACAGTCTCTGCTGGGCTTTGTTCACAATAGAGTCTATGTGAATGTCCCACTTCAGATACTGAGAGATGGTGGTGCCCAGGAACCTAAATGACTCTTCTGTCGCTATAGTGCTGTTCATGATGGTGAGGGGGGGAGTGCAGGGGGGTTTCTCCTAAAGTCCACTATCATCTCCACTGTTTTGAGCGTGTTCAGCTCCAGGTTGTTGTATCTGCACCATAAAGCCAGTCGCTTCACCTCCTGTCTGTATGCAGACTCGTCACCGTTCCGGATGAGGCCGATAACAGTAGTGTCATCCGCAAACTTCAAGAGCTTAATGGAGGGGTCTTTTGCGGTGCAGTCGTTGGTGTACAGGGAGAAGAGCAGCGGGGAGAGAACACATCCCTGGGGGGCACCAGTGCTGATGGTGCGGCTGTCAGATGTGATTTTGCCCATTCTGACTAGCTGTTGTCTATCTGTCAGAAAGCTGGTGATCCATTGACAGACAGAGCTGGGTCAGTTTGTTCTCGAGCAGTGATGGGACGATGGTGTTAAAGGCAGAACTGAAGTCCACAAACAGTATCCTTGCGTAGTTCCCTGGTTTGTCCAGATGTTGTAGGGTATAATGCAGTCCCATGTTGATTGCATCATTCACAGGTTTGCTCTATAGGCAAACTGCAGGGGGTCCAGCAAAGGTCCAGTGATGTCCTTCAGATATAGCACCAGTCTTTCGAATGACTTCATGGCCACAGATGTTAGGGCAACAGGTCTGTAGTCATTGAGTCCTGTGATCTTTGGTTTCTTTGCTATTGGGATGATGGTGGAGCATTTGAAGCAGGATGGAACTTTGCGCAAATTGATGTCTTCAGAGAAGGACAGCTGTTCTATGGTCAGATTTTCATTAAAGATGACCAAAACTAACATTTTCTTTCAGTGTATTAACTTTCACACATTAATTGTCCACCTTAAGGTTAATGAGCATTATTTCATGACTTTAAATTGGAAATAAATGTGGGTGATGATGTGACAGGATCATTGACAGGACCCCTAACTAAACAACTGAATTAATGAGTATGTCCTAAAGCTTGCATACTCTTCTGTTACACACTCAAAAGCACATACTTTTTCTCCACAAAAAGAGTAGATACTTTTAGGATGTAGTATGAGTATGGGAATTGGGACATAGCACATGTTTCCTGCATTTTCTCAGCTGTTTTTTTAAACGGGTCTATGATTTTCATAAACATATTTCCCTGTCGTCTAGACAACTGTATTACAGATTTCATCCGATACACGGCTAAAAATGTCACTGGGGATTGTTCTCTCCTGTGGGTGTTTTCCCAGGCGCTCGTGTCGTAAAACATCTTTTGTGTATGGCCTGTATTCTGTCTGTGACAGCAAAACAATGGGGAAATTCCCTACTATTTTCTTCTGGATGTAATAATAGTCAGTGGAGGAGGAGAACAGCAGTGCTTGCTAATGTCAACCACAAACACACTGCAAAAATGCTTTTCTTAGAGTCTAAACATCTAAATATTCTTAAATCAAGAAGTATTTTATACACTTTAAAATGTTTCTGTATTTTTGTGAATCACAAGTGTTTTGTTTTTATTTATGGTTGTGAATTGCATTATGGGATGTTGATCTCTGCTCTCTAGACTTTTGATGTTGACAATATGACTCTACAGTTTAACAAAGTGACTTTTATTGACATTTTCATAGTTTGAGATAATATAATGTATAAGAAATAATTTATAGAGAAAAATAAGTGTGTGAAAATAACAAAAAAATGTGCTGGCAGTTTATTACAAGGTTTTTACAGCTCAATATACAACAGCAACACAGACAATATAGCACTTTAAACTATTACAAATGTTCATAAAAGTGACTTTTCAAGCTAAAATGTTGTTGGAAAAGGTGCCATAATGTAAATCAAAATCATAAACAAAACAAAAAATAAAAACATGGCTTACAAAATATGGAAAACTGCTAATTTACGCATATTTTTTAAAGTGTAGATAAGTAAAAATATTGTTTATGTTTTAGATATAATAATAAAAAAGCAAAACAATCTAAAAATTATCTTGTTTTCAGGTTGAAATAAGATTATTTTGCTTACCCTATTGGCAGATTATTAGCTTGTTTTATGAAAAAAACTCTTACTTTGGACTCATTATAAGACAAAAACAAAGTGTTTTCCATTTATTTATGGTTGTGAATTGCATTATAGGATGTTGATCTCTGGATCTTTTGATGCTTAAAATTCAAGCAGTTTAGCAAAGTGACTTTTAATGACATTTTAGTAGTTTGAAATAATATCTAGAGAAATAAGTCTGTAAAATAACTGAAAATGTGATGGTAGTTTATTACAAGGTGTTAGTAGCGCAATATACAACACCAACCCAGACAATATAGCACTACAAACTGTTAAAAAGTGTTCATAAAAGTCACTTTTTGAACTTTTCAAGGTTAAAAGTTGTAAGAAAGATCAAGATCACATAATGCAATTCAAAAGCAGAAAAAAACGAGGAAAAATAAAAAATTAATAAATCACTAAATACAGAAAACTGCTAGTTTATGAATATTTCTTTTAGTGTAGACAAGTAAAAAAAAATACTGGTTTGGTTTCAGAAATAATAAGTCAAAATGAAGTGGGTTTTTCTACCAGTGGAGTAAGAAAAAATATCTTGTTTTCAGTTTGAAACAAGATTATTTCACTTACTCCATTGGCAGATTATTTGCTTGTTTTATGTAAAAACTCACTTAATTTGGACTCATTATTTCTGAAAACAAAACAATATTTTTTTATTTGTCTATAAAATGCCTCTTAATTAAGGAATGTTTGACATCTGGACTAGAAACAAGACAAAAGCGAAGTAGAAAAGCTTTTGCAGTGCAGCACAATGATGCTTTTAAAACTGTTTTTGAAGGTATGGGTTCAGTAATGAAAGTAAACATGACATAAATCTAAAATACTTTTGTTCAGTAACTACACTGGAAAACATATCTGCTAATGAATAGTTTCCATATTTTGTGATTCACAAGTGTTTATTTATGGTTGTGAATTGCATTATGTGAATTGCATTATGGGATGATGATTTCTACAGGGTCGACGTTTTATGTTGAAAATTCCACGCTACAGTTTAACAAAGTGACTTTTATTGACATTTGAGTAGTTTGAGATAAGAAATGATATATAGAGAAAGTCTGTAAAATAACAGAAAATGTACTGCCAGTTTCTTACAAGGTTTTTGCAGCAAAATAATCAACACCAACACAGACAATATATCACTTTAAACTATTAAAATGCTCATAAAAATCACTTTTTTTTTTTACTTTTCAAGGTTAAATGTTATTGAAAGAAAGACCAAGGTGCCATAATGCAATTCAAAAGCAGAAATAAATGGGGAAAATAAAACATAAAAACATGAATCACAAAGTACTGATAATTTACCAATATCTTTTACAGTGTAGACAAGTAAAAATATTGTTGATTTCAGAAATAATAAGTCAAAATTTAGTGGGTTCTTCCTTAAAAGAAATTAAAATAATCTAATAGTGGGGTAAGAAAAAATCTTGTTTTCAGGTTGAAATAAGATTATTTTGTTTACCCCATTGGCAGATTATTAGCTTGTTTTACAAACAAACTCACTTAATTTGGACTCACTATTTCTGAAAAGAAAACAATATATTTTATTTATATTTAGAAAATGCTTCGTAATTAAGGCATGTTTGATATCTGGAGTAGAAAGAAGACATAAATTAAATGGAAAAGCTTTTGCAGTGCAGCACAATGATGCTTTTACTTTGATGCTTTTTCTACACTCTTAAAAATATCTGTTAATGAACAGTTTCCATATTTTGTGATGCACAAGTGTTTTATTTATGGTTGAGAATTGCATTATGGGATGTTGATGGGATGTTCTGCAGGGTCGACGTTTTATGTTGAAAATTCAACTCTACAGTTTAACAAAGTGACTTTTATTGACATTTGAGTAGTTTGAGATAATATAATGCTAAAGAAATGATGCATAGAGAAAGTCTGTACAATAACAGAAAATGTACTGGGGGTTTATTACAAGGTTTTTGCAGCAAAATAATCAACACCAACACAGACAATAGATCACTTTAGACTATTAAAAATGTTCATAAAAGTCACTTTTTTTTTACTTTTCAAGGTTAAAAGTTATTGGATGAAGGATCAAGCTTCATAGTGCAATTCAAAAGCATAAATAAACAGAAAAATATTCATCACAAAATACAGAAAACTTCATGAACATTTTCCACAGTGTGGACAAGTAAAAAATATTGTTTTGGTTTCAGAAATAATAAGTCAACATTAAGTGAAAAAAAGAAAAATAATCTACTTCTGGAGTGAAAAAATCTTGTTTTTCGGTTTGAAATAAGATTATTTTGTTTACCCCATTGGCAGATTATTAGCTTGTTTTATGAAAAAAAAACTTGGACTTATTACTTCTGAAAACAAAACGATATATTTTATTTATATCTAGAAAATGCCTCTTTATTAAGGCATAAGCCGGCAGCTAGCTCTCTGCAACTCTCACATGGTCGCCCACTGAAGCTAAGCAGGGCTGCGCCCGGTAAGTACCTGGATGGGAGACCACATGGGAAGGCTAGGTTGCTGCCTAGTGGTGTTAGTGAGACCAGCAGGGGGCGCCCAACCTGCGGTCTGTGTGGGTCCTAATGCCCCAGTATAGTGACGTTGACTCTATACTGCTCAGTGAGCATGTTAAACCGAGGTCCTGACTCTCTGTGGTCATTAAAAATCCCAGGATGTCCTTCGAAAAAGGCCAAATCTGCTCACTGGCCTCAGTCCATCATGGCCTCCTAACCCTTCCCATATCATAATTGGCTTCATCACTCTGTCTCCTCTCCACCAATCAGCTGGTGTGTGGTGTGTGGTCTTGCGCAATATGGCTGCCGTCGAGTCATCCAGGTGGATGCTGCACACTGGTGGTGGATGAGGAGATTCCCACCCAATGTGTAAAGCGCTTTGAGTGCCCAGAAAAGCGCTATATAAATGTAAGCAATTATTATAGTATTATTATTATTATGTTTGATATCTGGACTAGAAGCAAGACAAAAACGAAGTAGAAATGTGCAGTGCAGCACAAGGATGCTTTTAAAACACTGTTTTTGAGGGGAAAATTGGAAACATAAGTTTAAGTGTTCTGTAAAATAGTCCAAATAAAGGTTTGTTTAGTTATTTATACATTCATTCATTTTCCCTCGGCTTAGTCCCTTTATTCATCAGAGGTCACCACAGTGGAATGAACCACCAACTTATCCAGCATTTGTTTTACACAGCGGATGCCATTCCAGCTGCAACCAAATACTGGGAAACACCCATTCACACACATACACTATGGCCAATTGAGTTTATTCAATACACCTAAAGCGCATGTGTTTGGACTGTGGGGGAAACCGGAGCACCCGGAGGAAACCCACATGACCACAGGGAGAACATGCAAACTCCACACAGAAATGCAAACTGACTCAGCCGAGGCTCAAACCAGCGACCTTCTTGCTGTAAGGTGACAGTGCCAACCACTGAGCTACCGTGTCACCACTTTATTTATATATATATTTATAGATTTATTTATTTTGACATGGACATCGCAATTATACTGGACAACTAAATGCGTTTGTTTAAGTGTTTTAGCAGTCTTGCTAATTCTCAACACTTGAAAACAAAATAGATACAAAGTAAACTGTCAAGTAAACATTATATATACTGACAAAAAGTTTTCATTCAGTATAATCAGAATCGAGCAGTTTCTCCATCTGAGAGTCTCTTCAGTCTTTCGTTCTCTCATTTAATCTCTTTGCTGTCTCTGGTTTTTGCTAAATGCTATTGTAAAAAGACATTAAAAACATCGCTGGTTGCTTTATTTAGAGTTCATCAAACACTTTGGAAAACAAGGTGAATGAGTTTAATAAGACTGGCCTGCGGTCGAGAGATCGCTCACACCATGTCCACCAGCCGCTTCGTCTGGCAGACAATTAAAAGTGTTTTTTTTATGACTGGACTAAACTGGAGTCATAGAGTAACTATCTTATTATGTCTGGAGCAAAATATGAAAATGAGCTGCCTTTATTGAGGAAATTAAATTCAGTGTGTCATGTGAAGCCAGGAAGGGAAGGACACTCCCTGTGTGTGTGTGTGTGTGTGTGCGTGTGTGTGTCTTGCTTTGCTTTCCACCACAGACTTTCTAAAAACAATTAAAATTATATATATATATATATATATATATATATATATATATATATATATATATATATATATATATATATATATATATGAAGAGTTTAGATGCAAAAACCTCTAAGTGCCGTCTGAAATTTCCAATGGAAATAAGCATTTTTTTTTCTCAGACTCCGACGTTTATGTTGAGTTATTTCATTTTAAAGATCTTTAAAAAATTGTATTCTTTCCCATAAACTTGAAGTTACTGAACCTACACACAGGAGCCTGATAAAAATGCTCATTTTTGAAGAAAATTTTAAATGGCTTTTGGAGGTTTTTGCATCTGAACTCTTCATATATATATATATATATATATATACTGTATAACATTCATTATAAAAATTCATTATATACTGTATATACACTCACTGGCCACTAGGTACACCTATCCAACTGCATTCATTCATTCATTCATTTTCTTGTCGGCTTTGTCCCTTGCGGGGTCGCCACAGTGGAATGAACCACCTATCCAACTGCATGTTAACACAATTTTCTAATCAGCCAATCACATGGCAGCAACTCAATGCATTTAGACATGTGGACATGGTCAAGACGATCTGCTGCAGTTCAAACAGAGCATCAGAATGGGGAAGAAAAGGGATTTAAGTGACTTTAAAGGTGGCTTGGTTGTTGGTGCCAGACGGGCTGGTCTGAGTATTTCAGAAACTGCTGATCTACTGGGATTTTCACGCACAACCATCTCTAGGGTTTACAGAGAATGGTCTGAAAGAGAGAAAATATCTAGTGAGTGGCAGTTCTGTGGGTGCAAATGCCTTGTTGATTCCAGAGGTCAGAGGAGAATGGCCAGACTGGTTCCAGCTGATAGAAAGGCAACAGTAACTCAAATAACCACTTGTTACAACCGAGGTCTGCAGAAGAGCCCTGGTCTGATGAGTCTCCATTTCTGCTGCAGCATTCAGATGGTAGGGTCAGAATTTGGCATCAACAACATGCAAGCATGGAGCTAGTGGTGGTGGTGTAATGGTGTGGGGGATATTTTCCTGGCACACTTTGGGCCCATTAGCACCAATTGAGCATCGTGTCAATGCCACAGCCTACCTGAGTATTGGTACTAGTAAGGTGTACCTAATAAAGTGGCCAGTATAAGTCCTATAACTCTTATATTTTTTACATATTTATTTGATGCCGGTGAATTTGATGTCATTTTTTACATCAAGTTAATCAATTGACATCAAATCGATCTGCATTTTTTATTTGTTTTTGTCATGACAACAGGGGTCTCAAACTCAACTTCTGGAGGACCACAGCTCTGATCTGCTTCTAATAATATTTAAAAAATTGGATTATCTGGATCTGGAGTGTTTAATTAGGGATGAAGTATACAGTGTAAAGCTGCTAAAATACACTCTGAGATCAATGGTTTAAAGTATCAACCGTTAATATGCAAAACACCTTCATGCTAACGTCTTTATTTCGGAAAGTGCATATGAGTAAATGTGTCGGTGCTCTTTGGATAAGGGATTCAAAAAGATAAACAAAAGTCCAAGCACTCGAAAAGTGAAAAAGTATATAAAAATACTTTATTAACATGGTTATTATTTTAAAAACAGGACTTTTGTGCACTGTGATGGACAATAGGGCTATTTTTATAATATTAGCAGTGTAAACATGTTTTTGTCAAGGTGTACGCTGGAATATTTCTAACAAACAAGAGAGAAATAAGGTAGCAGTGTATGTATTATTAAAAAAAGCTTTTCAAGAGTTCACACTTAGCTGATGATTGATTATAAAGCAAGTTTGGCATGCTGTCCCGGGAGAGAGCCCTGAGCTCAAAAAGTCCTTGAGCCCTGGGCTCCCTCCCGTTTGCATGGCAAGAGGGAAGCTTTGAGCTCAGGTAGATCTCGAGAACTCCCCCTTTTTGATAAGAGCTGATGACAGAAAATGATTGTTATGAAGAGACATGCTGCTGGATGAGAGTTTGACTGTAGTGCTAAATTTAGATTGATCAATTCACTTGTAGTGCATGTTCTTGGAATGTGGGAGGAAACGGGAGAACCTGGGGGAAACCCACGCGAGCACGGGAAGAACATGCTAACTTCGCACAGAAACGACAGCCGGCCAGTTTAAGGACTAGAACCAGTGACGTTCTTGCTGTGAGGCAACAGTGTTAATCACTGGGCCACCGTGCCGCCCTATAAAGGTAAAGGTGAAGGAGTAGGGGTGGAAGGGGGGATTCTTCAAATCGAAGATGACTGTAGTGAGAAACCCTGCCTCTTTATAGTGGGTTAGGAATCGTCTGATTGGTGGATCATACATTAGTTAATGCAGAACCAGCCTTGTTCAATCATAATCACGTGATCCTCTCGAAATTTGTTTATAAATAAACTTCACTTATTTTAGTTTGTATTCACAAAAAGTCCAGGTGTTTTTTTTTATGAAATGCAACACTCCAAATGCACACCAAATGAGGAAATACCACACATGTTGATCTGAAATACTTTTTTTCCTGTGTGGTTTTGTAGGCAGACCAGTTTTGAATTGATATGCTTGTATGCAGGGATGGGCAGTATTTATAATACATGTGTTTCAAATAAAACGTATTTTAAATGCAAAATCGTATTTTGTAATTTGTATTGGATTGGGGTTAAGAAAATGAGATTATATTTTGTATCAAAATACTTTAGTGTCTTGTATTTTGTATTTTTAAAATACTGTAAAATACTTTGTATGAAGTCTACATGGTGACTTCATAAAAACGCGGCCTCACATTGATGTTTTCTCAAATTTGCTTGCACAAATATTAGTCGTTTTAGGTGGATTGCTGATGTAGATGCTAAGAAAATAAGACAAACAACGTACAAACAAGTCCTACAGTGGCGATTCCTACAACACTTAATTTTTCTGTTTAAAATGCCAGTAGCTGATCTGCAGGTGCTCTTTATAGTTAATGAAGAGGAAAGCTGTTAAAGTGGCACAATACAGTATATGAGACACAAATATTTAATAATACCCCAGTCTATACAGTCAGGTCAAAAACTCAAGACTCCTTTTACACAGCAGCAGGACGTATATGAAGAGTTGAGAGTTTATTTGCAAAAACAGATAGCTCCATTTTTTAGAGATATCATAACTAAAACTGGAGATGTTAGTAGTTTTCAGAAATCATGTTTTTACATTAAGTACGAAAGATTTCAATTGCAAAAAGTAGATTTATTTAAGTGAAGTTTATTTATAAACTAATTTCGAGAGGATCACGTGCTTGTGATTGCTAGCGGCTGGACCCACATTATCCAAATCACCATGCACCAATCAGATGATCCCTAAGCTACCATAAAAACCCCAGGTTTCATATCACCGCTATCTTCACTTTGAAGAATCCCCCCTTCCACCCCTCCTCCTCCTCTTTTTAGATGGGTGACACGGTGGCCCAGCGCTTAGCGCTGTTGCCTCACAGCAAGAATGTCAATGGTTCTAGGCTGTACCAAACCAGCGGGCATTTTCTGTGCGAAGTTGCATGTTCTCCCCGTGCTCACGTGGGTTTTCCCCGGGTCCTCCGGTTTCCTCCCACCGATTAAAAACATGCAACCTAAGTTATTGATTAATCAACACTATAGACTTGCTCACTATCTAGTACCTATCTCGTTAAAGAGAACTACAATCTGCTCTTCAATCACTACGATGGGGGAGTTCTCGAGATCTACCTGAGCTCGATCTCCCCTCTCGCCTTGCAACGGGAGGGAGCCCCGGGCTCGAGGATCTCATGAGCTCAGGGCTCTCTCCCGGGACAGCATGCCAAACAAGCTTTATAATTAATCATCAGCTAAGTGAACTCTTGAAAGCAAATAATGTGAACCAAGTGAACCGCGCTCAGGCCCACCTCTTCCAACCGGGCCAGGGCCGGCCAAGTGAACTGTGCCTGAGCCCGGTTCAGAGCAAACTTTTCAAACGATCCGGGAAACGGGCCTGGGCATGGTTCGGATAGCATAGTGTGAGTACGCCCTAAGACTCTGGATTGCCCTTATACATCTGTTTGCTCACGTGTTGACCATTGCATGCCTGACCATTCTAAAAAAACCTGAATTTGGATCCGCACCACCGTTGTCAACGTCACTTCCCCATTACAATATAGATGCAACATATATTTCAAAATGTATCAAAGAGTTTATATATCAATATGATGACATAGCTTATATTTATGAGGTCCATGGAATGTTTCCAGGATTTGATGAATAGGCTACTTTATAATAGTATATTTATTATGGCTGACAATAATACATATTCATATTAATAATAAGAATTAATCTGCCACGTTTTTGAACTGTGCAGAGCTGTTGCTGCTTAATTTAGACCTACTATGCTACAATACTGGTCATCATCGTAGTACTTGGAGAGACAATTTTTTTCTGAGGTGGTACTTGGTGAAAAAAGTTCAAGAACCACTGGTCTACAGACAAACCACTGTTATTCAATGACTTGCTAATTAACCTAACTTTACCCTAATTAACCTAGTTAAGCCTTTAAATGTCACTTTAAGCTGTATAGAAGTGTCTTGAAAAATATCTAGTCAAATATTATGTACTGTCATCATGGCAAAGATAAAATAAATCAGCTATTAGAAATGAGTTATTAAAACCATTATGATTAGAAATGTGCTGAAAAAAAAATCTTCTTTACATTAAACAGAAATTGGGGAAAAACATACAGGAGAACTGATAATCCTGACTCTAAATTGTTTGCACTTGCCTTAAAAAAAAAAGAAATTAGTAAATCCAATGAATTTTTTTTTCAGTCTAGGTTTTCAAGGTGTAATTGGTCTGTAATAACAGTGAACCTGACAAAACTGTGGGTCAGCAAGAGGGAAAGGTCACACAGAGGTCATCGGCTCAGAGCATTAATAAAGATCTTAAAAAGAGCCTGGTCAGAATGAGCTGATTTGTGAAGAAACGCCTGAGGTGTGAAAGAAACCAGAGGAGGGAAAGACCGACTTACACTATTTCTGTTCTCACACTGGAGGCTGGGCAGGGCAGGGCAGGTGAGCGGGGCGTTCGGCGCTTCTCTACGCCTGCGGGGACGAGAGAACAACAAAAAAACAGACATTCTGCGCATTTCCTCTGCTGTTCGCCAACTGGCTCTAGGCTGAAGATTTCCCAAAGCCTGCGATGAGAAAACTCCTCCCACCAGAGCCTCCCAAATCATGAGAACCTGCAGACTTTCTCCTCACTTTCACCTGGAATGACAAACCATGATAGAGTTGTTTCAGACAAGAGGAAACAAAAATACTATGGTAATTTATAGTAAATACTGTAGCGTTTTTGAGCCATTCTGTTGACCTTATTTTTCACTTGTGTTGGGACAACATGAAGGAATTGTGTGGAACGCAGCATTTTTACAGTGCACACTTCTTCTTCTTACAACCTAAAACCAGTGAAAATCACTAAATAAAATAAGTTAGTTTAGCTGATAGTTTAAAAAAAAGACTTACTGTCATTTACATACGGTGGCTCAGTGGTTAGCACTATCGCCTCACAGCAAGAAGGTCGCTGGTACGAGTCCAGGCTGGGTCAGTTGGCATTTCTGTGTGGAGTTTGGATGTTCTCACCGTGTTGGCATGGGTTTTCTCCAGGTGCTCCGGTTTCCCCCACTTTCCAAACACATGCGCTATAGGTGAATTGGTTGAACTAAATTGGTCGTAGTGTGAGCGTGTGTGTGAGTGAGTGTGTATGGGTGTTTCCCAGTACTGAGTTGCAGCTGGAAGAGCATCCACAGCGAAAAAACATATGCTGGAATAGTTGGTGGTTCATTCCGCTGTGGCGACCCCTGATAAATAAGGGACTAAGGCAAAGGAAAATGAATAAATAAATGAAAATCAATAAATGAAGTAAGTTAGTTGACTCATCATTTACAAAACGTTGCTTTCACTTAATGAAAAAGAGTTATGGGAACTTATAAACTGATTATATAAAGCAGAACTCAAACCGAATGAGTTATGAATGAATGAATTAATTCATGTTTGTGTGTAAACTGTAATGTTTTAGGTTAATTTCATTGATTTAATTAGGTTTGGTCTGTAGCAGACTACAAATTAAATAAGATTACAAATAAATATACTGTAAAAAATGTAGTTTTTTTACTTTACATGTTTATGTTGCTTTATCTTATTTTAATATAAATATAAATAATAGTTCAAAAACCCCATTTCTCTCTTGTTTATTAGAAGTATCCCAGTGTGCACCTTGACAAAAACATGTTTACACTGCTACTATTTAAAAAAAAAGCACTATTGTGCACCGCGATAGACAATAGGGCTATTTTTAAAATAGTAGCAGTGTAAACATGTTTTTGTCAAGGTGCACACTGGGATACTTCTAATAAACAAGAGAGAAATAAGGTTTTTGAACCATTTTGTTGACCTCATTTTTCATGTACACTCAAACAATGACTTGTTCAAACTGCTTATTTAAAATGAGCTAAAACAACACAGTTTTTTGAAGCCATCTTAATTGTTTTATATTCAATCTACTTAAATTTGTAAAAAACGATTAATTTAACTTAATCGATTTGTGTTACTTTGACTTAATGAAAAAGAGTTATGGTAACTCATAAACTGATTATATTAAGCAGAACTCAAACCAAATGATTTTTTTGTGTAAACTGTAATGCTTTAAGTTAATTTCATTTATTTAATTTAGTTATTGTCTGACTACAAATTAAATAAGATTACAAATAAATACACTGTAAAAATTATTTTAATAAGTTAATCTTTTTTTTAAGTTATACAAAGTTTAACTTAATATTTTTAGTCAGTTTGATTAATGCAAGTTGAGACGACAGCCTGATCTCACGAGGAAATGTAACTATTTTACACTTTGTCAGTTTAGTGGCTAATTCGTACAAATTCGTACAAGTTCAGTTATACGGAAATGTAGATTTTAAAAAGGAGGAGTTGCATCAAACCCCGCCCCCAAACCTAACAGTGGGGGATGAGCAAATCATACTAAATTGTACAAATGGGATCGTACGAATTCATTTGAATTAGCCACTAAATCAAAAAGTTATGAATCGCCGTGAGATCATTTCGGAGATGACTAGACAACTTTATTTGATTCAACTAAAACATTTAAGGCAGCAAGATTTTATTTTACAGTGTACACTTAAAAATAAAGGTTCTTTATTGATATCAGTGGTTAAAAACTATATGAGCGGCCACAGCCATTGGAATCTTTTTGGCTCGAGACTTCCAGTCTTATTCACTTCCATTGATTTTTAGACTTAAAAGCGGGTCTTTATGCTGCTTGATGTTTTAAACTGATATATTTTATTATAATATTCTACTTATGTATAGACATGAACACGCTTGTATGTAGAGCAAGCGTGTGAATGAGTGTGTATGGGTGTTTCCCAGCACTGGGTTACAGCTGGAAGGGCATCCGCTGTGTAAAAAACATATGCTGGAATAGTTGACGGTTCATTCTGCTGTGGCGACCCCTGATAAATAAGGGAGTAAGCCGAAATAAAATAAAATCAGTAAATGAAGTAAGTTAGTTAACTCATCATTTTAAAAAGAACTTTACTTTGACTTAATGAAAAAGAGTTATGGTAACTCATAAACTGATTATATTAAGCAGAACTCAAACTGAATGAGTTAAGAGTTAATTAATGAAATGTTTTGTGTTAACTGTAATGCTTTAAGTTAATTTCATTTATTTAATTTAGTTTTTTGTCTGTAGCAGACTACAAAGTAAATAAGATTACAAATAAATACACTGTAAAAAATGTTATGTTGTTATTTTATTTTATATTTTTATGTTGCTTTACCTTATTTTAATAAGTTCATTAGGTTTGAACTACTTTTTTTTTTAAGTTATACAAAGTTTAACTTAATATTTTTAGTCAGTTTGATTGATGCAAGTTGAGATGACAGCCTGATCTCACGAGGAAATGTAACTATTTACGTTTTGTCAGTTAAGTGGACGAGTTCAGAGTTCAGTCATGTACAATTTTAAAAAGGAGGCGTGGCACCAAACCCCGCCCCTAAAGCCAACCATCATTGGGGGATGAGCAAATCGTAATATATAGTACAAATGGGATCGTACGAATTCATATGAATTAGCCACTAAATCAAAAAGTTATGAATCGCCGTGAGATCATTTCGGAGATGACTAGACAAGTTTATTTGATTCAACTAAAACATTTAAGGCAGCAAGATTTTATTTTACAGTGTACACTTAAAAATAAAGGTTCTTTATTGATATCAGTGGTTAAACCCTATATGAGCGGCCACAGCCATTGGAATCTTTTTGGCTCGAGACTTCCAGTCTTATTCACTTCCATTGATTTTTAGACTTAAAAGCGGGTCTTTATGCTGCTTCATATTGCAAACTGATATATTTCATTATAATATTCTACTTATGTATAGACATGAACACGCTTGTATGTAGAGCAAGCGTGTGAATGAGTGTGTATGGGTGTTTCCCAGTACTGGGTTACAGCTGGAAGGGCATCCGCTGTGTAAAAAACATATGCTGGAATAGTTGACGGTTCATTCTGCTGTGGCGACCCCTGATAAATAAGGGAGTAAGCCGAAATAAAATAAAATCAGTAAATGAAGTAAGTTAGTTAACGCATCATTTTAAAAAGAAATTTACTTTGACTTAATGAAAAAGAGTTATGGTAACTCATAAACTGATTATATTAAGCAGAACTCAAACTGAATGAGTTAAGAGTTAATTAATGAAATGTTTTGTGTTAACTGTAATGCTTTAAGTTAATTTCATTTATTTAATTTAGTTTTTTGTCTGTAGCTGACTACAAAGTAAAAAGGATTACAAATAAATACACTGTAAAAAATGTTATGTTTTTATTTTATTTTACATTTTTATGTTGCTTTACCTTATTTTAATAAGTTAATCAGGTTTGAACTACTTTTTTTTAAGTTATACAAAGTTTAACTTAATATTTTTAGTCAGTTTGATTGATGCAAGTTGAGATGACAGCCTGATCTCACGAGGAAATGTAACTATTTACATTTTGTCAGTTAAGTGGACGAGTTCAGAGTTCAGTCATGTACAATTTTAAAAAGGAGGCGGGGCACCAAACCCCGCCCCTAAAGCCAACCATCATTGGGGGATGAGCAAATCGTACTAAATTGTACAAATGGGATCGTACGAATTCATATGAATTAGCCACTTATTAAAAAAGTTACGAATCGCCATGAGATCATTTCGGAGATGACTAGGCAACTTTATTTGATTCAACTAAAACATTTAAGGCAGCAAGATTTTATTTTACAGTGTACACTTAATAATAAAGGTTCTTTATTGATATCAGTGGTTAAACCCTATATGAGCGGCCACAGCCATTGGAATCTTTTTGGCTCGAGACTTCCAGTCTTATTCACTTCCATTGATTTTTAGACTTAAAAGCAGGTCTTTATGCTGCTTCATATTGCAAACTGATATTCACTTCTTATATTATTCTACTCTTTATGCATTGTCATGTATGTAGAGCAGGTAATTTGAACTTTTTCTGACATTTAATATTCCTAGTCATTTCCCTAGTTGTCTACAACTGGGTGTGTTACAATACACCATAGTTTACTGCAGTAAAAACTTAAGTATGCTACAGTATTCATTACAGTTCACTATAGTTAATACTGGGTGTCACGGTGGCACAGTGGGTAGCACAATCGCCTTACAGCAAGAAGGTCCTGGTTCGAGCCTCGGCTGGGTCAGTTGGCATTTCTGTGTAGAGTTTGCATGTTCTCCCTCTGCTTCCTCCGGGTGCTCCAGTTTCCCCCACAGTCCAAACACATGCGCTAAGTGAATTGAATAAGCTCAATTCGTCACCTTGGAATTATAACGGCCCATTCACACGGGGCGTCAGCTTCAACGCTTCCCATTCCCGTCAGGCGTTGCCGAACTGCATTGTGGATCCGTGGACGGAAGCGTCAGCCAATCAGATCGCTGTATGCAAATACACCAGCTCCAACAGTGGCCTATTGCTGACTAATTTCATTGGCTGACGCTGCTATGACGATTGCGTCAGCCCCAACTTCAGACACGCCCTCTGTCAAGCGTTGACGCTGAAGCCCCGTGTGAATGGGCCGTAAGGTTCTGTCTGCGTTCTGAACAGAGATGGCAAAAGTACACACATCCTTTACTTAAGTAGAAGTACAGATACTCATGTTTAAAACGACTTTGGTAAAAGTAGAAGTACTGACTACACTTTTGTACTTAAGTAAAAGTAAAGAAGTACCGCCTGAAAAATGTACAAAAGTAAAAAGTACTCATTTCAACCACAGTCCCAAAGACATGCGGTATAGGCGAATAATAATTCAACTAAATTTGCAGTAGTTTATAAGTGTGTGTGTGTGAATGTGTATAGGTGTTTCCCAGTACTGGGATGCAGCTGGAAAAGTATCCACTGCGTAAAAAAAATGCTGGAATAATTGGCGGTTCATTCTGCTGTGGCGACCCCTGATAAATCAGGGACGAAGCTGAAGGATAGCGAGTGAGATAAGTAGGTAATCATCCTGACACAAACTCACAGTGTTCAGCATGTAGTTTTGCCACTGTTAGATCAAAAACAACAGCTGCAATTCATGTTGATACGCTCTGTCTATCTTAATAAATAATGTCTTACATTTTACACTGAATTCTGTCCAAAATATATTGATTTTTTTCTTTTGCTAAAATAAATACTTATCAGATATGACTGCAAACTATTTTTTTTGCATTAGGCTAAAGCTGCTTATTCTCTTCAAAAAGCAGCTCTTTTATTTAACCTGCTATTTCAGTGTTTTTTCAGGTATTGTGGTTATTTTATTTAATGTATAAACATTAATTCTGTTACAGTTTTTCTCAGTCACTTTTGTCCATTTCTCAGATCAGAATTGAAATTCTCTAAACCCACTGTTCAATCTTCAGATCATCATTGTGTCACTTGTGCACATCAGAAAAGCAGTTTCTCTTTATGAACAAGTTGCAAATGCTTTTGTTCATCCATGCAAATGGTTATGTGCAATTCTCTGATGTTTCCTATGTTATCAGTTGCTCATGTCATGTTGATCAACATGTATTATTTTATCTCTGTTGAATAGACTCCCCCCCACAACATTTAATCGTTCAAATGCTTGAACAAGTTGTCTTAATATTTAGTCATAATGCATTTTTTACATTTCTCCCAGATGAATCTTGACTTTTTCTAATGAAGGTCTAAAAGGAGGTTGTCCTGTTCACATTTTTACTTCTGTTTTTTCTTTGTGCTATGCCGTGCTCTCTTTTCCTTTCTGTATCAGAATGACATGATCTGGCAACAAATTACAGAACAAACAGCAAAAATATTGCCATAGTTTACACCAGAACAGCCCTCCAGAGTACACTGATACTGATAACATGACTAAGTAATTTGAGTCTTATTCATATACAATGACACAAGGACATGTCATTCTGACGCCACTGACATGTTCACTGACACAGAAATTTAGTTTTGAGAGATGAACTGAAGAATTTTGAGCAGGAGACTGGCTTTTGCAGGTAATCCATGGTGTTTTGCTATTTATACGTGTTGTTTTGAGAAATACACAGGCCTACTGTTTTACAAATTTCAGTTCTGATCTGAGAAATGTACTAAAGTGACTGAGAAAAACTGTAATAGCCTACATTTATTCTATGCTAAAAGCAACATACACAGGTAAGACAGGTAACATACACATAAATTGCCCAGTATAACTACCTTTGTTGTTGTAAAATATTTGTTAAAAATTATTAATTGAAGACAACAGTATAGGCCTATGTAAAATCATATAGTCAATAAAACCTGAAAAACAGCATAAATTCTGTATTAGGAAATATGAACTCATCAGAAATAAAGGAAATAAACCGCAATGCATACATTTTTTATAAAGTATTTGATTGTTTTACAAAAAAAAGCACTATTTTTCGCGGTATTAGATTGAAAGACCAGAGAAAGCTTATGCAGTATGATCAGAAGTGGAAAAAAAGGCGTAAGCATTTAAACAGCATGTTTTTGACTGGAATGTGTCTCGTTTACCTGTGATCCGATCGAGCAAAAGGTGTCTTATTACCGTGTAAACAGGGCAGCATCAGTCATGTTAAATTCGCCGTTTCCCTCTGACACTGCGTAGTAATCCTAGCCTTTCTCATAGTAATCCTCATGAACTAGGCCATGTGCGGTGCGCGACAGCCTTGAAGAAGCCGCGCGATGCAGCACGCAGGCGCGCAATGAGGAAAAACAGACTGACTGCATCAGAAATGCGCTCATATTATTGCGCAATGATAAGAAATAATATAGATCGCGCCACCAAACACATAAAAACGAAAGTAACGACCGTGGTTTAAAAAATGTAAGAAGTAGAAAGTACAGATATTTGTGTAAAAATGTAAGAAGTAAAAGTAAAAAGTAGTCAAAAAAATTAGTAGTGGAGTAAAGTACTGATACCCGAAAAAACTACTTAAGTACAGTAACGAAGTATTTGTACTTCGTTACTTCCCATCTCTGGCTAAATTATAAATAGGCTACGATATTACCATGGTTTTGCTTTCTACAAAGATGCTAGATTTAACATTATAAATGCATATTATGTTATATAAATAACCCCAATAATGTTAAAAATACAATAAATTAATAAATTCCATTATATTTAATATTTATTATGGATGACGATGATGATGGCAGTGATCATATATAATTACGCTCTCAAAAATAAAGATACGAGGGTGGTACCTTTTCAAAAGGTACACGTTTGTAACTAAAGGGTCTTTATTAATACCTCAGGAGTATGTACTAGTACCTAAAAAGAAAAAATACGTACCTCTTGACAATTTCAGGTTCTAATAGACACCTTTGAGGTACCAATATGGACCCTTTAAATACTAATGTGTACCTTTTGATAAGGTACTACCTCAGTGACAGCTTTCGTACCTTTATTTCTGAGAGTGTACGGTATTCAGTTTCACGTAATTAGATTATGATTATGGAAAATTATGGATTACGATACATCACAAAATTTACAAATTGAAGAAAGCACTTTAACATAGGCCACATTTAAAATTGAAAATAATAATAATAATAATAAAATAATAATATAAATAATAATAATACATTTAAAAACCTAATTTGAGCAGAACATCAAAAATTATTTGATTATTTGATTGAAATAGTTGAGAATAGCTGGAATAAATTATTAAAGGGACAGTTCACACCAAAATTTTAAATAAATTCTGTCATCATTTACTCATCCTTCACTTGTTTCAAACCCTTATTTGTTTCTTTCTTCCATTGAACACAAAAGAAGATACTTTAAAAAATGCTGAAAACCTGTAACCATTGACATACATAGTTGTTTTTCCTACTATGGAAGTCTATGGTTACAGGTTTTCATCTTGCTCCAAAATATCTTCTATTATATTCAACAGTACAAAGAATCTCATAAAGGTTTGAAACCACACGAGGGTAAGTAAATAGTGAGTAAATATTTATTTTTAGGCGAACAATCTCATTCATAGCAATATTTCATTCAAGCTCATCTTATCAACAAACCACTGAAGAAGGGTCCCACAATGGCACACTGAAAAACGTTTTATTGAATTTACTAAAAATATTTTAAGGTAACTAGTTGCAAACAATTAATATGGGCTGAATTTAAACAAATAAATGAAGTTGAACATTAATAAAATGAATTAGCAAATTGTTTGCAACCACTTGCCTTACAAAGGATTTTATAAACTAAATATAAAAAGCAATTGCAATATCCACAATTAATGAATGAACTCATATTGAAAATATTAATATAAGAATCGTTTCTAAATAATTATATTGTAGATGCAAAAAATCCTGAATTATTTTTGTTTATTCAACAAAATATTGACACAATTTTTAAAGCGTTTATTGAAAGCTAAATAATAAATATGCTATGATAATACCATGGTATTATTTTCTACAAAGATGCTGACATTATAAATGCATATAATGTTACATAAATAACCTCAATAATGTTAACAATTCAATAAATGAATAAATACAATTATATTTAATATTTATTAAGGATGATGATGAAGATGATGATAGTGATCATATATAGTTGCAGTATTCAGTTTCAGGTAAAAAGTGCAACATTTTATATTTTTGGAGTCTTAATATAACATAACTGGCTACAATAAAAATTTGGATTATGGATAAGAGAAAATTATGGGTTTATGATACACAAAACTAACAACTTAAAGAAAGCATCGTAACATAGGCCACATTTAAAACTGAACAACTGAATAAATAAATAAATAAATAAAACTAATTTGAGCAGAAAATCTAAAGTTATTTGATTATTTGATTGAAATTGTTGAGAATAACTGGAATAAATATTAAAGGGACAGTTCACAGCAAAATTTAAATCCTGTCATCATTTACTCATCCTTTACTTGTTTCAAACCCTTATTCATTTCTTTTGTTGAACACAAAAAAGACACTATGACATACATAGTAGTTGTTTTCCTGTGGTTACAGGTTTTCATCTTCCAAAATATCTTCTTTTATGTTCATAACAAAGCTTTGAAACCACATGAGGGTAAATAAATATTGAGTACATTTTCATTTTTTTATTGAACAATCCCTTTAAATCGAATTGCAGTGGTGTAAAGTAACAAATTACAAATACTCAAATTACTGTAATTGAGTAGTTTTTCTCCGAAATTGTAATTTACTAAGTAGTTTTAAACATGTGTACTTTTACTTTCCCTTGAGTACATTTTTAGTGCAGTATCGATACTTTTACTCCACTACTTTCCTTCAACCTGCAGTCACTACTATATATTTTTTTGTCTATGAGGATTAGAAAAATCAGTCCTGTGATTCCTGTCAAATCAAATCGTACATAGAAGATAAATTGCATCATAATGAACTACCTCAAGACATGAGCGATTTATAATGGCAGCAAACTGTTTGGAAGCATTAAAAGTGGTCAAGAAGATGTCCAATATCTTTACACGCATTGACCCAGAGACTGTTTAGATGCATGTCACTTTCAAGAGTTCACACTTAACTGATGATTGATAATAAAACTTGTTTGGCATGCTGTCCAGGGAGAGAGCCCTGAGCTTGTAAGATCCTCGAGCCCTGGGCTCCCTCCCGTTTGGGGAGTTTGAGCTCAGGTAGACCTCGATAAACTCCCCCGCCGTTTTCTAGCTCAATGGTGGAAATGGATGACTGAGGAGAAGAGTGTTTGCTTAGAGCTTGACTATGGTATCAATTTTGTGTGTTCAATTTACTTAGGGTGAGAGTTATTTGGACTGTGGGAGGAAACCGGGGAACCCGGGGAAAACCCACACGAGCACAGCGAGAACAAGCAAAACTCCACACAGAAATATCGTCTGATTTAGTAGGGACTTAAACCAGCGGCATTCTTGCTGTGAGGGAACAGTGGTAATCACTGGGCTGCCGTGTCGCCCATCTAAAAAGGAGGGAAAGTAGAGGTGGGTGCAGGGGTTCTTCAAGACGAAAATATTGAGATAAGAAAACTCTGGTTATTTATAGTAAGTTAGGAGTCATCTGATTGGATAATCGATCATAGGCTAATGCAGGAACAGCTGAGAACAATCATAAGCACGTGATCCTCTCGAAATTTGTTTATACATAAACTTCACGATGAGAAGATGGCAGATGTTTACTGTTTGACAACCGAAATGGCCTTAAACACCCAGCAGGCACAAAACGTCAACTTGACGTCAGATTGACGTTGTACCCCAACATCGTGGAGACATTGCATTTTGGTTGAAAATGAAAATCGGGTTGACATCAGAACCCAAAGTCAGAACCCAATGTCCAACCTAAAATCAACCCAATATCAACGTCTAATGATGTTACAGCTTGACGTGTGGACGTTACCACTATGACGTCTATCAGACGTTGGATTTTGGTTTCCATACCTGACGAATAAATGTCAGTATTTGACATCAATATGACGTTGGTTTAAGATGTTGGATTTTGGTCATTTTCTAACACAACCTAAAATCAACCAAATATCAACGTCATTTGACGTTGTTATTGGACATCAAAATAACATCCTTAGACGCTGACTAGACATTGAATTTTGGTCACCCGACATCACAACCTAAATCTAACCTAATATTAACATCTTATGATGTTGTGTGCCTGCTGGGCAATAACTAAATGCACTACAGAATGTTACGTTTACACACATCCTCAAATTAGATGTACCTGTAAATGCCTCAGTCTTTTACAGCATAATACTCACTACTCTTGAGTACTTTTGAAAGGTCTATTTTTTACTCATACTTTGAGTAATATTTACAACAGATACTTTTACTCTACTTGCACTATATTTTTAGGCAAGTAATTGTACTTTTACTTGAGTATGATTTTTCAGTACTCTTTCCACCACTGCCGAACTGTAACATCGCAGTATTTCATTCAAGCTTATCTTATTGCATTGTATGAAATCTAATGAATGCATTAAATATGCATCATCAACAAATGCGTGGGACCACTGAAAAAGGGTCCCACAATGGCACACTGAAAACAAAATACAGGCAGTGCAGAATTATTAGGCAAATGAGTATTTTGACCACGTCATCCTCTTTATGCATGTTGTCTTACTCCAAGCTGTAAAGGCTTGAAAGCCTACTACCAATTAAGCATATTAGGTGATGTGCATCTCTGTAATGAGAAGGGGTGTGGTCTAATGACATCAACACCCTATATCAGGTGTGGATAATTATTAGGCAACTTATTTCCTTAGGCAAAATGGGTCAAAAGAAGGACTTGACAGGCTCCGAAAAGTCAAAAATAGTGAGATATCTTGCAGAGGGATGCAGCACTCTTAAAATTGCCAAGCTTCTGAAGCGTGATCATCGAACAATCAAGCGTTTCATTCAAAATAGTCAACAGGGTCGCAAGAAGCGTGTGGAAAAACCAAGGTGCAAAATAAACTGAGAACTGAACCATGAACTGAGAAAAGTCAAGCTTGCAGCTGCCAAGATGTCACTTGCCACCAGTTTTGCCATATTTCAGAGCTGCAACATCACTGGAGTGCCCAAAAGCACAAGGTGTGCAATACTCAGAGACATGGCCAAGGTAAGAAAGGCTGAAAAACCACCACCACTGAACAAGACACACAAGCTGAAACGTCAAGACTGGGCCAAGAAATATCTCAAGACTGATTTTTCTAAGGTTTTATGGACTGATGAAATGAGAGTGAGTCTTGATGGGCCAGATGGATGGGCCCGTGGCTGGATCGGTAAAGAGCAGAGAGCTCCAGTCCAACTCAGACGCCAGCAAGGTGGAGGTGGAGTACTGGTTTGGGCTGGTATCATCAAAGATGAGCTTGTGGGGCCTTTTCGGGTTGAGGATGGAGTCAAGCTCAACTCCCAGTCC
>LR812524.1:67926406-67943906 GCA_903798195.1 Danio kyathit | reverse complement strand
CAAACCCTTAAAAATAAATGAATGAATGAAGTATTAATTTCAAGTTAAAAAAAACAATTGGTGGTATAAACCTGATTTTTAATAAAAACAAATAAAATATTTGCTATTCTGACCAATTATTAAATAAATAAAATATATTAATTCATAAAAATAAAAAAAATGTATAAAAATAAACAAATTAATTAATTAATTAAATAAAATGCTCTAAATTATCTTTTATTTTAATTTGGAAGAAATATTATCAGACCTTTATAAAACAAAACAGTTATTTTACTGTTATTATTTATTTATTGCTATTTTAACTTTTACCCAAACCCTTTGGAAACAATAAATAAACTTAACTTTAGCTTTTGTAATAAAAAAAATGTACATTTTATTTTAAAATTATTATAAAATCATAATTGCAATTAATATTCAACTTTTTTTTTACAGTGTAGAACAAAACAGGTTATTTTACTTATTTATTGTTATTTTAACTTTTACCCAAACCCTTGAAAATAAATGTATGAATAAAGTATATATATATATATATGTTATTCTGACCAAATAAATTAATTAAATAAATAAAATGCTCTAAATTATCTTTTTTATTATTTGGAAGAAATGTTATCAGACCTTTATAAAACAAAACTGTTATTTTATTACTTATTTATTGTTATTTTAACTTTTACCCAAACCCTTTGGAAACAAAAAAATAAACAATAAATTTGTGATAATAAATGTGTACATTTTATTTTAATATTATTATAAAATCATAATTGCAATTAATATCTAACACAGTTTTCCATCCTTTGTGATTCATGTTTTTATTTTTGCCTATTTATTTATGCTTTTGAATTGCATTATGGGATCTTGATCTTTCTAACAATAACTTCTAACCTTAAAAAAGTAAATAAAATAAAAAAGTGACTATTATTACCACTTTTAATAGTGTAAAGTGATATATTGTCTGGGTTGGTGTTGTATATTACGTAACTAATACCTTGTAAAAAACCATCAGTACATTCTGTTATTTTACACACTCTATATTATTTAATATACATTATATTATCTAAACTACAAAAATGTCAGTAAAAGTCACTTTGTTAAACATTATTAATCAACAGAGCAGAGATCAACATCCTATAATGCAGTTCACAACCATAAATACACACTTGTGAATCACAAAATATGGAAACTGTTCATTAACAGATCATTTTTACAGTATATTTATATGTTCAAATAATGTTCATTATAATTTTATTACACTTTTTAATATCGTTAAATTATCAATGTGCATTTATTTACTGTATTAATTTCAATAGTACAATTGAAGACTTCAGATGCAAAAAGCTCTAAGTCCCGTCTGAATTTTCCTTAGAAAATTCACCTTTTTCTCAGCCTCCTTTGTTTATGTTGAGATATTTCACTTTAAGGACTAGGTAAAGGACTTATACTTTGCCATAAAAGTGATATTACTGAACATACACACACACATTTAGAGGTGTTTGCATCTAAAATCTTCAATTGTACATTCATTATTTATGTATTTTCCCTTTGCGGTGAACGTGGTGTGATTTTATCAGATCCATCCTCAAAGTGTTTGTGTGCTCTGTTTTGGTAAGAGGTGCAGGAATTCTGTTGCCGTAACCTCAGTGCTGTAACCTCAAGCAAACCTGTTGTTATATAAATATACATTATGTACCCTGTGCCTCTAGTTACCTCGGGGCCGTGAAATGGGTGTTAACCAGCAACACCGTCTCTTCCTAAAGAAGTGTTTACAAATCTGTTCCCTACTTAAAACCTTTAAAACAAGCCTTGAGAGCAAACAGAGCTGCGAGCTTCAGAGGTGAACACAGATCTGGAGCGTCATTGTTTTCATCCCCAGAGAAACAACATTTATTATGAGCAGAGCCGAATGAGGCAGATCCATTACACCATCATCACTTTCATCCTAAAGGTTAGACCCAGTGGTTTCATATATACCACAGCCATGCCATGTTCTTTGACCTGAGCAAATGTAAAGTTTGAAAAAATGTTTTGTTCTGGTGGGACAACCTCTGCTTATAAAAAATATGTTTTATATCATCCTTAGAAGCAAGTAAAACAATCCTTAAATCATTGAAGGGTTTGTTCAGAGTCTCTCTTCTTGATATTATTACTGTAACTATTTGCACCACCCTACCTCATTCATTTTCCTTCGGCTTAGTCCCTTATTTATCAGGGGTCCCCACAGCGGAATGAACTGCCAACTATTCCACCATATGTTTTTTTTTCAGCGGATGTCCTTCCAGCCGCAACCCAGTACTGAAAAACACCCATACACACTCACATTCACACACACTCATACACTACAGCCAATTTAGTTTAATCAATCCACCTATAGTGTTTTAGAATGTGGGGGAAACCGGAGCACCCAGCACCCACGCCAACAAGGGGAGAACATGCAAACTCCACACAAAAATGCCAACTGGCCCAGCCGGGACTCGAACTAGCAGCCTTCTTGCTGTAAGGCGGCATTTCTTACCACGGAGCCATCGATTTTGTCACATTAACACATGTGAAAACTTCTTAATGGATGTTTGACAATTGATCTCAAGCAAAGGTTTGTAGGTACATGACAAAAAATGCTTTTCATACTTGAGTTTTTGTCTTATTTCTAGTCCAAATATCTTAAAGGTGCAGTATGTAAGTTTGACACCCAGTGGTTGAACTAGGTATTGCACTCCTGGATCATAATAAAAGTACGCTGGGATGCCAGATTGTGTACAGGAGCGAGTGATTTAAACCATGTTCTAAATAAAAGCCACGACACGCGATAGAGGGAATATTTTCCATATTAAAAGGAGTTTTTGTCCTAACCAACACCTCGAATTGATATATTAGAAATGGCTTCTATTTCTCACAGCTGAACAACAGAAACCTATGACAGCTAGATCACCTCAGGTAAGCCTTGTGTGCTTTATTCTGTGCTAAATGCTAACAATGCGAGTTTGAATGCATTTTACATGGCATTTGTTGCCATATACTGAAAGCAGAAAGTTCACCTCAGATCTTGAAAATACAATAAACCGTCTGAAATTTAACTTTAAAACTAAACACATATGAGTGATTCAGCATCTACATTGATGTTAAAGTGGGTTAACATGTATTAAATAGATTTTAAACCTTACCGTTTCGTGAGCGAGTGCATATTCTGTGCTTCTGAAAGGCTGTATTTACATTTCTGCCGTGTTTCGTCTGGTGCAAACAGCCAAATAGCTGATCACTGCCTCTCTCGTCACAGCGTGTTGTTAGGACACGCGGTTACAATGTAACCTGCTCACCTAATGTTTACGTTCGTAATATTTATGTAATTTGCTAATTAATAACCTCATGTGGAACTGCATCTGTCTCCCATACTGTTCTTTTTGGTCACGGACGCACGCTTTCAGAGTCTTTCTGAATGAATGAATGAAATACGCTGTTTTCCAACAAGGCAACCCAGGGTGCTGACATATAATTGGCTAAACTGGCATCGTGCATATGAAATTTATCTAAACAAAGACCGCGTTCCGGCACGGAAAACCCATTTTCAAAGCAGAATATCTGACTTCAGCATTGTTTTTCAGTTAAACAAGTATGTTCACTTGGGATGTTTCTTAAATATCTGCACACATATTATGGTATTTTTATGCTTTAGAAGAGTCAAAAACTTACATACAGCACCTTTAAAATTCGTAAATAAAGAATTATTATCATAATTTTCAACCCAGGCCAAAACATACCCCTATATACATTACTGGAGAGCGTCAAATACATCCCACACTCTCAGAAAGAAAGATACAGGAGCGGTCACTGGGGCAGTACCTTTTCAAAAGGTACAAATTTGTACCTGAAGGGTTTATAATGGTACCTTAAAGGTATTTTTAGGTATATTTAAGTATTAATATGCACCTTTTAGGTACCACTGTGGACTCTTTGGGTACAAGTATGTATCTTTTAAAAAAAGGTACTGCCCCAGTGACAGCTCCTGTACCTTTATTTCTGGGAGTGCAGGAGATACGTTTTTTTGCAGTTTTTTTTTTCTCGAATCCACCAGAGGCTGCTGTGTATGCTTATTGAAATCTCAAATCTCTCTCGCAAGTGCTATTTGCCCCTGCTGTTCTCACGTAAACCCCCCAGACCCACTGTCCTCCTTCCCTAAACCCAACTGATAAGGTTTTAAAAAGCACCGCTCGACCATCACCCACCCACTTCCCTAAACCCAACCGACAGTTTTAAAAATCCAGAAAAAGTAAAGGCCTTGCCTGATTTTTACCATGTTCTCACACTGTTGTTAATTTTATTTTTTGGCTTTTGTTTTTGTCTTACCCGCTTTCTGGCACTGTTCTTTGCCAAACTCAGACCCCATCATTGTGGTCAACACCTCTCTGCATCTCAATTCCCCAACGTACATGGCGAGCTAACTGGACAAACTGGTAACTGAAAAGCCTGAAAGCCGTCCATATGGAGGTAAGCGGTCAGCTAGTAAGCGTGAAAAGGAACGACATAATACCGCCCCGTAGCGTTCGTTTTAAAGACAAAATGCAGCCATACGTACTTCTGGATACATAATTTGCGATCTCCAGAAATGGATACAGGGCTACGTTTTCAGAATCAGCCTATCGTGAGTATTTTCTAGACAAATATTTTTTCTAGTAAGTCATTTACAAGACATTGGGTCTCATTGACTAATTATTGGGTACGTTTTTTGGCATTTATGCGTACATTTGAACTTCTAATTCACAACATGTATGCACATGAGTTTGTTCGCAAAGTACACATAAAATCAAAACTAACCATACTGGTCTTGTTAGCTTGCATTGCTAGTTTTGTGGTGAACAATTCATCTGTGCATGTCATTAGAAAAAAAAAAAAGTTTGCCCTTGTAAACTTTAATTGAAATCTGAAAATGCACTTCCTGTTTGTTTTCAGCTGAATTCTCAGATTACTTCTGTCTGAGGTAGTGGGCGTGGCTAACATACTTAACCACGCCCCTTCAGCTTTGGCAACAAACAGAAATGGTGAGAAGTAGGTGTCTGTTAGGTTGTAATAACTCTTCTAAAACACTTTTCCCGATATTTCTGAATGAAATGCCTACACTCAAAAAAATAACTCAAAATAACTTAATTGAGGGCAAGATTCCCATTCAATAAATTTGTTTAGCACCAACTAAAAAAAACTATTTACACAATAAACGCAATTGAGTTGTCAACATGATTGTATCAAATAAAAGCTTAATTACATTTGTATTTTTATTTAACTTAAACTCAAAGGTCTGACAATATCATGTATGACTATTATGTGTTTTACATTTCAAAGTCTTTAGTTTAATTTAAAGTTTTCCTAAATGAACTAAAAGAGCCATTTTAAGCATATTTTATGAGTTGCATATTTCATATTACAAATCTCAGAAGTAATTTTAGGACAGTTACTGCTCACTGAGCAAAGCAACAAACATTTTTGCTAATTAAGCTGCAACACCCAAAGCATGGGCGCTTCTGCAAGGTGCTAATCTCAAAACTCAAAGCGTTACACGAAACTCTTCTAAATCTAACTCTTCTTCAAACTAAAGCGATGATTAAACTCTAACAAGTCTTTCTATTAACTGTAAACACCTAAGATTACTTTTATTGTCAACGTTTCCCTCTCCCACACAAAGCATGTTGGAAACTACAAATCCCCCAACCTGGGGTGCGTTTCCCAAACAACGACGTAACTTGCGGCTGAACTATCATAGTACGATGCATCGTTTGGGGAAAGAACGATGTAGTGACGAGTGTTTCCCAAAACCCCTAGTTTCTCTGTCGCAGATCCTTCGCTTGAACCACGTTAGTTATAACGTAAAACGCCCATAATGATGCTCTAAACGGGGTGGAGTAACTACTTTAGAGAACAACCCCATCATTTCTTTGTGCAAATTATATTGTTTTACACAAACACGCATTTAAAATAAAATCCAATATTAGTTTTGGTAAAAACATGCACTCGCTTTCCATATTAAATAACATATAAGTAAATGGCACATATAGAGCCTGTGTTTGCTTTACTAATATTATTGAGAAGTTGAACATTACATATTCTATTCTAAAACATAAAATCACTTACAAAAGCTAACACTATTCTAATATCATATATAAATCATATAAATAAATAAATAAATAAATAAATAATGAGGCGATTTATTATAAATATATTTAATTTAATAATAATATTAATGATGATGATGATGATGATGATGATTATTATTTAGGATATTGTTTATTTATTTTTAAAAAATTACAATTTGACACATGCAAACCACAGCAGAAAGTTCTAACCAACAGACCCATGTCATATACAGCAGAGAAACTTAATAAATAACCCACTATAAAATAAAGAATTAACGTGTGCTGTGTTTTTTATTTTCACAAGCTTTGGAGACGTAACATAATTTCCGTTTTTAAATATACCTATAGTTTTCGCCATGAGGCTGTGTTCAAAATGATATCAATGTTTTCAAAGTGCACCGCGAAGGGAGCACAATTGTAAACAAGATCGCTAAAACTGAACTGTAAAAATACTTTGAAAGCAAATTACACCTAAGAGAGATGACTTTAATGCTTTTTTATTATTAATAATTCCAACTTTGAATGTTAGAATGTTCTAAATGAATAGGGCATAGGGGGGATAAGTGGGAATAGAACACAGCCAGGAACTATGCTTTTAACTACAGCTCCAGAGGTGTCGTTTCAAGTGCTCAAGTTTGCGACGCAGTTTGCGAATGTTCGTTGGAGCGATGGATTTGGGAAACAGCAAATCAAAGAACTATGTTTGTAACGACGGAACTTGCGAACTTAGTTGCCTAACGATGGTTTTGGGAAACGCACCCCAGGTAGTTGGACCAACACAATTTCTTTATGTTGTCCCAACACAAAACGCTTAAGTTAATTTAATGGTTTACAAATTTAATTGGACTGAACATAAAACAAATAATTTCCCAGAGATGGGTTGCGGCTGGAAGGGCATCCGCTGCGTAAAAACGTGCTGGATAAGTTGGCGGTTCATTCCGCTGTGGCGACCCCGGATTAATAAAGGGACTAAGCCGAAAAGAAAATGAATGAATGAATAAAACAAATAAACAGGTCAAAGAAATGACAAGAATTGTGTTGTTTCAGCGCATTTTAAACAGGTAGTTTGAACAAGCAGCAGTAATCAGTTTTTGAGTGTATTTTTCTACATCCAATCAGCTCACAGTAGAACAAAAATAAGCAACGCCCACTGTTTACTCATTTAATATTCAGCTTTTCTAGGAACTGTGTCACAATACGAAAAAAAAAAAAAAAAAAGCGGTCGCAGCTTCTGGTTCATGATTTTAAACTCGTTTTTCATTCATTCATTCATTCATTCATTTTCTTTTCGGCTTAGTCCCTTTATTAATCAGGGGTCGCCTGTTAGTGAATTTGGAGTCTTCTAAAAATGAGCATCTGAATTCACAAGGTTAGTAATTTGCATAATACACACCCACACCAGCTCCATATAAGGGCTTTTAGCAAAGCGGCACAAATTATAAGAAGGCAGGAAGAGACAATTATGGCAACGAAACAAAAGAAAAATAATTTTAATGATAATAAAGGTTTTCCCAGTGATGGGTTGCAGCTGGAAGGGCATCCGCTGCATTAAAACATATGCTGGATAAGTTGGCGGTTCATTCATATTAATAAAGGGACTAAGCCGAAAAGAAAATGAATGAATGAATGAAAATGATTGTTGCACTGACCGGAGAGCACTTTCTAAACGTTGTTGTACATGTGACAATGATAATAAAGATCTAATCTATTCTATTATTATTAAGAACTTTGTTGAAATTATAGCCAAAGTTCTGAGATTGTTGAATGTTGGCGTTTTTTACCTGTATGTTAGTTTTTATACACTCACCGGCTTTATTAGGTACGCCTTACTAGTATCGAGTTGGACCACCTTTTGCCTTCAGAACTGCCTTAATCCTTTGTGGCATAGATTCAACAAGGTATTGGAAATATTCCTCCGAGATTTTACTCCATATTGACATGATAGCATCACACAGTTGCTGCAGATTTGTCGGCTGCACATCCATGATGCGAATCTCCCGTTCCACCACATCCCAGAGGTGCTCTATTGGATTGAGCTCTGGTGACTGTAGAGCCCATTTGAGTACAGTGAACTCATTGTCATGTTGAAAAAAACAGTCTGAGATAATTTGCGCAGCGATATCCTGCTGGAAGTAGCCATCAGAAGATGGGTACACTGTGGTCATAAAGGGATGGACATGGTCAACAACAATACTCAAGTAGGCTGTAGCGTTGACACGAGGCTCAATTGGTACTAATGAGCCCAAAGTGTGCCAAGAAAATATCCCCCACACTATTACACCACCACCACCAGCAGCCTGAACCGTTGATTCAAGGCAGGATGGATCCATGCTTTCATGTTGTTGACACCAAATTCTGACCCTACCATCTGAATGTCGCAGCAGAAATCGAGACTCATCAGACCAGGCAACGTTTCTCCAATCTTCTATTGTCCAGTTTTGATGATATTGTCCTGTCTTTATCTGACAGGAGTGGCACCCGGTGTGGTCTTCTGCTGCTGTAGCCCATCCGCCTCAAGGTTGGACTAGTTGTGTGTTCAGAGAAGCTCTTCTGCAGACCTCGGTTGTAACGAGTGGTTATTTGAGTTACTGTTGCCTTCCTATCAGCTGGAACCAGTCTGGCCATTCTCCTCTGACCTTTGGCATCAATTTGCGCCTACAGAACTGCCGCTCACTGGATATTTTCCTAGAGATGGTTGTGCGTGAAAATCCCAGTAGATCAGCAGTTTCTGAAATACTCAGACCAGCCCGTCTGGCACCAACAACCATGCCACGTTCAAAGACACTTAAATCCCCTTTCTTCCCTTTTCTGATGCTCGGTTTCAACTGCAGCAGATCATCTTGACCATGTCTACATGCCAGTTTCAAGGTTTACCTGTTAAATTTTTCTGTTATACTGTTCCCACAGTATATGTTTTTCTTTTTTAATGTGTTTTTTATGACTATTTTATTTAGTTTTTTAGGGCAATGGTATTTGTAGCAGAAAAGGACCCTCCACATCAAATGCTGATAAAAATAATTGTGTTCAATGGGGGAAGAAAGTTTTTTTTTTTACTTAGACAATTAAAAAGAACTTATTTTAGAGTAGTAATCATGATACCATGAAGCTGTGATATTTATATCCAAGGTTATCATACTGTTATATGTTATATATCTGTTATATCTGTTATACCGGCCCATGCCTAGTGGGCAGTAAAGCAAAGGAGTCATCGAGTGGTAAGGAGGATAAACGAGAAAATAACAGGCCTGAAGCAAGAGGCAGAAAAAGCAGCAGTGGTTTGGCGCTCACGGTGATGGAGCGAGAGCTTTTCTGTGCCACTCGGGAACCCGGTGCCCAGATTGCACAACGCCAAAAACAACACAGCATTTGGCAGAACCGGCAAACGTTCATCCCAACATCCCGGTGACATGGGCCGCCTGGCAGACTCTCACACCACTGGAGCTCCAACCCAGCTTTATGAAGACCCTGCCGCTTATTATTTCTGTTAGCAGGCGTTTCTTCTCGCTCTCCACAGATGGTTCTGCTCAGACGGAGCGTGTTTGCTTTACTTAAGAGCCGCTTTGCCAAATAATGGTGTGATATTTTTCCTCAGCGACTCTTCCTCATCCAGTCAGTCTGCGTTTTTGTGTTGGTGGAAGTAATGCCTTTTAGCATGTTCTTGTTTGCCTTTTCTGTTTATTATTTTTTGTTTAATTTTTTTCAGTATTTAAACAAAAAGTTAAAGTTAAGTTGGTCATTAAAAAGAGTTAGCTCAGGCTTGTAAAAATAAATTAACATCCTTAAAATGGTCAAAGGTCAATTTAAAGTCATCATAGCTTCAAAATTGAGTCTTCTTATTTTTATATGCATATAGTAGTGCTTGTTATAAACAATGTAGCCTATCATTGCACTTCATTATTTTGTAAAAATTCATTTGCCCTCATTTTTTATCAAACACCATAACCTTCCCTTCCCCCTCGAAAGTATTTTTCTTCATTTCTGGTCACATGGAATGCCTTTAGGGCGGAGCTATCAGTCAATTAGAGCGGGACTATTAGGCATTTAGGGAAGGATTATCAGTCTTTTAAGGCAGGACTATTAGTCCTTTAGGGCGGAGCTAACAGACATTTAGGGTGGAGCTATCAGTCATTTAAGGCGGAGCTATTAGTCATTTATGGTGGAGCTATTAGTCCTTTAGGGTGGAATCAGTCCTTTGGGATGGGGCTATTAGTAATTTAGGGCGGAGCTATTAGTTATTTAGAGTGGAACTATCAGTCCTTTATGTTGGAGTTATTGGTCATTTAGGATGGAACAATCAATCCTTTGGAGCGGAGTTATTAGTCATTTAGGGCAGGACTATTAGTCATTTAAGGTGGAACTATCAGTCCTTTAGGGCGGGGCTATTAGACATTTAGAGTGGAACAATCAGTACTTTTAGGCAGGGCTTTTAGTCCTTTTGGGCGGAGTTAACAGTCATTTAGGGCGGGACTCTCAGCCTTTTAGAGTGGCACTATTAGTGCTTTAGGGTGGAACAATCAGTCTTTTGGGGCGGGGTTATTAGTCATTTTGGGCAGAGCTATCAGTCCTTTAGGGCGGAGGTATTTATCATTTAGGGTGGAACTATTAGTCCTTTAGGGGGGAGCTATCAGTCATTTAGGGCGGGATTCTCAGTCCTTTAGGGTCGGACTATTAGTCCTTTAGGGAGGAACAATCAGTCCTTTGGGGGAACTGTTTAGGGTGGATCTATCAGCTCTTAAGGGCGGGGCTATTAGTAATTTAGGGTGGAGCTATTAGTTACTTAGAGTGGAGCTATCAGTCCTTTGAAGCAGGGCTATTAGTCATTTTGGGTGGAACAATCAGTACTTTGGGTCGAGGCTATTAGTAATTTAGGATAGAGCTATTATTTGTTTAGAGTGGAGCTATCAGTCATAGGGCGGGGCTATTACAATCAGTACTTTGGGGCGGGGTTATTAGTAATTTAAGGCGGAGCTATCAGTCATTTAGGGTGGGCTATCAGGGAGTGTCTTGTTCCTGCTCTCCTTTTGTCCACTCGTCAATTGTCTGTTTCATTTTGTTAGCAACACCCATCTTCCATCAATAAAAATAGTTCCCAAATGATAAAATTAAGCACCGCCCTCCAATTTGTTTTGTTTTCAATTGAATGTACATCATGATATCGGGAAAAAGGACAATCTTAACTTCCGTTTCATGCTGACTGTAATTGTAGAGTTGACGGTTAAGTGGAGAGGAAGATGCTTAAGGGATTGTTGATTAATATTTAACCTAATGAAAAATAATTTATCTACACAACAACAGTGTGAACTTTCAGAAAGACTCATTTGGTCATTAACTTCTGAATGCAATATTATGCAAACACCTGAGGTGAGTTGATTCTCTTCATGACAGAATTGCAGATTAACCAGTGGCTGCTTATCCAATATGACAGGAAATTAAAGTCTATGTGCGCCGGAAGTTGCTGCAGACTTTTATCTCAGTATAATGACGCATTTTCAACAGAGACTGAATATTAAGTAGGGGGCGGGGTTTTATTTTTGTGTTCCTCCTCTCATATGTCACCCAATCAGTCAATCCGAATCAGTTTTATTGCCAAGTGTGCTTCACACACACACAAGGAATTTGTTTTGGCAACAGAAGCTTCCAGTGTACATAAAGTGACAAGTGACAACACAAAATTAAATATGAGAAAAGAAAAAGGCGCTAAACATTAAACAGAGATGCAGTAAGCCAAAAATATCTGGATGTTGAATTGTATGTACAGATATGTTGTAAATATACAGGTTATAAGGTGCTGTGTACCAATGTGAATGGAGAAAGTATTGCATTGTATATTGTTATAAGGTGCTGTGTACAAGTGCGTATGAGAAAGTATTGCTCGTTTATTGCACAGTAGGGGAATATTTAACTGTTCATGAGGTAGATGGCCTGAGGAAAGAAACTTTTCCTATGTCTGGCTGTTTTTGTGCTTGGTGCTCTGTAGCGCCGACCAGACGGTAACAGTCAAACAGGTAATGTGCTGGGTGCGAGGCGTCCAGAGTGATTTTGCGAGCCCATTTACTCACTCTGGAGGAGTACAGTTCTTGACGTGTAGGAAGGGCAGTGCCAGTGATTCGTTCAGCAGTCCGGAGTATTCGCTGTAGTCTACGGAGGTCAGTTTTGGCAGCTGAGCTGAACCAGACGGTGATTGAAGTGCAGAGGATGGATTGAATGACAGCTGAGCAGAACTGTACGAGCAGCTCCTGTGGCAGGTTGAACTTCCTCAGCTGACGAAGGAAGTACAGTCTCTGCTGGGCTTTCTTCACAATAGAGTCTATATGAATGTCCCACTTCAGATCCTGAGAGATGGTGGTGCCCAGGAACCTGAATGACTCTACTGCCGCTACAGTGCTGTTCATGATGGTGAGGGGGGGAGTGCAGGGGGGTTTCTCCTAAAGTCCACTATCATCTCCACTGTTTTGAGCATGTTCAGCTCCAGGTTGTTGTATCTGCACCATAAAGCCAGCCGCTCCACCTCCTGTCTGCATGCAGACTCGTCACCGTTCAGGATGAGGCCAATAACAGTAGTGCCATCAGCAAACTTCAAGAGCTTAATGGAGGGGTCTTTTGAGGTGCAGTCGTTGGTGTACAGGGAGAAAAGCAGTGGGGATAAAACACATCCCTGGGGGGCACCAATGATGTGATTTTGCCCATTCTGACTAGCTGCTGTTGATCTGTCAGAAAGCTGGTGATCCATTGACAGACAGAGCTGGGGACAGACAGCTGGATCAGTTTGTTCTCGAGCAGTGATGGTACGATGGTGTTAAAGGCAGAACTGAATCCACAAACAGTATCCTTGCGTAGTTCCCTGGTTTGTCCAGATGTCGTAGGGTATAATGCAGTCCCATGTTGACTGCATCATCCACAGACCGGTTTGCTCTATAGGCAAACTGCAGGGGGTCCAGCAAAGGTCCAGTGATGTCCTTCAGATATGCTAGCACCAGTCTTTCGAATGACTTCATGGCCACAGATGTTAGGGCAACAGGTCTGTAGTCATTGAGTCCTGTGATATTTGGTTTCTTTGCTATTGGGATGATGGTGGAGCATTTGAAGCAGGATGGAACTGATGTCTTCAGAGAAGGACAGCTGTTCTATGGTCAGATTTTCATTAAAGATGACCAAAACTAACATTTTCTTTCAGTGTATTAACTTTTACACATTAATTGTCCACCTTAAGGCTAATGAGCATTATTTCATGACTTTAAATTGGAAATAAATGTGGGTGATGATGTGACAGGATGACTGACAGGACCCCTAACTTAACAACTGAATTAATGAGTATGTCCTAAAGCTTGCATACTCTTCTGTTACACACTCAAAAGCACATACTTTTTCTCCACAAAAAGAGTAGATACTTTTAGGATGTAGTCTGAGTATGGGAATTGGGACATAGCACATGTTCCCTGCATTTTCTCAGCTGTTTTTTTAAACGGGTCTATGATTTTCATAAACATATTTCCCTGTCGTCTAGACAACTGTATTACAGATTTCATCCGATACACGGCTAAAAATGTCACTGGGGATTGTTCTCTCCTGTGGGTGTTTTCCCAGGCGCTCGTGTCGTAAAACATCTTTTGTGTATGGCCTGTATTCTGTCTGTGACAGCACAACAATGGGGAAATTCCCTACTATTTTCTTCTGGATGTAATAATAGTCAGTGGAGGAGGAGAACAGCAGTTCTTGCTAATGTCAACCACAAACACACTGCAAAAATGCTTTTCTTAGAGTCTAAACATCTAAATATTCTTAAATCAAGAAGTATTTTATACACTTTAAAACGTTTCTGTATTTTTGTGAATCACAAGTGTTTTGTTTTTATTAATGGTTGTGAATTGCATTATGGGATGTTGATCTCTGCTCTCTAGACTTTTGATGTTGACAATATGACTCTACAGTTTAACAAAGTGACTTTTATTGACATTTTCATAGTTTGAGATAATATAATGTATAAGAAATAATTTATAGAGAGAAATAAGTGTGTGAAAATAACAAAAAAATGTGCTGGCAGTTTATTACAAGGTTTTTACAGCTCAATATACAACATCAACACAGACAATATAGCACTTTAAACTATTCCAAATGTTCATAAAAGTGACTTTTCAAGCTAAAATGTTGTTGGAAAAGGTGCCATAATGTAAATCAAAAGCATAAACAAAACAAAAAATAAAAACATGGATTACAAAATATGAATAACTGCTAATTTACGCATATTTTTTAAAGTGTAGATAAGTAAAAATATTGTTTGTGTTTTAGATATAATAATAAAAAAGCAAAACAATCTAAAAATTATCTTGTTTTCGGGTTGAATTAAGATTATTTTGCTTACCCTATTGGCAGATTATTAGCTTGTTTTATGAAAAAAACTCTTACTTTGGACTCATTATAAGACAAAAACAACGTTTTACAAGTGTTTTCCATTTATTTATGGTTGTGAATTGCATTATAGGATGTTGATCTCTGATCTTTTGATGCTTAAAATTCAACTTTACAGTTTAGCAAAGTGACTTTTAATGACATTTTAGTAGTTTAAAATAATATCTAGAGAAATAAGTCTGTAAAATAACAGAAAATGTGATGGTAGTTTAATACAAGGTGTTTGTAGCGCAATATACAACACCAACCCAGACAATATAGTACTACAAACTGTTAAAAATGTGTTCATAAAAGTCACTTTTTGAACTTTTCAAGGTTAAAAGTTGTTGTAAGAAAGATCAAGATCACATAATGCAATTCAAAAGCAGAAAAAAAATTACAGTTTTTCCCATTTGTTTACACACAATTACTTGTACTTCAGACACAATGACTACAACATGTAACTGATGCACCAAGCCCCTGAACCAATTCTGCTAAACTCGAAGCACAATTTCTGCTTTACACTCAAATTGCAGATTTAAAACACACTTTTTTCAAAACACTACACACAATTCTCTGCATTTGACACAATTTTCATGCAGAAAATGTCTTGTTTTCACATGGAGCGCACTGTCATTCAAAATTGTAAAGTCAGTTGTCCTCCTTTACATACTAACTCATCGCATAGGTAAACACCGGTCACACATAATCGCAGTTTAGAAATCAGAGCTCATCTCATATTCTCCATTTCTCAACCCTATTGAGGATTTTTTTTCTGCCTGGGGATGGAAAGTGTATGACCGAAATCCACACTCTTTTTAAAATGTATTTATTTATTTTTTACTGTAACTGTATTCTGTAAATACTTCGGTTGATGGCATATATAGACCCCATTATGTGCAACTTTGTGTTGGTTGGGATGTACACTGTTTTTGTGGGAAAAATACAGTAAAATATATTTGGTACTGTGTATTTGTGTGTTTTGTATAAAAACAATATTCTGAAATATTTTACAATGCACTTCTGTTGGCCTATGTACTGTCTGCAGTAATTGTAACACCGAACAAAAAAAGGCTCACAGTAAGTCATTACGTATGATGAATGGAGAAGAAGTGGTCATAGTGTGTTACATTAAGCACATCAGTGTTCAAAGGGTTATTATAAATGTCTATTCATGTGATGGCTTGTGTGTGTCATTTGAAAACAAAACACCATTATGAGAAGAAAGTACATTGTTTTGAATGTAAAGTTTCATTTTGCACGAGAATTGAAGGGTTTTGCCCAATGTGTGTGTGTTTTGTGATTTGTGTGTAGAGATCTGACAATATGAGACTAATATGCTTTCAGAAAATGTGTGTAAACAATTGGGAAATACAGAAAACTGCTAGTTTATGAATATTTCTTTTAGTGTAGACAAGTAAAAAAAAAAATACTGGTTTGGTTTCAGAAATAATAAGTCAAAATTAAGTGGGTTTTTCTACCAGGGGAGTAAGAAAAAATATCTTGTTTTCAGTTTGAAACAAGATTATTTCACTTACTCCATTGGCAGATTATTTGCTTGTTTTATGTAAAAACTCACTTAGTTTGGACTCATTATTTCTGAAAACAAAACAATATTTTTTTATTTGTCTATAAAATGTCTCTTAATTAAGGAATGTTTGACATCTGGACTAGAAACAAGACAAAAGCGAAGTAGAAAAGCTTTTGCAGTGCAGCACAATGATGCTGTTTTTGAGGGAAAATTGAGAAGGTATGGGTTCAGTAATGAAAGTAAACATGACATAAATCTAAAATACTTTTGTTCAGTAACTACACTGGAAAACATATCTGCTAATGAATAGTTTGCTTATTTTGTGATTCACAAGTGTTTATTTATGGTTGTGAATTGCATTATGGGATGATGATTTCTACAGGGTCGACGTTTTATGTTGAAAATTCCACTCTACAGTTTAACAAAGTGACTTTTATTGACATTTGAGTAGTTTGAGATAAGAAATGATATATAGAGAAAGTCTGTAAAATAACAGAAAATGTACTGCCAGTTTATTACAAGGTTTTTGCAGCAAAATAATCAACACCAACACAGACAATATATCACTTTAAACTATTAAAATGCTCATAAAAATCACTTTTTTTTTTACTTTTCAAGGTTAAATGTTATTGAAAGAAAGACCAAGGTGCCATAATGCAATTCAAAAGCAGAAATAAATGGGGAAAATAAAACATAAAAACATGAATCACAAAGTACTGATAATTTACCAATATCTTTTACAGTGTAGACAAGTAAAATATTGTTGATTTCAGAAATAATAAGTCAAAATTTTGTGGGTTCTTCCTTAAAAGAAATTAAAATAATCTAATAGTGGGGTAAGAAAAAATCTTGTTTTCAGGTTGAAATAAGATTATTTTGTTTACCCCATTGACAGATTATTAGCTTGTTTTACAAACAAACTCACTTAATTTGGACTCACTATTTCTGAAAAGAAAACAATATATTTTATTTATATTTAGAAAATGCTTCGTAATTAAGGCATGTTTGATATCTGGAGTAGAAAGAAGACATAAATGAAATGGAAAAGCTTTTGCAGTGCAGCACAATGATGCTTTTACTTTGATGCTTTTTCTACACTGTTAAAATTATCTGTTAATGAACAGCTTCCATATTTTGTGATGCACAAGTGTTTATTTATGGTTGAGAATTGCATTATAGGATGTTTATGGGATGTTCTGCAGGGTCGACGTTTTATGTTGAAAATTCAACTCTACAGTTTAACAAAGTGACTTTTATTGACATTTTAGTAGTTTGAGATAATATAATGCTAAAGAAATGATATATAGAGAAAATCTGTACAATAACAGAAAATGTACTGGGGGTTTATTACAAGGTTTTTGCAGCAAAATAATCAACACCAACACAGACAATAAATCACTTTTTTTAATTAAAAAAGTTCATAAAAGTCACTTTTTTTTACTTTTCAAGGTTAAAAGTTATTGGATGAAGGATC
>LR812524.1:67786406-67923906 GCA_903798195.1 Danio kyathit | reverse complement strand
ATATATAAAACATTCATTATAAAAATTCATTATATACTGTATATACACTCACTGGCCACTAGGTACACCTATCCAACTGCATTCATTCATTCATTCATTTTCTTGTCGGCTTTGTCCCTTGCGGGGTCGCCACAGTGGAATGAACCACCTATCCAACTGCATGTTAACACAATTTTCTAATCAGCCAATCACATGGCAGCAACTCAATGCATTTAGGCATGTAGACATGGTCAAGACGATCTGCTGCATTCCAAACTGAGCATCAGAATGGGGAAGAAACAGGATTTAAGTGACTTTAAAGGTGGCTTGGTTGTTGGTGCCAGACGGGCTGGTCTGAGTATTTCAGAAACTGCTGATCTACTGGGATTTTCACGCACAACCATCTCGAGGGTTTACAGAGAATGGTCTGAAAGAGAGAAAATATCCAGTGAGCGGCAGTTCTGTAGGCACAAATGCCTTGTTGATTCCAGAGGTCAGAGTAGAATGGCCAGACTGGTTCCAGCTGATAGAAAGGCAACAGTAACTCAAATAACCACTTGTTACAACCGAGGTCTGCAGAAGAGCCCTGGTCTGATGAGTCTCCATTTCTGCTGCAGCATTCAGATGGTAGGGTCAGAATTTGGCATCAACAACATGCAAGCATGGAGCTAGTGGTGGTGGTGTAATGGTGAGGGGGATATTTTCTTGGCACACTTTGGGCCCATTAGCACCAATTGAGCATCGTGTCAATGCCACAGCCTACCTGAGTATTGGTACTAGTAAGGTGTACCTAATAAAGTGGCCAGTATAAGTCCTATGACTCTTATATTTTTTTTACATATTTATTTGATGACGGTGAATTTGATGTCAATTTTACATCAAGTTAATCAATTGACATCAAATCGATCTGCATTTTTTATTTGTTTTTGTCATGACAACAGGGGTCTCAAACTCAACTTCTAGAGGACCACAGCTCTGATCTGCTTCTAATAATATTAAAAAAATTGGATTATCTGGATCTGGAGTGTTTAATTAGGGATGAAGTATACAGTGTAAAGCTGCTAAAATACAGTCTGAGATCAATGGTTTAAAGTATCAACCGTTAATATGCAAAACACCTTCATGCTAACGTCTTCATTTCGGAAAGTGCATATGAGTAAATGTGTCGGTGCTCTTTGGATAAGGGATTCAAAAAGATAAACAAAATCAAAAGTCCTAGCACTCGAAAAGTGAAAAAATATATAAAAATACTTTATTAACATGGTTATTATTTTAAAAACAGGACTTTTGTGCACAGTGATGGACAATAGGGCTATTTTTATAATATTAGCAGTGTAAACATGTTTTTGTCAAGGTGCCCGCTGGGATACTTCTAACAAACAAGAGAGAAATAAGGTAGCAGTGTATGTATTATTAAAAAAAGCTTTTCAAGAGTTCACACTTAGCTGATGATTGATTATAAAGCAAGTTTGGCATGCTGTCCCGGGAGAGAGCCCTGAGTTCAAAAAGTCCTTGAGCCCTGGGCTCCCTCCCGTTTGCAGGGAAAGAAGGGAGCTTTGAGCTCAGGTAGATCTCGAGAACTCCCCCTTTTTGATAAGAGCTGATGACAGAAAATGATTGTTATAAAGAGACATGCTGCTGGATGAGAGTTTGACTAGTGCTAAATTTAGATTGATCAATTCACTTGTAGTGCATGTTCTTGGAATGTGGGAGGAAACGGGAGAACCTGGGGGAAACCCACGGGAGCACGGGAAGAACATGCTAACTTCGCACAGAAACGACAGCCGGCCAGTTTAAGGACTAGAACCAGTGACGTTCTTGCTGTGAGGCAACAGTGTTAATCACTGGGCCACCGTGCCACCCTATAAAGGTAAAGGTGAAGGAGTAGGGGTGGAAGGGGGGATTCTTCAAATCGAAGATGACTGTAGTGAGAAACCCCTGGCTCTTTATAGTGGGTTAGGAATCGTCTGATTGGTGGATCATACATTAGTTAATGCAGAACCAGCCTTGTTCAATCATAATCACGTGATCCTCTCGAAATTTGTTTAAATAAACTTCACTTATTTTAGTTTGTATTCACAAAAAGTCCAGGTGTTTTTTGTATGAAATGCAACACTCCAAATGCACACCAAATGAGGAAATACCACACATGTTGATCTGAAATACTTTTTTTCCTGTGTGGTTTTGTAGGCAGACCAGTTTTGAATTGATATGCTTGTATGCAGGGATGGGCAGTATTTATAATACATGTGTTTCAAATAATACGTATTTTAAATGCAAAATCGTATTTTGTAATTTGTATTGGATTGGGGTTAAGAAAATGAGATTATATTTTGTATCAAAATACTTCAGTGTCTTGTATTTTGTATTTTTAAAATACTGTAAAATACTTTGTATGAAGTCTACATGGTGACTTCATAAAAACGCGGCCTCACATTGATGTTTTCTCAAATTTGTTAGCACAAGTATTAGTAAGTTTTAGATGGATTGCTGATGTAGATGCTAAGAAAATAAGACAAACAACGAACAAATAAGTCCTACAGTGGCGATTCCTACAACACTTAATTTTTCTGTTTAAAATGCCAGTAGCTGATCTGCAGGTGCTCTTTATAGTTGATGAAGAGGAAAGATGTTAAAGTGGCACAATACAGTATATGAGACACAAATATTTAATAATACCCCAGTCTATACAGTTAGGTCAAAAACTCAAGACTCCTTTTACACAGCAGCAGGATGTATATGAAGAGTTTAGAGTTCATTTGCAAAAACAGATACCTCCATTTTTTAGAGATATCATTACTAAAACTGGAGATGTTAGTAGTTTTCAGAAATCATGTTTTTACATTAAGTACGAAAGATTTCAATTGCAAAAAAGTAGATTTATTTAAGTGAAGTTTATTTATAAACTAATTTCGAGAGGATCACGTGCTTGTGATTGCTAGCGGCTGGACCCACATTATCCAAATCACCATGCACCAATCAGATGATCCCTAAGCTACTATAAATACCCCGGGTTTCATATCACCGCTATCTTCGCTTGAAGAATCCCCCCTTCCACCCCTCCTCCTCCTCTTTTTAGATGGGTGACACGGTGGCCCAGCGCTTAGCGCTGTTGCCTCACAGCAAGAATGTCAATGGTTCTAGGCTTTACCAAACCAGCGGGGATTTTCTGTGCGGAGTTTGCATGTTCTCCCCATGCTTACGTGGGTTTTCCCCGGGTCCTCCGGTTTCCTCCCACCGATTAAAAACATGCAACCTAAGATATTGATTAATCAACACTATAGACTTGCTCACTATCTAGTACCTATCTCGTTAAAGAGAACTACTATTTGCTCTTCAATCACTACGATGGGGGAGTTCTCGAGATCTACCTGAGCTAGATCTCCCCTCTCGCCTTGCAACGGGAGGGAGCCCCGGGCTCGAGGATCTCATGAGCTCAGGGCTCTCTCCCGGGACAGCATGCCAAACAAGCTTTATAATTAATCATCAGCTAAGTGAACTCTTGAAAGCAAATTATGTGAACCATGTGAACCGCGCTCAGGCCCACCTCTTCCAACCGGGCCAGGGCCGGCCAAGTGAACTGTGCCTGAGCCCGGTTCAGAGCACTCACACTTCTCAAACGATCCGGGAAACGGGCCTGGGCATAGTTCGGATAGCAAAGTGTGAGTACGCCCTAAGACTCTGGATTGCCCTTATACATCTGTTTGCTCCCGTGTTGACCATTGCATGCCTGACCATTCAAAAAAACCTGAATTTGGATCCGCACCACCGTTGTCAGCGTCACTTCCCCATTACAATATAGATGCAACATATATTTCAAAATGTATCAAAGAGTTTATATATCAATATGATGACATAGCTTATATTTATGAGGTCCATGGAATGTTTCCAGGATTTGATGAATAGGCTACTTTATAATAGTATATTTATTATGGCTGACAATAATACATATTCATATTAATAATAAGAATTAATCTGCCACGTTTTTGAACTGTGCAGAGCTGTAGCTGCTTAATTTAGACCTACTATGCTACAATACTGGTCATTATCATAGTACTTGGAGAGACAATTTTTTTCTGAGGTGGTACTTGGTGAAAAAAGTTCAAGAACCACTGGTCTACAGACAAACCACTGTTATACAACGACTTGCTAATTAACCTAACTTTACCCTAACTAACCTAGTTAAGCCTTTAAATGTCACTTTAAGCTGTATAGAAGTGTCTTGAAAAATATCTAGTCTAATATTATTTACTGTCATCATGGCAAAGATAAAATAAATCAGCTATTAGAAATGAGTTATTAAAACTATTATGATTAGAAATGTGTTGAAAAAAATCTTCTTTACATTAAACAGAAATTGGGGAAAAACATTCAGGAGAACTGATAATCCTGACTCTAAATTGTTTGCAACCACTTGCCTTAAAAAAAAAAAGAAATTAGTAAATCCAATGAATTTTTTTTTCAGTGTAGGTTTTCGGGGTGTAATTGGTCTGTAATAACAGTGAACCTGACAAAACTGTGGGTCAGCAAGAGGGAAAGGTCACACAGAGGTCATCGGCTCAGAGCATTAATAAAGATCTTAAAAAGAGCCTGGTCAGAATGAGCTGATTTGTGAAGAAACGCCTGAGGTGTGAAAGAAACCAGAGGAGGGAAAGACCGACTTACACTATTTCTGTTCTCACACTGGAGGCTGGGCAGGGCAGGGCAGGTGAGCGGGGCGTTCGGCGCTTCTCTACGCCTGCGGGGACGAGAGAACAACAAAAAAACAGACATTCTGCGCATTTCCTCTGCTGTTCGCCAACTGGCTCTAGGCTGAAGATTTCCCAAAGCCTGCGATGAGAAAACTCCTCCCACCAGAGCCTCCCAAATCATGAGAACCTGCAGACTTTCTCCTCACTTTCACCTGGAATGACAAACCATGATAGAGTTGTTTCAGACAAGAAGAAACAAAAATACTATGGTAATTTATAGTAAACACTGTAGCGTTTTTGAGCCATTCTGTTGACCTTATTTTTCACTTGTGTTGGGACAACATGAAGGAATTGTGTGGAACGCAGCATTTTTACAGTGCACACTTCTTCTTCTTACAACCTAAAACCAGTGAAAATCACTAAATAAAATAAGTTAGTTTAGCTCATAATTTAAAAAAAAGACTTACTGTCATTTACATACGGTGGCTCAGTGGTTAGCACTATTACCTCACAGCAAGAAGGTCGCTGGTACGAGTCCAGGCTGGGTCAGTTGGCATTTCTGTGTGGAGTTTGGATGTTCTCCCCGTATTGGTGTGGGTTTTCTCCAGGTGCTCCGGTTTCCCCCACTTTCCAAACACATGCGCTATAGGTGAATTGGTTGAACTAAATTGGTCGTAGTGAGAGCGTGTGTGTGAGTGAGTGTGTATGGGTGTTTCCCAGTACTGAGTTGCAGCTGGAAGAGCATCCACAGCGAAAAAACATATGCTGGAATAGTTGGTGGTTCATTCCGCTGTGGCGACCCCTGATAAATAAGGGACTAAGGCGAAGGAAAATGAATGAATAAATGAAAATCAATAAATGAAGTAAGTTAGTTGACTCATCATTTACAAAACGTTGCTTTCACTTAATGAAAAAGAGTTATGGCAACTTATAAACTGATTATATAAAGCAGAACTCAAACCGAATGAGTTATGAATGAATTAATTCATGTTTGTGTGTTAACTGTAATGCTTTAGGTTAATTTCATTGATTTAACTGAGTTTGGTCTGTAGCAGACTACAAATTAAATAAGATTACAAATAAATATACTGTAAAAAATGTGTTTTTTTACTTTACATGTTTATGTTGCTTTACCTTATTTTAATAAGTTTACTAAGTCCAATAAGTCCAAGCACCTGAAAAGCAAAAAAACTATATAAAAAGTCTTTATTAAGGCAACGCAGTGGCGCAGTAGGTAGTGCTGTTGCCTCACAGCAAGAACGTCGCTGGGTCGCAGGTTCGAACCTCGGCTGGGCTGGGTCAGTTGGCGTTTCTGTGTGGAGTTTGCATGTTCTCCCTGCGTTCGCGTGGGTTTCCTCCGGGTGCTCCGGTTTCCCCCACAGTCCAAAGACATGCAGTACAGGTGAATTGGGTAAGCTAAATTGTCCATAGTGTATGAGTGTGAATGTGTGTGTGGAAGTTCCCGGAGATGGGTTGCGGCTGGAAGGGCATCCGCTGCGTAAAATCGAGCTGGATAAGTTGCCGGTTCATTCCGCTGTGGCGACCCCGCAAGGGACAAAGCTGACAAGAAAATGAATGAATGAAAGTCTTTATTAACATATTATTTTATTTAAAAAAAAAAGCACTATTGTGCACCGCGATGGACAATAGGGCTATTTTTAAAATAGTAGCAGTGTAAACATGTTTTTGTCAAGGTGCACACTGGGATACGTCTAATAAACAAGAGAGAAATAAGGTTTTTGAACTATTTTGTTGACCTTATTTTTCACGTACACTCAAACAATGACTTGTTCAAACTGCTTATTTAAAATGAGCTGAAACAACACAGTTTTTTGAAGCCAACTTAATTGTTTTATGTTCAATCTACTTAAATTTGTAAAAAACGATTAATTTAACTTAATCGATTTGTGTTACTTTGACTTAATGAAAAAGAGTTATGGTAACTCATAAACTGATTATATTAATCAGAACTCAAGCCAAATGATTTTTTTTGTGTTAACTGTAATGCTTTAAGTTAATTTAATTTATTTAATTTAGTTTTTTGTCTGTAGCAGACTACAAATTAAATAAGATTACAAATAAATACACTGTAAAAAATGTTGTTTTTTTATTTTAAATTTTTATGTTGCTTTACCTTATTTTAATAAGTTAATCAGGTTTCGACTACATTTTTTTAAGTTGTACGAAGTTTAACTTAATATTTTTAGTCAGTTTGATTAATGCAAGTTGAGACGACAGCCTGATCTCACGAGGAAATGTAACTATTTTACACTTTGTCAGTTTAGTGGCTAATTCGTACAAGTTCAGTTATCCGGAAATGTAGATTTTAAAAAGGAGGCGTTGCATCAAACCCCGCCCCCAAACCTAACAGTGGGGGATGAGCAAGTCGTACTAAATTGTACAACTGGGATTGTACGAATTCATTTGAATTAGCCACTAAATCAAAAAGTTACGAATCGCCATGAGATCATTTCGGAGATGACTAGACAACTTTATTTGATTCAACTAAACATTTAAGGCAGCAAGATTTTATTTTACAGTGTACACTTAAAAATAAAGGTTCTTTATTGATATCAGTGGTTAAAAACTATATGAGCGGCCACAGCCATTGGAATCTTTTTGGCTCGAGACTTCCAGTCTTATTCACTTCCATTGATTTTTAGACGTTAAAAACAGCTCGTTATGCTGCTTGATGTTGCAAACTGATATTTTTTTATTATAATATTCTACTTATGTATAGACATGAACATGCTTGTATGCAGAGCAAGGGTGTGAATGAGTGTGTATGGGTGTTTCCCAGTACTGGGTTACAGCTGGAAGGGCATCCGCTGTGTAAAAAACATATGCTGGAATAGTTGACGGTTCATTCTGCTGTGGCGACCCCTGATAAATAAGGGAGTAAGCCGAAATAAAATAAAATCAGTAAATGAAGTAAGTTAGTTAACGCATCATTTTAAAAAGAAATTTACTTTGACTTAATGAAAAAGAGTTATGGTAACTCATAAACGGATTATATTAAGCAGAACTCAAACTGAATGAGTTAAGAGTTAATTAATTAAATGTTTTGTGTTAACTGTAATGCTTTAAGTTAATTTCATTTATTTAATTTAGTTTTTTGTCTCTAGCAGACTACAAAGTAAATAAGATTACAAATAAATACACTGTAAAAAATGTTATGTTGTTATTTTATTTAACATTTTTATGTTGCTTTACCTTATTTTAATAAGTTAATCAGGTTTGAACTACTTTTTTTTAAGTTGTACAAAGTTTAACTTAATATTTTTAGTCAATTTGATTGATGCAAGTTGAGATGACAGCCTGATCTCACGAGGAAATGTAACTATTTACATTTTGTCAGTTAAGTGTACGAGCTCAGAGTTCAGTCATGTACAATTTTAAAAAGGAGGCGTGGCACCAAACCCCGCCCCCAAACCCAACCATCATTGGGGGATGAGCAAATCGTACTAAATTGTACAAATGGGATCGTACGAATTCATATGAATTAGCCACTTATTTAAAAAGTTACGAATCGCCGTGAGATCATTTCGGAGATGACTAGACAACTTTATTTGATTCAACTAAAACATATAAGGCAGCAAGATTTTATTTTACAGTGTACACTTAAAAATAAAGGTTCTTTATTGATATCAGTGGTTAAAAACTATATGAGCGGCCACAGCCATTGGAATCTTTTTGGCTCGAGACTTCCAGTCTTATTCACTTCCATTGATTTTTAGACTTAAAAGCGGGTCTTTATGCTGCTTGATGTTGCAAACTGATATATTTTATTATAATATTCTACTTATGTAAAGACATGAACACGCTTGTATGTAGAGCAAGCGTGTGAATGACTGTGTATGGGTGTTTCCCAGTACTGGGTTACAGCTGGAAGGGCATCCGCTGTGTAAAAAACATATGCTGGAATAGTTGACGGTTCATTCTGCTGTGGCAACCCCTGATAAATAAGGGAGTAAGCCGAAAGAAAATACAGTCAGTAAATGAAGTAAGTTAGTTAACGCATCATTTTAAAAAGAAATTTACTTTGACTTAATGAAAAAGAGTTATGGTAACTCATAAACTGATTATATTAAGCAGAACTCAAACTGAATGAGTTAAGAGTTAATTAATTCATTCATTAATAAAGAGTTAGTTAACATTTTGTCAGTTAAGTGGACGAGCTCAGAGTTCAGTCATGTACAATTTTAAAAAGGAGGAGTGGCACCAAACCCCGCCCCTAAAGCCAACCATCATTGGGGGACGAATTTATATGAATTAGCCACTTATTTAAAAAGTTACGAATCGCCATGAGATCATTTCGGAGATGACTAGGCAACTTTATTTGATTCAACTAAAACATTTAAGGCAGCAAGATTTTATTTTACAGTGTACACTTAATAATAAAGGTTCTTTATTGATATCAGTGGTTAAACCCTATATGAGCGGCCACAGCCATTGGAATCTTTTTGGCTCGAGACTTCCAGTCTTATTCACTTCCATTGATTTTTAGACTTAAAAGCGGGTCTTTATGCTGCTTCATATTGCAAACTGATATTCACTTCTTATATTATTCTACTCTTTATGCATTGTCATGTATGTAGAGCAGGTAATTTGAACTTTTTCTGACATTTAATATTCCTAGTCATTTCCCTAGTTGTCTACAACTGGGTGTGTTACAATACACCATAGTTTACTGCAGTAAAAACTAAAGTATGCTACAGTATTCATTACAGTTCACTATAGTTAATACTGGGTGTCACGGTGGCACAGTGGGTAGCACAATCGCCTCACAGCAAGAAGGTCCTGGTTCGAGCCTCGGCTGGGTCAGTTGGCATTTCTGTGTAGAGTTTGCATGTTCTCCCTCTGTTTCCTCCGGGTGCTCCAGTTTCCCCCACAGTCCAAACACATGCGCTAAGTGAATTGAATAAGCTCAATTCGTCACCTTGGAATTATAACGCCCCATTCACACGGGGCGTCAGCTTCAACGCTTCCCATTCACTTTGAATGGGTGACGTCAGGTGTTGCCGAACTGCATTGTGGATCCGTCGGCGCCGCTTCAGAGGCGTTGCTCGCTGCAGAAGTTGGGACATGCTCAACTTTTCAAGCGCCGACGGAAGCGTCAGCCAATCAGATCGCTGTATGCAAATACACCAGCTCCAACAGTGGCCTATTGCTGACTAATTTCATTGGCTGACGCTGCTATGACGATTGCGTCAGCCCCAACTTCAGACACGCCCTCTGTCAAGCGTTGACGCTGAAGCCCCGTGTGAATGGGCCGTAAGGTTCTGTCTGCGTTCTGAATGATTTTGAGATATCGAGCTTCAAAGTTTTTGCATTTTATAGCAAAACAGTATGTGTGAAACATTAGTTTTTTTAGATAAAAAGTCTTAAAATGTAAACAACATATAAAAAAACATCCCATAATGTAAATAAGTTGTCATTTAATAAGAATATGTCAATAACTCAATTTTGACAAAAATGTCAGATAGAACCTTATAATTCTAAGGTGACGAATTGTCTGTAGTGTATGTGTGAGAATGAATGTGTATGGGTGTTTCCCAGTAATGGGTTGTGGCCGGAAGGGCATGCGCTGCGTAAAGCAGATGTTGGAATAGTTGGTGGTTCATTCCACTGTGGCGACCCCTGATAAATAAGGGATTGAATTAATGTTCAAACAGTGCTGGGAATGGTCACGCTTCAGACTTTACACACGTGTGCGGCTGTGTGTGTGTGTGTGTGTGTGTGTCTCCAACAGTTTTATTACTCTGTCTGTGAGCAGAGATCCTGGACCGCCTGTCAAACCACATGTAATTTCAACTAGACTGCCATGATGACCAACACAATTTATAAATCCTTTAAAGTCTACTTATCTTATTTTAGGATTTGTCCTTTGTTCTTGGGCTTGAACCACACACTTAACAAATGCCATAAACCCTCATGTAGCATAAAGGTTTAATTCAACAGGAAAGTTCAACCAAAAAAATAAATGTACAGGCCATCCAGGATCTCACTTTTTTCTCCTTTGAAATTACATTATTTTCAGATATAAAGTGCTGTTTACTTGAGAGAAGATTATTTTTAACACGTCTTTAAACCTAATAGTTTTTAAAACAATTATTTTAATGACTAAATTCTTTTATCTTTGCCATGATGATACTATTTTACTATTAATTTTGCAAGATATTAGTGTTCAGCTTAAAGTGACATTTAAAAGCTTAACTAGTTGTTCTGTAGTCAGTCGAGGGGGAAATGCTAAAGGGGTTTTATAACATTGATCTAAATTATTTAGGGTGACGCAGTGGCGCAATAGGTAGTGCTGTCGCCTCACAGAAAGAAGGTCGCTGGTTCGAGCCTTGGCTGGGTCAGTTGGTGTTTCTGTGTGGAGTTTGCATGTTCTCCCTGTGTTCGTGTTGGTTTCTTTCGGGTGCTCCCGTTTCCCCCACAGTCCAAAGACATGCAGTACAGGTGAATTGGGTAAGCTAAATTGTTCATAGTGTATGAGTGTGAATGAGTTTGTATGGATGTTTCCCAGTGATGGGTTGCAGCTGGAAGGGCATCCGCTGCGTAAAACATGTGCTGGATAAGTTGGCGGTTCATTCCGCTGTGGCGACCCCTGATTAATAAAGGGACTAAGCCGAAAAGAATTGGACAAACACATTAAGATGATTTTTAATCAAATTTAAATGACATATTTTAACCCAACAGTTGGGTTAATATTTGACACAACATTTGGTTAAAACCGTTTATGCTTTAGTTGAAGGATTAAAAGTTTGTTAACAAATGGGAGTCCAGGTTTACTTCTGTTTCCAGCTTCCAGATGGCTGATTTATTATTAATAATTCCCCAATGCTGATAGGAATCCAATAACTTATCAATAATTCAGACTAGAGTGATCAAGATAACTGAAAACAGGACTAGTTAAAAGGCTTTAAGTGTTTAGGTCCTTCGGGTTATTGATATGCCATAAGGATGGTGACAATGACTAACGTCAGTAGCTTTGTTATTGAATGGATTCTGACACTTAAATGAAAGATTTGGTCATTGAGCAGCACTAAAAGTCCAAAGTTCACTCTCCATCATTTATTTTGTTGGATTTATATTGAATAAGTATTGGATTTCTTACCTTTTCGCATCTCTAGAAAGGCTTTCTTATGTGCAGTAGGTCAAGACGATGCAAGTTTGATTCTGTAGGAGAATATGAGAGTCTGTGAAAAATAAATAAATAGGTTTTAAATATTTAACAGGATTCTTAGAAATAAGTAGTATATAAAATAAAAGTTAAAAGTAAAAATCTATATACAGTTGAAGTCAGAATTATTAGCCCCCCTTTGATTTTTTTTTTTTTTTTAAATATTTCTCAAATGATGTTTAACAGAGCAAAGAAATTTTCACAGTATGTCTGATAATATTTTTTCTTCTTATTTGTTTTATTTTGGCTAGAATAAAAGCAGTTAAAATTTTTAATCACCATTTTAAGGTCAAAATTATTAGCCCCTTTAAGCAATATTTATTTTCGACTGTCTCCAGAACAAACCATCGTTATACAATTACCCTAATTACCCTAACCTGCTAGCCTAATTAACCTAGTTAAGCCTTTAAATGTCACTTTAAGGTGTAAACAAGTGTCCTGAAAATTATCTAGTCAAATATTATTTACTGTCATCATGGCAAAGATAAAATAAATCAGTTATTAGAAATGAGTTATTAAAACTATTATGTTTAGAAATGTGTTGAAGAAATCTGCTCTCCATTAAACAGAAATTGGAGGAAAAAAATAAACAGGGGGACTAATAATTTTGACTTCAACTGTATAATGTATGATACATATACAATAAAAATAACATGATAAATACAGTATATAAAAAATATAATACATTTAGGCCCAATCCCAATACGACCCCTTAGCCCTTCCCCTTACCCCTACTCCTTGTTTTGCGCATTCCCGTGAAGGAGTAGGGATGTCCCAATTCTCTTTAGCTTGAAAGCGTAGGGTTTAGGGGAAGGGGTAGATAGCCGTTCGAACGAAGATTTTTCAGGACAACACTCGAAACTAAGGGGTAAGAAAATTTCCCAGAATACACCAGCCACAGCTGCACCCGGAAGCCAGGAGATCCACAAATTAATATTTTTTGTCATTATTACCAATTTTTACAACAAACAAGCACGTTTGAATATATTCATAACCGCGTTCATGTTTTACCGTCATGCTTTTATAAAAAAAAAAAAAAAAAATCGCTAAATTAAAAACCGCTAAATTTGTCAATCTATAATCCATAATCATAACTCTTGTACAGCAGTCCCACAACATTCTGTCACTCGATGACACTGGAATACCCTGTCAGAAAAGTCTAGTGGCTGGGAATGAGCTTTTTACAGTGTCTGCTGTAATGTTAATGTTGTTTGGGTGTGTTTACATAGATGAATATGGCCACTGTGGAAATGCACAGTACAGTTACGATCTTATTGCCACATTATATCGTCATGATAACATGATATAAGCCTTCAGTGATTTCCTGAAGATAAATACCAAAAAATAACGCAACTGGAATAACTACAGCAGTCGTGATCGTCTGATCTCATATGAAGCAAGAAATCGCGATGACATATGATGATGTGTGCAGGTGCTGTAGTGCTGTCCCGTTTCTTAGGGGTAGATTTTGAAGCCCTTCCCCTTCACACTTGGTTTTAAGGGCCCAGGGGGAGGGGAACAAAAATAGAATTGGGATTGGGCCTTATTTAAACATTCAAAATATATCCTTCGAGGTTCTGAGTTAAAAAAAAATCAAACAATAACTAAGCAAATAAATAACCAAATGAAACCCTTTTAAATAAATAAGTTAATTAATTATTTATTAAAACAATAATATAAAATAATAAAAAACATTATTAATAAAATAATAAAAACATTTGAATATTTTGAGCTATGAAAGTTTAACAAAGTAACTAAAATAACAACTAACAATAACTAAGTAAATAAATATATGAATGAATAAATTATAAACAAATAAACAAACAAATAAATAATTAAAAATGTAATAATATTATAAAAACATTTTAATATTTTGAGCTATATGAAATATTAATAAAGTAAAATAAAATAACAACTAAAACATTTAAATGTATTATAAATAATAATAATAAAAAAAATAAAAAATAAAAAATATATATAGTTGAAGTCAGATTTATTATTTATTTCTGAACATAATAGTTACTATTAGAAATAATAACTCATTTCTAATAACTGATTTATTTTATCTTTGCCATGATGACAGTAAATAATATTTTACTAGATATTTTTCAAAACATACATACATATACAGCTGAAAGTGACATTTAAAGGCTTAACTAGGTTAATTAGGTTAACTAGGCAGGTTAGGGTAATTAGGCAAGTTATTGTATAACGATGGTTTGCTTTGTAGACTATCGAAACAAAAATTATAGCTTTAAGGGGCTAATAATTTTGACCCTAAAATGGGTTTAAAAAAATAAAAACTGCTTTTATTCTAGCCAAAATAAAACAAATAAGACTTTCTCCAGAAGAAAAAATATTATCAGACATACTGTGAAAATTTCCTTGCTCTGTTAAACATGATTTGGGAAATATTTAAAAAAGAAAAACAAATTCAAAGGGGGGCTAATAATTCTGACCTCAAATGTATAAGCAACAAACACACATACATGAAATCAAAACTATACAAAAATTAAGCTTTTTTCCATAAATATTTAAATTTACATATAATTTGCATCATATACACATATATTCTATATCTAAATATATATAAAAAATTATCAAATATATGCATGGGTGGATTTACAATATATATACTCACCGGCCACTTTATTAGGTACACCTTTCCAACTGCTTGTTAACGCAAATTTCTAATCAGCCAATCACATTGCAGCAACTCAATGCATTTAGACATGTAGACATGGTCAAGACTATCTGCTGCAGTTCAAACCGAGCATCAGAATGAGGAAGAAATGGGATTTAAGTGACTTTAAAGGTGGCATGGTTGTTGGTGCCAGACGGGCTGCTTATCTACTGGGATTTTCACGCACAACCATCTCTAGGGTTTACAGAGAACGGTCTGAAAAAGAGGAAATATCCAGTGAGTAATGAGTTCACTGTACTCAAATGGCCTACACAGTCACCAGAGCTCAATTCAATAGAGCACCTTTGGGATGTGGTGGAACGGGAGATTCACATCATGGATGTGCAGCCGACAAATCTGCAGCAACTGCATGATGCTATCATGTCAATATGGAGCAAAATCTCTGAGCAATTTTTCCAGTATCTTGTTGAATCTCTGCCACGAAGGATTAAGGCAGTTCTGAAGGCAAAATGGGGTCCAATCTTGTACTAGTAAGGTGTACCTAATAAAGTGGCCGGTGAGTGTACATAATAAATATACACACTACAATCACATATATATTTTGGATATGATTAATTTTTGCCCAGCACTGAACAAAATATAAAAATAGTTGAAAATAAAACAACAATGAATAAAACAAATCGAACATTTTAATTTCCTGTGTGGTCAAAATGTGTAGAACAAATAACACACACACACACACACACACACACACACACACACACAGATTTATCATAGCATTTCCCCAATATTAAAAGGCAATAGTATGGCATGTTTGTTGCACCCACTCCTAGTTTTCATAGTATTGTCTAACAGAATTCCTTAAATTGAGGTGTTGTTTAACAGAGCTTCTGCTAATGCCAGGACCTGCTGTATTGTTTGTTTAACAATTGCTTGAGCTTGAGCGCCTGTGGCCATGAGAAACGCCATCTTTCCCAGAGCCCCTCCTACATACAGCCGGCTTACAGAGCACAAACAAACAGAAACACAACGCTATTGAGAACAGCCTCTATTCATTTCCTAACAGTCGCCTCTGCCTGAGGCCTGGAGACACACACACACACACAGGTGAAATGACACTTCCATCATCAATTCTTGTTCAGTTTCTCCAGTGAACTTAAATATGTTCTTAGAACGTTGCACTTACGTTCCTGATACTTTATAAAATCCTACACACAAGGAATATGTTTTCATGACAGAAGTTTTTTTTACAGTGCAACAGAATGACAGTGACAAAAGGACAGAACAAAAAAGTAGGAAGAGAATCAAAACATACAATATGACAAATGTAAGGACTATTGTATAATGTATAAATATTGCATGTATTTATGTTTATTAATTTCTAAAATATGTAAACATTAAACAAACATTACATTTCATCATTTTGAAAATAATTAAGAAATTCGTTCACCTAAAATATTTCAGAAATACTAAGTGCTCTTTTATTGTACCAATACTTTCAGTAATATTAAAGGGATAGTTCACATTTATTTACTATTTCATCACCCTAAAGTGGTTTCCAAAAGTTCTGTTGAAGACAAAAGAAGATATTTTGAAGACCATTGACTTCCATTGTAGGAAAAATAGATACTATGGAAGTCAATGTTTCCAACATTCTTCAAAATATCTTCTTTTCATTCTTTGAGATAAGACTTGATCATCACACATTAACTCATATGAACTCCTAATATATTAGCAAATAAAATGACATTTAAATTTTAAATAATGCACAATAAATAAAAAATAATACAAAAAAGTAGGTAAAAAACAATGGAAGTCAATGGTCACAGGATTCCAACATTCTTCAAAATATCTTTTTTGCTCCTTAGAGATGAGACTCAATCATCACAAATGAACTCAGCTAAAATATTAAAATATTAGCAGATAAAACAAAAAATTCAAGTAAAATAATACACAATAAATAAATAGTAGGAAAAAATTATATGGAAGTCAATGGTTTCAGGTTTCCACCATTCTTCAAAATATCTTATTTTCCTTCTTAGAGAACTTAAACTTAAACTTAATCATCACAAATAAACTCAAATAAAATCCTAAAATATTAGCAAATAAAATGAACATTTAAAGTAAAATAAATAAATAATTAAATAATCGTTGGACAAAGTACTATGGAAGTCAATGGTTACAGATTTCCAAGATTCTTCAAAACATCTTCGATTTATTCTTAGAGATGAGAGTTGATCATCACAAATAAACTCAAATTAAATCCTAAAATAATAGCAAATAAAATGTATTTTAAACTTAAAATAATGCACAATAAATATGACAAAATAGTTGGAAAAAATACTATGGAAGTCAATGGATATTTATGTTTCCACCATTCTTCAAAATATATTCTGTTCATTCTTAGAGATGAGACTTGATCATCACAAATGAACTCAAATAAAATCCTAAAATATTAGCAAATAAAACGAACATTTAAAGTAAAATAATACACAACAAATAAATAAATAGTAGGAAAAAATACTATGGAAGTCAGTGGTTACAGGTTTCCACCATTCTTCAAAATATCTTCTTTTGATTCTTAAAGATGAGACTTGATCATCACAAATGAACATTTAAAGTAAAATAAATGAATAAATAAATAAATATAATAGTAGGAATAATTGTTATGAAAAGTCAATGGTTACAGGTTTCCACCATTCTTCAAAATATCTTCTTTTGAAAGAACCAAATGGAGGAAAAACTAGTGTAAATTTCTATAAATTCTATAAATATTCTGTAAATTTGGCAGGAGCACTGTGTCTGTTTAACGTGTCATCTGATCAATTCAGTCAGGTCGAAAAATAAAAAAAGCCTTCTTTTTCCATTATGTAGTTAATAACGAAAGATATATTACGTGACCTCGTGTGGTTTCCATGTCATTTCTCGCGTTTGTTTGGTTGTGAGATGTGGTTTGGACAAAGTTGTCTGTGATTCTTCCTATTTTAAAGTCATGCAGTGTTAACTCTTCTGTTGCTGATCCATCCTACAGTGTAAACACAGCACCGACAGAACGCTAACGCAGATAGTATCGCAGTGTGAAAACATTCGTGACACAACTACTTTGAAAATCATGCGGTCTGAACTCGGCATTAGAGAAACTTGTTCATGCTTTTATCAGCAGCAGGGTGGATTACTGTAACGGCCTCCTCACGGGCCTTCCCAAAAACACAGTCAGACAGTTGCAGCTCATCCAGAACGCTGCCGCCAGGATTCTGACCAGAACCAGGAAATCAGAGCACATCACACCTGTCCTCAGGTCTCTACACTGGCTCCCAGTCACATTCAGAATAGATTTTAAAGTATTATTACTTGTCTATAAATCACTAAATGGCCTAGGACCTCAATACATTACAGATATGCTCACTGAATACAAACCTAACAGATCACTCAGATCTTTAGGATCATACAAACTAGAAATTCCAAGAGTTAAGTCAAAGCAGGGTGAATCGGCCTTCAGCTACTAACAGCGCCCCCCGCTGCTGGAATCAGCTTTCAGAAATGATCAGGGGCCTCATGTATCAACTCTGCATATGCACAAAAACTTTGCGTACGGCAGATTTCACGCTCACGTTTGGATTTACTAACGATGAAATTAACGTGAGAATGTGCGTTGGTCCACGCCAACTTCATGTCTGGCGTACGCGTATATCTTGTGTGTGTTTGTTTTATTTCCAATGGCGACTCCTAGAGGCAATTATGTCTTTGAGCCGTGCAATGGCAGCTGTATGGGACGGGATCATCCGCATGTCTAAGCAGGTATACAAGGTTTCTATACCATGCAGTTGACCAGCCAAACATTGAAGCGCAATTTGCAGCGATCACCGGTTTTCCCAATGTAATCGGAGCGATCGACTGCACGCACATTGCTATAAAGGCGCCATCTAAAAACAAATTTGCATACGTTAATCGGAAACATTTCCATTCAATAAATGTGCAAATAATATGTGATGCTCAAATGCGCTTAACAAATATTTTAGCAAGGTGGCCTAGGTCAACCCATGATTAATTCATCCTCACAAACAGCATGGTTGGGATGAGGCTCCAAGGTAGTAGAGCGGGCGATTGGGCAGCTGAAATGCCGGTGGAGCTGCCTTGATAAGAGCGGAGGGGTGCTGCTATACCTAACAAAGTGTTCCTCTAATACATCTGTGTCTCCCACAGACACGGATACTACTCCAGACAGTAAAGCGTCGCACACAATTGAGGCAACTCTCTCCTAAAAGGGTGTTAGTTCAGCATCCCCTGTTCCCCCGCCTGTTCAGTCCACACTTTGACCGCTGTTCTCCTCTTAACCTGCACCTTTACATCAAACCATTTCTTTTTTAATTCACTCACAGTGCGATGTTCAGACCCCACTGCACTAACCGCGTCAGCTAAACTCTCCCACTCTATTTTTTTTCTTTTATTATTAATTCCGGAGGACAAACTTGCAAAAAAGGGTGCTTTCACATATGTGGTTCGGTTCATTTGGTCCGGACCAAAGGCAACAAATGATACATTGTAGCATTTCTCTGCCGTTTTGGGTCCCTTTCACACCACACTGATTGCTTTGGTCCGAACCAGCTGAAACGAACCAAAATGCAGTCATGTGACAAAATCTACATCACTCACTGGCCAGATGTTATTGAACGCATTTCCTAAACTGCTTTTCAATTGGTCAGAATTCACGTGGAACTACCGCAAATAAACAAACCGGCAGACACACAATGTCGCTGCGCTGGCTGACGCAGTATCCCTGGTCATAGTATACTATGTAGTTTGTACGCATCACTTTAGACAAACTATACATTTCGAGAATGAAGGGCGGCTGGGGCTGGAAAACAATGTTTTAATGCATTGCAATCGGCGAAAGCATTAGGAGAAGGCGTGAAATAATTTAGTTAAACTGCGTCATCTTTCGAAAATATCACCAATGATCCATCAGGTAATGTTTCTCCCTCCCTCTCTCCGGTAACACTTTATTTTGATGGTCCATTTGAGCATTAGTAGACTGTCTGCTTAATATCTGTTGACACTGACATTTAACAGTCCTTCAACAGACATTTAACTGACTATAAGAAACTTTGCAAGTACATGTCAATTTACACTAACCCTAACCCCAACCTAACAGTCTCCTTATAATCTAATGATAATTAGTTGCAATGTAACTTACATTCAACAAACGGACCATCAAAATAAAGTGTGACCCTCCCTCCCTCCCTCCCTCCCTCTCTCTCTCTCTGTTTAAAACTGTTGGTAAAGCGCTGTCAACAAATATTTTTCCTCCAAACCCCATAACGCCCCATTCACACGAGGCTTCAGCTTCAACGCTTGACAGAGGGCGTGTCTGAAGTTGGGGCTGACGCGATCGTCATAGCAGCGTCAGCCAATGAAATTAGTCAGCAATAGGCCACTGTTGGAGCTGGTGTATTTGCATACAGCGATCTGATTGGCTGACGCTTCCGTCGGCGCTTGAAAAGTTGAGCATGTCCCAACTTCTGCAGCGAGCAACGCCTCTGAAGCGGCGCCGACGGATCCACAATGCAGTTCGGCAACACCTGACGTCACCCATTCAAAGTGAATGGGAAGCGTTGAAGCTGACGCCCCGTGTGAATGGGGCGTAAGACAGCGCATCGCACTACGACAGCTGGATTAGTCCAAAAAGGCGCAGTACTTTTTGCGGTTGGGTCTGTTTTAGTTTGGATCACGTTCTCACCACAAACGAACCGCTCCAGGGTTTGTTTGAAAGCGTACCGAGACCACCTCTTCAAGCAGGTCTCAGTACGCATTTTTTGGTGCGCTTTTGGTGCGCACCCGAGTGCGATTGCTACGTTCTCACCTGCCCAAACGAACCGCACCAAGAGGGAAAACGAACTCTAGTGCGATTCAACCGAACTAAATAAGGCAGGTGTGAAAGCACCCTAACAGTTTTTCTCCGCTCTGCCTCCGATAGGAGCACCTCCAATTCACATTCTGTGAAGTTTCTCTTCTAGCTTGCTTTTGCCATTGCTTTTTTGTTTGGTTTTGCCAAAGTAAAGTCATTACCATATTCATACGGGGGAGTAGGTAGGGAGGGGTTTTGCGCTCGTGCACGTGCGCTCAGTTTCACGTTAATTCGGATGTACAAAGAGAATATTCATGGGATTCCGCGTACGCAGTGTCTCATACATAAGATTTTTTTTACTGCGTACGCACAGCTTTGTCCGTATGCAATGTTTTAGTATTAATTCAACGCAAGTCTTTGTACATGAGGCCCCTGATGTGCTCCAACATTAGGTACATTCAAATCAAGACTGAAAACACATGTGTTTAGCTGTGCCTTTACAGAATGAGCACTGTGCTACATCCCACAGATCGCACTATTGTGTCTTTCTTTTTCTTTTTCATTATTTTATAACCTGTTTTAGCACATTTTAATCTGTTTTTAATAACTTTTATCTGTTGTCTCTTTTATTCCAGTTTATGTAAAGCACTTTGAATTGCCACTGTGTATGAAATGTGCTAAATAAACTTGCCTTGATTCTTAGAGATGAGTACATATACAATAACACACATGTGAGAAAGTCATATAACAAAAAAGCTCATATTTGCATGAAATATACGGCATATATAAAAATCTACAGCATCTAACGTGAACAAACACGACAGAGGATGTTTTGCTGAACCCAAACATGACACATCCAGTCATGTTGCGTGAAGCTTCATTATATCCAGCGGCGTAATGGAGACAGTTAAATGTGCATTAGTCATGGCTGCTCCTTTAAGAGGAAAATATAATAAAAAAAAAAATCCCCCAGTACACGAGCCCTGGGGTCAGGTGCATTTTTGACTGCCGTGGGAAGCGCAAAATGAAATGTGTGAACGGATCTGTCTCACCTCTGGGGCTGGGCTGCCCTGAGAAACACACACACACACACACACTCGCACTTTCACACACTCCTGATCTGTCTGCTTGTGGATTATGCAGCTTTAAGATTAATCATCATTCATAGCAGCACCTTTGCACTAAAGTGGTGAAATTTTGAATGTGCGATATATATATTTTATTATTTAATTTTGCATATTTGTTTGGAAATAGATTTTTAATAGACATTTTATTTAATTAAATTCTGCATTTATATTTAATATGCATGGTATTAATTAATTAATTAAATAAATAGTATTTGCTAAATATCATTTAATACATTTGCAATTAACAAACAAACAAACAAACAAACATACAAATAAATAAAACAAACAAATTACATTTGTACTTTTGTAAACAATTACATTAATTAAATGTAATTAAATAAAAAATAATTTTAAATTAATTTAACTCTAAATAAAACACATAAAAATTAAAAGCTAAAAATTAAATTAAATCCACAATTAAACTGACAAACAAATGAATAGCAAACAAATAAATAAAACAAACAAAATTAAATTACATTAATTAAATAAAACATTTTTTAAATCAATTAAATAATAAATTTTATATAAAATACATAAAAATTAAAAGATAAAATTAAATTAACAAACAAACAAACAAACAAACAAATATAAAACAAACAAATAAATAAGCAAAATTAAACGTAATTAAATAAAAAAATGAAATGAAATTAAATAATAAATAAAAACTCAAAGTAAATACAATAAAATAAAATAAATATAAATTAAAAACTAAACATTAAATTAAATTAGAATTAATTAAAATTAAACAAACAATGAACAATTTGACAAACAAACAAATAAATAAAACAAGTGAATAAATAAACAAAATGAAATGAAATTAATTCAATTAAAATTCAATTAAATTGACAATTAAATTGACAAACAAAACAAACAAACAAACAAATAAAACAAGCAAATAAATGAACAAAATAAATTTAATTAAATGTAATTAAATAAAAAATAATTTGATTTCATTTAATAATAAATTAAAAATAAAATAAAAATAAATTAAAAACTAAAACTTAAATTAAATTAAATTGACAAACAAACAAATAAATAAACAAAATTAAATTAAAATAAATTTAATTAAATTGACAAACAAACAAACAAATAAACAAAATTTTACTTAATTATTATTTAAATTAAAAAATTAAAAACTAATTAAATTAAATTGAACAATTAAATTGACAAATGAACAGATAAAACATATGAATAAATAAATTAAATTACAATTAATTAAATGTAATTAAATAAAATTAAACAATAAATTAAAAAAATAAATAAATAAATAAAAATACATTAAAAACTAAAAATTAAATCAATTTAAATTATGAAATTAAAATAAATTAAACATTTGTACATTTAAATCTAAAATCTCCATATTTATGGTGCCACAATCTAATAAAAACAAACGCAGTGTTGCTCCTATTTTGCTCCAATTTGTTCTTGTTTTTGTCCTTGTTTCACTCATTCCAGAAAGACATTTTCACATCAGTCGACAAGACGAGACTGAATAGGGATTCATGGGATAATAACGCTGCTTGTATCAAATACCTTCCTGCAAGGCACTCTTGAATCGGTGCATATTTGACAGAACATACTTGGAAACGTTTCTTCAATTGTTTTAAGGCTGCGTACCGGAACAAACACTGGTACACACCTGTCACTCAGACTCCTGAGAAAAATACACTCTTAAGAAATGTTGAAACACTGCTGTTTTTCAAGCACAAACCAATTGCATTTCTAAATGTGTGCAAATCGATGCTAGTGTAACTATGCAGCTACAAATATTAACTAAAGAATTAAGACAGAGTAGCTATTTTTGCACTTTCATGAATATGATCAACTTTAAATAACCTAAAAATGATTTAATTTTCAATCAATCAATTCTAAGATTTAACATTAGTGGGCACTGAATCTCTGAGGATCTCCCTTTTGTGACTCATTTTGAATCAGTGAATTGCTAACTAGAGATTCAAACTGAGCAAATCGTTTGAATCAGTGAATTGTTAACTGCAGACTCACTCTGACCGGATCAACTGAATCAGTGAATCGTTAACTGAAGACTCAATCTGAGCTGATCATTTGAATCAGTGAATCATTGTGCTGTTAACTGGAGACTCACTCTTAGCTGTGCATTTGAATCAGTGATTCGTTAATTGCAGTATCTCTCTAAGTGGATCAGTTGAACCATTGAGTCGTTATCTGGTATCTTGCTCTAAGTCATTTGAATCAGTGAGTTGTTAACTGGAGACTCACTCTGAGAGCATCATTTGAATCACTGAGTTGTTAACTAGAATCTTGCTCTAAATGGATCTTTAAATCATTGCATTGCTAACTGCAGACTCACTCTGATGTGATCATTTGAATCAGTGAATCATTGAGTCGTTAACTAGAGACTCACTCGGAGCTGATTATTTGAATCAGTGAATCATTGTGCTTTTAACTGGAGACTCACTCTTAGCTGTGCATTTGAATCAGTGATTCGTTAATTGCAGTATCTCTCTAAGTGCATCAGTTGAACCATTGAGTCGTTATCTGGTATCTTGCTCTAAGTCATTTGAATCAGTGAGTTGTTAACTGGAGACTCACTCTGAGAGCATCATTTGAATCACTGAGTTGTTAACTAGAATCTTGCTCTAAACGGATCTTTAAATCATTGAGTTGTTAACTGCAGACTCCCTCTGATGTGATCATTTGAATCAGTGAGTCATTGAGTCGTTAACTGTAAACTCGCTCTGAGCTGATCATTTGAATCAGTGAGTCATTGAGTCATTAACTGTAAACTCGCTCTGAGCTGATCATTTGAATCAGTGAGTCATTGAGTCATTAACTGTAAACTCGCTCTGAGCTGATCATTTGAATCAGTGAGTCGTTAACTGGATTCTCGCTCTAAGTGGATCATTTAAACCAGTGAGTCAATAACTGGAGACTTGCTCTGATTGGATTATTTGAATCAGTGAGTCGTTAACTGCAGTATTTCTCTAAGTGGATCAGTTGAACCATTGAGTCGTTATCTGGTATCTTGCTCTAAGTCATTTGAATCAGTGAGTTGTTAACTGGAGACTCACTCTGAGAGCATCATTTGAATCACTGAGTTGTTAACTAGAATCTTGCTCTAAACGGATCTTTAAATCATTGAGTTGTTAACTGCAGACTCCCTCTGATGTGATCATTTGAATCAGTGAGTCATTGAGTCGTTAACTGTAAACTCGCTCTGAGCTGATCATTTGAATCAGTGAGTCATTGAGTCATTAACTGTAAACTTGCTCTGAGCTGATCATTTGAATCAGTGAGTCATTAACTGGATTCTCGCTCTAAGTGGATCATTTAAACCAGTGAGTCAGTAACTGGAGACTCGCTCTGAACAGGTAAATTGGGTAGGCTAAATTGTCCGTAGTGTATGAGTGTGAATGAGTGTGTGTGTGGATGCTTCCCAGAGATGGGTTGCAGCAGGGAGGGCATTTGCTGCCTAAAACATGTGCTGGATAAGTTGGCGGTTCATTCCGCTGTGGCGACCCCAGATTAATAAAGGGACTAAGCCGAAAAGAAAATGAATGAATGAATGAATGAGTATAAGATTGAATAAACATCAACAGATCTGATCAGAATCTCTCTGTGTAAGAGCACTGCCAGAACAAATGAATAGAGTCTTCCTCCGAAGAGTGACAGAATGAACAGATCAGACTTATATTTCTGAAGACATGCCTTAGTAGGATAACATTTATGAATTAGTTTAAAAGTTACTTCTTTTACTTTATTAGTAATCAGATACTTGTGAGGCAAAGTCCATACTTTCTCCCATAGAATATTTTCAATAGTGTTGTTCCAATAAGGTATTACATAAGGGATTGTTATTATCTTTCTCTGGAAGAGGCCTCTAATTTTACAGTTATTTTTCTGTTGGTCTGCTGAAAAACACACACTTCCAACCACTGTGTTAAAATAGAATTAAATTCAGAGAGTGAGTGTATGGCCATGGGAGTGTGACACCTTGCATTAGAACAAACACACCAGAAGGGATGGAGTTTACAACAATGGCATATTCACTATAGGAGTAGCAGGAATGTTAAACTTCTGTAGGAATTCGGAATAGTTATAAAGTCTGCCTTCTGAGTTAAAGAGCTGGCCAGCTAAAAGAAAGTTGTTTTTAAACCAATTTTCGGTCACACTTTATTTTGATGATCCGTTTGTTGAATTTAAGTTACATTGCAACTAATTATCATTAGATTATAAGTAGACTGTTAGGTTCGGGTTAGGGTTGGGGTTAGGGTTAGTGTAAGTTGACATGTACTTGCAAAGTTTCTTATAGTCAGTTAAATGCCTGTTGAAGGACTGTTAAATGTCAGTATCAACAGATATTAAGCAGACAGTCTACTAATACTTAAATGGACCATCAAAATAAAGTGTTACCCAATTTTCAAAATAAAGTGATTTATTCTTGTAAATAATGTCTTTATTATTCCATAAATAATATCTGTGTGGAGAAAAGTTATGCTTGTATATTAGAGACCAGGCCAAGAGCAATTGCTTATGAAAATTGGAGAGTTTGACCGGGATCTTCAAAACATTATAATTACAAAGTAAAAGAAAATTTAAGCCACCTACTTTAGAGAAAATATAATTAGGGATAATATTCCAGAGTGAGAGATGGATTTTTGAGAAAGTTTTTGAGCCAATAAATTTTAAAAGTGTTGTTTAACGTAGTAAAATCTAGATCATTTTTTAATGAACTTTTAACTAGATAACTAGAGAGCTTTTAATATTATTATAATAGTCCTTCTACTGCTACTTTTTTACATTTTATAGGCATTTATCTTGTCTTATTTCTTTGTTTTGTATTCTGTCCTTTTATTTTGACTTGTCTTGTGTACAGCACTTTGGTCAGTCTTGTGACTGTTTTTAAATGTGCTCTATAAATAAACTGAACTTGAACTTGATAATTCAATCCTCCCTGTTTTATGGGGTTCATTATTACCGATTTCTTAATAAGGTGAATTTTGTTTTTCCAAACAAATTTATTTAACATGCTATCAGTCCTTTTTAATGTTTCTTTATATACCTCCAAGGAAAGCGCTGCATAGGTCAGGCGAGACAACCCTTCAGCTTTAGAGAGTAACATTCTTCCTCTTATTGATAAGTCTCTCTGCAGCCACGAATTACAGTTGCAATCAGAATTATTCAACTCCCTGATTTATTAGCCCCCCTGTTTATTTTTTTCCCCAATTTCTGTTTAATGGAGAGCAGATTTTTTCAACACATTTCTAAACATAATAGTTTAATAACTCATCTCTAATAACTGATTTATTTTATCTTTGCCATGATGACAGTAAATAATACTTGACTAGATATTTTCTCAAGACACTTCTATACAGCTTAAAGTGACATTTAAAGGCTTAACTAGGTTAATTAGGTTAACTAGTGTTGTAAACAAATAAATGTTCGATAGAAGAGAACCCAGTCCAGGAGACTCGAAACAAGCAGAATTCCTTTATTGAGACGTGTTGGTTAAATCTGCAGTCATACAACGTCTTCAAGAAGTCCATGTGTCTGCAGGAGCCTACGGGAGGTCTGCAGTCTGCTAGTTTTATCACAAGTCTGCTTTGAAACAAAGATGTCCTGTCTATATTGTATTCTTAGGAGGAGGGGATATGGCTAAACAAAGCATGCAAATTAGGTATTGGGTTAACCAGCATAAAGGTGTTAGAAAACCTGCCACACAATTTAATCAACAAAGGGGTTTCTTTGGCCTGAAAGTATCACCCTAAGACAAAGGCAGAGTCATTGAATGCCTGCCCGTTGCATTTGCATCACTGGCTCAGCCAGTAGTCAGAAAGATAGCTGGGCTGTTAATGAAATGATATAATTAAAAACCAAAGAATATAACTTTTCAGTTATATGTAGATTATTGTTCATTTGAAATTAGATTATATAAATTTATAATCCCACACTAGGCAGGTTAGGGTAATTAGGCAAGTTATTGTATAACGATGGTTTGTTCTGTTGACTATATCAAAAAATATATTGCTTAAAGTGGCTGATAATTTTGACCTTAAAATGGGTTTTAAAAAATTAAAAACTGCTTTTATTCTAGCCGAAATAAAACAAATAAGACTTTCTCCAGAAGAAAAAATATTATCAGACATACTGTGAAAATTTCCTAGCTCTGTTAAACATCATTTGGGAAATATTTAAAAAAGAAAAAAAAATCAAAGGGGGTTGAATAATTCTGATTGCAACTGTAAGTTTCTTTTGAGTTTTCAATATTAAAGGATCAAAATTTAGTTTGCATCTTGTTTTTTGGTTCTTATTTATTAAAATTCCTAAGTATGTTATTTGATCTTTCACAGGTATGTTGCATATAGTGGGAACATCACAGTGTTTAATTGGCATCAATTCACATTTTTTGATATTTAAACAAAGACCTGAAGCTTTGGAGAAGGACTCGATCATTCTTAAAGCAAAAGGGATTTGTGAAGCATCATTCAGGAATAAAGTTGTGTCGTCAGCCAGCTGGCTAATAATAATCTGTCTATCATCAATTGTGATACCTTGTAAATTACTACTAGAAATATGGAGAGCTAAAAATTGTGAGGCTAGCAAAAATAAATATGGACATATAGGACATCCTTGTCTCACTGAGTTGTTAACTGGAGACTCGTTCTGAGTGGATCATATAATTCAGTGAGTTTTTAACTGGAGACTCACTCTGAGTGAATCAAATGAATCAGTGAGTCGTTAAATGGAGACTCGCTCTAAAGAGGATCATTTGAGTCATTAGGTGCGTTCGACTTCATGCAGCGCTGCGCAGATCGATCGAAATCTGTCTTAAAGCGGTGCATGCTGGTTAGAAATTTTGTCCGGACTGATGCTGCGCTGACGCCATGTGAGTGTCACATGTGGCATCAAAGTACCGCGACAGCGCTCCGAGATCAGACGACTGACTCAGCCCGCGCAGCACCTGAAGAGCGCCTGCTGAAGCTAAGATGACGACACTGATGTTACACGATTGGCCGAGTTCACAGCATGACAACAACCACGTGTGTTGCGGGTTTATTACTGGACAAATTTCGATTCACAATTTTCAAAACAAACAATTCACTGTTCATACCATCTCTATCTTGTAATGCTTGTATGCTTATTAAAAGACTACAAATATTTTACTGCAGTATCATCTTTTGTTAAATAATTTGTTCATAATGTCTAGATAGTTTAAAAAGGTTTATTCTGCCTTTTTATACAGACTACTGTATTATACATTTTAGTGAATAACCAAATATTAACTCAAACAAGTCTTACAGACTTATAATATAATAATTATCATCATTGATCCTGACACCCCTATAAAGATTTCTTAAATGAAGTAAAAAATATTTTATTAAATATAAAATATATGATTCTAAAATATTTTATTTCCTGTTAAGCCATTTATGCAGAAATGTTAAAAATGACATTGATGTAGCTGCTCTTTCTGGGTATTTTTTATTTAGTGTAGCTCATTTATTGTGGTCCTTTTGTTCAATCTCTATAGATTAAAGTGCTTTTTAAAAAATGCTTTTTATTATCCAAAATAATCATTGTTTAAGACTTAATCAAAACACCTTGTTTTGGGTTTTACACTAATATATATTGGAAAGTTCTATATCTATAAATGTAAATAAATGTAAACCCCTTTTAGCATATTCAAACAAGCACTGGAACAGTATTGACATACCATTCAACATCTAGTAGCCCAAAGACTGATGCTTAAACTCCAAGAATTTGTGCTTATTGTTTTGTTTAGGCCTATTTGTGGATATTTATTTCCTTTGTATGTGCTCTCTCGTTTTCCCCTTATTTCTCATGCATTTGTTATATAAGCTACTTAAATTTAATTCATAATTCCCTTGCTTAAAAATGAACTATAGTTTGTAGAGACTGTATTCTGTTTTATGTGTACTGTAAATCTTTTGTTGTTATTGCAATAAATAAATAAATAAATGAATGTTCCCGCCATGTGATCGGTCATCATGACTGCAGCAACTTTGAGCCCCGAAGTGTCCGTCTTGACGCCTCCGTTTTCAACTCCGCCCCCGCCTGCGCATGGCTAATCTCGTTGATCACCGGCTGCAGCTGTGCTTCATGTTGAACGCACCTATTAGCTGGAGACTCGCTCTGAGCGGATCATTTGAATCATTGAGTCGTTAACTGGAGACTTACTCTGAGCTGATCATTTGAATCATTGAGTCGTTAACTGGAGACAGATCATTTGAATCAGTTGACTCTGGACAGGTGTAATCAGATGTGTCCAATTCACAACTGAATTAACTAAGGGAAGTTTTATTGCCAGCTATAAACACATTGTCAATTAAAAAAAATGGGGGAATTGATATTAGGATGTTAGGATATATAGGATGCTTGGAACATTAAAAACACATATATATAACATAACGGGTACATAAAAACAAACAAAAAAAGACACATTAGAAATGTTTTTTCTTGGCTAGACAGTGAAAGTGCACTAGGTCAGACTGCGGCGTTGGGGATTTTAGGGGGTTTTGTTGTGGTGGTATGTAGTGAAGTTTGCCCCCGTCGGGTCACTGAGGTCTCCAGAGACATCGCTTCTATCTGAACTTTATCAGCCGAAACATCTGTTGTAATTTCTGTCAAATGAAACTTTTATTAGCTGATCACTAAAATCCCGGCGATGGAAAAAACAGATGTCCGCGCTGTTCTTACGACCGCTGCTTTTTATGGCGTTGGTGAAAATTGAACCAAAGGGAGGCCTCCGCTCCACCTCCATTATAAAATTAAGGGGGAAATGATTTCCACATTCCACGGACAAGAGGGGCACTGGCAGGGGGGGCGCATTCGAGAAGAGCGTCTAGAGGACTAGTACACACTGAACTAACTACTCACAGAACCACCACAGACTGAGAGAGAGTTTATTAGAGCTGAAGAATGGCCTGCTGTGAAGGGCTCTACTGTGTTTATTAGTACCACACCGAGACTTCAGTACATTAAAGGAGTTGTTCTTTATGACTTTCAGGGAGCTTTCTGCAGTTTTCTGGGTGTTTATATAGAAGGTTGGATATTATAACACGTTTCTAGGTAGTTGCTAAGGCCTTGTAGTCTATTGTTATGTCATTGCAAGGGTGTTGCTATACAGTTGCAAGTGGTTGACAGTGCATTGCTTTGTGATTTTTAAAGTGAGTGTTTTTAACATGTTGCTATGCCATTTCAAGGTTGTTATGGGTGGTTGCTATAGTGTTTTGTTATGCATTTGACAATTGCTATACAGTTGTAGGGTATTGCTATATACACTACCTGACTTGTTGCCTATTCAAGTTTTAGGAACAACAAGTAATAACTTGACTTCTAGTTGATCATTTGGTATCAGAAGTGGCTTATATGAAAGGCAAAAGCCTCTAGATTACACTTATTTTACCAAAATAAAATATGATCATGCCTTGATTTTTAATGATTTAATTAGGACAGTAAGGTCTGACTTTGCTTAGACAAAAGTCTTGTCACTTAACAGAAATAATGTCCAGTATAGAATATAAAGTCATGGTGCAGTGGAAAAGAATGAATATTGTGTATGACTCCCTTGAGCTTGGAGGACTGCATCCATACATCTCTGCTAAGACTCAAATCACTTATTAATAAAGTCATCTGGAATGGCAAAGAAAGCGTTCTTACAGGACTCCCAGAGTTCATCAAGATTCTTTGGATTCACCTTCAATGCCTCCTCCTTCATCTTAACCCAGACATGCTCAATAAGGCTCATGTCTGGTGACTGGGCTGGCCAATCCTGGAGAACCTTCTTTGCTTTTAGGATCTTTGATGTGGAGGCTGAAGTATGAGGAGCGCTGTCCTGCTAAAGAATTTGCCCTCTACTGTGGTTTGTAATGTAATAGGCAGCTCAAATGTCTTGATACCTCAGGCTGTTGATGTTGCCATCCACTCTGCAGATCTCTCGTACGCCCTTTATACTGAATGTAACCCCAAACCAGGATTTTTCCTTCACCAAACTTGACTGATTTCTGTGAGAATCTTGGGTCCATGCGGGTTCCAGTAGTCTTCTGCAGTATTTGTGATGATTGGGATGCAGTTCAACAGATGATTCATCAGAAAAATCCACCTTCTGCCACTTTTCCAAATGATCAACAAGAAGTCAAGTTATTATTTGTTGCTCTTACAACTGGGATCAACGACAAGACTTTTGTCAGGTAGTGTAGTTGCTATACGGTTCTTCTGGGTGGATTAGAGCATGTTTCTATGTAGTCGCTAAGGTTTTTGGTGTAGATTTCATTGCTATGCCGTTGACAGGGTGTTGCAGCTGCAACACTGCGAGTGGTTGTTGGTGCATTCAATTGCTGTCTCTAAGGTCAGAGGTTTTAAGCAGGCTGCTATGCAGTGTCAGTGTTGTTTTGGGTGGTTGCTATAGTGTAATAAATGTTTGCTACCTTTATATGCTTCCTACGAGGCAAATAATGAGAAAGAACCAAATTTCCTACCACAGCTATGCTGATGACACTCAGATCTACTTAGCCTTACTGTCTTATGACTTCAGTTAAACTGAAGAAAGAGAAAACAGAAGTCATTGCGTTTGGGAACAGAGATGAGGTTCTCAAGGTGAATGCGTCCCTTGGCTCTAAGGGTCAACCAACAAAAAATAAGGTCAAGAATCTTGGAGTGATTCTGCAGTCAGATCTGAGGTTCAGTAATCATGTCAAAGCAGTTAGTAAATCAGCATAATCTCAAAAACATTGCAAGAATCAGAAGCTTTGTTTCCAGTGAAGACTTAGAGAAACTTGTTCATGCTTTTATCAGCAGCAGGGTGGATTACTGTAACGGCCTCCTCACCGGCCTTCCCAAAAAGACAGTCAGACAGTTGCAGCTCATCCAGAACGCTGCGCCCAGGATTCTGACCAGAACCAGGAAATCAGAGCACATCACACCTGTCCTCAGGTCTTTACACTGGCTCCCAGTTACATTCAGAATAGATTTTAAAGTATTATTACTGGTCTATAAATCACTAAATGGCCTAGGACCTCAATACATTACAGATATGCTCACTAAATACAAACCTAAACAGATCACTTAGATCTTTAGGATCAAATAAGCTAGAAATTCCAAGAGTTCAGTCAAAGCAGGGTGAATCGGCCTTCAGCTACTGCACCCCCCACTGCTGGAATCAGCTTCCAGAAATGATCAGGTCTTCTCCAACATTAGGCACATTCACATCAAGACTGAAAACTCATCTGTTTAGCTGTGCCTTTACTGAATGCGTGTGCTACATCCCACAGATCACATTATTGTGTATTTCTTTTCTTTTTCATTCTTTTATAACCTGTTTAACACATTTTAATCTGTTTTTATCTGTTTTAATCATTTTTAATTCTTTTAATCATTTTTTTATTTTCTTGTTTCTTTTATTCCTGTTTATGTAAAGCACTTTTGAATTACCATTGTGTATGAAATGAAATAAACTAATAAATAAATAAACTTGCCTTGCTATTTGATGCAATTGCTAAGGTACTGATATGTGGTTGCTATACAGTGTTTTGGGTGCATTATAACATTTCTTTGTAGGTGCTAAAGAAATTTAGAGTGGTTTGTAGTTTATTGCTATCGTGTTGCCAGGGTGTTGCTAGGGTCTCCTTAGAATATGTTGTGATATGCTATGTGGTTTCTAATGTGTGTGGTTTTTAGTTTCTAGTACACTGCAAAAAATAAAAAGTTGAGTTAACTTAAATTTTTAAAGCAACCGGCTGCAAAGAAAGTTTGAGTTTATTAGGCTTCAGTGGTTGAAGTTGTGGCAAATTTTTCATTTAAGTTGACTGAAAAGGCTGTTTTAAGTCAAGTATACTTTATGGAATAATTTGGCACAACTTCAACCACTGAAGCTTAATGAACCTAAAATTTATTTGCAGCCGGTTGCTTTAAAATTTTAAGTTAACTCAACTTTTTGGCTCAAATGAAGAAATCAAAAATCTCCTCAACAGATTTTTTTACTTTCATTCAACAAACAGTTCCAAACATGCAGTTAAATCGTTTTTGATGAGTAAATTCAACTCTGAGTTCAAAAATATGTCCACCTAACTTACAATTTTAAACTGAATTAACAATTTGTAAGTTGGATTTTTTTACAGTGTAGGGTTGTCACCAGGGCTTGACATTAACTTTTTTGATCACCAGCCACTGTGGCTAGTAGATTTCCAACATTACTAGTCACTCGCCATTTTCACTAGCCACAATTTTCTTGTTGGGAAAATGTACTTTATATGCTTAAATTTGACTTTGACATGCTAAAATGACTTGATTTAGATGTTGTGTTATGTCCACATGCCTTCTCATTCATTTCACTTCTTGTGTGTGTTGTGTATTAGCTTGCTCAGTGTGCATGAGCAAATGGGTTGTGTCGCAATGCAATCAGTTTTTATTTCTCATGACTTTTCAGGGCTCAAAATTAAGGATTTACCAAATTTATCTCTGACCACACCAAATAAGTATTTCTTAGTCACAATTTTTTATTGTGTCAAAACAAGGAAAATATAGCTGTATAGGTGCACTTTTTAATTCAACAAAACTTTTCTTTAAAAAAACATTACATTTAAAAAAGAATTATTGTCATGTATCTAAAGTATGCACAGTATTCTGTCCTGGCTAAAGGTCCCAGATCACCAGTTAACTACACATAAACTGGGAGTAATCTCCAATTAAAGCAATGTTATAATAAAGAAATATAATTAAACCATATTAACAAAAATAACTGTAAGCAAAAGAAAGCAGGTGAAACATACCGTGTTTGATAATGAAAGGATAATCATGCGCACGGTTAATATAGGCCTGTAAATGAAAGCAGTGACCGCTGCAGCTTACAAAAGAATATGTGTATTTTTGCTTTAATCTTGAGCTCTTGAAAGCAGCAGGACTATGGGTGCACGATCATCGCTCTTTGTCCAGTCTATTTCAAAAAGAACCGATCGCACCAGTTGCGCTTCCTCTAGGCACGGTGACGGTTGCTTCGCGCAAGTAAACGGGAGCGCGTGCGCGCATTTTAACAGTCGCGCGCATCACATTATCTGTGCATGCGAGTGATCATCCTGTCGTTCGGTATTTACCTGCTTTCTGCTCACGCGAACACAGTTATTTTTGTCAGTCGTGCTTCTCGATTCTAATCGAATATTGGGCCATGCTTATTTTCAAACCCTGCTTTAAAGAAAACTACAATTTAAAAATGATTTCCAACCAGCCAAAGTGGCTAGTGGAGGTGTCTGTCTAACCCGCCAGAGCTGAAATCTACCCGCATTTGGCGGGTTGGCGGGTGTTAATGTAAAGCCCTGGTTGTCACAATACTTGAATTCGGTACCAATCAATACTGAAGTTTTAAAAACGTCCATTTGCCACGAACATTTGAGCGCTGTTGAGCTCAAATCAGCATTGTTTAAGAACACGCTCAGTAGCGCTCAAATGTCAGCGGAAAATAGACCTTTTTAAAATTTCAGTATCGATTGGTTTGTTTTGGATGGTTGCCATAGTGTTCGAAGTGTTTTGTTATGTTGATGCTAATGCGTTGCTATGCAGTTGCTAGGGTATACCTATGTGGTTGCTATGGTATTCTGGATTGGTTGTAGCCTGTTGCTATACGGTTGCTAAAATCTTCAGAGGGTTTGACCATTGCTGTCCTGTTGGGTGTTATCATGCCATTACATGGTTACCAGAAAGGTTGTTGGTAGTTTATATGTGTTTTCTAAACATGTCGTTATGCAGTTTCTTGGTTATTTTTAGGATATTGGTGGTTAATGTGATGCTATGCAGTTGCCAAGGTATACTAAGAAAGATGTTACTAGTGTTGTGCTGTCACTATGTGCTTATAAAAGTGTTCTCAGATGTTTTTAGCATATTGTTTACCTTTGCCAGAGTGCTGGGTGTAGTGGGTGGTTGCTATTGTATTGCTAAGGTATAGGGTATAGCCGGCAGCTAGCTCTCTGCAACTCTCACATGGTCGCCCACTGAAGCCAAGCAGGGCTGCGCCCGGTCAGTACCTGGATGGGAGACCACATGGGAAAGCTAGGTTGCTGCCGGAAGTGGTGTTAGCGAGACCAGCAGGGGGTGCCCAACCTGTGGTCTGTGTGGGTCCTAACGCTCCAGTTTAGTGACAGGGACTCTATATTGCTCAGTGAGCGCTGTCTTTCGGATGAGACGTTAAACCGAGGTCCTGACTCTCTGTGGTCGTTAAAAATCCCAGGAAAAAGAGTAGGGGTTTAACCCCGGCATCCTGGCCAAATCTGCCCACTGTTCATCATGGCCTCCTAACCATCCCCATACCATAATTGGCTTCATCACTCTGTCTCCTCTACACCAATCAGCTGGTGTGTGGTGTGCGGTCTGGCGCAAAATGGCTGCCGTCGCATCATCCAGGTGGATGCTGCACACTGGTGTATGAGGAGATTCCCCCAATGTGTAAAGCGCTTTGAGTGCCCAGAAAAGCGTTATATAAATGTAAGGAATTATTATTATTATTATTATTATTATTATTATTATGTGATGTCTAAAGGTTCTAAAGTGCTAGAAGGCTGCCTCAGAAAGAGAAACTTGTTAAACATAAGATAAAAACTATTAAAGATCAGGGCTGCGTTTCCCAAAAGCACCGTTAGCCAACTAAGGTCGAAAGTTCCGTCATTACAAACATAGTTTGTTGATTTGTCGTTTCCCAAATCCATCGCTCCAACGAACATTCACAAGCTGTGTTGCAAACTTGTGCACTTAAAACTACACATCTGGAGCTGAAGTTATGAGCATAGTTCCTGGCTGTGTTCTATTCCCAGTTATCCCCTCTATGCCCAATTCATTTAGAACATTCTAACATTTAAAGTTGGAATGATTAAAAATAAAAAAGCATTAATGTCGTCTCTCTTAGGTGTAATTTGCTTTCAAAGTATTTTTACAGTTCAGTTTTAGCGATCTTCATGTTTACAATTGTGCTCCCTTCGCAGTGCACTTCGAAAACATTGATATCATTTTGAACACAGCCTCATGACGAAAGCTATAGGTGACCTATTATTTAAAAGCGGAATTTATGTTACATCTCCCAAGCTTGTGAAAACCAAAAACATAGCATACGTTAATTATTTTAATTTATAGTGGGCTATTTATTAAGTATCTGTACTGTATATGACATGGGCCTGTTGGTTACAACATTTCTGCAGTGGTTTACATGCATCAAATTGTAAAAGTAAAAATTAAAAAAAAATAAACAATATCCTACTAAATAATAATAATAATAATAATAATAATAATAATAATCATCATCATCATCATCATTAATATTATTATTAAAGTAAATATGTTTATAATAAATAGCCTCATTATTTATTTATATGATTTATATATAATATTAGAATAGTGTTAGCTTTTGTAAGTGATTTTATGTTTTAGAATAGAATATGTAATATTCTCAATAATATTTGTAAAGGAAACACAGGCTCTATATGTGCCGTTTACATATATTATACAATGAATATGGAAAGCAAGTGCATGTTTTTACCAGAACTAATATTGGATTTTATTTTAAATGCGTGCTTATGTAAAACAATATAATTTGCACAAAGAAATGATGGGGTTCTTCTCTAAAGAAGTAGTTACTTCACCCCGTTTAGAGCATCATTATGGGCGTTTTACGCTACAACTAACGTGGTTCAAGCGATGGATCTGCGACAGAGAAACTAGGGGTTTTGGGAAACACTCGTCACTACATCGTTCTTTTCCCAAACGATGCATCGCACTATGATAGTTCAGCCGCGAGTTACATCATTGTTTGGGAAACGCACTCCAGTCTGGGAGTCACTACTTCACTACTTGGTTTCATTGTAGTATAAAAAATGTGATGCTCAGCTTTAAATCCATTCATTACTGCTTCATGGTTTTAATATTAGTATTGGCATCAGCTGAATGCCGACTTAAATAGAAATGAACTTTAGGTCTTTGGGGGAATCTGTACATGATGTTTTGGAAATGGGTTCTAGTTCTTTGCGTGTGAGGGATGGCAGACAGAAGTGAACTGGTGAATTAAGAGGAAAAAGTCTCCCTGATCTCTTGCTGTTCACAGCGTGTTTGACCGGCTCAACAAAACTCCAAGAGAGAAATAAAGATAAAGACAATGGCTGCTTTTATTTTCTTTTTTTAGCTGCACATTCCTCAGAAAGTATGGAGATCGGCCACCCTCCTCGCGAAAATGAATCACAGCCAGACAAATTCATGTCTGGGTAGTGTTACTTCACTACAGTCGCAGGTAAGGTTACGGATTTTTCCTCATCCGAGCTCTCGCTTGCTTTTATTCAGACTCTTTCTACCTTTCTGTCCTGGCAACCCAGACTATTGCCATCTCTGGAAATCAGTCAGATCCTCTAACCTATCACACACATGTCTGAATTACTACTTATTGTAACCAGATGATGGTTACTGTTGTTTCTTTTAACATTAATAAGTGTGAACTTGATGTGACCTCCAGATACAGGGTGTTGTTAGTGTGTTTTAGGCTATATTTTAGTTATTAATAAGCAGACTGTGGCTAGTTATCACATTTTTTTTCTTTAATTATAAATATTAGCATTCTATATTTCAAAAGCTACTTGAACTAGGGGTTTGAAATCAATATATAAAACCAATAACTATAAAACAAAAAAATATATATAATTTGACATTACTTATTGACAAATGGCCCTTGTGACAACATACACTCACTGGCCACTTTATTAGGTACACCTTACTAGTACCGAGTTGGACCCCCTTTTGCATTCAGAACTGCCTTAATCCTTCGTGGCATAGATTCAACAAGATACTGGAAATATTCCTCAGAGATTTTGCTCCATATTGACATGATAGCATCACGCAGTTGCTGCAGATTTGTCGGCTGCACATCCATGATGCGAATCTCCTGTTCCACCACATCCCAAAGGTGCTCTACTGGATTGAGCTCTGGTGACTGTGGAGGCCATTTGAGTAGTGAACTCACTGTCATGTTGAAGACACCACTTTATGACATGGTGCATTATCTTGCTGGAAGAAGCCATCAGAAGATAGGTACACCGTGGTCATAAAAGGATGGACATGGTCAGCAACAATACTCAAGTAGGCTGTGGTGTTGACACGATGCTCAATTGGTACTAATGGAACCAAAGTGTGCCAAGAAAATATCCCCCACACCATTACACCACCAGCCTGAACCGTTGATACAAGGCAGGATGGATCCATGCTTTCATGTTGTTGACACCAAATTCTGACCCTACCATCTGAATGTCACAGCAGAAATCGAGACTCATCAGACCAGGCAACGTTTTTTCCAATCTTCTATTGTCCAGTTTTGGTAACCCTGTGTGAATTGTAGCCTCAGTTTCTTGTTCTTAGCTGACAGGAGTGGCACCCGGTGTGGTCTTCTGCTGCTGTAGCCCATCCGTCTCAAGGTTGGACATGTTGTGTGTGTTCAGAGATGCTCTTCTGCAGACCTCGGTTGTAAGGAGTAGTTATTTGAGTTACTGTTGCCTTTCTATCAGCTGGAACCAGTCTGGCCATTCTCCTCTGACCTTTGGCATCAACAAGGCATTTGCGCCCACAGAACTGTCGCTCACTGGATATTTCCTCTTTTTCGGACCATTCTCTGTAAACCCTAGAGATCGTTGTGCGTGAAAATCCCAGTTGATCAGCAGTTTCTGAAATACTCAGACCAGCCCGTCTGGCACCAACAACCATGCCACATTCAAAGTCACTTAAACCCCTTTCTTCCCCATTCTGATGCTCGGTTTGAACTGCAGCAGATCGTCTTGACCATGTCTACATGCCTAAATGTGTTGAGTTGCTGCCTTGTGATTGGCTGATTAGAAATTTGCGTTAACCAGCAGTTGGACAGGTGTACCTAATAAAGTGGCCGTCGAGTGTATACTTTTTTATTTTATTCATATTTCAAAATTGATTTTAAGTCATACAAGCTTTTTAAAATCGGTTTACTGTTATTTATCATATCTAATTATACATTTTTATAATATTTTATATTTTTCATTTTTAGAATATTTCATATTTATAATATTTTTATTTAAAGTTAATTTGTTTTAATTTAAAATAGTATTTTTTACAGCATCTTCTAGAAAAATATTTTTTGTGATTTAGTTATTTCAACATATTGTTTTAAGTTGGCATAACTACATTTCTATTAATTTTCCATACAACTAGAAATGTAAAGTTCCTTTGTCTTGGAAGTTGAAATAACAAGCATAAATGTTGTTTCAACTTAAAAGACACAAGTTACAACAACTGAAAACATTCATTCCTTTATTTTCCTTCAGCTTAGTCCCTTTACTTATCAGGGTACCCACAGTGGAATGAACCGCCAACTTATCCAGCATATGTTTTACACAGCGGATGCCCTTCCAGCTGCAACCCAGTACTGGGAAACATTCATACACACTCATTCACACACACACACTACGGCCAATTTTGTTTACTCAATTGACCTGTACCGCATGTCTTTGGACTTGTGGGGAAAACCGGAGCACCCAGAGGAAACCCACGCCAACACGGGGAGAACATGCAAACTCCACACAGAAATGCCAACTGGCCCGGCTGGGACTTGAACCAGTGACCTTCTTGCTGTGAGATGACAGTTCTAACCACTGTGCCACCGTGTCACCCCCAACTGATAACATTCATTTCATTCATTTTATTTTCAGCTTAGTCAATTTATTAATCCGGGGTCGCCACAGCGGAATGAACCGCCAAATTATCCAGCACATATTTTTACGTAGCAGATGCCCTTCCAGCTGCAACCCATCTCTGGGAAACATCCATACACAATCATTCACACTCATACACTACGGACAATTTAGCTTACCCAATTCACCTATACCACATGTCTTTGGACTGTGTGAGAAACCGAAGCACTCGGAGGAAACCCACGCGAACGCAAGGAGAACATACAAACTCCACACAGAAACGCCAACTGACCCAGCCGAGGCTCGAACCAGCGACCTTCTTGCTGTGAGGCGACAGCACTACCTACTGCGCCACCCCCAATAGCAAAACTAAATTTTCTTTTATGTTTTTTATGCTTAAGTTTCTGTTTATTCAGCATCTTTGCACTTTTCAACACACCAACCACTCCAAGTAGGCTACCCTAGCAACCACACAGAAGACCAAAAACACAGCCACCACCACTCCATGAGCACGTCTCTTCATTTAAATTTAGTATATACTTCATTCAGATGTGGGGGTGTTCACAAGACACTCTTTACTACTAAAAATGTAAATGTCTTTGGGCCATTCATTTAAACATTTCCCTTTGCATTAAAAAATTGAATACAGACAACAACGTTTCTTTGTTGTCAAAACACTATACATAAATATCTCATCCAATTATTTAAAGGGCACCTAGGTTACCCCTTTTTCCAGATTTAATATAAGTCTTTTGTGTCCCCAGAATGTGTCTGTAAAGTTTCAGCTCAAAACACCCATCAGATTATTGATTATAGATTTCTGAAGTTTCTGTTTTATAGCTTTTAACAGCTTGTTGCTGTTTTCTTGTGCTGCGCCTTTAAGGCTAGTCCTCCCCGCCCACTGTTCCTAGGCGCCCGTCAGCGTGCTTCAATCTCCGCCCTCGGCTGCCTCAGGAAGCAGATCTCACGTAACAATTGTGAGAAATACTACAGTAAGAGCTTTAACAATGATTATTTGATGCATTTGTTGTGGAGTTGCAACGATGAGTCACACACAATGTCATTACAAAGTTCACGCACACACACACTCAGCGTGGACACACACACACAGACAGCGCGTACGTTTAGCTTTGCACTGTTTTTGCACGCAAATGTGACAGGATACAGGTTAATATCCACTGCTGTATGGATATCTGTTATGTTAATGTACAAACTAAACCTGATTTAAAGTCCACAAACCGGGATTGAAGCGTCTTCTTTATAGTTGTTCTGACACGCGGCCAGGGGCGATTTTAGGATTTTCATTCTAGGGGGGCTCAGCTCCTTATAAGGTAAAAAAATAAAAATAATAAATATATATATATATATATATATATATATGAAGCCTAATATTACATTTATTCATAGTAATTTAATAGTAATACACTTAAAAATGTTTGTTTATTATGGGTTGTATACTAGTATTCAACTGTATTACATAAACAGGCATAACCATCTGAGTTCTGAGTAAGCCAAATAGGCTCAACCCACCTGTTTACTGTAGTAAAAACCCCTTTCTATACTCAAGTGCATTTTTTGCTTCTATGTATTAAATAAATAAACTGCCACTTTTCTAATTAAATGACAAACATATAAATATATACAGTATTTTGAAACGTATAGGCTAATTCACATATTTCACGATCTGAATGATAATAATAAATAAGAAGTATTTTTTAATACTAGACAACACCTGATGTTTTTATCTCTGTCAGTGACTCAGTGACAGTTAAAACACGAGTACATTCTCTAAGTGGTTCTGTTACTGTGTTTAATCCTTTCTGTGCAAGACTGTATGGTATAGTTAATGCCACAGGAACTGTAAAGTGTTTAATATTGGTAGTTCATTTTGAAATAAAAATAGCGAAATGTTCGTTAAGAGTTACATTTTTCGCTGTAGGAAACAGTTGATGATGAGGTGAACGACGAGAAAACCCGACTGCTCCTCCGTGACATTGGGATACAGGTGATACAAGGTTATCTATATCAAAGAACTACAAATAAGCAGATATTATAACAATTTATCAATCAACACACACCTCGTTCTTGTGTTGTCCATGGCTGTGGTTTGCTGATCAAATGAAAAAGAAAAGATGGGGAGGAGCCGAATTCTGCCGCCGTTTTCTTATCAAATTTAAAGGGGACTGAGGCGATAATTTAGTGTACAGTTTATGAGCTAATCGCAAACGTTTTAGGGGGGCTGAGTAGAAATATAGGGGGGCTACAGCCCCCCTAAAATAGGCCTAGCAACGCCCATGCACGCGGCTGTGCTGATGAAGTAAATCTGAAGTAAATCGCTGTAATTCATTAACATGCACTGTTTTAAAAGATTGTAAACTTGTAAAACTCACTCTTGATCACATTTGATGATGATTGATGATCCTAGCAAACTGAACAGACCTTTTATTCCCGGTTGCTTTGCGCACGTCCTGTCTTGTTGATATGATTATACACGTTACTACGGAGACATGTTAATACGCAGCTGTCAATCAATTCGGTGGGCGGGGAGACCGCACTCCTACATCAAGTTGCGGTCGGTCTGAAAACCGATCCAATTGGTCCACCGTTTTTATGTAGTTAAATTGAAAAAAAAAAAGGACTGAGTGTGTTTATATCACCCCAATATGACACTCTATACACTATACCTGCACATATGTCTGTCCAAACAGCTTGAAAAGTAAATTTTTCACCATAGGTGCCCTTTAAAGCTTTGTAAACTAGGTCACCTCACAAATCTGGCATGTATACAGGGAAATATTCAGTTTTTAAAAAAGGAAATGTCATTAACATAACTTGTATGACCAGAATATTTCATTTGTTCCGGTAATGTTTAGTCTACTTAACATATTAACTGCTACACAGGCTATGAAGAGATTGTTTTACCAATATTCTTAATTTCCACATAGAACTACATAGAGCTTCATTACATGTAAATTTGATTTAGCTACAATAAACTTTTTTTACTGAACTCATTACTCAGTAATTGCATTTCATTTTGGACTCCACAATTAAGCTATAAATGCACATTACTTCTGTCTGTAAAATAGAACTCTACAAAAGAGGAACAGAAATCAACATGTTTACCTGCATAAATATATATTATTAAATTAAAATTTTCAATATTAACAATAAAAATAAAAACCTGAGAAAAGTGGTGTATTGTCTTACATGGTTGCCACTACAACTCCCTACACTTCAACCTTCCCACATATAAAAAAAAATACTATAGTATTTTATAGTAAACAATACCATACTACCATCCATCACTACCATCGTACCATACTATAGTATTATACTGTATATATTATAGCATTTACAACAGATTGTTACTGAGTGCTACAGCAAACTGCAGCATTAACTCTAGCAAACTGATACACTGTAATAAATACTGTGGAAAATGTTATATATGTTACATATACAATGTTGGGTAATTTAGCTAAATTGCTATAGTTGATAACTACCACAACAGATTAAGTACTTTACCATAGAAACACTATAGAATTGACTATAAATGACTATAGTTTTTTTTTTCCTCATGGGTATTTTTTAAGCCATTTACCTCATAGAGACCTTGACTTTTCAAACTACAATGTAGATTTGCAGCCACATTTTTGCAGTTTTTTATTTATTTAACTTATTTAATTATTTAAAAAACAAACAAACCAAAAATTAATTAAATAAATTATGTTTTAAGCCTTTTACCTCAGAGACCTTGACTACTAACCGCAATGTATACTTGCAGCCACTTGCATTTGTTGATTTAACTCTACTTATTTAAACAAACAGACAAACAAACAAACAAACCAATACATAATGATTAAACGTATTGATTTTTTTAGTCGTTAACCTCGGAGACCTTGACTTCTAACCGCAATGTAGTTTTGCAGCCCATTTTTTTGCATTTGTTGATTTAACACTTTATTTAAATAAACAGACAAACAAATAAACTATTAAATAAATAACAAATATTTTTTGTCATTTACCTCATATTGAGACCTTGAATCCTATACACAATATATATTTGCAGCATTTGCAGCATATTTTGCAATTGTCAATTTAACTATTTCTTTATTTACACAAACAAATACGGAAATAATCAATCAATAAATAAATGCATTTTTAAGCCATTTACCTCATAGAGACCTCTAACTGCAATACAGATTTGCAACCACTGTTTTGCATTTGTTGATTTAACTCTATTTAAACAAACAAATAAATAAATATTATTAAGTTTATTGCCTCATATTAAGACCAAATATATTTAGTTATTACCTAATATCACATGAGGTTGATTACGACATATCAAATTTATTTATTTATTTATTTATTTATTTAAACAAACCAATACATAAATAATCAATCAATAAATAAATGTATTTTTAAGCCATTTACCCATAGAGACTTCCAACCACAATATGGATTTGCAACCACTGTTTTGCATTTGTTGATTTAACTCTATTTAAACAAACAAACAAACAAACAAACAAACAAATAAATATTATTAAGTTGATTACCTCATATTAAGACCAAATATATTTAGTTATTACCTAATATCACATGAGGTTGATTACCTCATATCGAATTTTTTATTTATTTATTTATTTATTTATTTATTTATTTATTTATTTATTTATTTATTTATTTATTTAAACAAACCAATACATAAATAATCAATCAATAAATAAATGTATTTTTAAGCCATTTACCTATAGAGACTTCCAACCACAATATGGATTTGCAACCACTGTTTTGCATTTGTTGATTTAACTCTATTTAAACAAACAAACAAACAAACAAACAAACAAACAAACAAACAAACAAACAAACAAATATTATTAAGTTGATTACCTCATATTAAGACCAAAAATGTTTAGTTATTACCTAATATCACATGAGGTTGATTACCTCATATCGAATTTTTTATTTATTTATTTATTTATTTATTTAAACAAACCAATACATAAATAATCAATCAATAAATAAATGTATTTTTAAGCCATTTACCCATAGAGACTTCCAACCACAATATGGATTTGCAACCACTGTTTTGCATTTGTTGATTTAACTCTATTAAAACAAACAAACAAACAAACAAACAAACAAATAAATAAATAAATATTATTAAGTTGATTACCTTATATTAAGAGACCAAATTTATTTAGTTATTACCTAATATCACATGAGGTTGATTACCTCATATCAAAAAATATTTATTTATTTAAACAAACCAATACATAAATAACAAATAAGTAAATAAATGCATTTTTAAGCCATTTACCCCATAGAGACCTCTAACCACAATATGGATTTGCAACCAACATCTGTAAATCACTTCTAGTACCCAGAAAAGCTCTATACAAATGTAAGGAAATTATTATTATTATTATTATTTACTTCTGTTTTCTAAGTTTCACTAGTATTTGTGAGAAAACTACACTGAAAAAAAAGTTTAGATTTACTACATTATTTTAAGGTAAGTGGTTGCAAACAATGAATTCGGGCTGAATTTAAACAAATAAATTAAGTTGAACATGACTAAATGTAATGTGTTAGTTTAAATTCAGCCAATATAACTTGTTTGCAACCACTTACCTTAAAATAATATAGTAAATCCAATAAAACATTGTTTTTCAGTTTACACTCCCACAAGAACACATCTGCGTGCGCGCGCATACAATCACGCGCAGCGGGACGGACTCTCACCAGGCTTCATTGTGGTGGAGCTGCACGCGCGCTCAGGACGCGAGCAGGAGGAGGAGGAGGATCTTCAGGTCGTTCATTTATTGAAGGTTTCTTCACGTTAGTGTGCACTCGAGTGCGCACACACGCAGGGAGCGACACACACACGGCAGAACTCAAGAACACTGCGATATAAACGCGAACACTTCACTTTTATTAGTCGAATATAGCATTAGGATGCGACAGTAAACCCGTCTGTCGGCGCTTTGAAGAACCCGCGTCACGCAGGATGGACAAACTTTTCTAAACTTATTCGCTGATTTTTCGCTTGCTTTGCATCGGATATGGTAAGTGCATCGTTTATTTACTTATTAATATTGTCTTATCGTGTGATGCATTTGACAAACCACTATAATAAGTAAAATCTTTATAATATTACGCGCAATATATCCCACAGTAGTCCACATTTGAAGTGGTTTATCACCTTTCATCAAAGTCGTCATAAAAATATTGAACAACAGCCATTCTTGATGAAGGACAATTTTGAAAAACGTTTTTGATCCACTATATCTATATATCAGTATAAACCCAGAAAAAAGGAGGAAAATTCAGCTTTGCATCTCGAAGTTATCGCAATATTTTATTGTCACATTATTATTATTATTATTATTATTGTTGTTGTTGTTGTTGAATGTTCAAAGTTCGCTTGTTATATTTTTAATAAATAAATAAATAAATAAATAAATTGATAAATAAAGTATAATTTACGATCATAAAATGTTAACGTCAGATGAGATAACATTTAAAAGCTTATTGTGCGTCAAAGAAAACAAAAACACTGATTGGAAGAAATTATAATAACACTTTTTTATGATTAATGCATACAACACTCTTTAAGATCACTTTAAATGAATGCACTTAAAATAATAGCCGGCTAGGTTTTGTATTTAGTACTGTTTTAATCCACTAAAACATTATTATTAATATAGTAAAATAATAGAATATATAGAATTCAAATGTATGCATAAATGTATGTATAAATAATGCTGGTAAGATTGTAGTTTGATTTGAGATGAACAGATTGAAAGTGTGATTGAAGAGACGTTTTACATTGTTTAAATGGTTTCTGTTTTATTATATTTAGCTCTATATGCCTCTTAATTTGCTATACATGAAGAAAAAAACATCTGGATATTTTTCAGATCGGTCTTAGGGGTTTTAGTTTTATGCATTATAGCACAGAATATTAAATAACATTGGTGATTCATTTTTGAGACATATTTTACACAAATTTTTTTCATGTTAGAGTTTCTGCGTTTAGTTTTGTTTAATAAGATTTAATTTAGGTGTCCAAAAAAAAAAAGGTTGAACGAGTTTTATTTGTGATTATATTGTATTATTATTATTAAAGACCTTTTAGGCACACATACAGTATGTTTTTTTTTTCCACATCACACTGAGCAAATGCAACAAAAAAAATTAAAATTATAAATAATAAAATAATGATTGATAACAAAAACACATTATAAAAAACAAATGATGCTCATACATTAAAAAATTGACAGAAAAGTATAAGAATTTAAATTTTTATCATTAAAAACGTAAATAAAAGGTAAATAAAATAGAAATGAGAAATGTTGTTCTTGTTTTTGTCTATCTATTATGTAAAATATTATAATGTATCTATTATATATTTTGGGTTCAAAATGCTTTGCAATATTAATTTGCTTCACTACCTGATATTTTTAAGTGCAAAAAAATCTTTAAAGAGAAAAAGCCCTTGTCATTTATTAAAAACAGAGTAAACTTAAACTATAGTAATGTTATTCACATCTATTTTCTTAATAATAGCTCCTTTCACATGCATATCATTTTTAGTAACACTTAATAAAATCACTCATGCTATTATTTCTGTTCTCGTTTAAGCTTAAGCATACGTGTCTATTCGCGAGAGCTGTTTTCTTGTACGCAATGAGATAAATCAATGGCGTATTTCACATCAAGCCTGATGATTACTCTAAAATCGCTGAGCCGATGTTTAAAGTCAGGAAGCTAATAAGGTAATTTTAGGGTGCCTTGCTAAGCGTTTTTCAAAGAGAAGCATTCATCGTCCTTGAGAAGCTCTCTCAGCCCCCTGCTCAATACCTTCACTGCTTTTTTTTTCTTTTTCACAAAAACTCAGGTCACTATTGCACAATTTCAGATTGTTAAGTAAATCCTCAAGCAGACATTGAAATCTGAAGCTAGTTTCATGTGTTGCAGATGTAGTAAACGCTGATGCTTATTTCTCTGTTTCTTTGCATCACCACAAACAAGTCCAAGAAATATTGACTCGTGCATTTTCTGACATGACAACAATAAACCAGATCGTATTTCTCACGACCGAATGTCTGCACGGACATGTAGTGCAATCATTTTAATTTTCGTAACTTTTAAACATTGTGATAAGAGTGACATTCATCATCTCATACTTCTTGGATTTCACTAAAAAAGAAATATTTTTGCTGCTTGTTGTTGTTTTATGTTCAAACCACTTACATTTTTAAAATCAATTGAGTTAATTAATTTGTGTTGGGAGAATATGAAGGAATTGTGTGGAAACCCACATTTTTTTACAGTGAATTATACAAAAATGATGAATTATATAAAAGCATGCATTTTCTGACATGACAACAATAAAACAATTCGTATTCTCATGACAGAACGTCTGCACGGACATGCAGTGCAGTCATTTTTGACTTTCGTAACTTTTAAACATTGTGATGTGACATTCATGATCTCATACTTCTTAGATTTAACTAAAAAAAGAAAAGATTTTTGCTGCTTGTTTTTGTTTTTTAATTAAAGCCACTTACATTTGTAAAATCAATTGAGTTAACTTAATTCATTTGTGTTGGAAGAACATAAAGGAATTGCACAAAGACGTCTACACTGTAATAAAAAACGCAGGGTTCCACACAATTCATTCATGTTGTCCTAACACAAATTGATAAAGTTGACAAATATAAGTAGATTCAATGTATTTACTACACTGTAAAAAGTGATTAGTTACTTAAACCGTGTAAGCCAATTGCCCTAAAAGCAACAAGTAGACTTTACAAAAATAATGTAAGTAATTCCATTGTACCTTGGGACTGCACTGTAAAAAGTGATTAGTTACTTAAAGCGAGTAAACCAATTGCCTGAAAAGCAACAAGTTGACTTTACAATAATCATATAATGTCAGTAAACCCATTATGCAAATTATACTTAAGTCAACTAATCCCTTTTTACAGTGTCAGACAATTTTAGCATGTCTGTTTTCAAATAATTACTGTAATTATCACAATATTACATGCTTAATTTGGTGCTTCATTAAGTTTAAAAAATCTACAATTATAGCCTGTATTGAATTTAGAAGACAGTCTGGAAGAGCAAATTTATTTTACTTACTGTATGTAATTTTGCTGGATACAGAAAAACTGGGCAAAAAATGATGGGTTCTACACAATTCCTTCATGTCGTCCCTACAGAAATAGATTAAGTTAACTTAATTGTTTTTGCAAATTTAAGTAGATTGAACATAAACGAATTAGGTTGTTCCCAAAAAAATCTCGAGAATTGAGTTGATTCAGCTCATTTTAAATAGTTTGAACAACCAGCAAAAATATATATATATTTTTGTGTAGAATGTTTGATTAAAGTTTATCTCTTCTTTAATAATGTCCTTAAGACACCAATAAGTTATTCATGCACTGTAAAAAATGCCGGGTTCCACACAATTCAACACAAATTGATTAAGTTAACTTAACACTTTCAACACATTTATGTGGATTGAAACTAAAAAATTAAGTTGTCCCAATGAAATCTCAAGAATTGTGTTGTTTCAGCTCATTTTAAATAAGCAGTTTAAACAAGCAAAAAAAAAAAAAAAAGATTTTATTTTGAGTGTACATTGTCTGTGTGACTTTTTTTGTGAATCATTTTAGTTAGTCTTAAATTCTTATTATTATTTCATAATAAGTTCAACACTCAAAAAATGACATTTGCTGTTTGTTCAAACTACTTATTTAAAATGAGCTGAAACAACACATTCCCTAAATGTTTTTGGGGACAACTTAATTGTTTTATGTTCAATCCACTTACAATGTGTTGAGTGAACGTGAAGGAATTGTGTGGAACCCAGCATTTACAGTCAATTATTTAAAATTTTATTATATAAAATTACTAATTATACACTGTAAAAAAATGCAGGGTTCCAAACAATTCATTCATATTGTCCCAACACAAATCGATTAAGTTATCACATTTTATTAGATTTAACATAACAAAATTAAGTTGTCCCCAAAAAATCTCAAGAATTGGGCTCATTTTAAATAAGTGTGTTTGAGCAAACTGCAAAAATCAGAATGGCATTACTTTAAATTAAATTATGCATCATAAATCTGGAAAAATGTTACTGCAGTTAAAGAAACAGCGAACGTTCTGAGAATTCCATGGCAAAATTTGGCAAACATTCTGGAAAGTTCTAAGAAACGTTCTTCAAGATCTATTTTAGTAGAAAGTTTGATTAAAGTTTATATCTTCTTTAATAATGTCCTTAAGACACCAATACGTTATTCATATGTTGTCTGTGGGACTTTTTTTTGTGAATCGTTTTAGTTAGTCCTAAATGTTACAACTTGTTTCAGAACACACTGTTTCATAATAAGTTCAAAACTCAAAAAAATATGGCGTTTGCTCTTTGTTCTTTAAATTAATATTAATAATAATAATAATAATAGTAATAATAATAATAATTCCTTAAATTTATATAGTGCTTTTCTGAGTATTCTAAGGGAGTTACAGACATTTTTTGTGGGTGGGGGTGGGGGTGGGGGGGTGGGGGGGGTTAAATTTTACTCAAAAAAATGATGTTTACTGTTTGTTCAAACTACTTATTTAAACTGAGCTGAAACAACACAATTCTTGAGGTTTTTCTGGGGATAACTTAATTGTTTTATGTTCAATCCACTTAAATTTGTAAAAACTAATAAGCTAACTTAATTCCTTCATGTTGTCCCAACACAAATCAATTGTGTGGAGCCCAGCATTTTTTTTACAGTGAACTATATAAAATGTATATTGTTTTAACATAGGAAATACAAAAAAAAACACTTTGCATTAAGGTTCCAGTAGTTAATGTTAGTTATTACATTTACTAACAATGAATAATACATTAACTTACAGCATTTATTCATCTTTGTTAATGTTAGTTAATACAAATAGTGTAATTTATTGTTGGTTCATTTTACCTTTATGTTTTTTTTTTTTTTTTTTTTGTTAGCTTTAACTAATGTTAACAAGCTCAACTTTGGATGTAAATAATGCATTATTAAATGCACATATGATTAGTTTAGTTTAGTTTAAAATTTTATTGATCCCCTTGGGGCAATTCATTCCGACATGGTGGTGCTGCTTCACATTTAACAATAAACTCTCTACAAGTATTGATAATTCTTAGAAAATATATGAACTAACATTAACTAACGAAACATTGTAAAATGGGTAACACTTTACAATACGGTTGTATTAGTTAATGTTAATTAATGTATTTACTGACATAAACAAAAACACAACAATGCATTTATTACAGTATTTGTTCATCTTTGTTATGTTAGTTAATGAGAGTCATTCGTTGTTAGTTCATGTTAATTCTTAGAAAATACATTAACATTAACTATGAAACATTGTAAAATGGGTAACACTAAATAAGGTTGTATTAGTTAATGTTAGTTGATATATTTACTAACATGAAAAAATACCTAATAATGTATTTATTACAGTATTTGTTCATGTTAGTTAACGTTAGTTCATGAAAATACAGTTGTTCATTATTAGTTCTTGTTGTAACAAGCATGAATTTGTTTTTTAATAAGGCATTATTAAATGTTGAACTATGATTAATAAATGCTTTACATGTATTGTTCATTATTAGTTTATGTTAGTAAATATAGCTAACATTAATCCTTATGGTAAAGTGTGACTGTAAAATGTCCTGTTTTGAACATTTAGAAATAACATTTTCGTAACTTCAAGAGAACGTTCTTTGGACATATTTGTGTTAGCTGTGTAATATCTGATTACACTTGATTCCTTCATAAAACAAACACAAATTGAAACGTGAAAAAGGACCTCTTTGTATTCACATTTCACGTAGTTTGTCTCTTATTCTCAGATGTCAATGCGGAAGCGCGCATCACATGCAGACATTTCTGTTCATTTAAGCAAATCCTTCAGCAATCTAATACTTACAATTATTTTGACAACAGACATAAAAGCACCCAACACTTATTTAGTTTCTTTCCCCATGCTAATATTGTCGTAAAAAGGTCATGTGCATGGGGTCAAGCTTGATTTAACGCTCTGCTTTTCTGAGTATAATAGCATCAGGTCTCGTTCTGCAGTCTTCTCTTCCCGTCATGGTTCTGATTACTAACCCTAATAAATTGTGAATAAGCTGCCCAATTCCTGCTCGAGGAGGCAAAGCGAGCTCCCCATCCTGAGCAGTCCAGACACCCCCCGCCCCCTTCCTAAGAAAACACAAATTAATTCCTAAAGTCCTCTGTAGCCAAAGGTTTCTGGAATGATAAATATTTTCATAGGAAGCACAGCTCTTCCTGAGTTTATCGGCGCTCGCTTCATTACTGGCCGGCCGGCGTTAACCCTGGGCTTTTAGGGTGAGGCTGAAGGCCTTGAACTTTCTTCTGCTTTGAATTGTCAACCGATCCTTTGCTTCCAGATGGAAGATAACCTCGCTCGTAATGAGCTAAATATTTAGCTAGCGCCCATAGAGGTATGGCTGAAGTCTCATGAGTCTTGCGCAACCGCATGTGATCGGTAGCAAAATAGCCGTTGTCGCAGTTAACACTTTGCCACATCATCAGACAGAGACAGAGGGATTTTCATTGCTCATACCATTAAGAATAAAGAGGGTTTTCATAGCGATGTCCATTTGTGGTTGCATTGAGAATTGAAAAATGTAAACTCTTTATTCTAAGTGTAAAAACTTTTTTTTTTTTTGCATTGGATATTTGCAATGCAAAGACTGGATAATTATTAACAGAAAACTTGTACTCTTAAAGAGATAGTTTACCCAAAATGAGAATTCTGTCATCATTTGCTCACTTTTGACTTGTTTAAAAACCAGTTTGAGTTTCTTTTGTCTGTTAAATACAAAAAAAGATATTTTGAAGAATGTTGGAAACTGGTAGCCATTGACTTCTGTAGACCCTTGACAAATCTGATTCATAAATAAAGAAGACAACACGCAGGGAAGACAGCAAGTTTATTTATATATATATATATATATATATATATATATATATATATATATATATATATATATATATATATATATATATATATATATATATATATATATATACTGTATATATATAGCAGAATTATTAGCCCCCCTGAATTATTTTTTCCCCAATTTCTGTTTAACAGAGAGAAGTTTTCTTCAACACATTTCTAATCATAATAGTTTTAATAACTCATTTCTAATAACTGATTTATTTTATCTTTGCCATGATGACAGCAAATAATATTTGACTAGATATTTTTCAAGGCACTTCTATATAGCTTAGTGACATTCAAAGGCTTAACTAGGGTAATTAGGTTAACTAGGCAGGTTAGGGTAATTAGGCAAGTTATTGTATAATGATAGTTTGTTCTGTAGACTATCAAAAAAATATATAGCTTAAAGGGGCTAATAATTTTGACCCTAAAATGGTTTTAAAAAAATTAAAAACTGCTTTTATTCTAGCTGAAATAAAACAAATAAGACTTTCCTCAGAAGAAAAAATATTATCAGACATACTGTGAAAATTTCCTTGCTCTGATAAACATAATTTGGGAAATATTTAAAAAAAGAAAAAAAAAATCAAAGCTGGGCTTTGGACTTCAGCCATATATATACACTGTATATATATATACTGTATATATAGGGTTGAAGTCCAAAGTCCACCTTTGATTTTTCTTTTTTCTTTTTTTAAATATTATATATAATGAGGATGCTTTGAAAAGTTTCATCTGAATCTTTAAACAATCTCATTTTCTGTATATATATAAATAATATATATAAATAAAAGTATAATACATATAATATATATATTATATAATATATATATTATACTTTTATTTATACACTTTAGCTTCATTTTATTCATTTATCTGTTGATTTTATTTTATTTTTATTTTGTTTTATGAATGAATAAACCTGAAGGTTTAGATAAAACTTTTATTGTCAATTTTCTTTATACTTCTCATTTTGGAAAGTATAGGTTTTTAAATGAAAGGCACCACACTAAATAAAAGTCTATTGTAGTACATACTGCTATAATTTTCAGGAAAAGAACCAGTTATTACATATTTCTTCTGCTGGGATACCAGGGCTCCTATATAGTTTTTTTGTGTGTGTGTACCCAGCTGTGGAGGGTTACACTTCCAAAGTATTTGTTTTTAGAAAATGACAGATTATTTTGCTTGTTTTAAAGGAAAAACGTACTTAATTCTGGCATATTTCTTAAAACAAGACTACAGTATATGCTTGTCTAAATAATATACTTCCTGATTTAAAAGCTTTTAGATATCTGGACTAGAAATAAGACAAAAACTCTTAAGTAGGAAAAGCATTTTTTGCTGGTTTCTGGTAGCCATTGACTTCCATGGTATTTGTTTTTGGAAAATGACAAATTATTTAGCTTGTTTTAAGGAAAAATTTTGGCCTATTATTTTTTTTAAACAGTATATGCTTGTCTATATAAAACGCTTCTTGATTTAAGAGCTTTTAGATATTTGGACTAGAAACAAGGCAAAACAAAAACTCTTGATGACAAGATTATATTTTTGGGTGAACTGTGCCTTTAAGAGTGCAGGATAAATGTATAAAAAGCCAATTGTAATATTTAAATATACAGCATTTATTAATCATAGTTTAACATTTAATAATGCATTATTAAAACCCAAAGTTCTGCTTTATTACCATTAGTTAATGCACTGTGAGTTAACCTGAACTAACAACTTCATAATTTATTCATTAACTAATGTTAGCAACACTGTAAAGGCTTCTAGATTTAAGAGCTTTTAAACATTTGGGCTAGAAACAAGACAAGAACTTTAAGTAGGAAAAGCATTTTTTGCTGGTTTCTGGTAACCATTGACATCTATGGTATTTGTTTTTTTGGAAAATGGCTACTGGTTTCCAACATTCTTCAAAATATCTTCTTTTATGTTCCAGTTTTTGTAATATAACCCTAACCCTAACAGAAGAAAGAAACTCAAACATGTTTTGAACAAGTAAAAAGTGAGCAAATGATGACAAGAGTTTTTATTTTTGGGTGAACTGTCCCTTTAAGAGTGCAGGATAAATGTATAAAATTCCAATTTTAATATTCAAATATACTGCATTTATTAATCATAGTTTAACATTTATTAAGGCATTATTAAAATCCAAAGTTGTGCTTTGTTAACATTAGTTAATGCACTGTGAGTTAACCTGAACTAACTTTATGATTTATTCATTAACTAATGTTAGCAACACTGTAAAAATGCAGGGTTTCACACAAGCGATTTGTGTTGGGATGACTTAAAGAAATTAATTAATTAAATTAACATAATTGTTACGTAACAAATTTAAGTGCATTAAGCATAAAATAATTAAGTTGTCTCAAATCAAACTCAAAAATTTTGTTGTTTCAGCTCATTACTTGAACAAACACCAAACACTTTTTTAGAGAAAATAAATACTGTAATATATGTATTGTTCACTGTATTTTTAAATACATGAACTAACATTAAATAGCACAGCCTTATTGTAAAGTAATACCAAAATATTTCTGAATCATTCTAAGCAATACTAATACTTGTATATTCGGTCCTTCCTTAAGCTCATACAGGAGGGTTTTAGCAGAATGCTAATGATCAGAGGCCCAGCGACAGTGAGCTGAACTTCACACAAACCCCTCGCTTTGATCAGACTGAGCTGAAAAACGAACCGGCTTTAGTTACAGCCAAAGTTCCTTCAACTAAAAAAGCTGTTGTGGTTAGATGTTGAATGTTTTGGATGATCTGCATCCCTTCATCCCATTATATTTGGCTTTCCAGACAGTATAAAACAGCATTTTAACAGTCTGGAAATGTTTATTTTTTTGGAGTGAACGATATTGTCTATAACCACTTGCACTTAAATTACTTTTGCTGCTTGTTCAAACTACTTATTTAAATTATTTGAAACAACACAATTACGTTTTGTAGGGACAACTTAATTGTTTTATGTTCAATCCACTTAAATTTGTAAAAAACGATTAGGTTAAAGGTGCAGTATGTAGGTTTGATACCCAGTGGTTGAACTAGGTATTGCATGCAAGCACAGGCTGCCAGATTAACAACAACAACAGGAGATAGCCTGACTGTCGAACCTAAAGGCTGATTTAAGTCTTGTTCTAAATAAAAGCAATGGCATGCAATAGAAGGAATATTTTCCATATTGTCCTAACCAACACCCGACTTTTATATTTGAGAAACTAAAATAACTGCTGAACAACAGGATAAACTGACAATGATCACCTCAGGTACACCTCATGTGCTTTATTCAGTGTTAAATACTAATAATGTGATTTTGAATTGCATTTTGCATGACATTTATTGCCATACTACTGAAAGAAGCAGCAGATAGTTCACCTCAGATCTTGAAAATAAAATAAACCGTCTGAAATTGAACTTTAGAACTTATCAGTGATTCAGCATCTACATTGAATAATTTTAAAGAGGTTTAATATGTATTACTTTTATTATAAACCTTATCATTTCGTAGGAGTGCAGTGAGTGCACTATTATGTGCTGTATTTTCATGTGTTTCATCTGCCGCAAACAGCCCAATTGTTTATTGCTGCAAATCTCATCACGTAGCTTGTTTTTAGGACACAGGGTTACAATGTAACCTGCTCACCTAATGTTTATATTTATGATATTTATATTATTTGCTAGAGGTGTGAACCTACACTAGTCTCACGGTTCGATTACGATTATCATGCTATTGATTCGGTTCAATTCGATATCTCGGTGCATCACGGTGCATTGACGATTCTTTCCATACACAGTTTTATATTTTCTTCACAGCAGCAATTCTTGTATTAAAATGTATAAATATATTTATATACTATTTGTAAAACAATTTTGTCCTTTAATACAAACAGTCAGATATATAAACTATACCTTTAAATAACACGAGCATTTATAGCAAATATCAAATATAAATATCCCGCTCGTTTCTGAGCCTTGTCTACCAAGTTCTTTCTTACACCCCTTTGATTGGTCACGCGCTCAACAGAAAGGGCTGAGATTGGCTCTTACACGCTGGCGCTCTTCACACACAGATGCACTCATGGGTCACAGTGAGAGAGAGAAATGGAGTTTACTTTCATTCTCTCAATCGCAGTGAAATAAGGGCTTCTGCAGTAAGTGTCAGTGAAACACAGTCCAGCAAACACACACGCAGTGAAATTGTGCACAGTTTCTGAGTTTTTCAGTAGTTGGAGCGTTGTAAATACTCGCACTTGCCTTCCTCGCTATAGTAAGCTACGGCGACATAGCGCATATGAGATAAATGATGTCAGTACGTAATAACCGGTTATGATTATTACTGAACCGATACCGAATTGTCCGCGTCTGCATCGCAGTGCACCAAAGAAACAATTAATTTTGACACCCCTATTATTTGCTAATAAATAACTCTGAATCTGCGTTTCATTACTACTGTCCACCGGAGGTCGCATTTTCAGTCACGAACGCATGCTTTGAGAGCCTTCCTGACTGATTTAATCAAATATGTGGTTTTCCACCAAGGCACCTTGGAGTGCTGAAATATAATTGGGCGGGTTAAATGACCAAAACAAAGACAGACGTTCCGGCACGTGATGCACATTTTCAAAGCAGAATATCTGACTTCAGCATTGTTTTTCAAATAAACAAGAATGTTCACTTAGCAGTTACAATGTTACTGGCTCACCTAATGTTTATGTTCGTAATATTTATATTATTTGCTAATTAATAACCACCTTATGTGGAACTCTGAATCTGCGTCTAATTTCGGAGGCTGCTACTGTCCACCAGAGGTCGCATTTCAGTCACGGACACATGCTTAGAGAGCCTTCCTGACTGAATAAATTAAATATGCTGTTTTCCACCAAGGCAACCTGGGGTGCTGAAATATAATTGGCTAAACTGGCATTGGGTGGGTTAAAGGGACCAAAACAAAGCACGTAACTCACATTTTCAAAGCAGAATATCTGACTTCAGCATTGCTTTTTTTAGATAAACAAGAATGTTCACTGAGACCCCGTTTACACTGCCAGTTAAATGTGACCCAATTTCGATTTTTTGCTCATATGTGACAGATCGGATCTGTTCTATGATCGTGTAAACACACACACAAAAAAAATTAATTAATTAAAAAAAAAAAAAAAAAAAAAAAAAATCGCATGCATTCAGATATTCAGAGATGGGTTTCAGGCCTCCTTCATATGTGGAAATAAATCAGATATAAATCGGATATGTGACAATGCGACTATCACGTAAACAGGCAGATCGGATTTATTGAGGCTTTCTATTTTGTACGTCATTAAACTTACGACATTGTGGTACTTCTCCGCGGTTTAATGACGTAAAAAGAAGAGTGTGTGGAGACGCCGACGCTGTAAACAGCAACAACAGAGGAAACATGGAGGAGGAAAGTGGTCAGTCGCCACAATTTGCTTTGAATTTTTTATTCCTTTTTAAATATTTCCCAAATGGTGTTTAACCAACGCAATCTCACGGCAATTCGTAACTTTTTGATTTAGTGGCTATTTCATATGAATTCGTACGATCTAATTCGTACAAATATGTACGATTTGCTCATCACCCAATGACGGTTGAGGTTAGGGGTGGGGTTAGGTGCCACGCCTCCTTTTTAAAATCGTACATTTTCGTACGACTCAACTCGTACGAATTCGTACGAATTAGCCACTAAACTGACAAAACGTAAAATACTTACATTTCCTCGTGAGATCAGGCTGGTTTAACAGAGCAAGAAAATTTTTACAGAATGTCTGATAATATTTTTTCTTCTGAAAAAAGTCTTATTTGTTTTATTTCAGCTAGAATAAAAGCAGTTTTTAATTTTTTAAAAACCATTTTAAGGTCAAATTATTAGCCCCTTTAAGCTAACTTTTTTTCGATACTCTACAGAACAAACCATCATTATCCAATAACTTGCCTAATTACCCTAACCTGCCTAGTTAACCTAATTAACCTAGTTAAGCCTTTAAATGTCACTTTAAGCTGAATAGAAGTGTCTTGAAAAATATCTAGTAAAATATTATTTACTGTCATCATGGCAAAGATAAAATAAATCAGTTATTAGAAATGAGTTATTAAAACTATTATGTTCAGAAATGTGTTGAAAAAATCTTCACTTTGTTAAACAGAAATTGGGGAAAAAATAAACAGGGGGGCTAATAATTCAACTGTACATACAGTATATACAGTGTAAAGATGACATCCGCTAAAATGTCATTCACAAAAATCATTTATAATAGGTTACATCTATAAAGATTACAGTTTGGTCCCAAATATGCATTAATTTTCATTTAATTTCATCTATATACTTTCCCACGAACATTCAAACCACCAGATGTACCCATTTTGTCAACAACAAGTTTTTTATTAAAAACATTCACTTCCTCCTTTTATACATTTTAATATGTAGGTCAGAAGAAGTGTGCCGTTTCATTTTTACATAAATACTGTATATCAGTTACGCTGAATGACAATAGAACATTATTTCACCCATATTTTGACATTTTATTTTCACAAAAGTTATGCAAATCAATAAAGTAGACATGTTAGTTGCATTTAATTAGTTTTCTGATCATATAAAGATGCTTACAGCAAAATAATATGTTGTCTCTTTAATTATATGCCTAGTATTAATGAAATTTCATGGTATATAATAAGTTTGAGTTAGTTAATGTTAATTACTGCATTTACTAACATGAACACTAAACACAATACATTTATTACAGTATTATTTCTTGTTAAAATACAGTTCATTGTTAGTTCATGTTAACTCACGGTGTATTAATGTTAACAAGCATGAATTCTGATGATGAAGTCATTCATTCATTCATTTTCTTGTCGGCTTTGTCCCTTGCGGGGTCGCCACAGCGGAATGAACCGCCAACTTATCCAGCACGATTTTACGCAGCGGATGCCCTTCCAGCCGCAACCCATCTCTGGGAACTTCCACACACACATTCACTATGGACAATTTAGCTTACCCAATTCACCTGTACTGCATGTCTTTGGACTGTGGGGGAAACCGGAGCACCCGGAGGAAACCCACGCAAACCCAGGGAGAACATGCAAACTCCACACAGAAACGCCAACTGACCCAGCCCAGCCGAGGTTCGAACCTGCGACCCAGCGACGTTCTTGCTGTGAGGCAACAGCACTACCTACTGCGCCACTGCGTTGCCCCTGATGATGAAGTCTCGTTCATAATTAGTTCATGTTAGTAAATACATTAACTGATTAAACCGTATTGTAAAGTGTGACAATTTTCACAAACTAAGTCAGGAAGTATGTTATGTTGGATACAGCCACTGATATAATGGCCTTTAGATATTAAGTCATTTTTTAATGCATGTCTGTGGACTTTATAGCAAGTTTTTGCTATTTCTGTGCAGTTTTTTTTTTTTTTTTGTAAATCTGTGGTTATGCCGAATGATTTTGGTAGTAACTAAGAACCTAAAACAAGAAAAAAAACAATGAATATTAAATAATTAAAAAAAGTTACTTTTATTGAAGGTTTTACAATGCAAATCTGATTAGAGACACTTGTTTGGTAAACAAACCAAGTTTCTCATATATTATATCTACTATATTATAATATACACTCACCGGCCACTTTATTAGGTACACCTGTCCAACTGCTTGTTAACGCACATTTCTAATCAGCCAATCACATGGCAGCAACTCAATGCATTTAGGCGTGTAGACATAGTGAAGACGATCTGCTGCAGTTCAAACAGAGCATCAGAATGGGGAAGAAAGGTGATTTAAGTGACTTTGAATGTGGCTTGGTTGTTGGTGGCAGACGGGCTGGTTTGAGTATTTCAGAAACTGCTGATCTACTGGGATTTTCACGCAAAACCATCACTAGGGTTTACAGAGAATGGTCTGAAAAAGAGAAAATATCCAGTGAGCGGCAGTTCTGTGGGAGCAAATGCCACGGGCCATATGGCTACTATTTATTTATGAGATTTAAATTCTGCATTTTAGTGACATTTTAAGCACTATTTTAGCTGAAATATATTGTTGGATGGTCATCATAACCAAAAAAGTACATTTGAAAGTTCATAGATAACAATAGTAAAACTATTTTCTCTATTTAAAAACAATACAGTAGCAAAAGATGACTTCCCTTACGTCAGATTTGTGTTCTTGCACAGCTAGATGTTGGACTTGAGAAAAATAATTGTTATTGGCAAAAACTGATTAGCTGAAGTCACACTGAAGTGACAGCCAACAGAGGATTCCACTTGGTCTTAAAACTTTTTTTAATGGGTCATTTTCACTATTTATGATGGCATAGCAGTCAAACTAGGACAAAAGAGCTCATGTACGGGACAAATTCTGGACGTCTGTCAGTGAGGAGTGGGTCTTTTGAATCACCCAAACCCCCCCTGGCTACCAGACTGAGTATCTTGTTGAATCTACGCCAGGAAGGATTAAGGCAGTTCTGAAGGCAAAAGGAGGTCCAACCCGGTACTAGTAAGGTGTACCTAATAAAGTGGCCGGTTAGTGTATTATATTATAAAATAACGAAAATATTACTTTACAAGCTGTCTTATAAATAAATCATATAGACATTTGAATATTATTTAATAATACTACTGATATTAATATAAAGACTTAATATAAATATATATATATATACACACATTTACATAAGTCAATGATATGCAAAAAAAAAGGTCTGCAGATATTGCGCATCGTATAATTCAGTTAAAAAAAAGTTGAGCGACAGTATTAGGAAGGATTAACAAACAACATAACATGTCAATAAGTAGGAAGCAACACAGTTTTGTAGTTCCTCTCCAGTCTCTCTCTGTCACACACACACATTAACACACACACACACACCCTCCTTTTCCCTATGGTCTCATTCTTTCACCAAACAGCAGCTGGTTCTTCAGCTATTGCCAGCCTTTAGTCCTTATCTTATATCTCAGACACACACACACACAGACACACACACACTTGCAGGCTGACATAAGTAGTGTCACCAGCATAATTATCATGATGGAGTCATAAAGCAAAGTGCTGTGTGTGTGCGAATGTGGTCGTTCCAGCTGTCATAATCGAACTAATTAAACATTTCACTGACCGCTGCTTTAGCTCATTGAAGTGTTTGAAGTCTGAAAGATGCAAAGCAAAAAATAATTAACATGATTAAGTCAACCAAAGCAGGCTGATATGCAAATAACATCACTTAGCGCCAATAACACAGCCATACCCTCCAGCTCTAACGTGAAGGAACGTTTATATTAGCTGTTTTAATGCCACTAACTGTTAACATGTCAGGGTAGAAAAACCAAAGTCAGCACTGCAGTCAATAACTCAAACACAGCATCAATCAATCAATCAGCATGCGGATGATTAAGAGATTTGCTGGAGATTAACCATTTTCACAATCAGTTTCCAAAGGTGGCGACTGAAAAAACTTGGACGGCGTACAATCTAAACAAATTAGTTCTCTTGAATAAGCTCAAGCGTTCCTCCTCTGTGCATATCCAGCACGTATGCACATGCTAACCGCCCTCGGGGCAAATAAGGAGGAAATTTTTCAACAGGTTTCTTTGATAAAGGCCGTATATCATTCAGTGACTGTCCACAACACTGTGATGTTAGCATTCGCAGCCTAGCGTGTCTGAAGGTTAAAAGTTCAAGGCTACTAACCGAATAAACTGCTTCCTTTGGCTGCGCATAACATTACGTTGACGGCGCACGGCTGCTTTGCAAGTCATGAGGACGCTTGAATCCAAGTCAAACAAGAAGCAAAGTCAGTTTCAAAGGAATGTTTGGAGGATAAGTACAAGTTAAGCTCTATTGAACGGCACACACTTTAGGGTTAGTGATTTGAGTAAAGCATTTAAGTGTAAGAGTTTGTCATCATGTAGTGTGCATGCAAAATATGATGCTTGAGGTTCTTTTAGAGCATTCAAAGGAGGATTTTTACTTGATGATAACAAAAAAAAAAAAACTTAGAGACTCATAGTAAGCAATCACCATGCATACTGAATAATACATTAAAACAACTCATAAATTTAGTTTGTACTTGTCTTTAATGGGAAACTTTATGCCATTTTGCCTGTATCTAAATGGGACTATCCTGTTAACATTCATTTATTTTCCTTCGGCTTAGTCCCTTTATTCATCAAGGAACGTCACAGCGGAATGAACTGCCAACTTATCCAGCATATGTTTTATACAGTGGATGCCCTTCCAGCTGCAACCCAGTACTGGGAAACATCCATACTCATTCACACTCAAGCACTACGGCCAATTTAGTTTATTCAATTCACCTATAGTGCATGTGTTTGGACTGTGGGGGAAACCGGAGCACCGGGAGGAAACCCACAAACATGCAAACTCCACACAGAAATGCCACCTGACAGAATACAAACCAGCAACCTTCTTGCTGTGAGGGGACAGTGCCACTGAGCCACTGTGTCGCCCTATCCTGGTAACATAAAGTATGAATAAAATCAACGTATATAATAATAATTGTTATAATTAAGTAGAATTAAGTAATTAAGTATATAATATATAATAATATTAGAGATAAAATAAAATCTGATGTACAATTTAAAATTGTTTTGTACAAGGAAAAACACCACTCTCAGTTTTTTAACTGCACACACACACACACACACACACACACACACACACACACACACACACACACACACACACACACACACACACACACACACACACACACACACACACACACACACACACACACACACACACACACACACAAATATATATATATATATATATATATATATATATATATATATATATATATATATATATATATATATTGTATATATATTTATGTGTGTGTGTGTTTGTATGTAGTTAAAAAGAAACTTAGAGTGGTGTTTTTCCTTTTACAAAACAATTTTAAATTGTACGTCAGATTTTATTTTATATATATATATATATATATATATATATATATATATATATATGTACATCAGATAACAAAATATTTATATACAGTATATATATACAGTACATCAGATAATATATATATATATATATATATATATATATATATATATATATATATATATATATATATATATATATATATATATATATATATAAATAAATTTTTAAGTATATCTTGGTTTTAGTCTAGCCGCTCCAAGCGAGCTTCGAACCACGATTTGGAAAGAAAAACCACATATGAGGTGAATGCTCTAATGAAGACTCTATTTACGTTGTTACTTTGCCTTCAAAAGTAAGGTGTTAACAGTGGAGTAACGTCTATCAGCGCTTATGCCAACTTCTGCATCCACACTGCACACGGACTGCATCTGGGCCATAGCTTTAAAGTCTGGCCCATACACACACTGCAGACGGAGTGTGTGTTAAACATACATTACTAGCTGACCTCCATTACGGCAGCACGATATGATCGACAGAACCGCCGATGTAAATTCTTTCATCATCATCTATATTGTGTGGAGGTGAGTAACAGTTAACAAAAGACTACCTGAGGCTCAAATTTAATGTCAGCTATTTATCCAAAAGTTCAAAAGCAAATAGGCTATATTGTCTTGCTAACATCCTCCTGATTAACAACCATGTAATAAGTTAGCTAAAGTTTAGCCAGGGCAATATCATAGGCATACAGGGTAATAATGGAGAAACGACAGCTGGATAGTGAAAATATTGCCCTCTTGTTTTTGCAGTCATTTATTCAAAATATATAATGTTAATTGAAGCTATAAAACATGTACATATAGGCTAGATATGGAAGTCAGTGGCTATCAGTGTGTCCTACATTCTTCAAAATAATTTATTATTTTGTTCAACAGAAAAAACTCAAACAAAAATAATAGATTGAAAAGGGATAGTTCACCCAAACATTTACATTTACTCCCCCTCAAGTGGTTCCATTTCTTTGTCTTTTTATTTTGTTGAACACTAACAAATTAAAGATTAAAAAAGATATTTTTTTAAGAAAGCTATAAACTTGAATCATTGACTTCCAGAGTAGGAAAAACAAATACCATGTAAGTCAATGGTTACAGGTTTCCTGCTTTCTTCAAAATATTATATTGTGTGTTCGACAGAAGAATAAAAGTCAAAAAGGTTTGCAACAAGTAAAAGGTGAGTAAATGGTGACAGAATTTTCAGTTTTGAATGAACTATCCTTTTAAGGGTGAGTATATGGTGAATTTAGGGTGAAATCTCCTTTAATATATTTTATTTATTAAAGTACAATTATTATTTTTTAATAAAAAGTGCCCTTTTTTCCACTTGAGCCCCTGCCCCTTAAAAGGTCTTTGCAAGGGATTACATTAACACCCGCCAACCCGCCAAATGCGGGTAGATTTCAGCTCTGGCGGGTTAGACAGACACCTCCACTAGCCACTTTGGCTGGTTGGAAATCATTTTTAAATTGTAGTTTTCTTAAAAGCAGTGTTCGACAATAAGGATGGCCCAATATTCGTGCAAACGTGATCTTAGAAGCACGACTGACAAAAAAAACTGTGTTCGTGCCATAGACCGTAAAAGATATGGACGTAGTATCCGTGACGTCACCCATAGGTTTCTGAACACTGCAAAAGAAGCTACAAGTAGGTGCGGCCAACCGTCGCCATTTTGTCTGCGCATCATCGCACCAAACGCGGGATACCAAATAAGGGCAAAGAGGCGGAGAGTGAGCGGAGCTAAAGACACATGCTGGATTCTCAGCCTTTTGCTTAGACCTGGCTTAAAACAGACTTATTACTTTGGGAGAACGCTTAATACTTCATTACCTGCGACTCGTTTGTGTTCTGACCACACGTGCTTGGTTGTAGACTATATCAATAAAGTGTTTAGACTTTTAAAAACACTGTTGTAATACATTGAGCCACTAAACATTGTTCTTATGACGTTTTTCGGCAGAAGGAAAACGTGAATTACTATCAAACACTTCAGATATAGTCTGTGTTAGTAAATGCAAGGCTGTTTATAAAATCCAGGCATAAGACTGTATGACAACGCTTCAGATGACTGTTTTATAGCCTACAGCTAATCAATCTGTCAGATTCTGGAGTGCAATACAGGTCTAAAGAACATTTAAATGATGAATGATCTTAAATAAAACAAATACGTTTATAGAGATGGTATATAAGCATATAAATTCCCTCAACTGTGAAATGGAGGCAACTTGAACGGTTTGTAAGCACAATTAAGTCCACACAGCATGCCATATCATCTGATAATTGCAGGAAATAATTCCAAAAGGCAAATGACGGTGTAAAGAAACATTAAACAAAACAAAAATACGATGTATATGCTGAGATCAGCGGCTAATTAGCCAGAATCAGCTGAGGTGACGAGACAGCGAGCAGCGAGGGCTAGCTGTCACTCAAGTGGCCACGCCCTTAATTATGCAAACTTAATATAACCTAATAAAAACGAAACGGATGAGTTATAAAAAAATTCACTCCCCTCACAGTTGTCATGAAGGGTAATCATAGCTATATGCACCAAAGCCATCGTTTGTACCAGGCTGTAAACATGTTTTTATCAGCTGTAAAAATGGCCAATTTACCAATGCAGAAAGAAAGCACTTGGACTTCCTGGAGCTAGCCCCCCAAGGCGAGTCGATGAATTGCAGTTTTAGTTACTTCCGTATTGGCTTCCCGAGGGAGAGGTTGCCGCTTGGTTCGTGCGAGCAAAAGAAAGCAGGTAAATACTGAATGACAGGATGAACACTCGCGCACACAGGTGATGTGATGCGTGCAATTGTTAAAAAGCATGTGCGTTCACGTTTACTTACATTCATTCTTCCATGACGGGCGCCACACTAAAATTCACCCCGCCACTGCTACATTACTTCTCATTTAAAACATTCAGTCATTGTTGTTTTTTTAATAGCGGGTTATAATCGCACAAAAACGTGTTAAAAGGTAAGTAAATTATAACAGCGCAAACTTTTCTGTAGTCGTAGTAGTGCTGTGCGTTATTTGTTTAACCCTTTAAGGTGACATGCTGACTGACTGACAGGTGCGTGATGAGTGAGGCCAGCAAACACGACGGAGCTTTCAGTTTAGATGAACACCGTTTGCATAATTGTACTTATAGATAATAGATAATGCTTTATAATACTTTAAAATTTAGAGATGACTTTCTATTGCTGGAGTTTATGGCTGTTTCACTTTACTTCAGGACGCATTAATGCCGCTCGTTAGGTCTATTAGAGACATTCATAAATATACCTAGCAAATGTAAGAAATGTTGGAGACATACTTGTTACATAAACGCACTAAATCACACTTCAGCAGTGTTTATTTGAGAGCGCACAAGAAAATCTGCACTTGAGCAGCGTATATTTGAGGGCGTGCAAGAAGTTTTCTGTACGAACAGAGGAAATCGGCGCGCAAGCAAAGAGATTCGCATGCTCGTATTACATAAATGCGATCTCGACTTGTAATACTGCGCTCACGACATTTGTCATTGAAATATCGCCTCAGGTAGTTAAAGGTAAATCTGTGTAAAAGGCCCAACAGAGTCTGCCGCCACAGCTGGAAAAAAGTCCTAGAGGAAACACTGTATATATATATATATATATATATATATATATAATATATATATATATATATATATATATATATATATATATATATATAAACACTACGAGTCCCGGCTGGGCCAGTTGGCATTTCTGTGTTCTCCCCGTGTTGGCGTGGGTTTCCTTCGGGTGCTCCGGTTTCCCCCACAGTCCAAAGTCATGTGCTATAGGGGAATTGAATAAACTAAATTGACTGTAGTTTAAATGAAAAAAGTGTGTGTGTGTGTGTGTGTGTGTGTGTGTGTGTGTGTGTGTGTGTGTGTGTGTGTGTGTGTGTGTGTGTGTGTGTGTGTGTGTGTGTGTGTGTGTGTGTGTGTGTGTGTGTGTGAATGCAAGAGTGTATGGGTGTTTCCCAATACTGGGTTGCGGCTGGAAGGGCATCCGCTGTGTAAAACATATGCTGGAATAGTTGACGGTTCATTCCGTTGTGGTGACCCCTGATAAATAAGTATTTATACTTGTAAGTGCAACAATGTAGTTCTTATTCAAGCTTCAATGTAATAAAGCAATTAAATACTTTGAAAAAGTGAGTAAACGCATTGTAATTTGGAACCGTTAAGTTGACGTAACTTATTTTTTATAATTATGCACATAGTTAATTTACTTAATAATTTAAAGGCAACAGGATTACTCAGTTTTTCAAGTAAAGTCAACTAATCGCTTTTTACAGAGATAAATATCACATATACGAACAGCGGCCACTTTATTAGGTACACCTGCCCATTTGCTCGTTAACGCAACATTTCTAATCAACCAATCACATGGCAGCAACTCAATGCATTTTGGCATGTAGACATGGCCAAGACAATCTCCTGCAGTTCAAACCGAGCATCAGAATGGGGAAGAAAGGTGATTTAAGTGACTTTGAACATTTGTTGGTGCCAGACGGGCTGGTCTGAGTATTTCAGAAACTGCTGATCTACTGGGATTTTCACGCACAATCATTTCTAGGGTTTACAGAGAATGGTTTGAAAAAGCGAAAATAAGTGTACAATAAGTGTACTTAAATGTCTCTGGAGTGTGTTTATCAAGTTTCAGTGCATTATAACCCACAAATAATGTTTTTTAACTCTCTGAAACTGCCCCTTTTCGACTTTGATCCAAATTGTGACTGTCACTTTAAATTTAAATGAGATTGTGCTTTTCAAAAGTGGGCTGCTTCTCATTCAGGGCTGTCTATGCTAATGAGGAAAAGGTCGACAAAAGTAAATTGTGAAGTGCACATTCAATATAATTAAGCACACAAGAGTATCAGCTGAAACGTTGTCCCAGTAATGTTGTCGCATAGCTGAACGCTCTTTCGTTGCGCATGTGTTTTGCATGCAACTCCCTTTTTAATGTAGTCTGAGTCTTCATCAGCCAGATGTGTTACCTGTGAACAGAGTGGCGTCTGAGTCGGTCCCTCATAAGCCCGATTCTGGGAGGTCCACCAGCTGTCCCCGTCTGTGACCCGCGTCTTGGGGCAGCGCTCCAGGGGTGAAGGGTCCGGCAGACCTGGGACAAGGGGGAAGGGAAGGATGAGAAATTAAGAACCGATGGGGCGAACGTCTGAACGAAGGGGGTCGATTACACAAAAGTCAGGGGTTTTCGGGTGGGATTCTTCAATGCAAGCTGGCATAAAAGGTGGCTTTCTCCTGTCGGAGGCTGTCATGTGGAAAGCAGAGCCCACCATGGCGGGCGGTTAGTGTTACACACAAACACGGTGGCCAGGAACGTGCGGCCGAGCTTTTTTAATAACAGCAGCCAATAAATTAAAAGTCTATGTGCACGATGGGGAAACTGATAGCTTGGTGTTAGTCAGAAATGAGGCTCTCCTGCACGCTATGTGTGTGTGTGTGTGTGTGTATTTTCTGGACAACAAGTATTGTCATGTTTTGTAAAATAGTGTTGCACAAGCAAACACCTTACAGCTTTTTTAGATATATATAAAAAAAAAAAAACAAGCTGGGCTCCAACATTACAATATTGTGAATAAGAATATAATTTAAAGGAACAGTGCAATCAAAAATGAAAATTCACTCTCTATTTACTCACCATGGAGTGGTTTCTTTATTCTATTGAACACTATTCTAAAAAAAGCTGCAAACCTGTAACCATTGACTTCCAGAGTAGGAAAAAACATAATAGTCAGTTAATAGTAATAATAAGTCAGTTACAGGCAGGGCTTGACATTAACTTTTTTGATCACCAGCCACTGTGGCTAGTAGTTTTCCAACATTACTAGCCACCAGTGGCGGCTGGTGTTAAAAAATGTGTGTGGGGGGAAACACCAGAAAAAAATCTAACTGTTGGTAAAGGAAGAGTGTAAAAGCCATTTTTCAGGTGATGTATCAAAAAACAAAAATATGACTAAAGCATACAATAAATGCATCACAAATCAGTTCATTTTAGTTCAATTTGGGTTTATTATCAGTAATGAAGTAATCAAGATAATCAGTAAACACACACACACACACACACATAAATGTTGCCTAATCACTGGCCAGTAGCACTACTTGAAAATAAATTTTGCTCTCCTTTTTTTCTGGCTTGAAAATTTCTCAATGAGCTTTTGGTTAAAGTCAGTCATCTCAGTCACCAGTCTCTTCTCTATTGACAGCATGGCCAATGCATTCAGCCTCTCTTGCGTCATGCTGTTTGAAACAGCAAACACGGAAATAGTAAAAGGCATGACTTACATCACAACCTGCCAGCCAACTCCGTTTGTCATAACAAGTGCTGGAAAAGCCCCGAATATACGCGCGCTCGCCATTACTTGACTACTGGTGAATTTGCAAGGTAGGTCAATCTGGTTCAAGCTCCTTGATTCTTTTTTTTCTTCATCAAACGCCTTGTGAACGAATATCTTTGCAAAGATACAAATTTTTTTTCTTCATCCAAACGCCTTTTGAACGGATATCTTTGCAAAGATACAACGGAATTTTCCTTCATCTCGAGAAATTGCATTCTAAGCTCTTTGGTGAGAATGCTCCAATCACATAAGGCCAATCATATAAAAACAAATATGATTCGTTCTAACAACAAAAATGGGAGGGTTCGGGACGCAGAGCGCTGCGCCTCAAAGACAATTTAAAAGAGGCCAATTAGAGCTTATCGTCATATCACGTGCATTACAAAAGTTTGTGTACCTACATAGACACCCATTAGTCCGGCGCCCCGCACACATATAAAAAAATATTGTTCATACATTTTTTTAAATAAATGTTAGTATGACTACAATAAATGTTAGAATGTTATAATTAAATCAATTTATTTTGTTCATATTTGTGATAATAAACATTAACGTATTAAAGGATCTAACTTGAAGGGGGCGGCGCCCCAGCGCCCTCTATTGACCAGCCGCCACTGCTAGCCACTCGCCATTTTCACTAGCCGCAATTTGTTGTTGGGAAAATATATTTTATATGCATAAATTTGACTTTGGCATGCTAAAATGACTTAATTTAGACTTTGTGTTATGTCCACATGCCTCCTCATTCATTTAACTTTTTTGTGTGTATGTATATTAACAAAAATAACTAAGCAAAAGAAAGCCGGTGAAAATCATACTGTGTGATAATAAAGGATGATCACGCGCACACGGGTAACGTTAGGCCAATAATCCGTTCTGTTAAAAGAACAATTAAAACAAAACCGGCAACCGCTGCTGCTTACAAAAAGACATATTTAAGAAACATACAGAGCTTTTGGAAGCAGCAGGACTGTGTGTGCGCGAGCATCACTTTTTTGTCCAGTCTATTTGAAAGAGAACGGATCACAGCAGTTGCTTTTCCGCTAGGCACATTTGCTTCGCGCAAGGAACGTGAGCACGCATGCCTTTTAAAACAGCTGCGCGCATCACGTCACATGTGCGCGCGAGTGATCATCCTCTTGTTCGGTATTCACCTGCTTTCCTTTGCTCACACGAACTATAGTTTTGTCGGTCATGCTGCTTCTCGATTCTAAGATGACATTTGCACGCATATTGGGCCATCTTTATTGTCGAACCCTGCTTTTAAGAAAACTAGCATTTAAAAATGATCTTCAACCAGCCAAAGTGGCTAGAGAGTGTGTCTGTCTAACCTGCCACCGCTTTAATCTACCCGCATTTGGTGGGTGTTAATGTAAAGCCCTGGTTACAGGTTTCCAGCTTTCTTTAAAATATTATCCTTTGTGTTCAGAAAAATGAAGAAAAAAAGTAAATGATGACAGATGTTTCATTTTAATGTGAACTGTCCCTTTAAGCAATTTATTTTAACCCTTTATCTTGCACTGTAAGCTTTGCTTTACCAGTTTCTTTAGTTAAATAGTGTTTCTTACACTAGGGATTCCCAAACTTTTCAGCCCACGACCCTCAAAATAACAATGCTAGTGACGCGCAACCCCCACATTTCTTGGAAGGGATTATAAATATGCAAATGTAGCGCACACAACTATAGGCCTATATAAACACGAGCATATTGACAACACAAAAAGTGCAACAACCATGTTATTTTTATAGTCATTCATTAATTTGTTTAATTTAATATTAACCTCAGCTAAAGAGACTGGTGGACACAATGTTTTCAGCTCAAGTCTATTGGTTTAATTTTGGAGGCCGCCACTCAGAGATCATCCTCAATGTTCAGCTGTGCCCTGTATTTATTTTTAATGTATTTGATTGCCATAAAGGTGTCAGAAAGTTTAACCCAGTGCTATAAAATCAGTCTGTTGCAGCTGACGCTATTGCAGTGTTGTTAATCTAACGTAAACACACGATACTATGAAAAAAAAATTTTTGAAAGGCTGATGGCTTTTTATTTGCATGTTGTTTTTTTATGTAAGTATTAACTACTATTTTTATCTTCTGTGGGTTATGGATAAAATATGGTAATTTTAATAGTTTATTAATCAATAGTTTAATTTCTAATAGTTTAATAATAAATCATTTAAATCACCAAGGGACCCCCACTTTGGGAACCGCTGTCTTACACCACACTAAGCAAATTTTTAGCTTCTTTTGTTTTAATGACAGCCTATGATTGTGTGTGGCTGAAAATGAAAGAGGAACTTGGAAAGAATGTAATCATTTAGAAATTATTCAATATTAAAACAAAGGATTATTAGTGCGGTGCAATTTATTATTTTTTTTGCAGTGTTGGTTCCATAAGTTGTTGTTTTTTCCCCATGTAGGACTTTTAAAATGTCTTTGCTGCAACTTTATGTTGTATACAACCAAACCAACCAGCTACTGTATGTAGACAATCATGTTACAAACATTGATTTGAAGAAAACAACTCAATCCAGCATTGCCATGACCGATTTGTATTAAAGATAGTTGTTGGTTGTTCATTCATTAATTTTCCTTCGGCTTAGTTCCTTTATTTATCAGGGGTCGCAACAGCGGAATGAACTGCCAACTATTCCAACATATGTTTTACGCAGCGGATGCCCTTCCAGCCGCAACCCAGTACTGGGAATCATCCATACACTATCTCATTCACAAACATACACTACGGCCAATTTAGTTTATTCAATTCACCTATAGCGCATGTGTTTGGACTGTGGGAGAAACCGAAGCACCCGGAGGAAATCCAAGCCAACACGGGGAGAACATGCAAACTCCACACAGAAAAGCCAACTGACCCAGCCAGGACTCGAACCAGTGACTTTCTTGCTGCCTGTGGTTGTTGGTTTTATCTATTGAAAAAAAAAAACATTACATTTGTGCATAATTTGAGTTGGGTAGTGCTAATGATCTCTTTTGGTGCACTTTTGCTCTTTGATTTGTGTAATATTCTGCATCAAGAGTTTTTCTGCACAAATTCTGCTATTAAACACAATTGTTTTAAAAATATGTAAAAATGAATGCAAATAAACGGTAAAGCATTTATTTGATAAATTTACTGGAAATATCTGTTGTCTTGTTTTCGGTTAAAAAGCAAGGAGTAGCTTAAATTATGATGTTTCTGAATGTTTTACCACTACAAAAAAAAAAAAACATTGCCAAAAAGCAACTAGGAACTAGGGAAGAATGAAAAATCTCTTTTGCATTAAATGATCCAGTTTTAACAGAATGGTGCAACAATTTATATTGTGCAGTGGAAGCAATTTTGCTAGATAAACAGTAATTATACAATTATTATACAGTTGAAGTCAGAATTAATAGCCCTGCAGAATTATTAGAGCTCCTGTATATTTTTTCCCCCAGGTTCAGTTTAACGGGGAGAAGATTTTTCTCAACACATTTCTAAACATAAAATATATAATAAACATATAACACATATTAGTTTTAATTTCTCATTTCTCATAACTGATTTACTTTATCTTTGTCATGATGAGAGAAAATAATATTTTACTAGATATTTTTTAAGATACTAGTATTCAGTTTAAAGTGACATTTAAAGGCTTTACTAGGTTAATAAGGCAAGTTAGGGTAATTAAGCCAGTCATTGTATAACAGTGGTTTGGTCTGTAGACAATCAAAAAAATCAGTATTGCTTATAGGTAGGGATGTCCCGATCAGGGGTTCGTTTCCCAAAACCATCGTTAGCCAACTAAGGTCGCAAGTTCCGTCGTCACAAACATAGTTCTTTGATTTGCCGTTTCCCAAATCCATCGTTCCAACGAACATTCACAAACTGCGTCACAAACTTGTGCACTTGCAGCTACACGTCTGGAGCTGTAGTTAGAAACATAGTTCCTGGCTGTGTTCTATTCCCAGTTATCCCCTCTGTCCTATTCATTTAGAACATTCTAACATTTAAACTTGGGATGATTAAAAATAAAAAAGCATTAATGTCGTCTCTCTTTCTCTGCTTTCCAAGTATTTTTACAGTTCAGTTTTAGCCATCTTCATGTTTACAATTGTGCTCCCTTCGCAGTGCACTTTGAAAACATTTATATCATTTTGAACACAGCCTCATGATAAAAGCTATAGGTGACCGATTATTTAAAAGCGGATTTTACATTATGTATACAAAGCTTGTGAAAACAAAACAAAAAACATAGCGTACGTTAATGCTTTTAGTTTATAGTATAGGTTATTTATTAAGTATCTGCACTGTATATGACCTGTTGGTTAGAACATTTCTGCAGTGGTTTGCATGTGTCAAATTGTAAAAGTAGACTTAAAAATAAATAAATAAATAAATAAACAATATCCTACTTGAATAATAATAATAATAATAATATTAATAATAATAATAACCATCATCATCATCATCATTAATAATAATAATATTATTAAAGTAGGATTTTTTTCATTTCCTAATCGTCCTATGATATTAGAATAGTGTTAGCTTTTGTAAGTGATTTTATGTTTTAGAATAGAATATGTAATATTCTTAATAATATTTGTAAAGGAAACACAGACTCTATATGTGCCGTTTACATATATTTCAATAAATATGGAAAACGAGTGCATGTTTTTACCAAAACTAATATTGGATTTTATTTTAAATGTGTGTTTGTGTAAAACAATATAATTTGCACAAAGAAATTATGGGGTTCTTCTCTAAAGAAGTAGTTACTCCACCCCGTTTAGAGCATCATCATGGGCGTTTTTACGCTATAACTAACGTGGTTCAAGCGATGGATCTGCGACAGAGAAACTAGAGGTTTTTGGAAACACTCGTCACTACATTGTTCTTTTCCTAAACGATGCATCGTACTATGATAGTTCAGCTGCGAGTTACGTCATTGTTTGGGAAACGCACCCCAGGTTTTTTTTGCCCTCAAGTCTGAGTCATTTGATTTTGAGTATCTACCGATACAGACCCGATCCGATACTTAACCATAAAAAGAAACAGATCCAGGATGTTTCTTATTTTTTTATTTAATTCACTTTATTTTAACATTCAACAACTCTGTTAACATGCAGAGCACCTTATCTCACAGTTTACTATGGCAATGTTTTCGTTATCAACTTTATAATACCTCCAGACTGCAGACATACTCGTGCTTTCCACTTCAAGCTGCTTTCGTGCTCTACTTTGCCGTCATTTAACCAATAGCATCTCTGCAACAAAGTTCTGTCATGCAGCACGCATTGCTGTTTCTGTGTGAAGTCAAGAAAGAGGTCTAACTCTGTGCCACCGCATACCTATAGATGTGTTCAAAAATAATGAGAATATACTGTATATATATATAGAAATATTCGAGTCTTGATCGGGAGGTAAAGTTCGAGTCTGATACCGCGTAATCGAGCGCGATTTCTGATTACATGATCAGATCTGGACATCCATACTTAAAGGGGCTAATAATATTGACCTTAAAATGGTTTTAAAAAATTTAAAACTGCTTTTATTCTAGCTGAAATAAAACAAAAAAAGAGTTTCTCCAGAAGAAATAACATTATAGGAAATACTGTGAAAATTCCTTGCTCTGTTAAACATCATTCAGGAAATATTAGGGGAAAAAAATCAGAGGGTGATTAATTTAGACTTCAGCTGTATAAATAATGAGTCAAGTAAAAAAGGATGCTTTATCATAGTAGTTTTGAGACACATTTCCATTTTGCGTAATGTAAAACTGACTTAGACATCAAGACTTCATTTGTTTTAAATAATCTAATCTTTTAGTGTGCATCCATCACATTTCACACACAAAAAAAATCTAATCGCTTTTCATCTGAGATGTATTTTCCAAAAATAGCTCAACAAATAAACCATTTTTAATTTAATTCCAGGCAAAAATAAAAGCATCAGTGCAATGCGATTTACCCAATCAGTCTTATCATGATTTTGTCCATTACATCATTGTGCATATATGTCTTCATTGTGTCCATACAACACTTATCAGGGTTCCCATGCTCTGCTGCGCTCCAGCATTGATGAAATCCCTGGACAGTGATGTAAGCGCTGCCGCATCTCAAGAGACCATTACTAGGCCGTTATTGCCCCCCCATCGCTCCATTAGTGAGCTAAAGAGCAGACGCGTGTGGCCGGCCAGCTTTATTTACGAGCGTCCAGGTTCAAAGGCTGCAGACAAGCTTGAGCCCCAAAGGCAAGCGACCAGAAGACCAGAAAGGAGCTGGACGTACTGTGTGTGTGTATATGTGTGTGCACTTCAAATGAAACACAGTCTCGGTTTAGTTGAAATGCTCAACACAGACAGCGAGTCAGTTTAGATAGGTAATGCTTGGATAAGAATATTTACCAAATGCATCACTGATATACAGTTAAAGTCTAAATTATTCACCCTCCTGTGATTTATATATATATATATATATATATATATATATATATATATATATATATATATATATATATATATATATATATATATATATATATATATATATTTTTTTTTTTGTTTTTTTTTTTTGTTTTTTTTTTCCAAATGATGTTTAACAAAGCAAAGAATTTTTCACAGTATTTCCTATAATTTTTTTATAATATTTTTAATAATATTTAATATTTTTTAATATTTTTATTATCCTATAATATAAGTCTTATTTGTTTTATTTCGGCTAGAAAAAAAGCAGTTTTAATTTTATTTAAACTATTTTAAAGGGCATCTAGTTTACCCCTTTTTTAAGATGTAATATTAATATTAGAGTTCTTCTGAGTGTGCCTGTTTAGGTTCAGTTCAAAACACAAGTCAGGTTTTTTTATTATAATGTGTTAAAAAGTGTCATTTTGGGGGCGTGTACACAGGTCATTGTTTTAGGGATGCGTTGCTTCACATCAAAATTAGGCCCAATCCCAATTCTATTTTTGTACCCCTACCCCTTCCCCTTGGCCCTTAAAACCGAAGGTGAAGGGGAAGAGCTTCAAAATTTACCCCTACAGCTGGATTTATACTTTCGCCTGGTGCCGCATCGCGCACCTCTGCTGACTGCGAAACGGAGGAGGCTTTTATACGTGCCGCGTTCGCCGTTGGGATATTCTTTAAAACGACGGGGGCCGGTCAAAAGAAACTGACCGTAAAGTCAGACGCATAAACAGAGAAGTAGGAAGTTTCCGGAACTACGTCATACCATTAATATTATTAAAGATTTTTTAACTAATTATTTTTATTGTTTTATAAATTATTTGAATGATTATAAGGATTTTTATAACCATTCAAGATTTTTTTAATCAAACTTTGATGCATCACTTGCTTTTGTTCATATCTCGGAAAGTTTTACCTATTAAAGTATATTAAAATATTAATGACAACAGAACATGGGTTACTTTACAAATATATTCTTTATTTTGGCAAGAATAAAAGCAAAAAAAAAGCACACTTACTAAAAAATACTGATGTTTTTTAGATTTAGCCTGCTCCACAATTCACACATTACTGTCTGGTTAGTTTCTGTCCTATACTCATGCTAAAAGGGCAATAATGGTCGAACAGTCCTGACCATTATCACCAATAATGATTATAATAATCTTTTCCAGTTATCAAAGAAATAATGTATTCCTTAATTATAGTTTTGTAGCTATTAAATTGTTTTAAATTGAAAATTGTAGTATATACATCAGTGTTAAACCTATGACTGGTGGAAAAACATATTTCTGTAATTGTGTACCTGCGTCTCCACTTTTGCCATGGCCTCTTTTGGCTTTAACAATCCTTCAGGTTTTTCCAAACCTTTTAACAAAAACTTTCCACCTTTCCCATGGCTGTTGCAATTTCAAACCAAGAATTATTGATCATCAGGTTATCTCTATGATCATGGATCATAAAGATGTCTGTACAGTCCTAAAATCTCTTCAAAGTGGTTCATATTCAATTCAAATCAAACGCGGCACCGCGCGCACTATTCACCCGAGTAACAAAAAATGCGGTGCGCGCCGACAGCCGAAATGATGTCGCGCGCACCCAAAGCGAACTTACGCTAACACCGTGATGACGTCACATTCGCCGTGCAGACTCAAGCGAACTAGCGGACGTGTCGAGTATAAACCAGGCTTAAGAATTGGGACAGCACTACAGCACCTGCACACGTCATCATATGTCATCGCAATCTCTTGCTTCATATGAGATCAGACGATGGCGACTGCTGTAGTTATTCCAGTTGTGTTATTTTTTAGTTTTTATCTTCAGGAAATCCCTGAAGGCATATATTTTGTTATTATAACGATCTAATGTGGCAATAATATCGTAACTGTACTGTGCATTTACACCGTGGCCATATTCATCTCTGTAAACACACCAAAAACAACATTAACATTACAGCAGACACTGTAAAAAGCTCATTCCCAGCCACTAGACTTTCTGACAGGGTATTTGAGTGTCATCGAGTGACAGAATGTTGTGGGACTGCTGTACTGGAGTTATTATTATGGATTATAGATCGCAAAATTTAACGGTTTTTATTTTAGCATTTTTTTCTAAAAGCATGACGGTAAAACACGAACGCACTTATGAATATATTAAAACATGTGTTTGTTTGTTGTAAAAATTCATAATAATGACAAAAAATACTAATTAGGGGATCTCCTTACTTCCGGGTGCAGCTATCCTGCCGTTGTGGCTGGTGTATTCTGGGAAATTTTTTTACCCCTTGGTTTCGAGTGTGGTGCTGAAAAATCTTTGTTCGAAGGGCTATCTAACCCTTGCCCTTAGCCCTACGCCTTCAAGCTAAAGAGAATTGGGACACCCCTACCCCCCGTTTTGCACGTTCCCGCGAAGAGGTAGGTGTGTCCCAATTCTCTTAAGCTTGAAGGCGTAAGGGGTAGAATTGGGATTGGGCCTTAGTTTCGACTTCCCGCCCAACTTAACAAGGGGGCGGAGCCAAGAGCTCCCCTGCTTTGTGTATGGCAAAAGACAGGCAGACAGAGTAAAATAGCATGAGTGAGAGGACCAGCATTCAGCCGTACATGTACGACTCGAACACAGACCAAGCAGAGACTACTGTTGAGGAATCAATATTCCTAATGTGCCATAATGTGTCAGAGCGGTAGCTACAAAGTCATTTGTGTCTTTGTATAGTTTTACAGCCGCTATGTAACGATGCTTGTGTCATCCGTATAGGGATGTAATGATTAACCGGTTTCACTATTAACCGCTCTTTAATTCATCATGGTTAATTAAGCGAAAAGGCTTCTCAACACCGTGTTTCTCCACAGAACAAAACTGCGGCGACTAAACAAAGTTATGCCAACTGTGTGTTAGTGTAAAGTTCCGAGCTTATACACAGAGACTAATAACCACACACACTGGATTAACTTTGACTGAGGCTATAACTAAGGCAAGTTCGTTATTTCCAATGGAGGGACGCGCACTCCAAACTCCACACAGATAAGCCAACTGACCCAGCCAGGACTCAAACCAATGACCTTCTTGCTGTGAGGCGACAGAGATAACCACTGAGCCACCGTGCTGCCCTTTAGTTGAGGCATTTGTTACTTTCGTTAACTGAACTTCGTGGATCTAGTTCTCAAAACTTTACTGAAGTTAGCTGAATTTTATTGGGAAATGTACTTCACTAAATGTAATCTGTTCTTTCTACTTCATAATTTGCCAGGCAAACTTTTTAAAAACAAAGTAAGTAAAACTTAAAAAAATCTAATAATGATTATATTTAGTTCATTTTTTTAGTGTAGTTGTTCTTTTTGTGCATTTGGAGCCGATGAGAACACTCAAATGATCGTCAATTCTGTTCACCGCTACAGAAAAACGCAACATCTATCACCTACGCTTCAGTTTTATAATTGAGCATTTGTCATTTTTGTGGCTGCTGTACCTGATCCCTCTCTGCCGTCAGAGGAAATGAGAGGGCAGATGGCTGATGGTGCTCTGTCGGATCCCGGCTGCAGAAGAGCTGCATTGTTTCAGTGAGGTCACAGTGTCTGGAGCTTTCCCTTTGGGCACTACGTCGGTCACCCGCGACCCTGCGTACTGCGCCATATGGGACGTGGCCCTCAGCTACCGGCCAGAGAGCAGTTTGATTGAACGCTTTAGAGCACAGTTCGACTTTGAGAGCTCATTCCAGATCAGAAAGCCATATGGCAAAGCTACGGCTCATGATTCCGTTCAAAGACAGCCGACCTGCTCTCTTAACCCGGTCATGATGCTCCTGCCGGCACAAAAAGAGCAGAAAATGACAGTCTGAAAGTAAGAATCACATTCATTATGGCAATTTGAGAACTTGTGAACCGTTAAAACAGACTTACTGTGAGTAACAAGATTGATAGTTAATGATATATTCAGATTACACACATTCATACTGTTTTCTAGCACTACATTCTTGCCCTTTTAGTCAAAATAAGTAGCTAATCAAGAGAATATGTGATGCACAGCTTTGAATCTACAGTAGTATATGCTTTTGATTAAGCATCATTTCACTTTTTAATAGTAAAATTCCAGGTGGATTTAAAACTACATTACCCATGATTCTGCAAATAATAATCCACCAATCAGAGAGCAGCAACATTCAAATTGTGCCAATCAAACTCTTTATGCCTGCCCACTCAACTGGAGCCTTGAGGCTGGATTAACGAAACATTCTTAAAAAGAAATTTGAGATCTTTGTACTATTATTATTATTATTATTATTATTATTATTATTATTATTATTATTATTATTATTATTAATCAAGATTTGCACCTAAGAAAATTCTGATGATCTTTTGACTGATTGTCATGAATTTGGCTCCAGATATAATATACTCGATTATATGCTGAATTCACGAAACATTCTTAAGAAGAAATTTGAGATTTGAAACAACATTACCCATGATTCTGCAAAGAATAATCCACCAATGAGAGAACAGCTATTCAAACTGTGCCAATCAAACTCTTCAGCCCCACCCGCTCGAGTGGAGCATTGAGGCTGGATTAACGAAACATTCTTAAGAAGAAATTTGAGATATTCGTACTACTATTATTATTATTAATATTATTTTTCAAGATTTGCACTTAAGAAAATTCTGATGATCTTCTGATCGATTTTCATGAATTCGGCTCCAGATATAATAGACTCAAAGCTGAATTACAAGATTGATAATTAATGGTATAAGCTTTTGATTAAGCCTTCAGTGTGCAACATTAAAAAAAAAATTATCAATGAAATTTCAGGTGGATTTGAAACTACATTACCCAAAATTCTGCAAAGAATAATCTACCAATCAGAGAACAGCTACATTCAAACTGTGCCAATCAAACTCTTTAGCCCTGCCCACTAAAGTAAGCATTGAGGCTGGATTCATGAAACATTCTTAAGAAGATTTTTGAGACCTTCGTACTATTTATTTATTTAAAAAAATTTTAATTTGCACTATTCTTATGATCGATTTTCATGCTTTATTATATCCTGAATTCACGAAACATTCTCAAGAAGAAATTTGAGATTTACATTACCCATGATTCTGCAAATAATAATCCACCAATCAGAGAACAGCTACATTTAAATAGTTTACTCTTAACTTGGGTCCAATTCATGAAACATTCTAATGAAGAAATTTGAGATCTTCGTACTTTTTTTTGCAATTCTTATGAACGTCTCAGAAGTTAGCTTGAGGAATGTTGAGATTTTCATGAATTCAATGATGTAATAGACTCAAATATTTGAAATCACATATTCTCTTGATTAGGTATTTATTTTTTTTTTTTTTTAAAAAGACAAGAATGTAGTTCTAAAGATGGCATGAATGTGTGTAATATGAGTGTAATCCAGACATACTACATTTGTCATGTTCTCATGCAAAAAAAAAATACATAAATAAAAATTTAATTTGTAAACTGCTTTGGAGAACTGCTCTGAAATGTTTTTAAATCCTTGTATTTTTTCATATTTTTTTTTAAAATTAAGTTTATATAAAAAAATAACAACAGTTTTTAATTGGACTGTGTCATTTGCAAAGCTTTATGGGATTGTAGTTCTTTCTCTCATCACAGCTGTTAAGTGCACAGTCTTGTGTCTTTTGGTGTGATTTTCAAATGCTTCTTTCCTTCAAAACAGTTGATTATGTTTTGATTCACTTGGCTGAGTTGGTTTTAGCTAATAACTTAAAACTTAAAAAAAATCTCCCTGTTGAAGCAACACTTAGGTCCAATCCCAATTCTATTTTTGTACCCCTTCCCCTTGGCCCTTGAAAGGGGGAAGAGCTGTGAAGGGCTTCAAATTTTACCCCTTAGAAATGTCATCATATGTCATCGTGAGCTCTTGCTTCATATGAAATCAGACGATCACGACTGCTGTAGTTATTCCAGTTGCGTTATTTTTTGGTTTTTATCTTCAGGAAATCACTGAAGGCAATGATATCATGTTATCATAACGATCGTAACTGTACTGTGCATTTACACAGTGGCCATATTAATCTACTGTACTGTATGTAAACACACCAAAACAACATTAACATTATAGCAGACACTGTAAAAAGCTCATTTCCAGCCACTAGACTTTTCTGACAGGGTGCTCGAGTGTTACTGAGTGTCAGAATGTTGTGGGACTGCAGTACATGAGTTATTATTAGGGATTATAGATAGCCAAATTTAGCGTTTTTTTTTTTTTTTAAGCATGACGGTAAAACACGAAAGCGGTTATGAATATATTAAAACGTGTTTGTTTGTTGTAAAAATTTGTAATAATGACAAAAAATACTAATTTGTGGATCTCCTTACTTCCGGGTGCAGCCATGCTGCCGTTGTGGCTGGTGTATTCTGGGAATTTTTCTTACCCCTTGGTTTTGAGTGTGGTCCTGAAAAATTTGCATTTAAAGGGCTATCTACCTCTTCCCCTTCGTCCTACGCCTTCAAGCTAAAGAGAATGGGGACACCCCTACCCCTTCACGAGGGGTAGGGGTAAGGGGAAGGGCTAAGGCAGGGATGGGCAAACTTGATCCTGGAGGGCCGCTGTCCCTGCAGACTTTTGCTCCAACCCTAATCAAACATACCTGCCTGCAGCTTTCTAGTGATCTTGAAGACACTGATTAGTGTGTTCAGGTGTGTTTGACTAGTGTTGGAGCAAAAGTCTGCAGGGACACCGGCCCGCCAGGATCAAGTTTGCCCATCCCTGGGCTAAGGGGTAGAATTGGGATTGGGCCTTACAGAAGAAAGTTAGTTTCCGTGGTAGTGTAAACCATTGTTCCTAAACTAGTTTAGCCTTGTTTCTGCAATGAATCATTTTTTGATGAGGCTGTTTGTTCGTGCAAACTAGATTTGAGGATTGAAATTCAATTAAGCTGCTTTATTTTAGAAGTATAGTGAAGGTGGTTCATTTTTGACCCAAAGGGAGAATGGTGTATATGTACAGTCAAGCCCAAAATTATTTATACCCCTGGCATATTGTGATTTAAAGTTACTTTTTACTTTTACCAGCAAGTTTTTTGGACCGGAAATGACACAGGCTTTTCTCAAAATATAATGTAGACTACCTGACAAAAGTCTTGTTGTTGATCCCAGTTGTAAGAGCAACAAATAATAACTTGACTTCTAGTTGATCATTTGGAAATGTGGCAGAAGGTGGATTTTTCTGATGAATCATCTGTTGAACTGCATCCCAATCATCACAAATACTGCAGAAGACCTACTGGAACTCACATGGACCCAAGGTTCTCAGAGAAATCTGTCAAGTTTGGTGAAGGAAAAATCATGGTTTGGGGTTACATTCAGTATGGGGGCGTGCGAGAGATCTGCAGAGTGGATGGCAACATCAACAGCCTGAGGTATCAAGACATTTGTGCTGCCCATTACATTACAAACCACAGGAGAGGGCAAATTCTTCAGCAGGATAGCGCTCCTTCTCATACTTCAGCCTCCACATCAAAGTTCCTGAAAGCAAAGAAGGTCAGGGTGCTGCAGGATTGGCCAGCCCAGTCACCAGACATGAAGATATTGAGCATGTCTGGGTTAAGATGAAGGAGGATGCATTGAAGATGAATCCAAAGAATCTTGATGAACTCTGGGAGTCGTGCAAGAACGCTTTCTTTGCCATTCCAGATGACTTTATTAATAAGTGATTTGAGTCATTGCAGAGATGTATGGATGCAGTCCTCCAAGCTCATGATGGAGTCAGACACAATATTCATTCTGTTTCCACTGCAGCATGACTTTATATTCTATACTGGACATTATTTCTGTTAAGTGACAAGACTTTTGTCTAAGCAAAGTCAGACCTTACTGTCCTAATTAAATCATTAAAAATCAAGGCATGATCGTATTTTATTTTGAAGAATAAGCGTAGTCTTGAGGCCTTTGCCTTTCATATAAGCCACTTCTGATACCAAATGATCAACTAGAAGTCAAGTTATTATTAGTTGTTCCTAAAACTTGGATAGGCGACAAGACTTTTGTCAGGTAGTATACAAGAGGCATCATTGTGAAAAAATAAATATATTTCTCAGCTTTCTTTACATTTGAACAAAAAGTGCCAGGGGTACATTGTAAAAAGTATCTGTTAATTAACAGTTTTCATATTTTGTGATTCACAAGTGTTTTCCATGTATTTACGGTTGTGAGTTGCATTATGAGATGTTGATCTTTGCTCTGTCGACTTTTGATGTTGAAAATTCAACTCTACAGATTAACAAAGTGACTTTTATTGACATTTTATTAGTTTGAATAATATATATAAGAAATACCATGTATGAGAAATAATATATAATCTGTAAAATAACAGAAAATATATAGTTAATCATGGGGCAGCACGGTGGCGCAGTGGGTAGCACAATCAACTCACAGCAAGAAGGTCGCTGGTTCGAGCCCCGGCCGGGTCAGTTGGCGTTTCTGTGTGGAGTTTGCATGTTCTTCCTGTGTTCGCTTGGGTTTCCTCCGGGTGCTCTGGTTTCCCCCACAAGTCCAAAGATATGTGCTATAGGTGAATTGGATAAGTTAAACTTGTCCGTAGTGTATGTGTGTGAATGAGTGTGTATGGATGTTTCCCAGTAATGGGTTGCAGCTGGAAAGGCATCCGCTGCGTAAAACATATGCTGGATAAGTTGGCAGTTCATTCCGCTGTGGCGACCCCAGATTAAAAAAGGGACTAAGCCGAAAAGAAAATGAATGAATGAATACTGCTTTTGTAGCGTAATATACAACCCCAACCCAGACAATATATCACTTTAAACTATTAAAAATGTTAACAAAAGTCACTTTTTTTAAACTTTTCAAGGTTAAAAGTTGCTGGAAGGAAGATCAAGCTCCCATGATGCAATAAAAAAAATCATCAATAAACGAAGAAAAGTAAAAAAAATAAATAAAAACATGATTTAAGGATACTTTTTCTGACAGTGTATGAATAATTTCAGTCTTGACTGTAATTCTAGGACAAAAACCATTCTGAAATCTTCCTGATCATAAAGTGTAGTGTGGTATAGTGACAGCGGACACTGATGCATGATGTAAGGCGTTGTGTGGAAATACGATAGCCGTGAAAAAGATGCAGACTTTAGCAGAAGAGCGAGGCCAGGTGAAGTGCTGTGGAGCAGCCGTGCCCCGTCCGGAGTTTGTTTTAGCTCAGTTTACCGCTCAGCGTTCTTTCCCATGCCCTCTCGCTCCGGGACGCGCTCCTACCAGGAAACACACTGCGCATCACAGGAACCCTGGGCGTCCCATCCGTCGGCTACACGCACCATTGTTTTCTTGGGAAACACTACGTTATCGGTGCGTCAGCAGGTGTGATGAAGTCTCTGCGTCTCGGACCTGCTGAACAGCACTTTCTGCTTTCTGAAAACAAGCAGAGATGTTTGGGTTTACATTTAAAGGGGCAGTGCATGCAAAAAAAATAGAGAAATCAGCTGCTCACCCTCATGTTGTTAGAAGTGTTAGGTTTATTTATGTATTCTTACAGTGCTTTTGTTTTATTTTTAGTGTTGGGTAAAAAGTAATGTGTTATAATCTTAATAAAACAATTGTAATACATAACTTTTTTAAATCCAACAATGCTCATTACATTTAAAGGGGCAGTGCGTGCAAAAAAAAGAGAAATCAGCTGCTCGCCTACATTGTTAGAAGTGTTGTCATAATGTGAAAATATGTTATGCTTGTGTTTTTTTAAGATTAGGACAGGTTTAAAATTGTAATATATAACTTTGTTTAATCCAACAATGCTTATTACATTTAAAGAGGTAGTGTGTGCAAAATAAAAAGAGAAATAGTTTTATTTATTTATTTATTTCTTCTTCTAGTACTTTTGTTTTATTTTTAGTGTTGGGTAAAAAGTAATGTGTTATAATATTAATTTTAAAAAAATAATAAATGTAATATATAACTTTTAATCCAACAATGATTATTACATTTAAAGGGGCAGTGCATAAAAAAATAGAGAAATCAGCTGCTCGCCCTTATGTTGTTAGAAGTGTTAGGTTTATTTATGTATTCTTGTAGTACTTTTGTTTTATGTTCAGTGTTGGCTAAAAAGTAATGTGTTACAATCTTAATTAAAATAATAATACTAATAAGAATATATAACTTTTTTAATCCAGCAATGCTTATTACATTTAAAGGGGCAGTGCATAAAAAAATAGAGAAATCAGCTGCTCACCCTCATGTTGTTAGAAGTGTTAGGTTTATTTATGTATTCTTACAGTACTTTTGTTTTATTTTTAGTGTTGGGTAAAAAGTAATGTGTTATAATCTTAATAAAACAATTGTAATACATAACTTTTTTTAATTCAACAATGCTTATTACATTTAAAGGGGCAGCGTGTGCAAAAAAAAAGAGAAATCAGCTGCTCGCCTACATTGTTAGAAGTGTTGTCATAATGTGAAAATATGTTATGCTTGTGTTTTTTAAGATTAGGACAGGTTTAAAATTGTAATATATAACTTTGTTTAATCCAACAATGCTTATTACATTTAAAGAGGTAGTGTGTGCAAAATAAAAAGAGAAATAGTTTTATTTATTTATTTATTTCTTCTTCTAGTACTTTTGTTTTATTTTTAGTGTTGGGTAAAAAGTAATGTGTTATAATCTTAATTTTAAAAAAATAATGAATGTAATATATATCTTTTAATCCAACAATGATTATTACATTTAAAGGGGCAGTGCATAAAAAAATAGAGAAATCAGCTGCTCGCCCTTATGTTGTTAGAAGTGTTAGGTTTATTTATGTATTCTTATAGTACTTTTGTTTCATGTTCAGTGTTGGCTAAAAAGTAATGTGTTACAATCTTAATTAAAATAATAATACTAATAATAATAATATATAACTTTTTTAATCCAGCAATGCTTATTACATTTAAAGGGGCAGTGCATGAAAAAAGAAAGAAATCAGCTGCTCGCCCTCATGTTGTTAGAAGTGTTAGGTTTATTTATGTATTCTTACAGTACTTTTGTTTCATGTTCAGTGTTGGCTAAAAAGTAATGTGTTACAATCTTAATTAAAATAATAATACTAATAATAATATACAACTTCTTTTAATCCAACAATGCTTATTACATTTAAAGAGGCAGTGCGCAGAAAAAAAAGAAAGAAATCAGCTGCTCGCCCTTATGTTGTTAGAAGTGTTAGGTTTATTTATGTATTCTTACAGTACTTTTGTTTCATGTTCAGTGTTGGCTAAAAAGTAATGTGTTACAATCTTAATTAAAATAATAATACTAATAATAATATACAACTTCTTTTAATCCAGCAATGCTTATTACATTTAAAGGGGCAGTGCATGAAAAAATAGAGAAATCAGCTGCTCACCCTCATGTTGTTAGAAGTGTTAGGTTTATTTATGTATTCTTACAGTACTTTTGTTTTATTTTTAGTGTTGGGTAAAAAGTAATGTGTTATAATCTTAATAAAACAACTGTAATACATATCTTTTTAATCCAACAATGCTTATTACATTTAAAGGGGCAGTGCGTGCAAAATAAAAAGAGAAATCAGCTGCTCGCCTACATTGTTAGAAGTGTTTTCATAATGTGAAAATATGTTATGCTTGTGTTTTTTAAGATTAAGACAGGTTTAAAATTGTAATATATAACTTTGTTTAATGCAACAATGCTTATTACATTTAAAGGGGCAGTGTGTGCAAAATAAAAAGAGAAATAGTTTGATTTATTTATTTATTTATTTATTTATTTATTTATTTATTCTTCTAGTACTTTTGTTTTATTTTTAGTGTTGGGTAAAAAGTAATGTGTTATAATCTTAATTTAAAAAAATAATAAGTGTAATATATAACTTTTAATCCAACAATGATTATTACATTTAAAGAGGCAGTGCGCAGAAAAAAAAAGAAATAAATCAGCTGCTCACCCTCATGTTGTTAGAAGTGTTAGGTTTATTTATGTATTCTTGTAGTACTTTTGTTTCATGTTCAGTGTTGGCTAAAAAGTAATGTGTTACAATCTTAATTAAAATAATAATACTAATAATAATATACAACTTTTTTTAATCCAGCAATGCTTATTACATTTAAAGGGGCAGTGCATGAAAAAATAGAGAAATCAGCTGCTCACCTTCATGTTGTTAGAAGTGTTAGGTTTATTTATTAATCTTACAGTACTTTTGTTTTATTTTTAGTGTTGGGTAAAAATTATTTTGTTATAATCTTAATAAAACAACTGTAATACATAACTTTTTTTAATCCAACAATGCTTATTACATTTAAAGGGGCAGTGTGTGCAAAAAAAAAAGAGAAATCAGCTGCTCGCCTACATTGTTAGAACTGTTTTCATAATGTGAAAATATGTTAAGCTTGTGTTTTTTAAGATTAGGACAGGTTTAAAATTGTAATATATAACTTTGTTTAATCCAACAATGCTTATTACATTTAAAGGGGCAGTGTGTGCAAAATAAAAAGAGAAATCAGCTGCTAGTTTTATTTATTAATTAATTTATTTATTTATTCTTCTAGTACTTTTGTTTTATTTTTAGTGTTGGGTAAAAAGTAATGTGTTATAATCTTAATAAAACAATTATAATAGATAACCTTTTTTAATCCAACAATGCTTATTACATTTAAAGGGGCAGTGCGTGCAAAAAAAAGAGAAATCAGCTGCTCGCCTACATTGTTAGAAGTGTTTTCATAATGTGAAAATATGTTATGCTTGTGTTTTTTAAGATTAAGGCAGATTTAAAATTGTAATATATAACTTTGTTTAATCCAACAATGCTTATTACATTTAAAGAGGTAGTGTGTGCAAAATAAAAAGAGAAATAGTTTTATTTATTTATTTATTTCTTCTTCTAGTACTTTTGTTTTATTTTTAGTGTTGGGTAAAAAGTAATGTGTTATAATCTTAATTTAAAAAAATAATAAGTGTAATATATAACTTTTAATCAAACAATGATTATTACATTTAAAGAGGCAGAAAAAAAAAGAAAGAAATCAGCTGCACGCCCTTATGTTGTTAGAAGTGTTAGGTTTATTTATGTATTCCTGTAGTACTTTTGTTTTATGTTCAGTGTTGGCTAAAAAGTAATGTTTTACAATCTTAATTAAAATAATAATACTAATAATAATATACAACTTTTTTAATCCAGCAATGCTTATTACATTTAAAGGGGCAGTGCATGAAAAAATAGAGAAATCAGCTGCTCACCCTCATGTTGTTAGAAGTGTTAGGTTTATTTATGTATTCTTACAGTACTTTTGTTTTATTTTCAGTGTTGGGTAAAAAGTAATGTGTTATAATCTTAATAAAACAATTGTAATACATAACTTTTTTTAATTCAACAATGCTTATTACATTTAAAGGGGCAGTGCGTGCAAAAAAAAGAGAAATCAGCTGCTCACCCTCATGTTGTAGAGTTAAGTTTTAATTATTTTTTTTATTCTTCTAGTACTTTTGTTAATTTTCACTGTTCGGTAAAAAGTAATGTGTTACAATCTTAATTAAAATAATAATAATAACAAATAACTTTTTAAAATCCAACAATGCTTATTACATTTAAAGCATGAGTGCATGAGAAAAGAGAGAAATCAGGTGCTCGCCCTCAAGTTGTTAGAAGTGTTCAGTTTATTTATGTATTATTTTTAAGTACTTTTGTTTTATTTTAAGAGTTGGGTAAAAAGTAACGACTTTCAATCTAAATTAAAAAATTAATAATAATTGTAGAATATTTTTTTTAAATCCGACAATGCTTATTACAAAAACCAAAGAGAGAAATCAGCTGCTCGCCCTCATGTAGTGTTCGATTTATTCATGTATTTTTGTAGTACTTTTGTTTTATTTTCAGTGTTGGGTTTTTTAATTACAATTACTTTTTTGATTCATTGGATTTGCTAAAAAAAAAAAAAAAAAAAGAAAAATCATTCATTGGATTTACTAAAAATATTTTTAAGGTAGCTGGTTGTAAAGTATTTATATGTGCTGAATTTAAACAAACCAATTCAATGTAGCAATGTACAACCTAATTTGTTTGTTTAAATTCAGCTCATATAAATAGTTTACATCCACTTACCTTAAAAAAATGAGTAAATCCAATGAATAATTTTTTTCAGTGATTTCTTATTATATTTAAATGGGGCAATGCACAAAAAAAAGAAATGTATTCTTATTTACTGTATGTATTCCTACAGTACTTTTGTTTTATTTTCAGTGTTGAGTACAATCTTAATAAAAACAATTAAATGAAAAATAAATATAAATAACATAACATTTCTTAATGTGAAGGTATATTAAGATAATATTTTTAATCCAACACTGCTTACTTAGATTTTTTGGTTTTAACCATTTAACAAGATTTTTTGACCATTTTCTTCGGTTAAATTGGGTTCCTAATATCCCTTTTAATGATTACTTATGGCAATTAATTAAACTTGTGGCTCTTAATTATAGGATCAATTACATTTTTGTATGTGGTTTTATGTGCATTTTATTTGTTTAAGCTTTACTTAAATATTTATGTGTAGCTGCATGTGTAACTTATTTTTATTTTAGAGGAGTTCATGTTTCTAAATAATTTTAGTACGTAAAAATTTAATTTATTTAGTTAATTAATTTATTATTGATTTATAATAATAATAATAATTCCTTACATTTATATAGCGCTTTTCTAGACACTCAAAGCGCTTTACATATTGGGGGGAATCTCCTCATCCACCACCAGTGTGCAGCATCCACCTGGATGACGCGACGGCAGCCATTTTGCGCCAGACCGCACACCACACACCACACACCAGCTGATTGGTGGAGAGGAGACAGAGTGATGAAGCCAATTATGATATGGGGAAGGTTCGGAGGCCATGATGGACAGAGGCCAGTGGGCAGATTTGGCCAGGATGCCGGGGTTAAACCCCTACTCTTTCTCGAAGGACATCCTGGGATTTTAATGACCACAGAGAGTCAGGACCTCGGTTTAACGTCTCATCCGAAAGACGGCGCTCACTGAGCAGTATAGAGTCCCCGTCACTATACTGGGGCATTAGGACCCACACAGACCGCAGGTTGGGCGCCCCCTGCTGGCCTCACTAACACCACTTCCGGCAGCAACCTAGCTTTCCCATGTGGTCTCCCATCCAGGTACTGACCGGGCGCAGCCCTGCTTAGCTTCAGTGGGCGACCATGTGAGAGTTGCAGAGAGCTAGCTGCCGGCTACAATATTTACAATATTTACAATATTTAAGTTTTTTAGTTTTGTGTAATATTAATATTTAATTTCATTTATTTTTTTATTTATTTACATTTTTCATTTCATTACTTCACTTAATGAAAATTATTAAAATATTTGAGTAGCTCATAATAATATTAGGGTGGCACGGTGGCTCAGTGGTTGGCACTGTCGCCTCACAGCAAGAAGTTCGCTGGTTCAAGTCCCGGCTTTTCTGTGTGGAGTTTGCATGTTCTCCCATGTTGGCGTGGGTTTCCTCCGGGCGCTCTGGTTTCTCCCAAAGTCCAAAGACATGCGGTAGGAGTGTGTGTGTAAATGAGTGTATGGGTGTTTCCCAGTACTGGGTTGCGGCTGGAAGGGCATCCGGTGCGTAAAACATATGCGGAAATAGTTGGCAGTTCATTCCGCTGTGGCAAACCCTGATGAATAAAAGGACTAAGCCGAAGGAAAATGAATGAATAATATAATTTTTTTTCTGTAAAAAAATCCATTTCTAATGACACAAAACCATTTTACACTGGAAGTTCCACCTTTAAGACGTCAGCTAATGGAATTATTGCTGCTGTTTTGACAGTCACATGATATGTTTCTTTAATCTCCAACCCAGCGCACAGTAGTGTCGCAACTGTTTACTGAAAAAACACAGCCAGACATTGTCTTTGCGTGTGTTAACCATTCGCTGGGTGCCACCCAAAACATTCACCTCGCTGCTGTCTGGGCTGTGGGATTAACTAAAGATGTAAAATCTGTGTGATGTACAGGCTTACTCTTGCCTGATTGTCTGTAAGCTCCCGTTTAGGTTTTATTTCACCTTTCTGCTCCTCTTCCTCCTCTCCATCTTTACTGCTGGCAGCATCTGTTCTCTTAATATCATGCAGATCGGCAGATGGAGGAGCCCTGAGGGAGAAACACACAAGTTTAGAGGAAGATTTTCTTTGTGATGCTTTTTTTTTTTTGCGGTAATCATGTCTCCCCACATTAAAATACTATAGTAATTTACAGCCTTACTGTAGAAACCATACTGTAGAAAAGTACTTGAATTCATCTGTTGTGATGATTCCATAGATTCTATGGTAACACAACTACTATAATACTGTACTATAATATATACAAATGAGCAAAAACTTTAGTTTTTATAGGGTATATTTTACTACAATATACACTACAGTTTACTGTAGTAAAAACTATAGTATACTGCAGTATCTATTATAGAGTGTATCAGTTTGCTATAGTTAATACTATGCTGGAGCATTGCAAATACAAATATACAGGCAATGCAAGAATTATTAGGCAAATGAGTATATTGAGCACATCATCCTCTTTATGCATGTTGTCTTACTCCAAGCTGTATAGGCTCGAAAGCCTACTACCAATTAAGCATATTAGGTGATGTGCATCTCTGTAATGAGAAGGGGTGTGGTCTAATGACATCAACACCCTATATCAGGTTTGCATAATTATTAGGCAACTTCCTTTCCTTTGGCAAAATGGGTCAAAAGAAGGACTTGACAGGCTCCGAAAAGTAAAAAATAGTGAGATATCTTGCAGAGGGATGCAGCACTCTTAAAATTGCCAAGCTTCTGAAGCGTGATCATCGAACAATCAAGCGTTTCATTCAAAATAGTCAACAGGGTCGCAAGTGTGTGGAAAAACCAAGGTGCAAAATAACTGCCCATGAACTGAGAAAAGTCAAGCGTGCAGCTGCCAAGATGCCACTTGCTACCAGTTTTGCCATATTTCAGAGCTGCAACATCACTGGAGAGCCCAAAAGCACAAGGTGTGCAATACTCAGAGACATGGCCAAGGTAAGAAAGGCTGATAAACGACCACCACTGAACAAGACACACAAGCTGAAACATCAAGACTGGGCCAAGAAATATCTCAAGACTGATTTTTCTAAGGTTTTATGGACTGATGAAATGAGAGTGAGTCTTGATGGGCCCGTGGCTGGATCGGTAAAGGGCAGAGAGCTTCAGTCCGACTCAGACGCCAGCAAGGTGGAGGTGGAGTACTGGTTTGGGCTGGTATCATCAAAGATGAGCTTATGGGGCCTTTTCGGGTAGAGGATGGAGTCAAGCTCAACTCCCAGTCCTACTGCCAGTTTCTGGAAGACACCTTCAAGCAGTGGTACAGGAAGAAGTCTGCATCCTTCAAGAAAAACATGATTTTCATGCAGGACAATGCTCCATCACACGTGTCCAAGTACTCCACAGCGTGGCTGGCTAGAAAGGGTCTAAAAGAAGAAAAACAATTGACATGGCGTCCTTGTTCACCTGATCTGAACCCCATAGAGAACCTGTGGTCCATCATCAAATGTGAGATTTACAAGGAGGGAAAACAGTACACCTCTCTGAACAGTGTCTGGGAGGCTGTGGTTGCTGCTGCACGCAATGTTGATGGTGAACAGATCAAAACACTGACAGAATCCATGGATGGCAGGCTTTTGAGTGTCCTTGCAAAGAAAGGTGGCTATATTGGTCACTGATTTGTTTTTGTTTTGTTTTTGAATGTCAGAAATGTATATTTGTGAATGTTGAGCTGTTATATTGGTTTCACTAATGAAAATAAATAATTGAAATGGGTATATATTTGTTTTTCGTTAAGTTGCCTATAATAATTCTGCACAGTAATAGTCACCTGCACACACAGATATCCTCCTAAAATAGCTAAAACTAAAAACAAACTAAAAACTACTTCCAAAAATATTCAGCTTTGATATTAATGAGTTGTGGATTTGTGGATATTAATGATATTGTGAGTTGTGGATATTAATGAGAGATGGATTATTGTTGTTACAATGAACTGAATCAAAACTGAACCGAATCAAGCTTAATAATGACACCTTTGCCTTCTCATTTCCCAGTTATTGAACTGAATCATCACTGAACTGAGCTCAAAATTGACACCAATCTAAGCTGCTTTACAGCAACATTTACTTTTTTGTCTTTGCAATTCAGCTATTTTCCTATGTATTACTGCGAAGCTGCTTTGAAACCATCTATTGTATAAGGCTCCAAATGAAATGCAAATGAGAGAGCAATCAATAAACAAACAAATTCCTTCTAAGCAAAGGTTAAAAGGTCATTCATCTGCATCATTTATATTCATTTAAAGCATCATGCATTCAGAGTGCTTTGACATTATAGCAGCTCAGAACAGGGACAGTTGCATTTCGTACATTTCAGGCACAAGAGCAGCCTGGTTTTCCCCCCATACTGAGTTTTTGGCTCGTCGCGAAGCCTGCGGTTTACCATGCCAAATTATGCCAGGTTCAAAAAGCAGGTTAGGCATTGTTCTGTTCCAGGAACACAGTCCTACCGAGCCGGTTTATACAAAACAAGCGTTTCACTGTTGTCTGTATCTCAGAATTCTAATTATGTGTGTTTTTTTGGAAACCGCAGGTGCTTTGTCATTGAGAAATACTGCGCGTTCACCTTTTGGTTCCCCCTGTGCAGGGCACGATCAGACATGAATTGTGCTTTGTGTGTTTTCGTTCATATTTTACTTTCGAGATACTGTTGGAGCAAAGCCCGTGTGCTTTTAGGTCACGTATTTCTAACACAAAAAAATGTTCTGTCATTTTTCAGGAGAGCTGACAGCTGAACGTGCGCAAGAGGAAGTACAATTACAGACGGTGACAGGTACAGATCAAATTCACACTTCACAATGAGCTTCCTCCATAGTGCAGTCATGGGGATTGAGAGTTAATTGTGCTTCTTTTTATTTACAGGAGCCACTAGACCTACACTTCAGGAAACACACATTTAGGCTATGTGAGTTGTATTATCTCTCGTTTTATTGGACTCGATATTATTATAGTGAATATACAAAATAATCTTCATAGCAAAATTGTGAAAGAAAATTATTTTATCAGTCAGTGTTGGGGGTAACCAAGTGTGCCACAAGCAAGCTTTTGAGTGAAGGTCTCAGCCCTTGGGGGTTGGCTGCAGTACAAGTCAGAAAGCCCGCCTCCTCCGTGTTAATGAAGGAGACATGAGACCAAATAAAAAAATTCATTACACTTGCAATAAAATGTTCCGAAAGATGGTTCTAGTCAGTTAAGGCACTGGTTATCAGCTGATATAGGTGCAGATCTTCATTTTTGTAAAGAGTATGTTTTGAGCAGTAATTTAATGCTGGGCGTGTCATCGTGATTGACAGCTGTGATTGACAGTTTCTCAAAGCAGACGTCGGAGCTTCAGCAGGAGACTGAAGTGTTATTATTCCATTTCTGAGTTGCTCAGCAGTAAACTATAGTTTCTGACATACAGGATCTGGTGGAACACTGTTTATTCGGTAAGGTCAGGGCTTTATCAGTTTGCTGATACACGCCTAACCACCCAGATGGCAAAATACACTCGGCCAGACTCTCGCATGCCGGAGACTTACCCCTCGGCCCGACTCCGTCTGCTGTACCTACTCTGGCCGGATGCCTATGGACTCACTGCCCGATTCCGGCCTGAGTCAATCAGGCTAGATGAGTTGCTTTTTTGAAAATGTAACACGAGTTATCTTTTAGTTTAATTAATGAGCTTTTAAAAATAAATTGCTGATTGAAAGTAGTCACAATAAATCACGCATTCAATGAGAGAATGTGTTCATTATTTTGAACGCATCGAAAAAAAGAAAAAGTAGATTATAGTCTTAATGGACAGTGATTTTTGGGGAGAACTCAATATTGTAATGCATTACTTTCTAAAGTAACTTTCCCCAATGCTGGTATCAGTCATTTTTATCAGCATTTCTTGAACATTAAGATATTATGCATGAATATTCAGAATCAAAGGACTTGAAATGAATCGAACTTTTGAGGAATTCTCATTTTTGTAAATAGTCAAAATAATATTTATAGCAAAATTGTGAAAAAGAAATCATATTTTAATATGCTTAAATATAGGTTAACATAGTTTTTTTTTACTGATACCAGTCCTTTTTATAATCAGTTAAATGTGACAAATTATATATGTTTTTACAGCAGATTTGCAGAGAATCTTGTAGATGATTTTTTAAATTAACCAAATGTAAACATAAAACCCTTTTCTTGAACATTACGATATTATGCATGAATTTTCTGAATAAATTTGAATTTACTGCTGCAATTATTATAATTATAACTTGAGAAAATATAATTTTATCAAATACACAAAATAACCTTTTTGGCAAAATTGTGATTTTTTTTACATTTTATTCTAAAGTGTGTTTTTCGTGCTCTGTTATAAGTCCTTTTTATCAGCATAGGCTTGAACCCTTTTCATGAATATTAAGATATTAGGAAATATAATTTTAGTAAGCACAGAAAATAATGTTTATAGCAAAATCCCATTAAGCAATTATTCTATTTTATTCTAAAGTTTATTTTTCGTATTAGCACTTAATAACTTACTTAGTTTACTTAGAGTTACTTTCTGATTAGTCCACTACAGACATTTGGTTCATGAGAGTCACTCATTTGTGAATCAGATTGTGTTGTTGTCGAGTATTAAGAATATTTTAATATAAATGTAAAAATTTATGATCACAAATCACCCAAAAATTAATTCAGTTGTTGGGGGTCAATTGAGTATGATTTAATTGATTCTGATTACTTACTAATTCCATTAATGATTCTATTATAGTATCTTATAGACTCTCAGCAGTGAATAGTAAGCCACACTGAACTAAACTTAACTTAAACTCTGAAAACCAGACTGACGCTGTTTCAATTCACTATAATCTTCTAATTTAAGCTGCTTTGACACAATCTACGTTGTAAAAGTGCTATAGAAATAAAAGTGAATTGAATTGAATTAATCAGTCCACTACAGGGATTTGGTTCTTAAGAGTCATTCATTTATCATTCAGATTGTGCTGTTGGCGTGTTACTGAGAACATCATAATATAAGTTGTAATTTATGATTACAAACCATCCACACATTGGCTCACTTGTGAATCAGTTGATGATTTGGATTACTTACTAAGTCCATTAATGTTTTTTATTTTTCTTATAGTGCGCTACAGAGATTTGGTTCATAAGAATCATTCATTAATGAATCAGACTGTGTTGTTGGCGTGTTATTGACAACATCTGAATATACATTTTAATTTACGATCACAAATATCCCACAAATTGGCTCATTTGTGATTCAGTTGATGATTCAGATTACTTACTAATTACATTAATGATTCTTTTCTTTACATATAGTCCAGAGATTTGGTTCATAAGAATCATTCATTAATGAATCAGATTGCGTTGTTAGCGTGCTATTGACAACATCTGAATATAGATTTTAATTTATGATCACAAATATCCACAAATTGGCTCATTTATGATACAGTTGATGATTTAGATTACTTACTAATTACATTAATGATTCTTTTCTTATCTTATAGTCCAGAGATTTGGTTCATAAGAATCGTGAATTAAATTGAATCATTTGTTGGAAGTCAATTGAATATGATTCAGTTGATGATTGTGATTAATTACTAATTGTATTAATGATTATTTTCTTATAGTATCTTTCTGATCAGTCCAATACAGAGATTTGGTTGAGAAGAGTCATTCATTTGTGAATCAGATTGCGTTATTGCGGTGTTATTGAGAACATCTTAATATATATTTAAATTTATGATCACAAATCAACCACAAATTGAATATTTTGCTTGGAGTCAATTGAATATGATTCAGTTGATGATTCTGATTACTTACTAATTCCATGAATGATTCTGTTCTTATAGTGCCTTTCTGATCAGTCCACTAAAAAGATTTGGTTCATGAAAGTCATTCATTTATGAATCAGATTGTTTTGTTGGCATGTTATTGAGAACATCTTAATATATTTAAATTCACGATCACAAATCAACCACAAATTGAATCGTTTGTTTAGAGTCACTTGAATATGATTTAATTGATGATTCTGATTACTGTACTTACTAATTCAGTTAATGATTCTTTTCTTGAGTATCTTTCTAATCAGTCCAATACAGAGATTTGGTTCATAAGAGTCATTCATTTATGAATCACATTTTGTTGTTGCTGTGTTATTGAGGACATCAGAATATACATTTAAATTTATGATCACAAACCACCCACAAATTGGCTCATTTGTGATTCAGTTGTTGATTCGGATTACTTAATTATTCCATTAATGATTCTTTTATTTTCTTATAATCCACTATGCAGAGATTTGGTTCATAATAGGCATTCATTAATGAATCAGATTGTGTTGTTGCCCTGTTATTGAGAACATCTTAATATAAATGAAAATTAATGATCACAAATCACCCACATATTGGCTCATTAGTCAGGAGTCAAATGACCATGATTCCATTAATGATTCTTTTCTTATAGTATCTTTCTAATCAGTCCACTACAGAGATTTGGTTCATACGAGTCATTCGTTAATGAATCAGATTGCATTGTTGGTGTGTTATTGAGAGCATCTTAATATAAATGTATAAAATATCTTGTCCTCTGTGTTTTCTCAGTCCAGCTGTTCTCATGGCAGCTTACGGACAGACGCAGTACAGCCCGGCGTTACAGCCAGCGGGTCCTTACACACCATACACACATCACACACAAGGATACAGCATGACCTCCTACAGTGAGTGCCCTTAATAGTAGCCTCAATAATGCACTGCTGATCTGATTGGGCTGCTGACAGTGTGTTTTTCTCTCTCAGATATTAAAACAGAAGATGGTTTGAGCCATTCACCTGGTCAAAGCAGTTTACTGGGGTACACACCAAACTTCAGCGGGACGCCCCCCGGACAGGCGCTCTACAGCTACTCACACGGTCAGTGAAAGTGCATAGCTGAAAGTGCCACTTCTTACCGTTCAGCTAATGGTTTATCTACATGGTATTTTAGAATAAACCAAACAATATGACGAAGCAAAGATGATTGTAAATATGTATACAGTCAAAGAGTAAACAAGACGTGTCACTCGTATACTTTTGAATGGGCAAATGTGTAACTGTCAATATGGTGAATGAAGTCCCGCCTTCTAGTACAGGAGCCTATCACTGATCGCTATAAAATGCCGTTTCTCTGGGGTAGAAGCTCAGAAGCTCACTGCTTTTATGACAGTTTGGTGGTCAACAAACGCACTGAAATCTCAGCGAATACTTGCTTCACAGACATAAGAAATATATCCACATAAGGCTTGAAATATGTGCTTTGGTTTTGTAATCTGTATAATATGAACGTGAGGTACAGTCCGTCCTGTCAAACGCACATCATATGACAGCAACTACTCAAATGCCCACAAACTTATAAACAAAGATTCGCTGTCATTTCTGGAGGAGATTCACCATCAAGACCAAGTTGTGAATTACTTCAGAAGAGCAGCTTGATCTGACAAAGCATTATCCAGAGGATGATAATGTGTAGAACGGCCATAAATGAGGTTGGTGTCGTGATCTCGTTCCTTTCGAGTGCGCATACGCATTAGCTCGGGCAACCTGAAAATATGCCGATTTTGTTTGATTCGGACGTTTAGAAACGAAACCTATGAGACAGATGTTGTTTAATTTTATTGGTTATTCCAAATATGTAATGTAGTCATAAGCTTGGCAAACAGTTTTGGAGAATTTGATGTTTCCCCATTCAGACAGAATGCCTGAGCATACTGCTCGAGAGGCGTTTCAAAGATGACTGCCAAGTGAAATGACTTGCCTTAAAGCAGGGGTGCTCAACCCTATTCCTGGAGATCGACCTTCCTGCAGTTTTCAGTTGCAGCCCTTATCAAACACACCTGCCTGTAATTATCAAGTGCTCCTCACGTTCTAAATAATTGGTTCAGGTGTGTTTGATCAGGGTTGGAGCTGAAATCAGCTGGAAGGTTGATCGCCAGGAACAGGGTTGAGCACCCCTGCCTTAAAGGGACTTTGATACAGTCAATATACATGCAGAGACACTTTGGAGTTGCTAGTAAAAAGATGCATCTTTTTAAAACAATTAGCCCCGCCCCCTAAGTTACTGTTGCTAAGGCCATACAGTATATCTGTTGTTCTATATATATATATATATATATATATTTATATGTTGTAAAATTCAGTTTATACAACTACTGAATAAAGAAACTGAAAATTGTCAGTTTCTCTGGATTTCTACAACTAATATAAATTTGTAAATAAATATGTTTTTTGCTGTATTTTAGTTAGATTTATTTCAGTTTTTAAGGCAGCATTTATTTGATCAAAATTTACAATAAAAATAGGATTTTTTTCTGAAATGTTACAATTAAAAATAACTTCTTAGTGAATATATTTAAAAAAAAAAATATGATAAAAATACAGTACAAACTGCAAAATATTACAATTTACAATACCTTTTCTAAGTGAATATATTTTAAAAAGTAGTTTGATAAAAATAAGGTAAAATACCAACATTGTAAATTATTATTACAATTTTAAATACATTTTCTAAGTGAATATAATTTAAAAAGCAATTTTATTTTTTTTAAATACTGTAAAAGTATTAAGGTAAATTACAGTTTTCAAGTTCCTGTTTATAATGTGAATACATTATAAAAAATAATAATTAATTCCTGTAATATAAACACAATCAGTTCTCTCATCTTCAGAATCACATGATCCTTCAGAAATCATTTCAATATTGAACATTTTTTCTTGGGCTGGGTCAGTTGGCGTTTCTGTGTGGAGTTTGCATGTTCTCCCTGTATTCGTGTGAGTTTCCTCCGGGTGCTCCGGTTTCCCCCACAAGTCCAAACACATGCGCTGTATGTGAATTGGGTAGGCTACATTGTCCGTTTTCTATGAGTGTGTGGATGAATCAATGAATGTTTCCCAGTGATGGGTTGCAGCTGGAAGGGCATGCGCTGCGTAAAACATATGCTGGATAAGTTGGGGGTTCATTCCGCTGTGGTGACCCCTGAATAATAAAGGGACTAAGCCGAAAAGAAAATGAATGAATATTTTTTCCTATTATCATCAATGTTAAAAGGAGTCGACGCAGTGGCGCAGTAGGTAGTGCTGTCGCCTCACAGCAAGAAGGTTCGAGCCTCGGCTGGGTCAGTTGGTGTTTCTGTGTGGAGTTTGCATGTTCTCCCTGCGTTCGCGTGGGTTTCCCTTATGCGGTACAGGTGAATTGGGAAGGCTAAATTGTCCGTCGTGTATGAGTGTGAATGAGTGTGTATGGGTGTTTCTCAGAGATGGGTTGTGGCTGGAAGGTCATCCGCTGCGTAAAACATGTGCTGGATAAAATGGCGGTTCATTCCTCTGTGGCGACCCCAGATTAATAAAGGGACTAAGCCGAAAAGAAAATGAATGAATGAATTAATTAATGTTAAAAGCAGTTGTGCTGCTCAACATTTTGAAGAAAAGCTGAATAGAAAGTTCAAACGAACAGCATTTATTTGAATTTCTTTTGGAGCATTTTAAATTTACATTTTTTTTTAAATCAATTTAATGCATTCTTGCTGAATAAAAGTAGAAACTTATTTTAGAAAATAGAAAAAAACCTTACTGACCCCAAACTTTCATATGATAAAGAAAATATACAGTGAGAAAAAAACAGACATTAAGATCAAGCCTATAACAGATAAAACACTGACCAAACAGTCAACTATACAGTTTAAAGTCTGCATGAACCGGAAGCTGCGACCGTTTTTCTTTTCTTTCATAATGTGACGCAGTTCCTAGAGAAACTGAATATGAAATGAGAAAACAGTGGGCGTGGCTTGTTTTGTATGTCTTGTATGTTAGCCACGCCCAATACCTCAGATTGACGTCCGAGAATTTAACTAAAAAGCAAACAGAAAGTGCTTTTTCAGCTTCCAATTAAAAATTTCAAGGGAAAACTATTTTTTTTATTCCTAATGACATGCGCAGATGAATTGTTCACCACAAAACTAGCAATGTGAGCTTGCAAAATCAATATAGCTTTGATTACATGTGTTTTTTAACATCTTTAAGCAACCATATTTGACCACAGACCCAACTTGTGTATTAAACAGAAACCAACCAGAATTTCAACAATAACTCTTAACAAATGGTTTTGAACTTCAATGTCGGACGAACACAATCCCCACAAACACACACACACAGATTTTTTAGGTGCCGTCTACAGTTGGTATCCCCAACACACACACAGACACACACGCACACACACCTGTTCCCCATTATCCGCGGTCTGGCGTCTGGCGTCAGGCGTCTCTCAGGAGGTCAGAACCTTTTCCCCGCTCGCGCCGGCCACTGGAGGAGTGTGTTTTTTTGTGTGGAGTGTGTGAGTCGTCGGATCGCAGTCAGTCCTTTTTCTGCCCGCAGTCCTGATTTCTCCACCGCAGTGTGAAATTGACCGTTCTCAGTCAAGGTCAAAGGTGAAGTGGCACTAGGCACGTTTTCAGCTTTAAAGGAACACAATCATTTACTAGTCAACATCATTTACTCACCCACATGCCGTCTTCAAACCCGTATGACGTTTCCTTTCTTTTCATGGAACACAAAAGAGAAGCTTTGATGAAAATTAGTGGAGGGTTTTCTGTGAAGTGAAGACACAGTTGTGTATATTGGCTGTGAACATCCTATACAGGAGAAAATAAATAAAATAAATGTGCTTAATTAAGTATACTGTATAAGAGATTTTATCTTAAACTTAAAGTATTCAAAGTATTACATATTTTGGGAGTTTGAGCAAAGCATCCACACTGAAAAAAATGATTTCTGCAAAACGGTTGCAAACAATTCATTTGGGTAATTTGGTAATGTTCAGCTTAGTTTGTTTGTTTAAATTCAGCCCAAATAAATTCTTTACAACCATTTCACTTAAAAAAATGTAAATCCAAGGAATCATCTTTGAATCATATTTTTTTCAGTGTATAAATAATTTTTAATTAATACAGTATTAAATAAAAAAAGACAATTAGTAATATTTAAAAACAAAAGTAAAAGCACATAAAACCATTACTAAAAATGTAGCTAAAATTAAATGTGAAAAAAAATCTAAATATTAATATAAACTATAATAGTGTATAAATTATATTGATATAATTTACACTGGTGATAAATCTGGATGAATGTTTTATTTTGAAAATTATTTTACATTATTGAAATTATAAAATAAAATAATTTTGCACAAAAATAATAAAATAATAATAAAATAATACATTTTAATAAATTGAATAAATGTAAAATAATTGTTGTTTAAAAGTTTTTGTTAAAAGATTTTTATTTTAAAAAGTCTTTATAGCAAAATAGTTAAAAAAATATTCTAATTTATTCTAAAGTTTATTTTTTCTTACTCTATTATCAGTTTGCCAGTGTACAAATCATTCAATTCAATGCGACAATTTATATAAATATTTTTACAGCAGATTTGCTGAGAATCTTTAGATTTTTAGTTTTTGATTTCTTCGACGTCTATAATAAATGTTTCTTTAGCAGCAAATCAACATATCAGAATGATTTCTGAACAATCAAGTAATGTTGATGATGTTGAAAATTCAGCTTTGAATCACTGGAATAAATTACAATTTAAATCACATTCAAATAATAAACAGCTATTTGACATTTTGAAACATTAGCATTGTATTCTTGATCAAATAACTAAAGCCTCGATGATCAGGAATTTTGACTTTTCAAAGTAATATATTACAATCTTAATATGTGTACAATCTTAGGTAAGTGTTACTTAGTTAATTTTTCATTCATTCATTCATTTTCTTTCGGCTTAGTCTCTATTTCAGAGGTCGCCACAGTGGAATAAACTGCCAACTATTCCAGCATACAGTATGTTTTATCCACAGATACCCTTGCAGCCGCAACCCAGTACTGGGAAACACCCATACACACTCATTCTCTCTCACACACACACACACACACACACACACACACTACAGCCAATTTAATTTGTTCAATCCTCCTATAGCGCATGTGTTTGGACTGTGGGGGAAACCGGAGCACCTGGAGGAAACCCACGCCAACACAGGAGAACATGCAAACTCCAAACAGAAATGACAACTGGCCCAGCTGGGGCTCGAACCAGCGACCTTCTTGCTGTGAGGTGACAGTGCTAACCACTGAGCCACCATGCCACCCCAAGTTTGTTACAGTAAAAGTAATTTAAAAAGTAAATTATGCAGCACTGTTGTCCGGTTAAAGGGATAGTTCACCCAAAAATGAAAAGTCTGTCATAATTTATTCACACTTATTTCAGAGCTGAGTTTCTTTCTTCTGTTCAACACAGAAGAAGATATTTTGAAGAAAGCTAGAAAACCATTGACTTCCATTGTATTTGTTTTTCCTACTATGGTATTCAGTGGTTTCCAGCTTTCTTCAAAATATCTTCTTGTGTGTTCAGCAGAAGAAAGAAACTCATAAAGGTTTGGAAACACTTGAGGGTGAGTTAAGAGTAAATGCACTTTCATTGTTTTGATTGAACTATATCTCTATGTGCATGTCACGGTTTTGCCAAGTACAATGCAATCCTGGATTAACATCTACAGGTATGTTGATCCTGGTACATCATTTTTGTTGGTAAATGTAATCCATGCCTACTCCCTACCCCTAAACCCAACCATAACTGTAAATTATTCCCAAATTCAGAGGGGAATATTAGTTGATAACAATTATGTAGATTTGCATAAACATAACCGTAAGCCTAAACTTAAAACAAACGCCAAATGTATCTCTTAATTCTGATTGGCTGATTGGAATGTTGTTCCAGGATCAACATAGATGGTAATCCGGGATCATGTCCTACTTAGTGAAATCAGATTGGTGCTCTTTATGTAGTATATCTAAAGTATTCCTTATTATCATAGAAAATCATAACAGATTTACTTCACTGGAAAAAAATGCTTTTCTTACTTATTTTTTTGTCTTGTTTCTAGTCCAAATATCCCAAAAAAATCTTAAATCAAGAAGCATTTTCTTGACAAGCAAAAAATAACGCCATATTTTCAAAAATTAAGTGAGTTATTCCTGAAAACAAGCAAAATAATCTGCCAATGGGGTAAGAAAAATAATCTTGTCAAAACGAAAACATGACTTTCATTTATTTCGATTATTTTGCTAACCCATTGGCAAATTATTTAGCATGTTTTCAGTAAAAAAATTGCCAAAATGTTTGCTTGTCTAAAAAAAATGCTTCTTGATTGAAGAATTTTTAGATATTATGACTAGAAACAAAACAAAAACTGACAGACAAACTGTCTGTGAAATTAGCATAATCATTGAGTATGTTTACATGGACACAAATAATCCGTTTTTAATGTGATTAAGACAATACTCTAACCCCCGGTTTCACAAACAAGGTTTAAGGCTAGTCAAGATTAAATTGCATATTTGAGCTGTCTCAACTCAAAATAACTTGCAGTTAGATGTCTTAAAATACATCAGTGTCATTTTGTTTCTCCAGGTGCACACCAGTAATATATTTTTCTAAGGCCATATTATAAATTTGGCTTAAAAAGCCTAATTTAATTGAGGCCTAGTCCTGGCTTAATCTAAGCCCTGTTTGTGAAACTGGGCCTAAGAGTCTACCATGTAAACAGCGATTTTTGATTACCTTGATCCGACTAAAATCATAAATGAACTAAACAGAAATCAAATTAAGACATGTCAGCCGCTTCAAATGCGATCACTGGATAGAATGGGCATTACCAGTGGTTATCAGCTGAGAGATATGGGCCAGTAGGGGCCTACTGGTAGGCTCTGAAGGCTGTTATCATCCATCCACATCCACTGTTATCATCCATGTAGCCAGAAGTTAACAAAAAATATTGATATTATTTATTAAATTTCACATTAATTGTATTTATTAACGTCTCCTCCTACCCCAACCCTAAACACAACAGTCACAGTAATGTAAAAACAGATCTGGATCTGGAGTCTTCTCTTTTAGTATAGCTGATTAACCATGTGAATAGATGATAACAGAGCAGAAGGCCCCTAGTGGCCCATATCTATCAGCTGATAACCACTGATAATGCCCATTCATTATATGAGTGGTAACATTCGAAGCGGGTGGACATGTGGAGTATGCCGATATTTGTGGCATTATTTAAGTGCAGTACAGACATATGTCCACGGTAATCATACTATTACCATCGTGTAGGATTTTCGCCGCATTTTGAGAGAGGATATTCTACACGCATGGCTGTTTGACACTATTCTCTGCACCTACCGAGTCAGTGAAGGACCACAGATAGGAATGCGGAGGGTTTTTCCCATGCAATATCAAAATTCCATTAACACAACACTTCCAGCAGTTCATACTCGCATCCATCTCGTTTGGCACGGGGGGCATGCATGAAAGGTTCCTGAATGAAAGTGAAAGTGCCAAACTGCAGTTAAAGTCGACAAATTAAAATTGAAACACTCGACATTACATGAAACTCCAGAGGAAATGTGGATAGTGTGGTGACGCAATGATGTTAATCGAATTATGTGCTGTAACATGTAAAACGGGATCATGAAAGGAACATTCAAAAAGCAACTCATGTAAACACCTTAATCATATTATTGTATTATTCAGATTAAGGCAAATAATTTGATTACTGTAGTCCATGTAAACGTAGTCAATGAGTGATTATCTCATACAGCAGACGATACAATCTATTTCATATTACGGTGATTTACTGTAATTCATAATCGTCTTGAGACATCATTTACAGTCAAATTGTCTGCTCGTGAAATGGATGGATTTCTAATGGGTCTGGGAAAAGTCTCTCTCCGCGTCTCGTGCTACATCTCGTTTGATTTATAGGCGAATTCCAACAGGAGACCCGCTGTAGCTCGAAATAAATAACCCGTCTCTGGGTGCCAAAGGTCCTCGCGTTTCACCGCCGTGGAGAAAATCAGAAACACAGCGACCACGTCTCTCTTTTGAAGACTCTAGCTTTGCTTCCTGCGAGATTTGGTGCTGTTTTGACAGACTCATTCATCTGAGGCTTAAAAACGAGCGCAAGCTGCATGTGAAGAGAAAAAGACAGAAGAAAGAGAGAAGCAGACAGGTCTAAGAGTCTGATAACAGAGACAAATTTGTTGTGGGCTCCAAAATGCCCTTTCTCACCTGAACCGTTTTCAACTCATAAATCAAGCACACTTTCTCCGCGCAATCGCTTTAAACGCGTCTATATTTTTTCAGCCGCTGCCTTTCGTTTAAATTGCTTCAAGTAAATGTACATTGATATAAGAATGTTGAGATGTCTGTCATGGAAGAAAGACTTGAAAAATAAGTAAGAACTTTTAGGTCAGAAAACCATCAGTGAACCAAGGCACTGCTGCAACAACATGTGGGTGTTCTTTAAGTCATTTCAAAGAAACTTAAAGTAGTAACTACATTACAGTCTGTAGTTTCATTACACGATGTAACTACAGAAGACTTAGCTTAGAAGACTTTAGCTTTGCTTTCTTTGAGATTTGGTGCTGTTTTTACGGACTCATTCATCTGAAGCTTCAGAATGAGTGCAAGCTGCATGTGAAGAGAAAAAGACAGACGAAAGAGAGAAGCAGACAGCTCTGAGAGTCTGATAACAGAGACGGATTTGCTTTGGGCTCCAAAATGCCTTTTCTCATCTGAACCGTTTTCAACTCATAAATCAAGCACACTTTCTCCAAGCGAACGCTTTAAACATGTCTATATTTCTCCAGATACTGCCTGCCGTGTAAATTGCTTCTCAAGTAAATGTACATTGATATAAGAATGTTGAGATGTTTGTCATGAAAGAAAGACTTGAAAAATAAGAGGTTTTTGGTCAGAAAACCATCAGTTAACCAAGGCACTCCTGCAACAACATGTGGGTGTTCTTTAAGTCATTTCAATTTAAAGTATCAAGTACATTACAGTCTGTAGTTTCATTACACGATGTAACTACAGAAGACTTAACTTAGAAGACTTTAGCTTTGCTTTCTTTGAGATTTAGTGCTGTTTTGACAGACTCATTCATCTGAGGCAGAAAAAGACAGACGAAAGAGAGAAGCAGACAGGTCTGAGAGTCTGATAACAGAGATGGATTTGCTGTGGGCTCCAAAATGCCCTTTCTCACCTGAACCGTTTTAAACTCATAAATCAGGTGCACTTTTTATGAGCGAGTGCTTTAAACGTGTCTATATTTCTCTAGTCACTGCCTGTCGTGTTTCCGGCATTGTGTTTGTGTTGGATCAAAATTTGCTCTTAAACTAGCTTTCGTGCTTCTTTTCCAGGCGGCAGCATTTCTTCTGGAATTTTCCAGGGTGCGAACAGCATCACGGGCTCAACGCCGTTTAGTCCAGCGCAGCAGGTGGGTCACATTAAGGGAAGGAAAGTGCATCTCCAAGCACCTTTACTGGTGCACTACAACCACCTCTGACAAGCTGGACAACATCCACTCATGTACCCTTGTAAAAAAGAGAGAGAGGGGCTATAGTATATCATAATTCTAAAGCAATCATGTTCTTTAGCATGCAATTCTTTTTATCGGAGTTTATATCTCACAATTATGACTTTTTTTCTCCCTCAAATTTGCAACTATTTCTTACAAATTGAGTCTTTAAGACTTTATAATAGTTTATATTCTTTAAAAGAATTTATACAGTTGAAGGCAAAATGTTTAGCCCACCTGTGAGAGCTTATAATTTTAACTCTCTTTCAAATATCTCTTTCAAAGCAGGGAAAATTTCACATTATTATTTACTATAAGATTTTTTTTCTGGAGAAAGGCTGATTTCTAATAATTTGGCTGATTTCTCAAAAAATATTTTTAAATAATATTGAAATTTTTCAATATTATGACCCCTCTTAAGAAATCAGTTTTTATCCTAATTAACCTATAATACACCCAGTTAAGCCTTTAAATTTGCACTAATATCTTGAAAAATATCTAGTAAAATTTTATGTACTAACAGCATGGCACACAGAAAATATAAATTAGTTATTAGAATTTAGTTATTAATATTATTAATATGTATTATTATTAAAATATTATGTAAAAAAAAAATTACCTAGCTTTTCTGACATTTACATAATTGCAATTTTATTACTTTATTACTAACCTTTTCTCGCAATTATGCTAATATATATATATATATATATATATATATATATATATATATATATTTTTTTTTTTTTTTTTTTTTTTTTTTTTTTTTTTAAATGTTTGATTTTAAAAATCTTTGAAATGAATTAAAAGTAATAAAAATTATAATTCTAACAGTGGAGTGAGAAAATTAAATGTTAATATTTTGCTTCTTACACTGAAAAAAAATTCAAGCAGTACTTCGTCCAATTAAAAAACTATCTTTCATCTCAGTTTAATATTATTTGTTTTATATTTTAAGCTATATTTTTTAAGTTCAAAACATAGTTAATGTAATATAAATGTTTTTGATTAAGAACTCAACTAAGAAATATTTGTTTTGACCAATGTAAAATTTTAAGGTTACTCACACAAGCCATGCGTATTAAACAGAAACTCAATATGCTTTGTACTTTCATGGACTTAAAAACAATTGTTTAAGGCAAACTAATTATTAACTATATTATTATTTAATTAATTATAAAATATTATTAATTCGATGAATGAACATTGTATGGGAATTGTTGTTTTGATTAAAGCTACAGTTGGAATCAGAATTATTAGCCCCCCTTTTTAAGTTTTTTTTTTCTTTTTTAAATATTTCCCAAATGATGTTTAACAGAGCAAGGAAATTTTCACAGTATGTCTGATAATATTTTTTCTTCTGGAGAAAGTCTTATTTGTTTTATTTTGGCTAGAATAAAAGCAGTTTTTAATTTTTAAACACCATTTTAAGGTCAAAATTATTAGCCCTTTAAGCAATATTTTTTTTGATAATCAACAGAACAAACCATCATTATACAATAACTTGCCTAATTACCCTAACCTGCCTAGTTAACCTAATTAACCTAGTTAAGCCTTTAAATGTCACTTTAAGCTGTATAGAAGTGTCTTGAAAAATATCTAGTCAAATATTATTTACTGTCATCATGGCAAACAAAAAATAAATCAGTTATTAGAGATGAGTTATTAAAACTATTAGGTTTAGAAATGTGCTGAAAAAAAATCTTCTCTTCATTAAACAGAAATTGGGGGAAAAAAATAAACAGGGGGGCTAATAATTCTGACTTCAACTGTATATCTTCCTGTTTAGAACAAAAAGAGAATTTAAATTAATTGACTTTCTTCAACAAGACAAATATGCTTTGTACCAGGTTATATAAAGTTGTTCTCATGAAGATAGAAAATATTGTTTAAGGCAAATAATTTATTTTTCATTGGGTCAAGTGATACAATTTAGATGTGAACCATTAGTCAAATTTTTTTTTAATTGGATGAATGAAAGTTTTTTTCCAGCATAGGTAAATATACATTCATATACAAATCTTTAAATATTTGCCATGGAAAGACTGAAAATAAGAAAATAAGTAAGATTTTCTTAGTCAGACAACTATCAGTAAACCAAGGCTCTGCTGCAACAGCATGTGGGTGTTCTTTAAGATACTTTAAAGAAATGTAAAGTAGTAGTTACATTCTGTAGTTTCAGTAGACGATGTAACTACAGAAGACTCCAGCTTTAAACAGGAAAATCATCAACACACTTTTTTGAATGAAATGCTAATGATCAAGTCTGATTCAATTCATTACGCTAAGCTAAGTTAAAAGTGACCCCGCCGGAACAAGAAATCGTCAGAAGGGATTTCAAAAAGGTTCAAGTGAACTATTCAACTTTAAAAACTAGCCTTTTTACAAAAATAAACATGAAGTGTTTCTTTAAAGCTAAGTACAGCCCTAAAAGAACGACATATCCCAAGAGATACAAACATTTGGAGATTACTAGTAATGTACTAAGTTAATTTAAAACAAATCAGCATAAACATAATCAGCTAACACTTAACATCAACTTTTTAAAAAGATATGTTAAGTCTTAATGTTATCAATATGTGAAATAGATGCACTTTTACATGTTTTTTTAAGCACTGCCTGTCAGCTAAACATATATAAACAAATCAAAGCATTCACAACAAATACCATTTCAAACTGACACCCAGAAATTAGCCTCTCAAATGTGTGTATCCCCCAGGATATGTTGCACCCCTTTAGGGTTAAAGCAGGGGTGTTCAAACTCGGTCCTGGAGGGCCGGAGTCCTGCCTAGTTTAGCTCCAACTTGCTTTTACACACTGCCAGGAGGATTCTAGTGTATCCAGTAAGAGCTTGATTAGCTGGTTCAGGTGTGTTTGATTAGGGTTGGAGCTAAACTCTCCAGGACCGAGTTTGGACACCCCTGCATTAAAGTAATCCATACTATATATTATATACTTTTTTGTTGTTTTTTTTAATTCCCAGGTTCTGCTGGTTGCAGTTCCCAAATGTTCATTGCCAATTGTAATCGTTTGTTTTGGTTCAGTTTGGAATTTCCACAACCATTGCAGAGCCAGGGGGATCAGAGTGAGCGCTCTAGCTTGGCCCCACTCTGATCCACTATATAGTGTATACTATAGCAACCTGAGATGATTGATGATTTCATTGTCTCCATCAGGACTTCTCAACATATTCAAGCTACAGCCAAAGTCAATATTCTCCATACTACAACACACACTACAACAGCCCGTACATCACAGCCAGCAATATCACGCCATCGGCCATCACCACGGCGATTCCCTATCAGCACACAGATCACCCCGCTGTATCGACCAATCACAGCCCAGAATCACACACAGGTGAGAAACCAACCAAAACTACATATTTTATATTGTAATAAATAAATAAAAATAAATATTATATACTATTATATGACTTAAATATACAGAAAATAGCATAAAGATATTATATTTGAAATATATTATTAATATAGCCAACTTTTTATGGTTCTTTAAAATCCATATTTTTGCTTAAATGTGTGTTTATATTATGTATACAGATTATACAGAGTAAACGGTATTGATATTGTTCAAAAATAAATTAAAATATGTAACCAAATAGAAACTCGTATTCAACATCATTATTTGTGATGCATTTTAGGAAGACGTTAAAAATGTATTGCTTTGGTATTCAGAAATGTGTTGTGTGTGTATGTGTGTTATATATGTGTATGTGTGTGTGTGCGTGCATGTGTTTGCATGCGTGTTTGTGAATGTGTCTGCTCTGTGTGTATGTGTGCGCGCATGCATGTTTGTGCATGTTGTTTGTGCGCGCTGTGTTGTGTGTGTGTGTGCATGCATGTTTGTGCATGTTGTTTGTGCGCGCTGTGTTGTGTGTGTGTGTGTGCATGCATGTTTGTGCATGTTGTTTGTGCGCGCTGTGTTGTGTGTGTGTGTGCATGCATGTTTGTACATATTGTTTGTGCGCGCTGTGTTGTGTGTGTGTGTGTGCATGTTTGTACATATTGTTTGTGCGTGCTGTGTTATGTGTGTGTGTGCATGCATGTTTGTACATATTGTTTGTGCGCGATGTGTTTTGTATGTATGTATATATGTGCGTGCGTGCATGTTTAAATGTGTGTATGTTGTGTGTGTGCATTTTTGTATGTGTGCGCATAATTGTATGTGTACGCATGCATGTTTGTACATGTTGTGTGTGTTTGTGTATGTGTGTGTCTGCATGCATGTTTGTGTATTTTCTGTGTGATTGTGTGTGTGCATTTTTGTGTATGTGTGTGTGCATGCATGTTTGTGCATGTTGTTTGTGCGTGCTGTGTGTTGTGTTTGCATGCATGTTTGTGCATGTTGTGTGTGTGCACTGTTTGTTGTGCATGTGTGTGTGCATGCATGTTTGTGCATGTTGTGTGTGTGCGCTGTGTGTTGTGTATGTGTATGTTTGTGCATGCATGTTTGTGTTTGTTGTGTTTGTGTGTGTGTGTGTGTGTGTGTGTGTGTTGTATATGTGTGTGCATACATGTTTGTGCATGTTGTGCATGCTGTGTGTTGTGTATGTGTCTGTGCATGCATGTTTGTGTATGTTGTTTGTGCATGCTGTGTGTTGTGTATGTGTCGGTGCATGCATGTTTGTGCATGTTGTGTGTGCGTGATGTGTGTTGTGTATGTGTGTGTGCATGCATGTTTGTGCATGTTGTGTGTGCGTGATGTGTGTTGTGTATGTGTGTGTGCATGCATGTTTGTGTATGTTGTGTGTGCGTGATGTGTGTTGTGTATGTGTGTGTGCATGCATGTTTGTGCATGTTGTGTGTGCGTGATGTGTGTTGTGTATGTGTGTTTGCATGCATGTTTGTGCATGTTGTGTGTGCGTGATGTGTGTTGTGTATGTGTGTGTGCATGCATGTTTGTGTATGTTGTTTGTGCATGCTGTGTGTTGTTTATGTGTCTGTGCATGCATGTTTGTGCATGTTGTGTGTGCGTGATGTGTTGTGTATGTGTGTGTGCATGCATGTTTGTGCATGTTGTGTGTGCGTGATGTGTGTTGTGTATGTGTGTGTGCATGCATGTTTGTGTATGTTGTTTGTGCATGCTGTGTGTTGTTTATGTGTCTGTGCATGCATGTTTGTGCATGTTGTGTGTGCGTGATGTGTTGTGTATGTGTGTGTGCATGCATGTTTGTGCATGTTGTGTGTGCGTGATGTGTGTTGTGTATGTGTCTCTGCATGCATGTTTGTGTATGTTGTTTGTGTGCTGTGTGCTGTGTTTGCATGCATGTTTGTGCATGTTGTGTGTGCGTGATGTGTGTTGTGCATGTTGTGTGTGCGTGATGTGTGTTGTGTATGTGTCTCTATATGCATGTTTGTGTATGTTGTTTGTGTGCTGTGTGCTGTGTTTGCATGCATGTTTGTGCATGTTGTGTGTGCGTGATGTGTGTTGTGTATGTGTCTCTGCATGCATGTTTGTGTATGTTGTTTGTGTGCTGTGTTTGCATGCATGTTTGTGCATGTTGTGTGTGCGTGATGTGTGTTGTGCATGTTGTGTGTGCGTGATGTGTGTTGTGTATGTGTCTCTGCATGCATGTTTGTGTATGTTGTTTGTGTGCTGTGTGCTGTGTTTGCATGCATGTTTGTGCATGTTGTGTGTGCGTGATGTGTGTTGTGTATGTGTGTGTGCATGCATGTTTGTGTATGTTGTTTGTGCATGCTGTGTGTTGTGTTTGCATGCATGTTTGTGCATGTTGTGTGTGTGCGCTGTGTGTTGTGTATATGTGTGTGTGTGTGTGCATGCATGTTTGTGTAGGTTGTTTGTGCGTGCTGTGTGTTGTGTTTGCATGCATGTTTGTGCATGTTGTGTATGCATGCTGTGTGTTGTGTGTGTGTGCATGCATGTTTGTGTATGTTGTGTGTGTATGTAAGTGTGTGTGTGCATGCATGTTTGTGCATGTTGTGTGCGCGCTGTGTGCATATATGTTTGTGCGCATGCATGTTTGTACATGTTGTGTGTGTGTGTGTGCGCGGTGTGTGTTTGTGTATGTATGTGCGTACATGTTTGTATAAGTGTGTATGTTGTGTGTGCTCGCATGCTTTTGTGTATGTTCTGTGTGTGCATGCATTTTTGTGCATATGTGTGCACATGGATGTTTGTGTTGTGTGTGTGCATGTTTGTGCATGTTGTGTGCACGTGTTGTGCGTGTGTCTTTATGAATTTTTGCATATGTGCATGTTATGTGTGCACGCATGTGTTTGTGTATATTCTGTGTGTGTGCGCATGCATTTTTGTGTGTTGTGTTTGTGCATATGTATGTGTGTGTATGTTCTGCTTGTGCTTATATGTGTGCGTGCATGCTTGTTTGTGTATGTTGTGTATGTACGTGCATTTTGTGTGTGTGTGTGTGTGTGTGTGTGTGTGTGTGTGTGTGTGTGTGTGTGTGTGTGTGTGTGTGTGTGTGTGTGTGTGTGCGCGCATGATTGTTTATGTGTTGTGTGTGCATATGTATGTGTGTGCGCTTGCATGCTTGTGTGCAATCATGTTTGTGTGTGTATGTGTGTGTGCATTCATGTTTGTCTGTGTATATCAGCAGAGTACCAGGCTCCCACGAGTCCTCCAACTCCAGGAAAGGATCAGGACGGAGCTCCACCGAGACGCAGTGCGGATGGGAAGCTGAGAGGCCGGAAGCGGGCCAGTGACCCCGTCCCTCCACTGGATTCGGACATAGAGGTACAGACGCTGCAGCTCACGGTGTCCTTTACACAACGCCTTCATTAACATTCCTGTTCACACACACACACACACAGATCACTTTCACAAGCAGCAGCTCAGTCTGGCAACTCATTTCTATCTAGAGCCACAGACAGGACATTTAATGGGACAGTTCAGACAAAAACAGTTTATTCACAGTTACATCACTCCACGCCTGTATGACTGTATTATTTTCAAAATGCATGTTTAGCAAAATGTCTAAATTGTTTTTTTATATTCAACTCAATTCAAGTTTATTTGTGTACTGTAGCACTTTTTATTTTAAACTAATTAAGGAATAATTAATTATTTAAAAATAATATTTTTTTGATTGATTACAATCAATTTAAGTTAAATTTACAATAAAATACGTGTTTATAGAGCGATCTGCATAATGGAGCACAGCCCATTTTGAAAATGAATATTGTTATCCATTTCTCAGTGAATATAGGCAATATATTGTGGTGCATTTAAACAAAACAGATTTATTAAACAGATATATTTATTCAAATAATATTTACGTCAGCAAACAAATTTATAAATTGAAAGATAATACAATTAAATTCAAGCAAAATATTGCAAAAATAAATTACAACCTACGAAATTTTAAACTAATTTTTAAAATGTCTTTGCTTCTCTTGATTTTTCCTCTTTTTAAATTGGAATTTATATTTTTCTATAACATATAAATTTGGGTGAACTAGTTTTTGGACCACTATCATAAGTTATTTTGTTAGATAAGCTCCAGATTTGGCTTCAGTACTGACTAATCTAATGTATATGCACAACTATATTATTGTATAGCTTCCTATTGGCAACGCAGTGGCGCAGTAGGTTATGCTGTCGCCTCACAGCAAGAAGGTCGCTGGTTTGAGCCTCGGCTTGGTCAGTTGGCATTTCCGTGTGGAGTTTGTATGTTCTCCTTGCGTTCGCGTGGGTTTCCTCCGGGTGCTCCGGTTTCCCCCCACAGTCCAAAGACATGCGCTATAGGTGAATTGGGTAGGCTAAAATTGTCCTTAGTGTATGAGTGTGAATGGATGTTTCCCAGAGATGGGTTGCAGCTGGAAGGGCATCCGCTGCGTAAAACATATGCTGGATAAGTTGGCGGTTCATTCCGCTGTGGCGACCCCAGATTAATAAAGGGAGTAAGCCGAAAAGAAATGAATGAATAAATGATAGCTTCCTATTAATAATACGAATTTAAATAAGAGATTTGTGAGAGGTGTACTCATATATGCTGGTCACTGTACACAGACATAGTTAACCTGCAATTTTATTGCATATATGATGTCTATGTGTACATGCCTAATGCAGTGTATTACAAAGAAAAAGTTGATTAGCATAGTAAAAGTTTCAAAGATAATTCTAATAAATCATAAATAAAATAAAATCACAGAACAGAAAGCTGAAATAAAATGACTTATTTCTGTATTCTGTCCTTAAAGAAAGTGATTAATGAGCTATATGCACACAGACTTTTACTTTTCAGCCAGGCAGCCCAATGGCTTCCCGAGAACTGTCTTTTCATTACAAAATTGTCACGTTTAAGATCTGATTTCTTTAAAAATCAGTGATCTTCACTGCCTGTTAGATATACGATATGAAGTGGGTTTCAGATCGGACAAGAAGCACTGCATTAAACTTCATTTCCCGCGCCATGTCTTTAAAATATGACAGTTGATTTTACCCCAGTATTTTCAATGGAATATCTGTGCTAGCCTGTTGCTACTGACGGCGCTAGTGGTTACAATGGTATTTGATTTCGTTTTACGCTTCAACAACTAAATAAATGCTGAAGTCTATTTAACTGAATGTATTGTAATTACATTATAACATCGATGCTGTAAAAACAACCTAGTGAAATTGAAAATAGTCACATTAAGCTTTCACCAGAAGTTTATCGTTGGCTTTAAAACTCTTGCTGTGCATAGAGCCTATTGATTTACCTACCAGTATTTTATAATGCAATATGTTGCTGAAATGTCAATCTATGTCTTACAAAAACCAAAAACTATTTTTGTTACTAAAATGAACTAAAACAAACTGAAATAAAATAATTAAAAATAAAATAAAAACTAATTTAATTAAATTTAGTAAAATCTAGCCAAACAAAAGTAATTTTAAAAAGTCATTTAGTTTGTTAATAAATGGTAAAATTCAAATAAAATTACTATTACTCTATAAACCAAAACTAACAACAAACAAAAAACTGCACAGAAATGGCAAAGAAAGTTGAAAAAAAAAAAAGTTGAACTGAAATCCTGAAATAAAAATGGAAAATATAAAATTTAAAAACTAACTATCATTTACAAACGCAGTAGTTGATTTGAACTCTACAATACCACTGATGTAGTGATGAAGTGTTTGTCTATCTGAGTGTATGGTGTGAAATGTGGCAGAACTGACTACAATTATCTGCAATTATTCTGAAAGGCAAAACACAGATAATGCGCTGTTTTGGAGTAAATACTTCTTTTGACTAGTAAGCAGATTATATTTGTGTTCATGCTCATTGTGTGTGTATGTGTGTGTGTGTGTGTGTGTGTGTGTGTAGAGGGTGTTTATTTGGGATCTGGATGAGACCATCATCATTTTCCATTCACTGCTCACCGGGACATTTTCCACACGCTTCGGCAAGGTACAAACCAGTTCTTCAACTCACTCACACCTCTCACCTTCAGACTGCTTTACTTCTGCAAGACACTGCTTTGTTTTCATTTTTATATATGTTTTGTATATACAGTTGAAGTCAGAATTATTAGCCCCCCTGTTTATTTTTTCCCCAATTTCTGTTTAACAGAGAGCAAATTTTCTCAACACATTTCTTAACATAATAGTTTTAATAACTCATTTCTAATAACTGATTTATTTTATCTTTGTCATGATGACAGTAAATAATATTTGACTAGATATTTTTCAAGACACTTCTATACAGATTAAAGTGACATTTAAAGGCTTAACTTAATTAGGTTAACTAGGCAGGTTAGGGTAATTAGGCAAGTTATTGTATAATGATGGTTTGTTCTGTAGACTATCGAAAAAAAATATAGCTTAAAGGGGCTAATAATTTTGACCCTAAAATAGCTTTTAAAAAATTAAAAACTGCTTTTATTCTAGTCAAAATAAAACTAATAAGACTTTCTCCAGAAGAAAAAATATTATCAGACATACTGTGAAAATATCCTTGCTCTGTTAAACATCATTTGAGAAATATTTAAAAAAGAAAAAAAAAATTCAAAGGGGGCTAAGAATTCTGACTTCAACTGTATATAATGTATCGTTTAAATGTAATGATAGATAAATTAATTAATTAGTTACTTAAAAAAAAATAAATAAATAATATATATATATATATATATATATATATATATATATATATATATATATATATATATATATATATATATATATATATATATATATATATATATATATATATATATATATATATATATATATTCATGTATACACAGTTGAAGTGAAAATTATTTACCCTCCAGTGTTTTTTGTATTTCTTTTTAAAATATTTCCCAAATGATGTTTAACAGAGCAAGGAATCTTTCACAGTATTTCCTATAATATTGTTGTCTTCTGGAGAAAGTCTTATTTGTTTTATTTCAGCTAGAATAAAAGCAGTTTTTTTTTTCAATATTATTAGCCCCCTTAAGCAATTTTTTTTGATCGTCTACAGAACAAACCATCGTTATACAATAACTTGCCTAATTACCCTAACCTGCCTAGTTAACCTAATTAACCTAGTTAAGCCTTTAAATGTCACTTTTAGCTGTATAGAAGTGTCTTGAAAAATATCTAGTCAAATATTATTTACTGTCATCATGGCAAAGATAAAATAAATCAGTTATTAGAAATGAGTTATTAAAACTATTATGTTTAGAAATGTGTTGAGAAAATCTTCTCTCTGTTAAATAGAAACTGGGGAAAAAATATACAGGAGGGCTAATTATTCTGACTTCAACTGTATATATAATGTATTTACATATATAATAACTAAACTAAATCTTTTATTTAAATTAAAAAAGACCACTTTAAGAAGCTTTTTTTCAGATTTTCTGGATATATTAGGTTTAGGTTTGAGAATAGTATTAGTATTATTATTCTACAAATGTTATTATATAAATGTTTTTCAGACATTGTTTTTCAGACATTTTTTGAGACTGAACGCCAGGGTTATTAGGTTAATACATTATTGTCTTGTCTAAAAATTATTAATTTATTATTCTATAAAGAATTATTAAACCCCCTAGATTATTAGCCCCCCTGAATTATTAGCCCCCAGAATTATTAGCCCACCTTAATTATTAGCCCCCTATTTTTTCCCCAATTTCAGTTTAACACATTCAACACATTTCTAATCATAATAGTTTTAATAACTCATCTCTAATAACTGATTTATTTTATCTTTGTCATGATGACAGTAAATAATATTTGACTAGATATTTTACTTCTATACAGCTTAAAGTGACATTTAAAGGCTTAACTAGGTTAATTATATTAACTAGGCAGGTTAGGGTAATTAGGCAAGTTATTGTATAATGATGGTTTGTTCTGTAGACTATCGAGAAAAAATATAGCTTAAAGGGGCTAATAATTTTATCCTTAAATTTGTGTTTAAAAAATTAAAAACTGCTTTTATTCTAGCCGAAATCAAACAAATAAGACTTTCTCCAGAAGAAAAAATATTATCAGACATACTGTGAAAATTTTCTTGCTCTGTTAAACAACATTTGGGAAATATTTAAAAAAGAAAAAAAAATCAAAGGGGGGCTAATAATTCTGACTTTAACTGTATGCGAAATGGGACGCAGCAAAAAACTATTTTCACAGTGCAGAAATTCCATCAAAATTAGTACTGATTGCAATCTATGAAAATCCTTAAATAAAAGCCCCTGCTGATCTATTGTACATAAAATTCAATAAACACTTTAAATAAACACAGACAGTAAATGCGGAAGATGTAAATGAGCAGTGAAGGATATAATCAACCTCCTCCTATTTGTCTGCTCTGATTTGACGGACGCTGCGTGAACTTCTCTGCAAACTCCGATGAGGAAACAATGCTCATGTTTCTTTTTCTTGGCATGCCGTCTATTTTCAAATCCCACGATCCCTTGCGAATTTGACGTGACACACAAGAGAAACGCTGGGCCGTCTCACATACTTCAGACTTTCTTTTTGAGGATGGCAGAAATGTTGCCGTGACTAATGTGTCTAATTTCAGATCCAGGAAAAAAAGTCTGCAGAAAAAAAGCACGTCGCTCCGTCAGGAATCCACTGGAGAGAGCAAAAATCAAAAGAAAAATCCATATAAAAGTGAAAGCGCCTGTGTTTGATGCTCGTCTTGACAAAGCCGCTTACGCTCAGACAAAAAGCCGTGATTGTGCACGCTCAGATTTCACTTCTTTAAGTAACAGGATATTTAACTCTGTGTTTTACTTTATGTCAAAGCTATGAGAAGATCAGTGTAAGCGGGCAAACTCAGACTAACTCAAGGCGAGACCCGACCTATACACTACAGTGCTGAAAGACGCTGCTTTCTAATGTGTTTTTAAGCTGAACTGGAGGTCAGAGGTCACTGTGAGTCTCCTTCATAATAGACGCGTCATTTATCCTGTGACAGTGCCATATACGCATATAACTAAATGTCTGAATGTGCACCCAAGGCTATGTTTATTCGCATTCAAATTAGAGGAATATGGACAAACATAATTATATTTAAATGTAAATAGGCAATTTATGAATTTAATATAATTAATTTCATCAATCAATTAATATAAGTTTTATAATATAAAATCAATTAAAAAATCATTAAAGAAATGTAAAAACATTCATTTTCTTTTCGGCTTAGTCCCTTTATTAATCCGTGGTCGCCACAGCGGAATGAACCGCCAACTCATCCAGCCTATTTTTTACGCAGCGGATGCCCTTTCAGCTGCAACCCATCACTGGGAAACACCCATACACTCTCATTCACACATATACATTCATTCATTCATTTTCTTTTCGCCTTAGTCCCTTTATTTATCAGGGGTCGCCACAGCGGAATGAACCGCCAACTTATCCAGCATATATTTTACGCAGCAAATGCCCTTCCAGCTGCAACCCATCACTGGGAAACACTCATACACTCTCATTCACACTCATACACTACGGCCAATTTAGCTTATTCACTTGCCGTATAGCACATGTCTTTGGACTGGTGGGGGAAACCGGAGCACCCGGAGGAAACCCACGCCAACACGAGGAGAACATGCAAACTCCATACAGAAATGCCAACTGACCCAGCCGAAGTCCCAGCTTGAACCAGCGAACTTCTTGCTGTGAGGCGATCGTGTTACCCACTGTGCCACCATGACGTCCATGTAAAAACATAATACATAATTTATTATATAAATATTCATTCAGTCATTTATGATTGACGTCCTGACTACCATTGTTAAAAAAGTGTTTTCGTATTTTCATATTTTTGTAAAAAACGCTATACTTTTCAATATTTTCAGATTTCTGATGTGCAGGAATATTAAAATAGCAGCATTTATTTTTAATAGTTTGTTATCATTTTGTTTCAAATATTAAATATATGAAAAACATTTAATAATAAGATATTTAATGTCGGCGCCAATAGCCTAGTGGTAAAGTGCGCCGACATATAGCGCCATGGTGCTCATGGCGACCCGAGTTCGATTCCCGGCTCGAGGTCCTTTGCCGACCCTTCCCCTCTCTCCGCTCCCAATACTTTCCTGTCTGAAATCTCCACTGTCCTGTCATAATAAAAGTGAAAAACCCCTAAAAAATAATTATAAAAAAAAATAAAATAAAAAAAAAATAATAATAATAAAATATTTAATAAATTATTTAAATATATATATATATATATATATATATATATATATATATATATATATATATATATATATATATATATATATATATATATATATATATATTAATTTAATATTATTATGAAAGTTTCAGAAACATTTAGTAAAAAATGAAAATGTAAATATATATTAATAGTAAATAAATCCTATATTTAAAACGTATATTATATATAGGTACAGGACGTCATGGTGGTGCAGTGGGTAGACGAAATATTTTGGGATTTTTGGCAAAGCATCAATAAATAACTTATAATTAAAACAGAAGCCAGCTTAAATAAAATAGAGACCTAATTAGTAATATTAAAAAAAGACAAAAGTACATAACAAAATTACTAAAGTAACTAAAATTAATGAAAAAAAAAAAGAAATATAATTAAAAACTGAAATAGTGTATAAATAATATTGGTATCACTTGCACTGGTGTTAAATCTGGCTAAATGTTTTATAAGGAAAATTATTCACAAAAAAATCTATAATAAAATAATAAAAAATTATATAAAAAATTACATTTTAAGTCTGCACAGTGGTTCAGTGGTTAACACTGTCACTTCACAGCAAGAAGGTCGCTGGTTCGAACCTAGGCTGGACCAGTTAAAGAAACTAAATACGCTGTAGTGTGTGCGTGTGCGTGTGTGTGTGTGTGTGTGTGTGTGTGTGTGTGTGTGTGTGTGTGTGTGTGTGTGTGTGTGTGTGTGTGTGTGTGTGTGTGTGTGTTTACCAGTACTGGGTTGTGGCTAGAAGGGCATCCGCTGTGTGTTCGTTCCGCTGTGGCGACCCCTGATGAAGCCGAAGGAAATTGAATGAATGAATTTAACACCTAAGTTCCAGAAACATTTAGGAAAAAATGAAAATGTTAATATATATTAATAGTAAATCCTATATTTAAAATATAGGTACAGTTGAAGGCAAAATTATTAGAAATTATTAGACTTTTTTAATATTTCTCATTTTTCACAGTATTTTTTGACAGAAGAGCTAACAGTTTTTCCTTTAACTCTAAATAAAATAATGTAAAATGTATATATTAATATATTACCATATGAGGAATCAATTATACTGCACTATCTTCAAATTATGTCATATACGCTTGTCTATTTCTTAATCTCATTTAAAGGGCACCTATGGTGAAAAATCTACTTTTCAAGCTGTTTGGACAGACATATGTGTAGGTATAGTGTATAGACCGTCTTATTGGGGTGATATAAACACACTTTTTTTAATTTAACAACATAAAAACGGTGGACCAATTGGAGCAGTTTTCAGACCGACCATAACTTGACGTAGGAGTGCGGTCCCCTCGCCCACCAATATTGATTGACAGGTGCGCATTACCATATCCTCAGTATGTTGTTTCACGTCCACCATTTTCAGCGTGTGAGTCAAAGCGACGTCACCAAAGAAACACCCTTGCTCTATTTTTAGATAAGGCTCATTGGGCTCAACATTCACCACGTTATCGCTCTCCTCCGCGCCAGTGTTTGCATACATGTTTACTTTTCATTGCGTCTTCCTTAAACTTCAGCGGTTTGCATTTTCCCCGGTCACAGAAGCTCCCTGTCATCTTAATTAGGTGCAGCTGGAAAGTGCGAGCGCGTTGCCTCACGTGCGCGTCCCTCCATTGGAAATAACGAACTAACGACGCGCAGCGCCATGCATTTCACGGTGTCGCGGATGAAAGTGAGAACCAGGGGGTTCGCTCACTATTCTGCCGCCTAGGTTGCCTCTGCCGGGCCTCAGAGCGTTATCTGAATAGTTTCATTTTTGCTTCAGTCAAAGTTAATTCAGTGTGCTTGGTTATTAGTCTCAGTGTAGGCTACAAGCTCGGAGCTTTAAACTAGCACACAGTTGGCTGTAAAACTATACAAAGACACAAATGATTTTGTAGTATCTGCTTACTCTGTGTCCGAGTCGTACATGTACAGCTGAATGCTGGTCCTCTCACTCATGTTGCTTCTCTCTGTCTGCCTGTCTGTAGCCATACACAAAGAGGGGAGCTCTTGGCTCCGCCCCCTTGTTAAGTTGGGCGGGAAGTCGAAACTAATTTTCATGTGAAGCATCACACCCCTAAAACAGCGAGCTGTGTACACGCCCCCAAAATGGCACTTTTTAACACATCATAATAAAAAAATCTGAATTGTGTTTTGAACTGAACCTAAACTGGCACACTCAGAAGAACCATAATATTAATACTACAGAGTAAAATAGGTGCCCTTAAAAGGTTTACCCAAAAATTTAAATTCTGCCATTATTTACTCACCCTTTACTTGTTTCAAACCTTTATGAGTTTCTCTTTTCTGTTGAACAATATATTTTAAAGAAAGATGTAAACCTGTAACCATTGACTTCCTTAGTAATTGTTTTTTCTACTGTGGAAGTCAGTGGTTTTCAGCTTTCGTCAAATTATCTTCTTTTGTTTTTAAAACAATAAAGAAACACATTAAGGTTTGGAACCAATTGAGAGCGAGTATATAGTGAGTATATTTTTTTGTGGGTGAACTATCCCTTTACAATACATAATTTGGCACTAAATCTGAAGTGCTACATCTTTTCAGCTTTTGACCGGCCGCTTTAATAAAGTCCTCTACTGACGGATCGTGGGTTATTATCTTCATTAAAGCTACGTCTCCAGTGTCTCAAACAGTGATGATGTACAAAAGAAGAGCCGTTTTTCTCAGTTAATCTGACTTTAACCTCTAGCTGACGCCTAAGAACTTGATCCGCTGCCAGACGGAGGCGTTAGCAGTTAAAGGTGCTGTATGTAAGTTTTTTTACTCTTCTAAAGCATAAAATTACCATAATATGTGTGCAGATATTTAAGAAACATCCTAAGTGAACATACTTGTTTAACTGAAAAACAATGCTGAAGTCAGATATTCTGCTTTGAAAATGTTTTTTCCGTGCCGGAACGCTGTCTTTGTTTAGGTAATTTTCACATGCACATGCCAGTTTAGCCAATTATAATTCAGCACCCCGGGTTGCCATGTTGGGAAACAGCATACTTCATACATTCATTCAGAAAGGCTCTGAAAGCATGCGTCCGTGACCGAAAAGGACAGTATGGGAGACAGATTCAGTTCCACATGAGGTTATTAATTAGCAAATGACATAAATATTACGAACGTCAACATTAGGTGAGCAGGTTACATTGTAACCGCGTGTCCTAACAACACGCTGTGACGAGAGAGGCAGTGATGAGCTATTTGGCTGTTTGCACCAGATCAAACACGGCAGAAATTTAAACACAGCCTTTCAGAAGCACAGAATATGCACTCACTCATGAAATGGTAAAGTTTAGAATCTGTTTAATACATGTTAACCCACGTTAACATCATTAAATGTAAAATGGCATTCAAACTCATATTGTTAGCATTTAGCATTGAATAAAGCACACGAGATTTACCTGAGCTGATCACTGTCATAGGTTTTACAAGTTCAGCTGTTAGAAATAGAAGCCGTTTCTAATAAATTCAATTCGAGGTGTTGGTTAGGACAAAAACTCCCTTTAATATGGAGAATATTCCCTCTATCGCGTGTCGTCGCTTTTTTTAGAACAGTTTAAATCACTCGCTTCTCTGGCATCCCACGCATGCTATTGTTTTGATCCAGGAGTGCAACACCAAGTTTAACCACTAGGTGTCAAACTTACATACTGCACCTTTAAGTTAGCTAAAACGGGAGCACACAATAGCTTAGCTTATGTTAGCATGATGGCTAAACAAGAGAGAAAAAAAGAGAAATGGCTGTAGTTTGACACGCTTCTGATTAAAACCACAATGACTGTGAGCAATCAACATTCTTGTCAGACAGAAACCTGTTGTACCACACAGAGATGATTTAATCATCACCTGTCAGCTTGAGGAGAGGTCAGAGCAGGTACAGTACCGAAACTCACCTGACGGAGATCTGTGTTTTTCAGGACTCCGGGAAGGCAGTTTCTCTGGGTTTGTGGATGGAGGAGATGATCTTCAACTTGGCTGATTCACGGCTGTTTTTCAATGACCTGGAGGTGAGCAAAAATAAATAAATAAGTTAAAAAAATCCAAATAACCATTAAGAGAAGGATGTTTTATTTTATTTTACACTACAAATTAATGGATTTAATACAAATAAAAATAATACAAATACATGATATATAAACTAGTACAACCAAAAAAATAATATATCCCTGGTGAAAAAAAAAAACTGCTTAAACTACCTTAAGCTGGTTGGCTGGTTTTAGCTGTTCGACCAGCCTGGTTTTAGAGGGCTGGTTTCCAACCATTTCCAGCCTGGTTTAAGCTGGATATAGCTGGGCTCCCAGCCTGTCTAGGCTGGTCAATCTGGATTTAACTGGTCATCTCCCAGCCTGACCAGCTAAAACCAGGCTGGAAATGGCTGGAAACCAACCTGGAAATGGCAAAAAAAAACTCTAAAACCAGGCTGGTCGACCAGCTAAAACCAGCTAACCAGCTTAAGGTAGTTTAAGCAGTTTTTTTCAGTAGGGATGTCACAGTACAGTATTCTGGAAAGCCATAATAAATGAATCACCTGTCAATCACAGATATCTACTTTTCCCCCTCTCCTTGCGTCATTTGTCAAATATTTGTGCATTTTACCATGCTTAAATTAATTTCTGGATTCCCAAATTTCATCAAATCAGTATACTATAGTATAATTTTTAAAGCATAGTGTGAATATTGTGTTTATTGATCTACAGTGTATATATTTGATGTACAGTGGAAGGCAAATATATAAGGCCTTATGTAAAATGTATTATTTTTCAAATATTTCCCAAGTGATGCTTTTTTATACATAATAAATAAATAATAAATGCAATAAGTAATTTCTAAGGACAAATTCCTTTTGTTTCCGCAATGATGACAGTACATAATATTTGACTAGATATTTTGCAGTACACTAGTATTTATCTTAACTAGATTACTTAGGTAAACTATTCTAGTAAAAAAATATATAATTAGGTAAGTCAACAATTGGACTACAGTGATTTGTTCTGTAGACAATAAAAAACACAGTTGCAATCAGAATTATTGAACCCCCTTTGAATTTTTTTCCTTTTTTAAATATTTCCCAAATTATGTTTAACAGAACAAGGAAATTTTCACAGTATGTCTGATAATACTGTTTCTTCTGGAGAAAGTCTTTGTTTTATTTCGGCTAGAATAAAAGCAGTTTTTAATTTTTAAAACCCATTTTAAGGTCAAAATTATTAGCCCCTTTAAGCTATATATATTTTCAATAGTCTACAGAACAAACCATCATTATACAGTAACTTCCCTAATTACCCTAACCTGCCTAGTTAACCTAATTAACCTAGTTAAGCCTTTAAATGTCACTTTAAGCTGTATAGAAGTGTCTTGAAAAATATCTAGTCAAATATTATTTACTGTCATCATGGCAAAGATAAAATAAATCAGTTATTAGAAATGAGTTATTAAAACTGTTATGATTAGAAATGTGTTGAAAAAAATTTCTCTCCGTTAAACAGAAATTGGGGAAAAAATAAACAGGGGGGCTAATAAATCAGGGGGTTGAATAATTCTGATTGCAACTGTATACAGTGCTCAGCATAATTGAATACACCCCATTTTGAAAATGAATATTTTTATTCATTTATCAGTGAATATAGGTAATGTATTTTGATGCATTTAAACAAAACAGATTCATTAAACAGATATATTTATTAAAATAATATTTGTCATCAAACAGATTTAGAAATTGAATGGAGTATATGTTCAACTTCAATTGAAATTGGATATTTTTAAACAAAGATGGGCGCCTGTTACTGTGTGTCTGAAAAGGACATAGTATTTCCAGCTCCTTTGAAATTAAAAAATGTTTTTTTTTTTTTTGTAATTTGTTTTTATTTATGTTTAGTGTTACTTTTTTCTGTTGTTTTTTTTAATAATCGCAGCTGTTACTGAATGTTTTTTTCTGTAATATGTTTTAATGTATAAAAATAAAGTAAAAAGCTAAATATTGCAAAAATAAAATACAACCTACAAAATTTCAACTAAATTTTTACATTTCTTTGCTTCTCTTGATTTTTCCTCTTTATTAAATTTGTATTTAATATTTTTCTATAACATATAAATTTGGGTGTACTAGTTTTTGGAGCGTTATTGTAAGTTATTTTGTTAGATAAGCTCCAGATTTGGCTTCAGCACTGACTAATCTAATGTATATGCACAAATATAATATTGTATAGCTTCCTATTAAAAATATGAATTTAAAAGATAAATTGGTGAGGGGTGTACTTATATATGATGAGCACTGTATATCTTAAGAGAATAATAATATTGACTTTAGCAGTTTATATCTAGATTTATTTTTACATTTTTAAATAAATAATTTTTATAAATATTGTTTTATTTATTTATTTATTTAACCTTATGTTTTTTGGGTTTTTCCAAGTACAACAAAGTACAGAATACTCTAAATAGATCTTTCATCCCCAAACATACTGCCCTATACTGTACATGCCCCAAACCTCCAACCTGTAGTGCCACAAATAAACCATGAATAAAATAAACAAGAAAACATAAAAAGTCAGGTTCTAGCTAAGCCTTCTGTCCTGTTATACCCAAGTAAGAAATAAAGCTGCCCAAACAAAACAAATCTTGACGCCTTTTCAAATGAAATGCAATTTTTTCTAAAGACATGTAAGATGACACTTCTTTAATCCACATGGAAGTAAAAGGTGGTTAAGAATCCTTCCATCACAAAGTTATACATTATATGGCTGTCTTAGACCCCGTTTACACTAATGCGTTCTGTTTTAAAATGCATAAGTTTTGCTACGGTTACGCCATCCGTCCACAACACGCCGAAGTTTTTGAGCCCCGAAAACGGAGCGTTTTGAAAACGCTGGAGAGGCCGTGTTCATTCTGAAACGCTGCTGCTCCGTCTCAGTGTAGATGGGGGAAAATGGAGACATCTGAAAACGGAGGCGTGGCTGCAGACATTCGCCTCTCTGATTGGGGCTTTTTCCTCAATATTAAGTGGCCTTCACACAGTTCAGTCTTACATCCTCTCCGTGTAAGTTCAGACCTCGCAAATTTGATATGGAAAATAAACTCCCGAGTGTGTACTTTATAAAGTCATTCACATCACCCTGGCTATGCTATTTCACTACCTTAACAATAAAATGAAAACATGATGTGAGGAACTGCCTATTTTCACTTTGATATTAACTTAACAGACATCAAAAATGTAGAGGCGTCGTGTAGCTGCATAATATGAGCGTCATCTTCAAGCATAGGCTATTTATAACAAAATGGAGCCTATAACATTACTGCCTCCTTTCATTTTCATTGAAAATACGAAACATACCCTCTCTTTCACTGAATATCCGTTTTAATGATCAATAATGGCCATTATAAAAGTATAACGTGCAATAAGTTTACACAATAGAGATAATAAAGACAAGCGATCAGTAAGATGTGCAGAATCGGTGTCCGCGGTTACATTAATTAAGATTTTAACCTAACTTATAGCCAAAACACGTTACCTGAGAACAAGTAATAGATTCAAAAGACCAAAGTCGGGAATATGTAGTTAGATATAGACAACAAGATGAATTAAATATCACGTTTAACAAATATAGTGACATTAGATCCAACGGTAGATCCGTGATCAACAGTCCGACTTGTGCAGCTCTCATGTGGGTGTGTGTGTGCTCTAAGCACGCTGCAGTGCATGAGTGTGTGTGTGGTCACGTGATGTGCGTTTTCACCGTTTTAATGTAGACAGAGAGCTGTTCAGAAACGCTGGGTCAAACGCTAGTGTGGACGCGGATCGTTTTCATTCTTAAACGCCGTTTTAAAACTAAAACATACTAGTGTAAACGGAGCCTTAGATTAATTAATTCTTTGTTGATCAAGTAGTGTAATATCTAAGCATATAAGTCTAAGCTCTCTAGACACATTAGTACCTACAACTATGGCAATAATCTCTGAGACCTCTTTCCAATATTCTTTTATATTAGGGCAAGACCGCAACATATGTAGGGGAGTCCCTCTATCTGCTTTACATTTAGGACAAAGCTTTGAGTAGAAGCTTTTAAAAGAGTGCAACCTAACTGAAGTATAGTAAACTCTTTGTATCACATTAAATTGGTTGAGTTTATGATGACTATTGATAGAAAATTCTGAGCTTTCTCACATATTGTATCCCACTCGTCATCTGTAAATGAGCACTTCAAGTTTTTTTCCCACTTAGATTTATTTATTATTTATTTATTTATTTATTTATTTATTTATTTATTTATTTATTTATTTATTTATTTATTTATTTATTTATTTATTTATTTATTTATTTATTTTATTCCAGCCAAACTAAAATAAATGTTTTTTTTAATAATAGGAAACACTATGAAAAATATCCTAGCTCTGTTAAACATCCCTTGGGAAATGTTAGAAACAGAATGAAAGTGATATGATTTAGTCTTCAGCAGTATGTGTATTGCGAGTGTGTGAAAGGACCTCAGTTTGCCCTCTGCATGAAGAAAGGAGAGATTAGGTGCTTTTTGGAGGAGGTGTTTAAATCCCCTCCTGGTTTGAGTGTTTAATGAGGGGTGTGTGGCCGCTCTGAAAGAGGGTTTGTCCCGGGGCGGATCAGCCGCTTTTCATGACGCCCCTTCAATCTTGTTCTGTTCTTCCTGGAATTTGCTTTAAAATAGTGCAAAGCTGAGAGCTCAGGCTATTCAGACCTGTCAGCTGAGAACAGAAAACAAAAGTGAGATAACAACACAGGGGTCAACAGTTGAGAAACACAAACACGACTGAACTCATTTAACACATTAATCCAGCAGGAAGATCATTCATTCATTCATTTTCCTTCAGCTTAGTCTCTTTATTAATCAGGGATCGTCACAGCGGAACGAACCGCCAACTTATCCAGCATATGTTTTACACAGCGGATGCCCTTCCAGCTGCAACCCAGTACTGGGAAACATCCATACACACTCATTTACACACATACACTACGACCAGTTTTAGTTTATGCAATTCGCCTATAGCACATGTCTTTGGACTGTGGGAGCAAATGGAGCACCTGGAGAAACCTCACACCAACACGGTGAGAACATGCAAACTCCACACAAAAATGCAAACTGACCCAGCTAGGACTTGAACCAGTGACATTCTTGCTTTGAGGTGACAGTGCTAACCACTGAGCCACTGTGTCACCTCCAGGAAGATCAGATAATAATAACAATAATAATGCTTTTTAATTCTATAGCACCTTTCCTACATATATGCAACTCAAAGAGCTTCACAAACATAAACAAAAATAAGAAACAACATCGATATGCGGTAAAATATAAAAAAAATGGATAAACAGATAAAAATGCAAATGTATAAATAAATAAAACAAAATAAACAACAAATATATACTCATTCGTTCATTCATTTTCTTTTTGGCTTAGTCCCTTTATTAATCTGGGGTCGCCACATCGGAATGAACCGCCAACTTATCCAGCATATGTTTTACACAGCGGATGCCCTTCCAGCTGCAACCCAGTACTGGGAAACACCCATACACACATTCACACACATACACTAAGACCAGTTTTAGTTTATGCAATTCGCCTATAGCACATGTCTTTGGACTGTGGGGGAAACTGGAGCACCTGGGGAAACCTCACACCAACACGGTGAGAACATGCAAACTCCACACCGAAATGCAAACTGACCCAGCCGGGACTTGAACCAGCGACCTTCTTGCTGTGAGGCAACACTGCTAACCACTGAGCCACTGTGTCACCTCCAGGAAGATCAGATAAAAATAATAATAATAATAATAATAATAACAATAATAATCCTTTTTAATTCTATAGCACTTTTCCTACATATACGCAACTCAAAGAGCTTCACAAACATAAACAAAAAATAAGAAACAACATCGATATGCGGTAAAATATAAAAAAATGGATAAACAGATAAAAATGCAAATGTATAAATAAATAAACAAAACAAAATAAACAACAAATATATACTCGTTCATTCATTCATTTTCTTTTCAGCTTAGTCCCTTTATTAATCGGGTCGCCACAGCGGAATGAACCGCCAACTTATCCAGCACATGTTTTACACAGCGGATGCCGTTCCAGCTGCAACCCATCTCTGAGAAAAAATATATACTCAGTTAAATTAATTTATGTACACACAGATGATTGGAAAGAAATAGTTAAATATTATTGAGAATTTGTTTTTTTAAGATTTCCATTTCCGTGCATGACCATATATATATATATATATTTTTTTTTACATAATAAAATAGTCCTTTTTGTGAACGTCTTATTTTTATTTCTTTTACAGTGTTTTGTGTTTGAAAATAAATAAAATTTATTATTTCATTTATTTTTTTTATTAGTTCAATTGCTTACAAACTGATTCTGTATTAAAAACTGAAGTATTTTTTGAGCTCAAAATAAATACATAAATACTCCTAATAATGTGATTTATCTTTGTTTTAAGTTACTTTAAAAAGCAACAGGAATATTTAAAAAATAATATTAAAATTAATTCTAAAATAACTACCATAAAAGCAGTGACTATGATTTAGTAAATATATTTATTGTATAAATACAATAAATTATTAATAAATAATCTGTATCTGTTTATGTTAAAATATTAAATGTTTTCTAATAATTCCTTTTTTATTATTGTTAGGTTAATGATTTATTTCTATTTCTTTCGCTCCTTATTTAATTCAGATTTTTAAACTTATTTAATTACTATGAACTCATTATTAATTTAATTACTATGAACAATTTTTATTACTATTAATTCTTTTGCTGAAAATATTTTATTAAATATCCTAGCAAATTTGACATGAATAACACCTGAAGAATGAATCCACCCTAGCAACACACTAAATACGCTGATGTCCTTGCAAGGCGACACTAGTGCAACCACAGAAATACCTTCAAAATGCTGAGTGGTTGTAACCCAACATTGGGGCAAATATGGGCAAACCCAATCTCTGGCTTAAAATATGTATTTTAAATTTAATTGAAGGGGTGACACGGTGGCTCAGTGGTTAGCACTTTCGCCTCACAGCAAGAAGGTCGCTGGTTCAAGTCCCAGCTGGGCCAGTTGGCATTTCTGTGTAGAGTTTCCGTGTTGGCGTGGGTTTTCTCCGGGTGCTCCGGTTTCCCCCACAGTCCAAAGACATGCGCTATAGGTGAAATGAATAAACTAAATTGGCCACAGTGTATGTGTGTGAATGAATGTGTATAGATGTTTCCCAGTACTGGGTTACAACAACATTGTGTTACAACAACCCAGCATTTTTAAAGTGTAAATTGACAATCGTAGTCTGTATTTCCAATGTAAAAAAAATTCAGACAAATTAAATCTAGCTCTAATTACAGAAATATGCTAACAATAGGAGTGGGTGGTCCGCAGTGTAACATGAAACATGCTGAGGCATATCTGTGAAGTTATGAAAACAATAGGCGAGCATGAATGTCTTTCGTCAGACTGATTGTTTTGGATTGATTAACGTACTTCGGGTTGTGAGACTACAAGAATCCAAATGCTTAATCAGATTTACATGTGTTTAAGATTTCTAGTAAAATCAACATGAAGACACAGATTAAATAATGCATGAAGCAAAGAGCCAAACATTCTTAAGAAGGCATTTCTTATTATTTTCTAACTTTAATGGATAGTTCAATCCAAGATTTAAATTGTCATCATTTACTCACTATTTACTTGTTGCAAATCAGTTTTTCACATTGAACACAAAAATGTTGGAAACCTACTGTATAACCATTGACTTCCATAGTATTTGTTTTCCTACTATGGTTATCAGTGGTAACAGGTTTCCAATATTCTACAGTGTTGGCAGAATATCCATTTTTGGGTGAACTATCCCACTGTGGCTCAGTGGTTAGCACTGTCACCTCGAAACAAGAAGGTCGCTGGTTTGAGTCCCTGCTGGGCCAGTTGGCATTTTGGAGTTTGCATGTTCTCCCCGTTTTGGCATGGGTTTCCCTTTATTCATCATGGGCCGCCACAGCGGAATGAACCGCCAACTATTCCAGAATATGTTTTACACAGCAGATGCCCTTCCAGCCGCAACTCAGTACTGGGAAACACCCATACACACATTCACACACACTCATACACTACGGCTAATTTAGTTTATTCAATACACTTATAGCACATATCTTTGGACTGTGGGGGAAACAGGAGCACCCGGAGGAAACCCACACCAACACGGGGAGAACATGCAAGCTCCACACAGAAATGCCAACTGATCCAGCTGGGACTCAAAGCAGCGACCTTCTTGCTGTGAGGCGACAGTGCTAACCACTGAGCCACCGTGCTGCCCAATTTGAGATCTTCACTTAAAGGGATAGTTCAACCAAAAATGAATATCTATTTATTTTTCCTCGGGTATTTTTAAACATTTTTGAGTTTCTTTTTCTGCCAAACACAAAAAAACATATTTTGAAGAATGTTGTAATCTAGTAACCATTGACTGTTTTGCAATATTTTTCAAAATATTTACTTTTGTGTTCAACAGGAAACAGGTTTGTGACAAGTGAAGAGGGAGTAAATGATAACAGATTTTTCAGTTTTGGAAGAACTGTCCCTCTAAGAAAATTCTGAAGAAATTTCTTAAGAAGATTAAGAATCCAGCCTCATATGTTCAGCTTGTAGAGCGAGCGAACACAAACTGAAGTGTGGCATTCATTCATGTCTGAGATCTCTCTGATTTTCACCCTCAGGCGTTAAAGGCACCGGCATGACTTGGGCTGCTGTTTTGTTTTTTGTTGTTTAACTGTTTTAATATTTCAGCATCATTGTCCGCTGTGAACATCAGCGTAAATGCTTTCCTTTTATTTGGCAGGAATGTGACCAGGTTCATATCGATGACGTGGCTTCGGATGACAACGGTCAAGATCTCAGGTACAGAACCAAATCAGCCCAAATTACACACTGTGCACTTACAGTTAAAGTCAGAATTATTAACCCTCCTGTATATTTTCCCCCCAAATTCTGTTTAATGTAAAGAAGGTTTTTTTCAACACATTTCTAATCATAACAGTTTTAATAACTCATCTCTAATAACTGATTTCTTTTATCTTTGCCATGATGACAGCATATAATATTTGACTAGATATTTTTCAAGATACTAGTATTCAGCCTAAAGTGACATTTAAAGGCTAAACTAAGTTAATTAGGTTAAAATTAGGGTAATTAGGCAAGTCATTGTATAACGATGGTTTGTTCTGTAGACAATCGAATATAAATATCGCTTAAAGGAGCTAATAATATTGACCTTAAAATTAAAAAAATTAAAAACTGCTTTTATTATTATTTTATTATTTATTTCTAGCCGAAATAAAGCAAATAAGACTTTCTCCAGAAGAAAAAATATTGTAGGAAATACTGTGAAAAATTCATTGCTCTGTTAAACATCATTTGAGAAATATTTGAAAGAAAAAAATGAACAGGAGGGCGAATAATTTTGACTTCAACTGTATACACTGTGTAGTGTGTGTGAGTGGAAAAATTTTTTGTTTGTTTTTACGAACCAGAATTTCTAATAGTTTCCAAATCAACGTTTAACATTTGCCAAATTAATGAAATGCATTACCAAACTAATAGTACCTGTCATTACTACAAGAACATTCCTCATTGGTAAGTGGTGTAATAGTCTATGTTAAATGATTTTGCTGGCACAAGCCAAAATAAATGAAGTACTGAACATTAGGGATAAAGAACATCCAGAAGGTTGTTAACGCAAAGGGAGGTTTCACAAACTAATTTCGAGAGGAGCGCGTGATATGATTGATCACGGCTGGTCTCTCATCTGCAGTCATTAGTAAACCAACCAGATTATTCCAAACTCAGTATAAATGTCCCGTCTTGTCACGGTTGGTGGGTGGGGAAAAGGAGCGAGGACTCAAACGCAGGGAAAAATGGGTATTTAATAATAATTAAATAAAACAAACAGGAAAATAAACAACCCCGAGGGGGAAAACATTAACAAAACATACAAATAAACTTCACTGGGCAGGCTGGCAGGGAACAGGACAGGACAAGGCTACAAACATCAAGACAAGGAGAAAAGATGACGAACTGGCACAGGACAGCAGACATGAGGAGATTAAATACAAGCATAAATTAACACAAACAGGTAAACATGATAAACTAATAATGGGTTAACAAGGAGGGTAGGGCTAGACAATACAAGACTAGAACACGACACAGACACACAAGCACGCGGCGCATGTAAACATGAGTCACGTGCTAAACACAACACCAACAGAAGACTGAACGCGAGACACGAGCACACGATAGATGTAAACATCTTACCGTGCGCTCACACACACAAGCACCGCGCATGCTTCATCTCAGCG
>LR812524.1:67763906-67778906 GCA_903798195.1 Danio kyathit | reverse complement strand
GTATTATTAGTAGACACATATTTAAAAATAATGATAATTATTATTATTATTATTATTATTATTATTATTATTGATTTTAGAAATAAATGATAGTGAAAAAACGAATTTTTACCCTTTTTTATAGACATTGTAGAAAAGGAAAAAATAAAATAGAATAAATTCTATATATATATATATATATATATATATTATTAACCCCCCTGAATTATTAGCCCCCCTGTTTATTTTTTTCCCCCAATTTCTGTTTAACGGAGAGAAGATTTGTTCAACACATTTCTAAACATAATAGTTTTAATAACTCATTTCTAATAACTGATTTATTTTATCTTTGCCATGATGACAGTAAATAATATTTGACTAGATATTTTTCAAGACACTTCTATACAGCTTAAAGTGACATTTTAAGGCTTAACTAGATTAATTAGTATTAGTATTAATTAGTTAACTAGGCAGGTTAGGGTAATTAGGCAAGTTATTGTATAATGATGGTTTGTTCTGTAGACTATCGAAAAAATATAGCTTAAAGGGGCTAATAATTTTTACCTTAAATTGGGTTTAAAAAAATTAAAAACTGCTTTTTTTCTAGCCAAAATAAAACAAATAAACCTTTCTCCAGAAGAAAAAATATTTTCAGACATACTGTGAAAATTTCCTTGCTCTGTTAAACATCATTTGGGAAAAATTTAATAAAGGAAAAAAGATTCAAGGGGGGGGGGGGGGGGGGGCTAATAATTCTGACTTCAACTGTATATAGTTAGTATTTTTTGCTCTTATATTTAAGTGCCTGTAGTTCAAAAAACACACTGTCTTTTATTACATTACTGTTGTTATTTTATGTTTTATTGTTAATATTTTCCGCTCATCTTTGTGCCAAGCCATGTAAAATCACTTATTTTTTGATTTTTTTGTATTCAATAATATTGAAATAAGTTTAATGCACCAAACTTGTATTTTTGTTAGCTTTTAAGTTGTCGATCATTGCTCTTTTGTGATGCAGGTTTGTTGGGGAGCCCGAAGCGGGAAGAGTGGCTTCAGCTGCGGCGAGAGATGGAGGTTTTGACGGATCTGTGGCTGACACAGGCGCTCAAAGCCCTCGCACTCATTAATTCCAGGTGAACAACATTAACAATACAAATACAATACAACCATACGTTATTCCCCATTGTGACATATGTGAGTCAAGCGGCTTCCCAAATCAGACCAAATGTAGAACGGGACTTGAGTGACGTAATTGCGGTATTGTGCTATTGGTGGATCTCATGTGAGTGACAGGTGGAAAACCAATCAGAGAAGAGATGTTAATAAAAAGAGACGGGATGTTATTATTTAATTTATGAATAATTTTAAATAACTACAGTTCCTTTGTATAACAGTGGTTTGTTCTGTAGGCAATCTAAAACAAATATTCCTTAAGGAGGCTAATAATATTGACCTTAAAATAGTATTTAAAAACTGCTTTTATTCTAGCCGAAATAAAACAAATAAGACTTTCTCCAGAAGAAAAAATATTATAGGAAATACTGAGAAAAATTCCTTCCTCTGGTAATCATCATTTGTGAAATATTTGAAAAAAAAAGGGCTAATAATTTGGACTTCAACTGTATACGAGTCAAGTGGTTTCTCAAATCAGAGCAAATGTAGGGCAGGACTTGGCTGACGTAATTGTGGTTTGCTATTGGTGGATCTCATGTGCGTGACAGGTGAACCACCAATCAGAGAAGAGATGTTAATAAAAAGGGACCGAATGTTATTTATATAAATTAAATAATTTAATAGATGTAAATCATTTATTTATAATAACTATAGCAATGTCCCATTGAAAATGGAAGCTGTCGGTCCTGGTTTTCTGTGGTAATCGACAGCATGCCTGAGTTACTGAATCTGGAATATTCTTTTAACAATAGACTTATTTTCTGGTTTCAGCAGTTTTGTGTCAGTCAAACGTAGCAGGTTTGGCAAGAGAAGCACAATGTCAGCATTAAAGATTGATGACACTGAAGGATGATGATTAATAAGTGCTTGAACTGCCAAGATATTTCTTTGTCTTATTTAACTGTTTCATTTCACAAACGTTTAGCAAAGCTGTTTTTCTACAGGCAGTGCAGAATTATTAGGCAAATGAGTATTTTGACCACATCATCCTCTTTATGCATGTTGTCTTACTCCAAGCTGTATAGGCTCGAAAGCCTACTACCAATTAAACATATTATGTGATGTGCATCTCTGTAATGAGAAGGGGTGTGGTCTAATGACATCAACACCCTATATCAGGTGTGCATAATTATTAGGCAACTTCCTTTCCTTTGGCAAAATGGGTCAAAAGAAGGACTTGACAGGCTCCGAAAAGTCAAAAATAGTGAGATATCTTGCAGAGGGATGCAGCACTCTTAAAATTGCCAAGCTTCTGAAGCGTGATCATCGAACAATCAAGCGTTTCATTCGAAATAGTCAACAGGGTCGCAAGAAGCGTGTGGAAAAACCAAGGCGCAAAATAACTGCCCATGAACTGAGAAAAGTCAAGCATGCGGCTGCCAAGATGCTACTTGCCACCAGTTTTGCCATATTTCAGAGCTGCAACATCACTGGAGTGCACAGTAATAGTCACCTGTTCCTCCTAAAACTAAAAACAAACTAAAAACTACTTCCAAAAATATTCAGCTTTGATATTAATGAGTTTTTTGGGTTCATTGAGAACATGGTTGTTGTTCAATAATAAAATTAATCCTCAAAAATACAACTTGCCTCATAATTCTGCACTCTCTGTATATATAATGAAACCCATGCAGTCACCTGAACTTGTCAAGCTATAAAAGCATTATAAAAGTGGTCTGAATCAATAGAGCATCATATTTCATGTCTTCTAAAGTCATGCTGTAGGCATGTCTAAAAAAGCAGACACAAATGTAAATCTTTACTCACTTATTTTATGTAAATATTAGCATTTTATGTTGTTCAGTTTGGACCTATGAACAAAAGAAAAACATTTTTTTTTCTTGACATTCTCACTTTCATAATAAAACATCCACAATAACCTGATGGATTAAATATTCAAAAATGACATTCAGATAAAATTAAATAGTTATTTCATATTTCAGAACTTACAGGGTTGCAATATTTTGTTTCTCAGCGATATATATATTGCAATATAATTTCACAAGATTTATACTTAAATAGCTCTATTTGCAAAGTCGTTACTTGGGATGATGTTATAGGGGAGTGAAATAGAAATATATTTGTATGTAATTTATTGTATACATAAAGTACAGTCATAAATAAACACAACTGAGCAAATATTAAAGTGAAATAAACCATACTTTGTGGTTTTCTGGAGAGAGCAACAGTATGTAGGTACAGAAATGAAACAAATGTAAAATAGCACTGTATAGTCTTCAGCATATAAATAATTTAATAAAATTCATCTTTATGAAGTACTCACATGCTCGCACAGTCACAGGCCCTAAAAACACATGCAGATGATAAACATTTACTCTATTACGGTAAAATTCCACAGTGTATCCACAAATCTCATGTGTTTCTACTTGTGGATTCTGTTTATCTATAATCCAGACTCAAAATTGCATGTCTTGCGAAGTGACTATTGTGGACGCACACATTTCGATATCGATGCTCAAACGATATATAGTGCAGCTCATATATATATATATATATATATATATATATACAGTTGAAGTCAGAATTATAAGCCCCCATTTGAGTTTTTTTCTTTTTTAAATATTTCCTAAATTAGGTTTAACAGAGCAAAGAAATTTTCACAATATGTCTGATAATATTTTTTCTTCTGGATAAAGACTTATTTGTTTTATTTTGGCTAGAAGAAAAAAAAGTAAAAATAATTTAAACACCATTTTAAGGACAAAATTATTAGCCCCTTGAAGCTATATATTTTTTGATCATCTACAGAATAAACCATCGTTATACAATAACTTGCCTAATTACCCTAACCTGCCTAGTTAACTTAATTAACCTAGTTAAGCCTTTAAATGTCACTTTCAGCTGTATAGAAGTGTCTTGAAGAATATCTAGTCTAATATTATTTACTGTCATCATGACAAAGATAAAATAAATCAGTTATTAGAGATGAGTTATTAAAACTATTATGATTAGAAATGTGTTGAAGAAATCTTCTCTCCGTTAAACAGAAATTGGGGAAAAAAAATAAAAAGGGGGCTAATAATTCAGGGGGCTAATAATTCTGACTTCAACTGTATATATATATATATATATATATATATATATATATATATATATATATATATATATATATATATATATATATATATATCCTATTTCATGTCTTCTGCAAGACTGTAAGACTTTATTTTATGGACAGTTAGCATTTTTGTTGTTTTATTTAAACGTATGAACAAAAAACTTTTTTTTTTTCTTGACATTCTCATCATTTCATAATAAAACAGCCACCATAACCTGATGGATTAAATATGATTCTCAAATCAAATAGAAAATATAATTAAATAAATAGTTATTTACATAACATATTTACATGTCATTTATTTCATAACTTACAGGGTTAATTATGATTTGAAATCTACAAATAAAATCCCCTTTGTTAAAGATCTAACATACACAAGCTAAAAATAAATAATTAATTAAAGCTAAATTTGTATAATTGTACAGAAGATAATAATAATATTTTTAGTTTTCATGTTAGACCTAACGGATTAAATTAACAATATGTTTTAATATAAAATCACTAAAAATGCATCAATATAACAAGTTTTTGCTCATGCTGTAGCTCTGCTTTTGCACTCTCAAATCTGAGTTTTCATTTACAACTGCACTATTACAATAAGAGCGACTTTTACAAGTGAGATAACGAACATGTTTCCCTTTACAGACCGAACTGTGTGAATGTGTTGGTCACGACCACGCAGCTGATTCCAGCTCTGTCTAAAGTGCTTCTGTATGGTCTCGGAGGAGCGTTTCCCATCGAGAACATCTACAGCGCCACTAAAACAGGTCAGATGCTAAACAACTTTGTTTCCCCCCAGTAAAGCTTCAAAACCTTTATGAATCTTTTGTGTTGAATCAGTAGTTCAGAATCAGACTGGTATGATCCTGTGATTTCAGTAAACAGGGCTTGGTTACATTATTACTATTTCACAATGTCTCAAGGATGTAGAAATTTTAATGAGACACTTTTAAAATGAACTGGAAGAATAAAAGTTAATAGTCTCTTGTTACCGTTTACAATGAAACAAACAATATAAGCCTTGAATATCAATAAAAGAACACATATTATGCAAACACTAAATATTAAATGAGGTTATATGATTAAGTGCATTTGATAGGTTATACTTTATTATTATTAAACGATTTTAATTCATGTTTGCCTGAGTTTTAGTTGCATTTACCTGGTTTTGACCAGCAGGTGTCACTAGCGTCTGTTGTTTTGAATGCTTGAAAACAGTGAAAATTGGTTCTGTTGTTTTGAAAAGCCTTGTTTCTCCCTTAGACTTACAAAACAAGCATCTCTAGCACAGACTCTCCAGACTTTTCTAGAAACAAACTATAACACTGTGTGTCTGTTACAGGTAAAGAAAGCTGTTTTGAGCGCGTGACGCAGAGGTTCGGCAGGAGAGCCGTGTATGTGGTCGTAGGAGACGGTATTGAAGAGGAGACCGTCGCAAAGAAGGTATGAAGGAATAGCAACAGAACTTACGTATTTGCAATGACTCTGCCTTGTAAAACATGCTATTACTGTAGAGTTTTTATTAGGAAAGTTTAAGTGAATTAATACATTAGAATAAAACAAAAAAATCTATAGTTTAGCCACATTGCATGATTTAGTCAATAGTATGTTCCTCTCAATGTTTCTAGGGCTGCATTTTAAGGGCCCTATAGTTTTACCCCTGTTGTTCCTGATAAGTCCAGTAGGGGGTGAAATACAGTATATAAATAATATATTTGAAGTTAATTCTTACCATCCACATTCATACTTAACTGTGTGTTTTGACATTTAAAGTTTCCAGTTAGGGTTTAAGCCACAGGTGTCAAACTCAGTACCTGGAGGGCCGCAGCTCTGCACAGTTTCGTTCCAACCTTAATTAAACACACCTGATCAAACCAATTGAGTGCTTTAGGCTTGTTTGATACCTACAGATAGCTGTGTTAAAGCAGGGCTGGAACTAAACTCTGCAGGACTGCGGCCCTCCAGGAATTGAGATTGACACCCCTGGTTAGGGCTTCTAGAAACCTGGAACTGTAGCCCATCCGGTTGTGCAGGAACACCCAGAATGATTCAAGAGCAATCAAGAATGATTCAATTGCCTCTAAATGGTCATTATGACCAAACATCCACTTTCACCTCACATAGTTCACCTATTTTTTTGCCATCACATCTTTACAAATTTTATTATAAAATAAACATAAGAACAACTTGTATTACAATACAAGATGAAATTTTTTCCATAAACTTTGATTTGACTATTTCTCAAAGATCAAATGATATTCCCAAGCCTCCAAAACCTTTTGAGAAATTAATTTGTCACTTAGTTATTATTTTATATTATATATATACACAGGGCTTGACATTAACACCCGCCAACCGGCCAAATGCGGGTAGATTTCATCTGTGGTGGGTAAGACAGACACCCCCACTAGCCACTCTGGCTGGTTGAAAATAATTTTTAAATGGCCAGAGCTGCCTCGTTCCTAAAGATTAGCATTTTAGTTTAAGACTGTTTGTCAATATGTGCACAAATGTGCTCTTAGAATCGAGAAGCAGCACGACTTATAAGTGTTCGCACAAGCAAAAGAAACCAGGTGAATACCGAATGAGAGGATGATCAGGGGCACGGCGAGACACAGGCGATCCTTACTCACTGACTTTGTGATTCAATTCAATTCAATTCACCTTTATTTGTATAGCGCTTATACAATGTAGATTGTGTCAAAGCAGCTTCACATGGAAGGTTATAGTGAATTGAAACAGTGTCAGTTCAGTTTTCAGAGATTAAGTTCAGTTCAGTTTAGCTCAGGTCAGTGTGGGTTAATAATCACTACTGAGAGTCCAAACACTGAATAGCAAATCCAGCGATGCGCAGCTCTACAGATCCCGAACCATGCAAGCCAGTGGCGACAGCGGCGAGGAAAAAACTTCACCAATTGGCAAAAGCGAAGATTTTAAAAAACCTGACTTTGTGAGCGAGGCACAGCTGATGTGATGCACGCGAGTGCTTAAAATCTCTCATTTCTTTGCTCAAAACAACTGCGCCTGTGTTGTGCTACTGCAACTAGTGCAATTGTTTCTCTTTGAAATAGATTAGACAAAGCGGTGCTCGTGCACCCACAGTTCTGCTGCTTTCAAGAGATCTCCAGATTTTTTATATGCAGCAGGGGATGCCGCTTTCACTTTTACCATTCCTTGAACAGATTATTAGTGGGCCTAACATTAACCGATACATTCACTATCGCACACAGAATGTATACTGGATGTATACAGCTAAATTTTTTGCCTTTATTAAGTGGATAGGACAGTATTTTAGACAGAAAGTGAAGTGGGAGAGAGAGAGGGGGTAGGGACGGGAAGCCGGGATTCGAACTCGGGACACCCTGAAGTGCTACTGCACCATATGTCTAGCCACTAGGCTATTGAGCCAACTATATTTAGCTTGTTTTGACACATTATTGAAAATTTAGTTTGGTGTGGCCAGAGGACAAATTGGTAAATCCTTAGTGTTGAGCCCTAAAAAGTGAAAAGAGAGGAAAAAAAAAAAAGTTGAAATTAGTAATTTTTTGCATGCCAAAGTCAAATTTATGCATATAAAATATATTGGCTAGTGAAAATGACGAGCGGCTAGTAATGTTGGAAAACTACTCACTATCTCATTCTTAAATCATTATTGTTATTATTATGTTTTTTTTTAAGATTTAAAAAAACAGTTTCATTTTAAATAATTAGTTTTTTTATTATTATTAATGTTATATTAATGATTAATGATTTATAGATATTAATGTTTATTTTATTCTATAAATTACGTATTTATATTCTTTTTTCTCATTGATTTTTTTTTTCTTAAAACGAAGTCAAAATAACAAATCATTTATCTGTGATTATTGAAAAAAAAAAGATTCCACCAGCGATTCCTTTCTTAATGCTTCTGAATTAAAAATATTGCTATTATGTTGTCTAAAAATCATTATAAAGGTTAGTAAACTCAGTACATTTTTGACCAATTATAAATACAGAGACACTAAGAATATCCAAGTGTTCTCATAATATCATATAATATAATATAATATAATATAATATAATATAATATAATATAATATAATATAATATAATATAATATAATATAATAGTGGCAGACAATGACGATGATAATAAATAATAATAAACACATATATAATATAATATAAATATAATAAAATATAATATAATATAATATAATATAATATAATATAATATAATATAATATAATATAATATAATATAATATAATATAACATAATATAATATAATATAATAAAATAGTGGCAGACAATGACGATGATAATAAATAATAATAAACACATATATAATATAATATAATATAATATAATATAATATAATATAATGTAAATATAATATAATATAATATAATATAATATAATATAATATAATGTAAATATAATATAATATAATATAATATAATATAATGTAAATATAATATAATATAATATAATATAATATAATATAATATATTATAATATAATATAATATAATATAATATAATATAATATATGATATGATATGATATGATATGATATGATATGATATGATATTGATTTGTATTGGAGATGGGTCTGAAAGTAGTTGTTTTGTGTGTTCCTGCAGAAGAACATGCCATTCTGGCGAGTGACGTGTCGAGCGGATCTGGAGGCTTTGAGTCATGCACTAGAGCTGGATTACCTCTAGAGGGCGGCGTCTGCTTATCTGTGTCCCGCTGTGACCAATCAGCAGAAAGCAGCAATCAGACTGGAAATCAACCCAAGAGAAACGCTTTCGTCTTCTTCTCGCTCTTTCATTTACTCCACAACAGCACTGCACTGAAAAACAGCAGAGATCTGACTGAGAATCAATAACATACGACCATGCTGCTCATACTAGATAGAAAACCAGATGACAAACTCCAAACGTGCCTCCCAGAATGCAATGCACTTGACTTAACCTGCCATGTCCAGACATGGGTTTCCACTTCTCATCACTTCAAACTGGATTCAAAATGCTAAATAAATATGTTTTATTTCAGAGATAATAACTCGAGGTCATGTGACAATGCAGAATACTACTGTTTCAAACTATGATCACTGCATAAAGTGTACTGTGCCACATATTATTTTTGTATATCACGCAGTGCAAGCTGTGCAGTATGCTGTAATGTTTGTTAGTATTGTTCTGAAATGACAACAGAATACAAACAGGGGTGCAAAATGCAAGATTTGAGCATTATAAAAATTTGGATTTGAAAATAGGGGACCTATCATGCAAAAATTACTTTTATAAGGGGTTTAAACACAGTTGTGTGGCAACAGTGTGTAAATATAAGCAGCTTCAAATAGTAAAAATTTATTAATTAAATGTTTTATACTCCCACAGAAACACTTTGATTGACATTCTCCCTTTGTACACGTCATCAGAGGGGGGAAGCCCCGCCCATTAGTGGCGCTCTCATTAGCATAGAATGTTGATCTTGTTTTTGAATCCGCCACTATGCTGACACATAGGCATTCGTAGCTCTGCCCTCTTTAAAAAGCACAATCTCATTTAAATTTAAAGCGACAGTCACCAAAACGGCACAATTAGGATTATAACCTATAAGGGTCAGTTTCAAACAGTTATAAGACATTATTTGGGTGCCATTTTGAGCTGAAACTTGACATTCACACTCTAGAGACATCAGAGACTTATTTTACATCTTGTTAAAAGGGGCATAATAGGTCCCCTTTAAAGCATAAAATCATACGCATTTCCTTTAAAAACTAAAAATCATGAGTGAATGTGGAAAAAAAAATTAGGATTTTATATAATTTTGACTAATAAATAAATATATTTTCTTTCATTTCGTCTTGCAGTGTCAAACCAAATTAACTAAATATTGCACCATACTTAAAATTGATCAAAATAACATGCTATTGTGCTAAATCTGCAGAAAAACTAGCCCCTGCCTTTTTTAAACGAGTACAAAGTGCTGCAAATCCACCTATTTTTAATGGCAAAACCCACCCGGAGGTGATTTAAAAAGTGAACTAACCGTGAAATTGAGTATTGCAGCACATGATAATAATGCTTCTGGTACTGAACTGAGATCAGATTATGTCTGTCCTGTGAGTTTTTCTCCCTGCACTAGAAGCCGCCTGCGTCTCTTGCTGAACATCGTGCGGTTTCTGACTGGATGTATATTATTTGTTGTATTTTTGCTGAAGTTGATCTATTTACTGTATGTGCCGCTGATCCTGCATGTGCTTTTCACACAACCTCTTCTGTTCGCTATGATTTGTATATATGGTTTAATTGTTGATTATTTCTGGGCTTGTTATTATAGAATAAAGATAAATTAATTTCAGTCTTAAGTCTTTCTTTTCAAAGCTGCTTTTGCCTTGTGCAATCTATCTATCTATCTATCTATCTATCTATCTATCTATCTATCTATCTATCTATCTATCTATCTATCTATCTATCTATCTATCTATCTATCCATCTATCTATCCATCCATCTATCTATAGAGATGGACAGAGAGAGAGAGAAAGAAAAAGCAAAACAGACTTTTATTATTTTATTTTGTGACAATATATCTTAATTTAAACTCCCCTTATTATTACTGTAATATCAAGCAAAAAATGTAATTATAATTGTCAATTTGGTTTTAAAAATTAAATACATTTAATATACACTAAATAATACAGTTTTTCTCAGTGTCTTTGGTGCATTTCTCACAACACTATTTACATTTGAACAACAGTTAATGCATATCTCAAAACAATTAGTGCAAACTGCAAAACCTAGTGGATAACCTGCAAAAGCGCGTCACTTGCTCAAAATGGAGAGTTCATTCCTCAAAAGCAAGTATTGATGTCAATGAAAGTGTCAGTGTCATCAAAATGCAAAGTCCTGACACCATTGTTTATGAACAAGATAGTCAAATGGCTTTGTCATGTTTTCATTATGACAGTTTACTCTGTACATTTTTTCCAGTGCATAAAATCAGATTTTGGTGACACTTCCTAAAAATGCTCAAGACAGCACTATATACTATTTGCACAGCCATTTGAAAACTACAGTAAAGTTAGACATCACTGCATTTAGTGAGGTATCTGAGTACAAGACACTGAATATGTGTTTCACATTTTTACTGCATTTGCTCTTCGCAATTCTAATTTATTGACAGCATTGTGCAAAAGAGTAAATACACCCTTATTTACAACAAACATAAACTCCCTTTGGGTAGAGCTGTGCACAACTGTAAACAATATTGCAGTACATATTGGAACTGAAAACTATAGTATAATATAGTATAGTATAGTATAATATAATGTAATATAATATAATATAATATAATATAATATAATATAATATAATATAATATAATATAATATAATATAATATAATAAAATAGTGGCAGACAATAACGATGATAATAAATAATAATAAACACATATATAATATAATATAAATATAATATAAATACACAGTGATACACACCAGAGATAATATGTATAAATAAAGTTATGAAGAGTGCTGAAAACCTGTAATAATATAATATAATATAATATAATATAATATAATATAATATAATATAAAATAATATAATATAATATAATATAATATAATATAATATAATATAATATAGTACAATATAATAATAAATATAAATATAATAGAATATAAATTTAATATAATATAATTATAATATAATATAATATAATATAATAAAATAGTGGCAGACAATAACGATGATAATAAATAATAATAAACACATATATAATATAATATAAATATAATATAAATACACAGTGATACACACCAGAGATAATATGTATAAATAAAGTTATGAAGAGTGCTGAAAACCTGTAATAATATAATATAATATAATATAATATAATATAATATAATATAATATAATATAATATAGTACAATATAATAATAAATATAAATATAATAGAATATAAATTTAATATAATATAATTATAATATAATATAATATAATATAATAAAATAGTGGCAGACAATAACGATGATAATAAATAATAATAAACACATATATAATATAATATAAATATAATATAAATATAAATATAATATAATATAATATAATATAATATAATATAAAATAATATAATATAATATAATATAAATATAATATAATATAATATAATATAATATAATATAATATAATATAGTACAATATAGTACAATATAATAATAAATATAAATATAATAGAATAGAATAGAATATAAATTTAATATAATATAATTATAATATAATATAATATAATATAATTATAATATAATATAATATAATATAATATAATATAATATAATATAATATAATATAATATAATATAATATAATTTCCAGATAAGTGGCAGACATTGATGACAATATAATATAATATAATATAATATAATATAATATAATATAATATAATATAATATAATATAATATAATATAATATAATATAATATATAATAATTACCTAAAATACATTCAAATAATAAATTAACTTGTGAATTACATGACTAAATGGATAGTTCACCAACCAACTACCCAACCACACACACACAAACACACACACACACACACACACACACACACACACACACACACACACACACACACACACACACACAGTGATACACACACAGTGATACACACCAGAGATAATATGTATAAATAAAGTTATGAAGAATGCTGAAAACCTGTAACCATTGACATCTACAGAAAAACAAATACTATTGAAGTCAATGGTTACAGGTTTCCAGCATTTTCCAAAACATCTTCTTTTGTGTTCAACAGCAGAAAAAAAAAACCCTAAAGATTTGAAACAAGTAAATTATGATAAATGACAGAATATTCGTTGAAAATGGGTGAAATGCCTCTCAATTAATAGACACAACAATTAATAGACACAACTTTGCCTCCACCTGCTGGAACTTTACCGCAAATACAGCTACTCTCCTCAAACAACGGCTCGTTTACCGTCTTTATTTGCTTTTTAATGACACTTTCAGCTACGGTCTGCACATGTTGTTGCGTTTGTGACTTTGCACCTTGAATCTGTGCCACATAAAACAAACGAAGAGCCTCGATCTGCCCCAGATTACAGCTCTTTTATTGACAGATCATCATCATGAGATCTGCTGCTCGTAAAGCGGTGTGTTTGGAGGAGTTTCTCAGCGAGTTTGATCTCATAGCAAAAGTCAATGACTCCGTGTGTTTGTCTGATGGAGGTTTATTGTGCGGTTAAACTGTTCTAGATCATCACCGGTCATGGGCTACCATTAAAAACAAGACACAATGTCATCTGGCTTGCGTAATACACTCCACGTCCGCCTTTTTTTTTTTGCTACGCCCATTATACTTTGCGAATTATGGGAGTAAATTCCGGTTGTTTTTTAGCCAACGGTAAACTTCCGGTGAAAGGTTAATGTGACTAAATTAAATTTTATAGAGGAATAACCGGTTTGTAAACATTCAGGATGCGCACGCAGCGAGGTTGCAGAAAAAAAACAGGAGCGCTAGCATTTACAGCGAGGAAATGACATCCAATGCGGTACAAGTTATATTGATTACATAGCCTATTATATATATATATTATTAACATAATGCTTTTAGCGTATTATAACAGCTTGTAACTCCGTGATATGCACAGTTATTCAGAAAAATTAACGTTAAAGTCAGCAGCGTTCGTCAGACAGGTCCATTTGCGATAGCACCCTTCCAATGGATATTGGATAAGATGAAATGGCCAAGCATCCAGCCCCAAATATACATCTCATTGAAGCTCCAAGTGATTTTACAAGAAAGAAGTTAAAGGCCTACAAGTCTTTGGGATGCCAACAATTTTATTCTGTGTGGTGATGTGCAAGAAATAATGTTCCATGATTACCAGCCCTGCTGGTTTAGCTGGTTTAAGCAGGTCATTTTCCAGCCTGACCAGCTAAGACCAGGCTGGAAATAGCTGGAAACCAGCCTGGAAATGGCCAAAACCCCTCTAAAACCAGGCTGGTCGACCAGCTAAAACCAGCCAACCAGCTTAGGCTGGTTTAAGCTGGATTTTTCAGCAGGGAGATTCAAAACTTTGTAGTGCTAAAAACCGAGGTTCTGCCTAGCCAAAGACAAGGAAACCAGACGGAGCTACAAGGCCTGGGTTAATCATCACCAAGCAAACCAACCGCATTCTGACAGTGAACTGCACCTATACGGCAGGGTATGTGAACTTACACTTTTACATTTCATTATTAGCATTCAGTGTCCGCAGTTTAATTAACCATATTTAACTGTTTTTGCTGAAATCATCGCTGCAATCAAAAACGAGTAATGTGTATGATTCAGCATAGCGTGAACTTACCTGATATAACATGAGAACTGCAGAGTCGGCATTTTTAATTAGGACGTCACTCCATTCAGCAGCCTTTTAGCCAAAGACGTCTACGGTTGGCATTAAACTCAAACTAAACTTAAAAAGTTAAGTTTTCTATTTTTGGACTTTCAAATTTGGCATCCTACCGCACAGCATGACATGTTTGCTATTGTAAATTTTTGCAACCGGGAACCCGTGTGACGTCATGTGTGAAGTAGGTAGGTAATTCCTCTATACGTTTTCTTTTACAGCATCGACGTTGTAATGTAATTAAAATCCATTCAGTTAAATAAACTTAAGCGTTTATTTAGTTGTTGAAGCGTAAAATCTGTGTATATGCTAGCACCGTCATTAGCAGCAGGCTAGTGCGGAAATTCTTTCAAAAATACTGTGGTA
>LR812524.1:67703906-67758906 GCA_903798195.1 Danio kyathit | reverse complement strand
ACATGGTCAGCAACAATACTCAGGTAGGCTGTGGTGTTGACACGACGCTCAAATGAGCCCAAAGTGTGCTAAGAAAATATCCCCCACACCATTACACCACCACCAGCAGCCTGAACCATTGATACAAGACAGGATGGATCCATGCTTTCATATTGCTGATGCCAAATTCTGACCCTATCATCCGAATGTTACAGCAGAAATCAAAATCAGACCAGGCAACGTTTCTCCAATCTTCTCTTGTCCAATTTTGGTGACCCTGTGTGAATTGTAGCCTCAGTTTGCTGTTCGTAGCTGACAGGAGTGGCACCCGGTGTAGTCTTCTGCTGCTGTAGCCCATCTGCCTCAAGGTTGGTCGTGTTGTGCTTTCAGAGATGCTCTTCTGCAGACCACAGTTGTAACGAGTGGTTCTTTGAGTTACTGTTGCCTTTCTATCAGCTGGAACCAGTCTGGTCATTCTCCTCTGACCTCTGGCATCAACAAGCCATTTGCACCCACAGAACTGCCGCTCACAACCATGCCTCGTTCAAAGTCACTTAAATCACCTTTCTTCCCCATTCTGATGCTCGGATTGAACTGCAGATCGTCTTCACCATGTCTACATGCTTAAATGCATTGTGTTGCTGCCATTTGATTGGCTGATTAGAAATTTGCGTTACTGCGCAGCTGGACAGCTGTGCCTAATAAAGTGTCCGGTTAGTGTAAATAGCACATTAAACATAGCAAAGTTATCTAAAGCGCTTAAAGGCTCCTCTTTTGGCCTTTTAATAAGATGTAAAATAAGTCTTTTGTGTCTCCAGAATGTGTCTGTGAAGTTTCAGGTCAAAATAGCCATCAGTTAATTTATTAAACCCTGTTGAAAATGTCAATTTATGGGTCAGAGGGAACTGGTGTTGTTTTGGTGCCTGTGCCTTCAAATCCCAGGTGTCAAACTCAGTTCCTGGAGGGCTGCAGCTTTGCACAGTTTAGTTCCAACCCTAATTAAAAACACCTGATCAAACTAATTCAGTGCTTTAGGCTTGTTTGAAACCTACAGCTAAGTATGTTGGAGTTGGATTGGAACTAAACTGTGCAGAGCTAGGGCCCTCCAGGAACTGAGTTTGACACCCCTGCTTTAAATGCAAATGAGTTAGTTCTCTCCACCCACTCTCAGGATATTTCTTTTCAGGGAAGGATAGCCAGGGTTGGATGTCAGGATAAACACAGCAAAAAGACAGAGAGAAACTCAGACACGATAAAACAGAGACTTACAGTCAGAAGTACCACAGTAAGATTAATGTGCGCACTCACAATTACAAATGGAAGCCCACCAATTGGGTAAATATGCTGCTGTATTGAGATCCATTATAGCTTACTGTACAAAATAAATATGAGATACTGTAAAAAAAATAAACTTGATTTAACGTCCACAAAAAAGCGGGAGTCCTGTTGTGTGATTGAAGCATCCTCGTTTAGAGTTGTGTTCACCAGTGGTCCCCAACCCCCAGGCCGGGGATCAATTGGTACCAGGCTGCACAAGAAATCATTAATTATTTCTGTTTTATTTATTATCTTAGTCCAGGGGTCACCAATCTTGTTCCTGGAGGTCCGATGCCCTGCAGGGTTTAGCTATAACTTGCCTCAACACACCTGCTGTTTCAAGTATACCTAGTAAGACCTTGATTTGCTTGTTCAGGTGTGTTTGATTAGGGTTGGAGCTAAAATCTGCAGGACACCGGACCTCCAGGAACAAGTTTGGTGATCCTTGTCTAAAGCCTAGTTCACACTACAGGATTTTAAACATCGGCAGATCGCTGTGCAGTGACTTGATTTTGTGTCTTTTAATCACTGTGGTGTTTACACTACGCGACACTACGTAAATGATCCACAAGAGTGGGGTCACACACTACATGATCTGACAACAACTTGTTCGCCAACAGCTCAGTCAAGCTACCAAACCTCAGCCAATGAAATTTTGAGGGAGGAGTCGTCAGAAAAAGCTGAACACTATTGGCTGCTTGTGTGCTGATGACATCACTGACAGCGTTTCAAGCTTTCAAGGGAGCATTTAAAAACATCATCAGTCAGCTGATGCACCAGCGGATCAATCACTCATCTGCAAAGTTCAAGTGGAAAGATACACAGAGTGTTAATTTTATAACTCTTTGAAATAAAACTAACATATCTATATCACCCTGACGTTTCCTAAATATCTGTGTATGTCTTTCTAACATTGTTATTTTTTTTAAATTACAAAACAGTAAAGAACTGAGCATGTCTACCTTTAATTACCATATTGGTCAAAACGACTGCATGCATATCTGCTTCTTTTCGCTGTGACTTTATATATGCATGCATTTTTTGCCTAGCAACTTCCTGCTAAAATAAACAAACTTTCTGATAGCAAAAACATAAATTTACTTCAGATATATATTTCAAAACAGCATAATCTGTGCCGAGAAATAGCTCCTGTTTGAAAGTGAAATGAAAGCAAGGCTCAGACCTTTGCATGTTCTAGTATCTTAACTACATATTTATAGGCTGTATTACCAAAAAAGCTGATATTTTTAGGGTAATGCTGTCATAAAATATGATGACAGACATTCAAAGCTTAATTTTAATATCGCAATAGAAGTTTTGAATGTAAATATGATGTGAGAAAGGTCAGAATGACCAGTATGGTAATTCTGATAGTTACAGAATTCTAGTTCCACTGTTAATGTAGCCTACTCTCGTGTCCGTGTTAACACAGAATGAAGCGAGTGCATCGATGCCCATTCTGGCCAATCACAGACGTTTCTGTTCAGCTCCTGAACACACGGCCATTCAACTTATGTTAATATGCTTTCTCATTGGCTGCAGCACGTCACTACATCTGACCACACGTGGGGTCGAGTCGGTCGACTGCTCTGGAATATTCAGCATGCTAAATATTGGATTTCCGTCTGCGAGGTGTCGGCGACGCTTCAGCGAGCCTCTTTGACGCGTTGTTCAGTAGTTCACACATAAAGACTGCAGAGCGCCGTGCACCCGCAGATTTTTCCCCGATCACATCCCGATCTGTCGGCGAGCTCGTTAAGTTCCAAATCGGGCTCAAGTCAGGCTTAAAATCCTGTAGTGTGAACTAGGCATTAGTCTGAACGACCTTTTATTTTTAAAAATTACCATATTCTCCCGGTTACATCTCAGTGATTTGAGTGCCAAAATGTAACCCACAAGCTAGCAAAATGAGTAAGAAACAGGCGTCTTTGGAAGGTTTCTTTGCGAAGGGGAAATGGCCCAGTGAAGAGCCAGCAAATTGCCAAGGAATGGATCCGCAACACATCTGTCAACGAATCAGGTGAATCCAGCATGTTTGTGCAAGAAGATCAACTGCTGGAGATCTTAAATGACGGTGACTGTCACATATCTTGTCTTTTCCGCGCGCAAGTTAGTTAATTCCAATGGAGGCACGCATATTGGGAGCAACACGCACATCTTAAGTTTTCAAAATGCCGGGAGAGCACCGTGAGTCACATGACAATAACTGACAATCAGCTTCACACTTTTGTATGGGATATGCACATTTGGGTAGAGTAATTACCTCAGACAAACACAGAACACTCAAACACTTCAGTGCTGTCAGTTGTATCAGAGCTGCAGCAATGTTTTGTCAGCTTGTCATCCTCTGAGAAAACGGTTAATGGTCGCCTAGCAATCTACGTCCCACCTCCTCCCGCATGCCCCGGGCTGCGGTAAAATTGTCAAGGGTTGACTGGTCTGTGGTCATAAAAATGTTGGGGACCACTGGTGTACACTATGCAGCTGTGCTGATTCCAGCAGTTATGAATTGCGTAGTAAAGTTCAAAATGCTTTAAAACATGTTACGTGTAGCACTTACTGCTTCTTGAAGTGCAGTTTGATCATAGAGAGTTGGAACAGATCTTTTAATCTCAGTTTCTTAGCAAATCCTGTTCTGTAGACGTGTTTATACATTTTACTATGGAGACATGTTAACAACACACCTGTCAATCAATATCGGTGGGTGGGGAAAATCTCACTGCTACATCACGTTACGGTGGGTCTCAAAATTGCCAGGATTTGGATCCTATTTTAACATCGGGAAATTTAAAAAAAGAGGCTTATTGTGTTTCGATCACTCCAAAATGACTGTGGACCCACTATAGCTACACACAGTTCTGTCTAAACAGCTTACAAAAGCAGATTATGCATGATGGGTGCCCTTTCCCAAAGTAAGAAGGAATTAAATCAAGATTGAGCAATTAGGCAACAAGAAGATTTTTTTTACCATCATAAGTCTATAGTGTTCGTTCATGATCAAGATGTGATATGATCTGATCTGATATATGATGCAATACAAGAGATATGAGATATGCTATAATGATATGATATATGATATGATATCATGCCGAATACAGGAAAGATCGTTTATTGATACTGTAATTAGGGTAGGTTTTACTATACAATAACATATGAGTGTCAAATAAAAACTATATCACTGAACATAAGGGAACTATGAAAAACATATGAGCAAAAAAACTCAATATAATTAATAAAATATTTTGTTAATAGAGGCGACACAGTGGCGCAGTAGGTAGTGCTGTCACCTCACAGCAAGAAGGTCGCTGGTTCGAGCCTCGGCTGGGTCAGTTGGCGTTTTTGTGTGGAGTTTGCATGTTCTCCCTGCGCTCGCGTGGGTTTCCTCCAGGTGCTCCGGTTTCCCTCACAGTTCAAAGACTTGCAGTACAGGTGAATTGGGTAGGCTAAATTGTCCGTAGTGTATGAGTGTGAATGAGTGTGTATGGATGTTTGCCAGAGATGGGTTGCAGCTGGAAGGGCATCCGCTGCGTAAAAAACATGTGCTGGATAAGTTGGCGGTTCATTCTGCTGTGGCAACCCCGGATTAATAAAGGGACTAAGCCAAAAAGAAAATGAATGAATGAATTTAGTCAATAGGGAAATTGCCTCATATTGCTATAATTTTTGTTCAATGAAATGAATTGAAATTAATTAACATTTGAAAATAAATCTAATAAAATGCTATCGTCATAAGGTTCTACATTTCTTTATTGTATGAAGAAATAATTTACTGTTTTTTTTTTTCTTTAGATTTTTGGGTGTAAGGCAGGATAAGAAATATTAAAATAAAATATTAAATCAAATTGGGCTTTTCAATCCCCATCCCTCACATAAACATGGATGGCCACATAAAGCTTCAAAGCACAAAGAATACTCGATTTAAATTCTTAAATTGCCATGAAAAACTGTGCCTAAATTGTTTCATAGTTATACTGTATTGAGTAATATAATTATCAATTAAAATAAAATGTATAAATATTTTCATTAAATAATAATGCATAAAACATATGCTGGAATAGTTAGCGTTTCGTTCTGCTGTTGCTACCCCTGATAGATAAGGGACTAAGTCAAGATATATATATATATATATATATATATATATATATATATATATATATATATATATATATATATATATATATATATATATATATAAAATAGGTGGGCATAGATTTTTTTTTAATCTAGATTAATCTCACTGTAATCTTGGAATTAATCTAGATTAAAATGGCTCATTTGAATTCTGCCGAAGGCATTCAGAACATGTGTGCTACCCAAATAATGACTATAGTAAGTCTTTGAGAACGGGTTTCTCAAGCGAGGTGGCGCATTAGACCAGGGGCTCATCTCCTGTTTCCAAAATGCATCACAAACTGCTTGAGAAACTGTTCTACTATGATAATTGGTGATGAAAATAAATGATGTTCAATAAGATGTACTTGTGTTTACTAACTGTTTATTCAGTTAAACATGAATGTTGAACTGTAGGCCTACATAAGCTCCAAACAATCCGACTAAAGTCATAACTGAACTAAACAGAAATGAAATTAAGACATATGGAGTATGCAGATATTAGTGGCATTATTGAAATAAACACCGCAATCAAACTATTACCGTCATGTAGGACATTTCGCCATATTTTACGACAAGATCCACACATGCGGCTGTCAGTAAAGGACCACGCGCACACACACGCACGCACACACGCGCACACACACACACACACACACACACACACACACACACACACACACACCGGGTAATGCAGAAGTTTTTTCTTTCCATTTGGCGTGCGTTATTAAATTCCATAACATTCTCACCAGTCCTTACTCCTTATTTGCGTCTAATACCCCAGTTTGAAACTGCCGAACTGCAGTTGAATCTGAAATGGGAGTGATGGCAGGTATGCATTAGCCTGTCATTGAGCAGAGCAAAGACGGTTGATGTTCCGCCACAAGCTGGAAACAGAGACCGCATAATATGCCCTTAGGGGAGAAAAACTGTGTACACTTCAAACTACAGCTGATCAAATCATTATAAAACTGGTAAGTGACATTCTAAGTCGATCTCTCTCTTATGCATGTTGTAGTGCTGTATTTATACCATAGTAATCTGGTAGTGTTTGCTTTGCTTTGGCTTTTTCAGGGTTAATTATTGTGATCTCCCGATTGCAACCGAGAAATACTGGAAAATTTCTGTAGACTGATGGCATTTCATGCCGTTCAGCCTTATAATCTTAAAATGTGAGCAAAATCACCAGTTTGTCATCACTTTTAGACATTACGCTACAGAATCATTTAAATACTAGCTCTAAAGTCACGTTAGTGAATTAACAATGGTTTCTGCTGTTCTGATGTCAGCTGCAGATGTGACTGAATGGCAGAAGAAAGTAGTTCCTCATACAAAAGGGTTTTTTAGACTATCTGTGTTTGATTTAGTTTTTTTATACACACGATTATGCCGTGGAACTGTAGTATAAATGCAATATCACACTCGTAGCAGTGCGATATGGTTGTATATCATCACTGGTGGAACACTAAGGCACTCGGCCTGTGGCCTCGAGCCAATGCACGCCTCCCACCAGTGCTGATATACCACCATATCGCACTATATATAACTATTACATGCCTGGGAGTGTTGCTCTGTTGTTCCCTCCTCCCCTTTCTGTTTTTATTTGCTATCTGCCGTTCTTCTGAAATCTAGGGTTTCCGATTGGCTCACAGAGTTTTCACGAGTGGACCAATTAGAAGAGGATGAGGGTTATTTAAGTGCTCCAGCGATGTCTCGGACCAGATAAGGGGGGGGGGGGGGGGGTGATCCTGCTGTGTGTTTCTGTGTGACATTTGTGCCTGTCCTGTTCTCTGGTTCGCTTTAAGAGTTTGAGTTGTACATCTGTTCAGAACGTCCCATACTAAACTTGCTTGAATCTACTGAAAGGGAAGTGAAAGTGAAGTACATCACGTGACTTACATTTTTACACACACGTTCTCCGTTAATCCATTAGGTCAGAAGTGGGTGCTACTTTGTGTATGTTTGTTCCAGTGAGTGCATTTGAGTAAGGGCCGTGTGACGCCGAAGATGTTTCTATCTTCATATTTCTCTTTAGTTATTTAGGATGGGGGGGGGGGATAAGTTAGCGGGTGTTTAATCTGTTATTTTCTTTGCTTTGGCACCGCTTTTTTTTCCTTCCCTCTATCAGGTTTGTTTGTACGGAGACCCGGAAGGGACGTGATGGTGGAAAAAAAACTGAGTGGGAGAAAAAAAAAAATGGGTGGGAGAAAAAAAAAACAGTGATGGGAAAATATATATTTTTTAAAGTTTTTGCGTTCCCTCGCAAAGATTGCGTTCCCTCGCAAAGATGTTTTTCCACAAACACTTCCTGTTCACTTAAGTGAATTCATCAATGAATTCATACATGTCAACTAGGGTTGCCACCCGTCCTTTAAAATATGGAATCGTCCCGTATTTGAGAATGAAATTGCGCGTCCCGTTTTAAATCAATACGGGACGGGTTTTGTCCCGTATTTTTTATCTTTTTTTTAAAGAAGCTTTTCATGCAAATCATTCCACACGCATTTTATGAAGATGCATCATTTCCTACTTTTGATTGGGTAATACTTGATGTCATCGTTAGTTTGATTGGTCTTTGTCCAGTGAGGAGGGCGGAGTCTGTCAAGCAGAGTCTGTCAAGTCTTGACAGAGAGCAGTCTAATGGCAGATGCTTCTCCAGGTAACCCCCCGCATCTTAAAGTTTCAGAGTTTAAACGCAAGTGGCTGCAAAAGTACCGCAGAGAGTAGGGGTAAACAAATGCCTGGCTGCAGAGTGGTAGAAACTGTTATCAAGCCAACTGCACGATTTGTCGGAGAGCGTTCTCTGTGGCTCATGCGGGACGTGCATCAACATGGGAGCAGCATTCCCGCAATGACAGAGCTCACAAACCTCCTCGTAACCCAAAACTCTCCCGAAGCAGACATGGCGATGACAGTGAAAATCTAGCTGGAGTCCTTTTTTTTTTTTTTTTTTTTTGAAATTTACTGTTTTCTACATAAAATAAAGAACAGTCTGTGAAAATAACAAAAATATTAATATTAACTGAGTAAAACCATATCAATAACTGAAATCACAGTGAAATGAACGGCTACAATCAAACTTTCTCTCAGAATTAGATTTGGCCTGGTTTTCACACACTGGGTCACAAATTGTAATTTGTAAAAATTCTGTAAATACAATGTAAGTGGATCACGGTCCAATGTAATATGATTTTCTTGTCAAGATTAAGTCAGACACATACGCATTAATTTATTACATGAACCATTACATTTATTACATTAATAAACAACATAATGCCCATGTAAAGAAAATAAACTAGTAAATTGCAACTTTACATATTTTTAAATTAGAAATAGGCTATTTAAAAACTTTACTAGCTAATGTATGTAGCTAGTTTATGTATGTGCTGTTTCCATGTTTGGATAGGTGTTACTGCAAATAATGACAAATGTTTATACCAAAATCTCTTATCAATACCACCCTTTAAAATTAGGTTGATTAGTATTTTCTCCTGTCCTCTAGGTTACAGTAGCTGAGTTAGCACAGGTGTACCACACAATTAAACATAACATCATCTATAACAGTGCTGCAGAGTTGTAAAAGAGAAAGACTGACTGCATCTGATCTGTTTACACAGATTTCAATAAAAGACAGTTTATTTTAATGTGTAAGTGTTCACACTTTCCTGAAAACATATTTTAAGTTGTGATTTACCACCACTGGCATGCTATTGGGCCTGTGATTGGGGATGTGGCCCCCGCTGCAGTATGCGTCCCTTATTTTTTTGTATTAAAAGTGGTAACCCTAATGTCAACCCTCCCGTTTTTGACTGGATTATTCCGTATTTTACTATTCTATCCTGCTTTCATATCATTCAGTATCAGCGAATGCATATGAGCCAACGACTGGTATAAGCGCTGACTGACAGAAGCGCTCCGTATGATAAACTGATCCCAGATCAGTACACACCAACGTTACACCTCTGTTATCAAACAAGTGAGGAGCAGCAAATTAATCTCTCGTTTTTTATTTGATTACAGTGGTGTCACTGTATAATGCACAGATCTAAAATGAAAGTATTCCATTACTTTCGTAACTGTTTGTGCATTAGTTTGTCATAGGTGTGTTTAAAATAAAACACGCAGTACGGACATGTTTACAAATTTAAGAGTATTTGTCTTGTCTAAACATACACCCGAATATACCAAAATGCCCAGCAATTTCGCTCCTCTTTAGATGGCGTGTACAGAAGCTGATCTGGGATCAGTTTATCATACGGAGCGCGTCTGTCAGTCAGCGCTTATACCAGTCATTGGCTGATTCAGAGGTTGCATATGAAGGGTGATGATCGACGCACAGCTTTAATGGAAAGAAAGTGAATGAAGACATTTTTATATTCATTTCAGCATGTTTTCAGGATTAAAAATACACGAGAAAGATGGGAAAATAATGAATAATGTGATGATAGCAGGATAGAATTGTAAAATACGGGATAATCCAGGCAAAAACGGGAGGGTTTACATGTATGAAGTGAACAGGAAGTGTTTGTGGAAAAACAGTTTTGCGAGGGAACGCAAAACATCTTTGCGTTCCCTCGCAAAACATCTTTGCGTGCCCTCGCAAAACATCTTTGCGTTCCCTCGCAAAACATCTTTGCGTGCCCTCGCATAACATTTTGCGAGGGAACGCAATCTTTGCGAGGGAACGCAAAAACTTTTAAAAATATATATTTTCCTATCACTGTTTTTTTTTCTCCCACCCATTTTTTTTTTTTCCACCATCACGTCCCCTCCGGGTCTCCGTATGTTTGTTTAATTCATTTGCACTTATTGTACACATTTGTAAAAAAATTTTGGGTGATTTAAAAATTCTTTTTCTTTATCTTTATTGTAAATAAAGCGAACCACCTTTTTTGCCACATCGTTGTCTGTGTCAATTCATAGCAGCTAACGCCTCAGGGAAATTCTTAAAATATTGGGTTGTCATAATTATGTTAAGCCCTTTTTCATCCTCCGAGCCACACGGGGCGTAACAATAACTATTGTACAACAAATAATAACACCATCAATAAATATGTCAATAATAAAGAATTAACAACCCTGATATACACCGCATACATATCAGATCTTTATTCTATACAGATCTACAGCTGATTATTTTACTGTTTATTATTGAGATTTTCTATTCCATAAACCATTTCTTGTTGCACAATGAAACTTTGGAGTACTTTCTTTTGACTTCAGGGTGAACCGCTCGTGTTTTTGTGAGATTTATTTCATAACTGTCGAGGTGAAGTGAGGCTGAGACGCTGGCAGAGGTCATGCGGTGCACCATGGGGATTCACTGTGTGGTTGTAGATGCTGGAGTTCAGCGCACAGAACACACACACTCACATGAACCCGAGAGCTGGCCTTCATCCAGGAGAACACACAAACACACTCACACACACACACACACACACAGAGTAGTACACCAAAGCTGACCGTTAATGCAAACACGCACAAACACACACGGAACACCAAAGCTGACCGTTAATGCTAACACACAAGAACACCACAGCTGACCTCTGACACAAACACACACGAGAACACTACAGCTGAACACTTGGAGTACAGCAGATCGACTGTGAGCAGTTTTTTAATGATTTGATCAGCTGTAATTTAAAATGTTTCGCTAAGTTTTTCCTCACTTAAGCATTTATTATGCGGTCTCTGTAGTCAACCCTCTTTGCTTTTCTCAATGACAGGCTATTGGCCACGACACGCTGAATGTCAGAAATTATAAATATTGAAAATAGGCACGAACTGCATAGTTGCAACCTAAACAAATACATTCTCGACTAAAAAAGCCTCAAAATGTACATTATGTTGCCCAAAAGCGGCAATATTTGTTAAACTGTGGTGAGTTTATTGATCTGTTGTCACTCTATGTGGGCGGAGTACAGGAGTGGACTGGCCATCTAGCACAGGGCCGCCTGCAGGATTTTATTCCAAGGTACGCACAAATCCAGCACCGCCCCGCTCCCTTCCCCAATCAAGTCAAGAAACACTGATGCTTACTGTCAAAGGCTACGTTATTTAAGGGCATTCGTTCATTCATTCATTCATTTTCTTTTCGGCTTAGTCCCTTTATTAATCTGGAGTCGCCACCGCAGAATGAACCACCAACTTATCCAGCATATGTTTTACACAGCTGATGCACTTCCAGCCGCAACCCATCTCTGGGAAACATCCATACACACACTCATTCACACTCATACACTACGGACAATTTTAGCTTGCCCAATTCACCTGTACCGCATGTTTTTGGACTTGTCGGGGAAACCGGAGCACACGGAGGAAACCCACACGAACATGGGGAGAACATGCAAACTCCACATAGAAATGCCAACTGACCCAGCTGAGACTTGAACCAATGACCTTCTTGCTGTGAGGCGACAGCACTAGCAACTGCGCCACCGCGTCACCTAAGGGCATTCGTTATGACATAATTTGTTTCTTTTTAATTTGAATATTTCCTTGAAATCTAAATGTATTAAAAGCACATCAGCATCAAGGAAAAATCAGACGCTCAAGACGTAATCTTTAAAATGATGACATATTACAAAATGTGCAAATATATGACAGAACATTGTGATACAATACAATTAGTGAAGCATTAATTAAATCCTTACTTTCCACTGACCGAAAATCTTCCACCCGCACAGTTGAGTAGTGGACGGGCTCAGACAAAAATATAACTAATTTGTATATTTTTCTTAGAAAATAATATCTTTCTAAAATGAATTTCGTATGTAGTTTGTCTCCTTGTTATATATTTTTGTTGGTCAGTTATCTTCTAGATAAATAGAAGAACGAATAACATTTGAGGTGGAACAAATCCGCTTCAACAATGCCGAATCACGAACTGGATTGTCAAATAAAATAATAATCTTTCTGAATGAAATATTCAGTTTCAGAGAAGCCAATTCAATTCAATTCATCTTTATTTGTATAGCGCTTATACAATGTAGATTGTGTCAAAGCAGCTTCACATGGAAGGTTATAGTGAATTGAAACAGTGTCAGTTCAGTTTTCAGAGATTAAGTTCAGTTCAGTTTAGCTCAGTTCAGTGTGGGTTAATAATCACTACTGAGAGTCCAAACACTGAATAGCAAATCCATCGATGCGCAGCTCTACAGATCCCGAACCATGCAAGCCAGCGGCGACAGCGGCGAGGAAAAAACTTCACCAATTGGCGAAAGCGAAGATTTTAAAAAACCTCGAGAGAAACCAGGCTCAGTTGGGCACGACCATTTCTCCTATGGCCAAACGTCTTGTGCAGAGCTGCAGTCTAGGCGCAGGAAGCTGGACCTCAGCGAAGACTCGTCTGTCCTTGGAGCATCACAGGAGTCAGTCATGCTCTCACTCCATAAAGACCACCACAGCAGCTGCTCAGGATACGGCCTGGTCCAGAAAACCTTGGGATCATCTCGTCACTGGTCTCGAATCGCGTCAGTGGCACTGCATAGTCTGAGGGCCTCGAGATGAGTACCCCCAATTCTCAATTTAATCAAATAATTTGAATGAGCAGGACAAGCGTTTACAAAGTAGGCCTAATCGCAACAGCACTGAACATGTTCCCACATTACCTCGGTGGAACAAACTTGGTTGGAAGGGTGAGAAAACTCAGAAACTCGTTGTGAGAATGGAGATGTCTGCTTATTTATGCCAGTCTGTCAGATAAAATTGTTTAAAACACCTTGAATGGTAGCCGTCTCAGGTGCTGATGAGACTGCGGTGTCCACTCCGTGTGGGGGATCAGTATTTGTCTCATTAGTTTTAGGCCTTTTGACAAATGTCTCAAATAAGTTTAGCTGTTTTAAAGAGCGTTTACTCATTTTGAACCTTGTTTTAAACAATAGTTATCTGAGTTGTAGTTTTTAGTGTGCAGACAAACCACCAGAAAATCTAAAGCCGGTAGATTTCTTTACCCATCTCCCACCATGTAAGTACATACACGCTTTAAAACACACAAACGCACACCTTTATTTGTGGTCATTCTTTCTTGCTTTGTCAATATATATCATAGTGTATACTGTTTAATAATCAATTTAAATGATGTAATAAATTAATTAATTAATTAAAAAGCGGCATTAATTCCTGCCCTCTCATGGTGGGTATGATTAGCTGACAGGTACATTTCTTCTGGCTCTGTCCTAATAGTGTTTATAGCAGCGTAGGACATATATATGACTGTCAACATCTCAAAAAATGTGTTTTGGTGTTTCGTGACCCTTTAACAACCACAGGGAGTCATGTCCTCGATGTAACGTCTAATTCAAAAGACGGCACTCACTAAGCAGTATAGAGTCCCCTTCACTATACTGGGGCATTCAGACCCACACAGACCACAGGTTGAGTGCCCCCTGCTGGCCTCACTAACACCACTTCTGGCAGTAACCTAGCTTTCCCATGTGGTCTCCCATTCAGGTACTGACCAGGCGCAGCCCTGCTTAGCTTCAGTGGGTGGCCATGTGAGAGTTGCAGAGAGCTAGCTGCCGGCTAGCAAGGCCACGCAGTTGATTTTACTTTCTATTTTATTTAGAATTTATATGTCTGCAGCAGGGCAACGCAGTGGCGCAGTAGGTAGTGCTGTTGCCTCACAGCAAGAACGTCGCTGGGTCGCAGGTTCGAACCTCGGCTAGGCTGGGTCAGTTGGTGTTTCTGTGTGGAGTTTGCATGTTCTCCCTGCGTTTGCGTGGGTTTCCTCCGGGTGCTCCGGTTTCCCCCACAGTCCAAAGACATGCGGTACAGGTGAATTGGGTAAGCTAAATTGTCCGTAGTGTATGAGTGTGAATGTGTGTGTGGAAGTTCCCAGAGATGGGTTGCGGCTGGAAGGGCATCCGCTGCATAAAATCGTGCTGGATAAGTTGGCGGATCATTCCGCTGTGGCGACCCCGCAAGGGACAAAGCCGACAAGAAAATGAATGAATGAATGAATGTCTGCAGCAGGGCCATCACGGTGGCGCAGTGGATAGCGCGATCGCCTCACAGCAAGAAGGTCACTGGTTTGAGCCCCATTTCTGTGTGGAGTTTGCATGTTCTCCCCGTGTTGGAATGGGTTTTCCTTCGGGTGCTCCGGTTTCCCCCACAGTCCAAACACATGCGCTATAGGTGAATTGAATAAGTTACTATTGTCTGTAGTGTATGTGTGTGAATGGGAGTGCATGGGTGTTTCCCAGTGATGGATTGCAGCTTGAAGGGCATCTGCTGTGTAAAACATATGCTGGATAAGTTGGCGGTTCATTCCACTGTGGCGCCTCCAGATTAATAAAGGGACTAAGCCAAAAAGAAAACGAATGAATGAATGAACGAATGTCTGCAGCAAGCCATCCGCTTAGAGACCTGTGTAGTTTCATATTACAGGTATGTCTATGTTCATTTGTTTATTGTGAATGATGTGTTTCATGCAAAATGTTGATACTATTTTTCAGTTCATATGTGAATTTTGTACTTTGATAATGTGACAGCAGATGCTGTGAGACAGCCATGCTGTGGAATTTATATGTCTGCAGCAAGCCATCCACTTAGAGGGCTGTATTGTTTCATATTACAGTAAAAGTCTCAACCAAATACCGTGTCCTAGGGTCCGTTCTTCATACGTGGATTGCTCAGTTAGCTGGATTTGGTTATTGACGATTTGACACGATCCAGGATCATTTCATTCTTCAAAACTCATCCGAGAGTTGTTGTCATAGCAACAGTTCTGGTAGCTCAGAGTAGGCTCATTTCTACGGAAGTCCTAAGAGGCCATGCATTAAATATTTTTTCTCTCTTGTTATCTCGTGATCTCGACATAACTCGTTTTCTCGTGATCGACATAACAAAAAGTTATTATGCCATGATCACGACTTAATAAAGTTATGTCATGATAACGACTTAATTTTCTCGTGATCTCGACATAACAAAAAGTTGTTATGTCGTGATCACGACTTATTTTTTTTGCTTTTATTTATTTATGTATTAATTCTTCTTCTTCTTCTTCTTCTTCTTCTTCTTCTTATTATTATTATTATTATTATTATTATTATTATTAATATCTGGCAAATGTCTGGCCAGAGAGTCTACACCAGCCCTGTGAACAGGGAGAGAATAGCCCAACTGCAGACATGCATTTGTGCAACACATTAAAGGCGTTTAGAACAGCCATAATATGAGAGCAAACGCTCGTGCTCATGATTAATGTACATTTATGATTATATTCACGTATTTGATTATATACCATTATTTACAATAATATTCCCTCAACTGTTACCATTTTAAGGCAACTCTATATGGCGCAAAATAAGTTGCTGCATGCATGAATTAAATTATGAAGAATGATGAAGATCCTGCGCTTGCTTTGATCCTTTCCGCAAATTATTTACAACTTTAAAAATGCGCCATAGAGTTGCTTTAAAATGGTAACAGTTGATGCAAATAATTGTAAATAATGATCATATACATGAACATAATCATGAATGTACATTAATCAGGAGCACGAGCGTTTGCTCTCATATTATGGCTGTTCTGAACGCCTTTAATGTGTTGCACGAATGCGCGTCTGCAGTTATTCTCTCCCTGTTCGCAAGGCCGGTGTCCTGACATTTGCCAGATATTAATAAATAAATAAATAAATTAAAGCAAAAAAAAAATAAGTCGTGATCACGACAAAACAAGAGAGAAAAAATATTTTAATGCATGGCCTCTTAGGACTTGCGCACATTTCATATAAACAGGATTAGATTGGGTCAGTTTAAGCAAAGATAATGCTAAAAGTATGTACCAAATTCTGATATTTTCTTACAGTAGTAGCTATATACACTTGGGAAAACAGTAAATATAATTTTTTAAACTATATATATACACATATATATATATATATATACACATATATATATATATATATATATATATACACATATATATATATATATATATATATATATATATATATATATATATATATATATATATATATATATATATATATATATATATATATATATATATATATATATATATATATTAGTTAAAAATATATATTAATAAAACTTATGCATTCTGCACTCTGAAATCAAAGTTCAAAGGTTGTCACCTGGTGGTTCAAAGAGAAAATGTATTAATATGGACTTTTTAGATACAAATGCAGACAATCACTTCAGTACAATTTGTGTATGATAATACACATCCACAATATTCAACTTTTACAAATACATTTATGCAGTCATGAACATGTTTTGATAGCTAATATGATGGTGATTTGATGCTTCACAAAAGTTCTAGTCACCTTTACCAACATAATATGCTTTTGTGATGCTAATTTAATTTAAACATCCAGTTATTCTTTACACCAAATAAGAAACTGGCTACTATAGTACTACTATGGCTACTATATTAAATGAACATCTGCTTTAACTTAAAAACTAAATAAATTTCTAAATACTTTCATCACATGAAAGCGTAAATCATCCAGCCCACAACAAAGGTGGAAAGTTATTGCGTATCATATTTAACAAACCGTTTACTACAAATTTTATGGAATTTTGCTCAAATGGATAATTGAATATTAATCAGATGATGTCATTACACTGCTGTGCCGTCAGCCAATCGTTGCATTGCTGATCCTGATTTTGTGGATCGATAGATCTGTCCTTCACAACACACGCAGCGATCTCAGATCAGTTCATCCAGACATTATAATCTGATTCGCGATCTTGTTTGAAGAACCAAATTAACCAGAGATCAGTTATCAAGATTAAAAGATCCAGGATCTGTCAAATCATCTTAGATCATTTAAGCGAGGTACAAAGAACGGACCCCTGGCCTTCATTCGAGAAAAACACAATGCAGAAGCAGAAGAGTCGAAGGACCAGAAACATTACATTGGTGCCATGACCTGGATGGGAGTGAAATTTAGGGGTGTGAGAGTAGCGGAGGTCAGCTAGTGAAGTGCTGTGCAGGTAAACCTCACTCCTCTGACCTCTAAAGGAGCAACAGACACTAGAGGCCATGGTCTTTAGCCTCCTTGGTAGAGCAACCGACTCCCATGCGGAAAGTCGCTGGGTCGATCCCAGTTTAGAGAGGGTTTGGTGGTATAGGAACGACAGGGTTACACTTGTGCACATACTGTATAGCAACTGATTCAACTCAATTCATGTCACAGTATACTCACAGTGAAGTTCGTTTCCATTATTTAATTAAACATTTCATCAATACGTGGACAATGAACATCCAGACAGCCTTCACACTGCTGACAGCAAAGATTAGATTAAAACACTGCACAAAATGCTGGGTTCCACACTATTCCTTCATGTTGTCCCAAAACGAATTGATTATGTTCAAGTGGATTGAACATAAAACAATTAAGTTGTCCTCCCATAAAAACCTCAATAATTGTTATGTTAAATAATAATACTCTTCTACTTTTTGGTCAACATTTGATCAAAATAGTTCAAAGTCATCCTGAGTGGTTGATAAAAGCACGTGTCGTAAACCCTACTAAACATACAGTACACAATACAAATATAGGCCAATCTGCTGCATGCCGGGAAGAGTTGTTTACATCAAGTTGTTCCACAGAAGTCAACTACAGCACAAGATTGTGTTTTGATTTTTTCGCTCACGATGCAGCACAGAGCGTGTTGTATAAGAACTCACTGAAATAAGTCAAAGGGCGATCATAACAAAGTGTCCCTGGCAGCACTAAAACATGTCTGTTGTTCGACTGTAGCACAGAAACAGCCCCCGAGCTACAGTTTCCCCATCGTCTTTTATCAAGCAGAAGAATTTGTGGTTGCACAACATGCTCGTAAATTGTGTCTTACACTCGGGGAACTCAAGGAAGTTGACGTCATTTGAGAAAACACAGCAATAGGCAAAACAACCAGCTCTAGAAAACAGGCTTGGGCAGGTCATTGAGAGCACTCGAAAACTCAATGAATGAAACAGAGATGAAATCTGGAGCGTTTCCACTGAATGCGGTCGGGTGTTTGTAACTTCACTCTCTGTCTCAAAGAACAAGCATTACAACATTTGTCCAGAGAGTTAACATGCCAAAACCATGCGGTTTAAGGGAACGGTCAATGCTTTAAAATTTGACCATGATGAAGTGAGGCCAACAAAGCCAAACATCGTGCCTATAAAGTACTTCAAGCATCTGGAAGTCAGAAGGACAAATTGTTATATTAGTGGCATATTGTTTTGCAATGTTTCCAAACTGTGACCCAAGAATTTAGCATTCATTATACTCTAGTAAAGGAAGAATTACTACGATTTTTGGTCTTGTTTCTAGTCTAAATATCTAAAAATTCTTAAATCAAAGAAAAGCAAATTGTCTTGTTTTTAGAAATAATAGGCCAAAATTGAGTGAGTTTTTCATTAAAACAAGCAAAATAAATCAGCCAATGTGGTAAGCAAAATAATCTTGTTTTTCATTTTGACATAAAATTATTTTGCTTACCCCATTGGCTGATTATTTTGCTTGTTTTAACAAAAAACTCACTTCATTTTGGAATATTTTTTTCTTAAAACAAGACAATCTTTTTTGCTGGTGTAGGAAATGCTTGATTAAGGAATTAAGATATTTGGACTAGAAACAAGACCAAAAATCAGTGCAAACATTCATTTATTTTGAAAATATTGGACGGATGGACGGACGGTAATATTAGACGGACAGTTGGATTATTCATTTATTTTCATTTATTTATCTGTGGTCACCACAGCAAAATGAACCACCAACTATTTTGCCATATATTCTATGCAGTGGATGCACTTCCAATATTGGATGGATGGATGGATGGATGGATGGATGCAAATATTGGATGGATGGATGGATGGATGGATGGATGGATGGACGGACGGACGGACGGACGGACGGACGGACGGACGGACGGACGGACGGACGGACGGACGGACGGACGGACGGACGGACGGATGGATGGATGGAAGGAAATATTGGATGGATGGATGGATGGATGGATGGATGGATGGATGGATGGATGGATGGATGGATGGATGGATGGATGGATGGATGGATGGATGGATGGATGGATGGATGGATGGATGGATGGATGGATGGATGGATGGATGGATGAAAAATTTTGGATGGATGGATGGAAATATTGGATGGATGGATGGATGGAAATATTGGATGGATGGATGGATGGAAATATTGGATGGATGGACGGATGGATGGACGGATGGACGGATGGATGGACGGATGGATGGATGGACGGAGGGACGGACGGACGGACGTATGGATGGATGGATGGAAATATTGGATGGAAGGATGGATGGATGTAAATTTTTGGATGGATGGACAGATGGAAATATTGGATGAATAGATATGATGGATGGATGGATGGATGGATGAATGAATGGAAATATTGGATGGATGGAAGGAAATATTGGATGGATGGATGGATGGATGGATGGATGGATAGATGGAAATATTGGATGGATGGATGGATGAAAAATTTTGGATGGATGGATGGAAATATTGGATGGATGGACAGATGGAAATATTGGATGAATAGATATGATGGATGGATGGATGGATGGGTGAATGGAAATATTGGATGAATGGATGGATGGATGGACGGATGGATGAAAATATTGGATGGATGGATGGACGGACAGATGGAAATATTGGATGGATGGATGGTAATATTGGACAAACGGACGGTAATATTGGACGGACGGATGGATGGAAATATTGGGTGGATAGACGGATGGACAGATGAAAATATTGGACAGATGGATGGAAATATCGGACGGATGGACAGACAGATGAAAATATTGGACAGATGGACAAACAGACTGACGAATGAAAATATTGGATAGATGGATGGATGGATGGATGGATGGATGGATGGATGGATGGAAATATTGGACGGACAGACGGTAATATTGGATGGACAGACTGTAATATTGGACGGACAGATGGATCATTCATTTATTTTACTTTGTCTTAGTACCTTATTTATCAGGGGTCGCCACAGCAGAGTTAACCACCAACTATTTTGGCATATAATCTATGCAGTAGATGCTCTTCCAATATTGGATGGATGAATGGGATGGATGGATGGATGAACAGATGAAAATATTGGATGGATGGATGGATGGATGGATGGATTAGTGGATGGATGGATGGATGGACGGATGGAAATATTAGATAGATGGACGGTAATATTGGATGGATGGATGATGGATGGATAGATGGAAATATTGGACGGAAGGTAATATTGGACAGACGGATGGATGGAAATATTGGATGGATGGACGCAGGACGAATGGAAATATTAAATAGATGGATGGACGGATGAAAATATTGGACATATGGATGAATGGATATATTGGACAGATGAACGGCTGAAAATATTGGACAGACGAACGGATAGACTGACGGATGAAAATATTGGATGGATGGATGGATGGATGGCTGGATGAACGGACGGATGGATTAATGGAAAATTGGATGGATGGACGGTAATATTGGAAAAATGGAGGGAAATATTGGAAAAATGGAGGGAAATATTGCACGGATGGAAATATTGGATGGATGGACGAACGGATGAATGGAAATATTGGATGGATGGACAGATGGACGAACGGACAGATGAAAATATTGGACAGACGGATGGACAGATGAATGAAATTGGATGGATGGAGGGATGCATGTATTGATGAAAATATTGGATGGATAGATAGAAAGGAAAATCAAATGGATATATAAGTAGATTGTAAGAAATATGTAAATACTGGATGTAAATATTCAAAGAATTTATATAAATGATGGATAATTTTATACTAAACACGTACGCTCATCTAGGTTGCCAGATTAACAACACCAACACAATATACCACAGACTGGTTTGTGCACAGCATGTACTGTCATTGACTGTATATTTTAGTAGTAAATACCTAACTGAGAACTTAATGATCTGAATCATTCAGCAGTTAAATTGCTGGCCAAACATCAAGAAATGCTACGCAATCACAATGAAGATCTATCGTAGGCTGTCACTTACACAACACCCATCATAACAAGCGCTGGTGAGCTCATAACAACACTGACTTTCACTTTTGAGTGGCATCGGATGTGGGTAGCTGGAGTTCTCCCTAAACATTTGGAAGACTTTATGGCATGGCCGTCCCAAAAGGTTAACGATCCCTGCCGGAGACATGTGGCTGTAATATATTTTCTGCATGTGTTGGTTGTTGAAAGCATTATAAATAGCACTGGGGCTCAGCGGTGGAGGTCCCTGCAATACGAGTGTCACCGCTGACGGTAAACCAGAGCACGTTGCCAAATGATCTTTGGGGCGCCGAATGGGTCGAGTAACGCTGTCGGCACCTATCAGCTCTGATGTAGGTAAACAGTCATTGGGATTTGTATGTTTATTGTTCTATTTATTCATCCAGATGGAAATAAATCAGCCAGTTTGAATACCCCAGCAACAGCTCAGAACACTTTAGCAAATGCATAGCAGCTAGTGTAATTTGTGGGTGGATGGATAGATGCATGGATGGATGGAATGTCGAATGGATGGATAAGTAGATAGTAGGAAATATGTAAATACTGAATGTAAATATCGATGTGTGAGATGAATAATTTAACATACTCTACCTTTAATAATACAGAAAATTAGAGGCTGGACACACTCTAAATAACAAGAGAATGCTCATCTAAGTTGCCAGATTAACAACAACACCAACATAAACTACACTGTACCTTTAATAATACTGACAGCTAGAGGTGAACTGGATACTACAGTCCTAATTTCAAAAACATGCTTATGAGGAGTTGCCAGATTGAGTCATGTAAGCTGTCGGCACCTATCACTTCTAACGTAAGTAAACAGTCATTGGGATTTGTATACTTATTGTTCTATTTATTCATCCAGATGGAAATAAATCAGCCATTTGAATACCCCAGCAACTGCTCAGTACACCTTAGCACCTGCATGCCAACTAGTGTAATTTTTGGAAGGTTGGATGGATGGATGGATGGATGGATGGATGAGTGGGTGGATATATTGGAGAGATGGGTTAATGATTGGCTGGAAATACTGGATGGATGAAAAGGAATGGCAAATGGATCGATAAGTGGATGGTAAGAAATATGCAAATACTGGATATAAATATTCCAAGGATTTATATAAAATGATGGATAATTTAACATACTGTACCTTTAATAGAACACTAGAGGTTGGACACACTCCAAAGTCCAAGAGAACACTCATCTGGGTTGCCAGATTAACAACGCTAACATAATATACCACACTGCACCTTTAATAATGCTGACAGCTAGTAGTGAAGTGGATACTACAGTCCAAAAAAAATATAAAAATAAATTAAAAAAAACCTGCTAATGAGGGATGCCAGATTGACAGATTCAACAATAATAAACAGCACTTCACCTTTAATAATACTGACAGCTATTGGAGAACTGGATACAGTCCAAATTTCAAAACCATTCACATGACATTAGCCGGATTGACAACAAAATAAATGTAATATAACATACTGCAGCTTAATAATACTGACAGCTAGAGGTGAACTGGATACTACAGTCCTAATAAATCAGCCATTTGAATACCCCAGCAACTGCTCAGTACACCTTAGCACCTGCATGCCAACTAGTGTAATTTGTGGAAGGTTGGATGGATGGATGGATGGATGGATGAGTGGGTGGATATATTGGAGAGATGGGTTAATGATTGGCTGGAAATACGGGATGGATGAAAAGGAATGTCAAATGGATCGATAAGTGGATGGTAAGAAATATGCAAATACTGGATATAAATATTCTAAGGATCTATATAAATGATGGATAATTTAACATACTGTACCTTTAAAAGAAAACAAGAGGTTGGACACACTCCAAAGTCCAAGAGAACACTCATCTGGGTAGCCAGATTAACAACGCTAACATAATATACCACACTGCACCTTTAATAATGCTGACAGCTAGTAGTGAACTGGATACTACAGTCCAAAAAAAAATAAAAAAATAAATGTAAAAACCTGCTAATGTGGGTTGCCAGATTGACAGATTCAACATAATATACAGCACTTCACCTTTAATAATACTGACAGCTATTGGTGAACTGGATACAGTCCAAATTTCAAAAACATTCTCATGAGAGTTGCCGGATTGACAACAAAATAAATGGAATATAACATATTGTAGCTTAATAATACTGACAGCTAGAGGTGAACTGGATACTACAGTCCTAATTTCAAAAACATGCTTATGAGGAGTTGCCAGATTGAGTCATGTAACGCTGTCGGCACCTATCACCTCTAACGTAAGTAAACAGTCATTGGGATTTGTATACTTATTGTTCTATTTATTCATCCAGATGGAAATAAATCAGCCATTTGAATACCCCAGCAACTGCTCAGTACACCTTAGCACCTGCATGCCAACTAGTGTAATTTGTGGAAGGTTGGATGGATGGATGGATGGATGGATGGATGAGTGGGTGGATATATTGGAGAGATGGGTTAATGATTGGCTGGAAATACTGGATGGATGGATGGATGGATGGATGGATGGATGGATGGATGGATGGATGGATGGACGGATGGACGGATGGACGGACGGAAAGTCAAATGGATCAATAAGTGGATGGTAAGAAATATGCAAATATTGGATATAAATATTCCAAGGATCTATATAAAATGATGGATAATTTAACATACTGTACCTTTAATAGAACACTAGAGGTTGGACACACTCCAAAGTCCAAGAGAACACTCATCTGGGTTGCCAGATTAGCAATGCTAACATAATATACCACACTGCACCTTTAATAATGGTGACAGCTAGCAGTGAATTGGATACTACAGTCCAAAAAAAAAAAAAAATTGTAAAAACCTGCTAATGTGGATTGCCAGATTGACAGATTCAACATAATATACAGCACTTCACCTTTAATAATACTGACAGCTATTGGTGAACTGGATACAGTCCAAATTTCAAAAACATTCTCATGAGAGTTGGCGTATTGACAACAAAATAAATGTAATATAACATATTGCAGCTTAATAATACTGACAGCTAGAGGTGAACTGGATACTACAGTCCTAATTTCAAAAACATGCTTATGAGGAGTTGCCAGATTGAGTCATGTAACGCTGTCGGCACCTATCACCTCTAACGTAAGTAAACAGTCATTGGGATTTGTATACTTATTGTTCTATTTATTCATCCAGATGGAAATAAATCAGCCATTTGAATACTCCAGCAACTGCTCAGTACACCTTAGCACCTGCATGCCAACTAGTGTAATTTGTGAAAGGTTGGATGGATGGATGGATGAGTGGGTGGATATATTGGAGAGATGGGTTAATGATTGGCTGGAAATACTGGATGGATGGATGGATGGATGGATGGATGGATGGATGGATGGATGGATGGAAGGATGGATGGATGGATGGATGGATGGATGGATGGACGGACGGACGGACGGAAAGGAATGTCAAATGGATCGATAAGTGGATGGTAAGAAATATGCAAATACTGGATGTAAATATTCCAAGGATCTATATAAAATGATGGATAATTTAACATACTGTACCTTTAATAGAGCACTAGAGGTTGGACACACTTCAAAGTCCAAGAGAACACTCATCTGGGTTGCCAGATTAACAACGCTAACATAATATACCATACTGCACCTTTAATAATGCTGACAGCTAGTAGTGAACTGGATACTACAGTCCAAAAAAATAAATAAAATAAAATAAATTTAAAAACCTGCTAATGTGGGTTGCCAGATTGACAGATTCAACATAATATACAGCAATTCACCTTTAATAATACTGACAGCTATTGGTGAACTGGATACAGTCCAAATTTCATTCTTATGAGAGTTGCCGGATTGACAACAAAATAAATGTAATATAATATACTGCAGCTTAATAATACTGACAGTTAGAGATGAACTGGACACAACAGTCCAAATTCAAAAAACATACTCACGTGGGTTGCCAGATAAGGAAAATAAACATAATATAATATACTGCACCTTTAATAAAACTGACAGTTAGCAGCAAACTGGACACTCCGGTGCAAATTCCAAAAACAAATTCACGTGGGTTACCAGATTGGGAAAATAAATGCAATATAAGATAAATTGGACATTCACAAAATACTGACAGTTAGCAGTGAACTGAACACTACAGTCCAAATTAAAAAAAAAAAAAAAAGCTGCTAGTGTGGGTTGCCAGATTGACAAATTCAACATAATATACAGCACTTAATAATACTGACAGCTATTGGTGAACTGGATACAGTCCAAATTTCAAAAACATTCTCATGAGAGTTGGCGTATTGACAACAAAATAAATGTAATATAACATATTGCAGCTTAATAATACTGACAGCTAGAGGTGAACTGGATACTACAGTCCTAATTTCAAAAACATGCTTATGAGGAGTTGCCAGATTGAGTCATGTAACGCTGTCGGCACCTATCACCTCTAACGTAAGTAAACAGTCATTGGGATTTGTATACTTATTGTTCTATTTATTCATCCAGATGGAAATAAATCAGCCATTCGAATACCCCAGCAACTGCTCAGTACACCTTAGCACCTGCATGCCAACTAGTGTAATTTTTGGAAGGTTGGATGGATGGATGGATGGATGGATGGATGAGTGGGTGGATATATTGGAGAGATGGGTTAATGATTGGCTGGAAATACTGGATGGATGAAAAGGAATGGCAAATGGATCGATAAGTGGATGGTAAGAAATATGCAAATACTGGATATAAATATTCCAAGGATTTATATAAAATGGTGGATAATTTAACATACTGTACCTTTAATAGAACACTAGAGGTTGGACACACTCCAAAGTCCAAGAGAACACTCATCTGGGTTGCCAGATTAACAACGCTAACATAATATACCATACTGCACCTTTAATAATGCTGACAGCTAGTAGTGAAGTGGATACTACAGTCCAAAAAAAATTTAAAAATAAATTTAAAAACCTGCTAATGTGGGTTGCCAGATTGACAGATTCAACATAATATACAGCACTTCACCTTTAATAATACTGACAGCTATTGGTGAACTGGATACAGTCCAAATTTCAAAACCATTCTCATGACAGTTGCCGGATTGACAACAAAATAAATGTAATATAACATACTGCAGCTTAATAATACTGACAGCTAGAGGTGAACTGGATACTACAGTCCTAATAAATCAGCCATTTGAATACCCCAGCAACTGCTCAGTACACCTTAGCACCTGCATGCCAACTAGTGTAATTTGTGGAAGGTTGGATGGATGGATGGATGGATGGATGAGTGGGTGGATATATTGGAGAGATGGGTTAATGATTGGCTGGAAATACGGGATGGATGAAAAGGAATGTCAAATGGATCGATAAGTGGATGGTAAGAAATATGCAAATACTGGATATAAATATTCTAAGGATCTATATAAAATGATGGATAATTTAACATACTGTACCTTTAAAAGAAAACAAGAGGTTGGACACACTCCAAAGTCCAAGAGAACACTCATCTGGGTAGCCAGATTAACAACGCTAACATAATATACCACACTGCACCTTTAATAATGCTGACAGCTAGTAGTGAACTGGATACTACAGTCCAAAAAAAAATAAAAAAATAAATGTAAAAACCTGCTAATGTGGGTTGCCAGATTGACAGATTCAACATAATATACAGCACTTCACCTTTAATAATACTGACAGCTATTGGTGAACTGGATACAGTCCAAATTTCAAAAACATTCTCATGAGAGTTGCCGGATTGACAACAAAATAAATGGAATATAACATATTGTAGCTTAATAATACTGACAGCTAGAGGTGAACTGGATACTACAGTCCTAATTTCAAAAACATGCTTATGAGGAGTTGCCAGATTGAGTCATGTAACGCTGTCGGCACCTATCACCTCTAACGTAAGTAAACAGTCATTGGGATTTGTATACTTATTGTTCTATTTATTCATCCAGATGGAAATAAATCAGCCATTTGAATACCCCAGCAACTGCTCAGTACACCTTAGCACCTGCATGCCAACTAGTGTAATTTGTGGAAGGTTGGATGGATGGATGGATGGATGGATGGATGGATGGATGAGTGGGTGGATATATTGGAGAGATGGGTTAATGATTGGCTGGAAATACTGGATGGATGGATGGATGGATGGATGGATGGATGGATGGATGGATGGATGGATGGATGGATGGATGGATGGACGGATGGACGGATGGACGGATGGACGGATGGACGGACGGAAAGTCAAATGGATCAATAAGTGGATGGTAAGAAATATGCAAATATTGGATATAAATATTCCAAGGATCTATATAAAATGATGGATAATTTAACATACTGTACCTTTAATAGAACACTAGAGGTTGGACACACTCCAAAGTCCAAGAGAACACTCATCTGGGTTGCCAGATTAGCAATGCTAACATAATATACCACACTGCACCTTTAATAATGGTGACAGCTAGTAGTGAATTGGATACTACAGTCCAAAAAAAAAAAAATTGTAAAAACCTGCTAATGTGGATTGCCAGATTGACAGATTCAACATAATATACAGCACTTCACCTTTAATAATACTGACAGCTATTGGTGAACTGGATACAGTCCAAATTTCAAAAACATTCTCATGAGAGTTGGCGTATTGACAACAAAATAAATGTAATATAACATATTGCAGCTTAATAATACTGACAGCTAGAGGTGAACTGGATACTACAGTCCTAATTTCAAAAACATGCTTATGAGGAGTAGCCAGATTGATTCATGTAACGCTGTCGGCACCTATCACCTCTAACGTAAGTAAACAGTCATTGGGATTTGTATACTTATTGTTCTATTTATTCATCCAGATGGAAATAAATCAGCCATTTGAATACTCCAGCAACTGCTCAGTACACCTTAGCACCTGCATGCCAACTAGTGTAATTTGTGGAAGGTTGGATGGATGGATGGATGAGTGGGTGGATATATTGGAGAGATGGGTTAATGATTGGCTGGAAATACTGGATGGATGGATGGATGGATGGATGGATGGATGGATGGATGGATGGATGGATGGATGGATGGATGGATGGATGGATGGATGGATGGATGGATGGATGGATGGATGGATGGATGGATGGATGGATGGATGGATGGATGGACGGACGGAAAGGAATGTCAAATGGATCGATAAGTGGATGGTAAGAAATTTGCAAATACTGAATGTAAATATTCCAAGGATCTATATAAAATGATGGATAATTTAACATACTGTACCTTTAATAGAGCACTAGAGGTTGGACACACTTCAAAGTCCAAGAGAACACTCATCTGGGTTGCCAGATTAACAACGCTAACATAATATACCACACTGCACCTTTAATAATGCTGACAGCTAGTAGTGAACTGGATACTACAGTCCAAGAAAAAAAAAAAATAATAAATTTAAAAACCTGCTAATGTGGGTTGCCAGATTGACAGATTCAACATGATATACAGCACTTCACCTTTAATAATACTAAAAGCTATTGGTGAACTGGATACAGTCCAAATTTCATTCTTATGAGAGTTGCCGGATTGACAACAAAATAAATGTAATATAATATACTGCAGCTTAATAATACTGACAGTTAGAGATGAACTGAATACTACAGTCCAAATTCAAAAAACATACTCACGTGGGTTGCCAGATAAGGAAAATAAACATAATATAATATACTGCACCTTTAATAAAACTGACAGTTAGCAGCAAACTGGACACTCCGGTGCAAATTCCAAAAACAAATTCACGTGGGTTACCAGATTGGGAAAATAAATGCAATATAAGATAAATTGGACATTCACAAAATACTGACAGTTAGCAGTGAATTGGACACTACAGTCCAAATTAAAAAAAAAAAAAAAAGCTGCTAGTGTGGGTTGCCAGATTGACAAATTCAACATAATATACAGCACTTAATTATACTGACAGCTAATGGTGAACTGGATACTACAGTCCAAATTTCGAAAACATTCTCATGAGAGTTGCCAGATTGACAACAAAAAACATAATATAATATACTGCGCCTTTAATAATACTGACAGTTAGAGATGAACTGGATATTACAGTGCAAATTTCAACAACAAACACCGGTGGGTTGTCAGATTGGAAAAATAAATGCAATATAATATACTGCACCTTTAATAATTCTGATAATTAGCAGTGAACTGGACACTACAGTCCAAATTTCAAAAACATGCTCATGAGAGTTGCCAGATTGACAACAAAAATATAACATTGCATACTGCACCTTTAATAATACTGACAGTGGCAGAGAGAGCTTAACGCGCTACAACTGAAGAAAGCACATGCAATTACAAAAACACCAGCAAATAAAGAATGATCTTCATCAGTTTGACAGCACACGTGTTGCAAATTGGTCACAACACAAACAACTGAAAAAATGCGCTGCAAATTGGTCACAACACTTGACAATATTCACGAACACAATGGAAATGTTTCAAGGGGACCCAAAAACATGACGGACCCTGCTGAGCTATGGATGTGTTATTATGTCGTGTAATCAGGATATTAAAATAAACGAAACACAACTCACCTTTCAAAGACCACCAATCACTTCACTGAGCAACATTCATTCATTCATTCATTTTCTTTTCGGCTTAGTCCCTTTATTAATCCGGGGTCGCCACAGCGGAATGAACCGCCAACTCATCCAGCACATTTTTACGCAGCGGATGCCCTTCCAGCTCCAACCCATCCCTGTGAAACATCCATACACGCATCCACACTCATTCACTATGGACAATTTAGCCTACCCAATTCACCTGTACCACATGTCTTTGGACTGTGAGGGAAACCGGAGCTCATTGAGCAACAGTCACAGCATAATAACACCTCCATATCTCAGCAGGGTCCATCATGTTTTTGGGTCCCCTAGAAACATTTCTGTTGTGCTACGTGGATATTTGCAAGTGTTGTGACCAATTTGCTGCGCGTTTCTTCAGTTGTTTGTGTTGTCACCAATTTGCAACAGGTTTGCTGTCAAATTGATGAAGATCGTTTCTTTATTTGCTGGTGTTTTTTGTAAGTGCATATGCTTTCTTAAATTGTAGCGCGTTAATCTCTCTCGGCCACCGTAGTAAACTGGATACTACGATAACACTTTATTTTGATGGTCCCTATTGCACATTTTGTTGACTAAAAGTTGCATTGCAACTACATGCCCAATTATACATCTCATTTGAGTATTAGTAAGCTGTCTGCTTAATGTCTGCTGATACTGCACCTTCAACAGACATTTAACTGCACTGTAAAAAAAATCCATACTATTACAGTTTACAGAAAAATACAGAACTACAGAATTACAGAAATTTACTGTAAAATAATACACGTTGAATTGCAAAAATTTACCAGAAATTTAAATTTAAGGAAATTTTTGTAATTTAATGTCCGTTATTTTACGGTAAATTTCTGTAATTTAACGACCGCTATTTTACGTTTTTTTTCCCGGCACCCCAGCTGCCAGAAATAAACCGTAAAATTACGAATTTTTTTTTTTTTTGCAGTGTGACTATCAGTAACTTTGCAAGCACATGATAACTTACACTAATCTAAACCCAACTGAACAGTCTACTTATAATATATTGAGAATTAGTTGGCATGTAGATGCAATGGAACCTAAATTCAACAAAATGCGTTAAGGAGACCATCAAAATAAAGTGATACCAAGATAAAAATCACAGTCATATGTTCAAAAATGAAAGTTGTAGGCAGCAATTACATTATTTAACCAATAGGTGGCGACAACCAGCCATCAAAAATATGCCTCTGAATAATTCTTCACAAATGACACATCTAGCAATGAAACAAAGTTTTATCAATGAATAACTGAATCATTTATTGAAAATGAGACGATGTAAAAATGATCATGTCAGATTTTTACATTTAGCGTCATCAGCAACAGTAGTAGTAACAATGAATTTTTCACAGTTCTGAATATTTTACAATATACCTTTATTCAGCTGATTATTTCTTCATTTTATTTTTAATATTTATTTTATGTTTTTGTAGTAAATGGAAAGCAAATTACATTTGTCTCCTCTTTTTGGCTGATCCGAAAAATGGTCCGATCCGTGACTAAAAAACCATAATGTGATCCGAACCATGAGATTTGTGATCCGTTACACCACTAATATATAAAGCACCTTTAAAATAGAAGACCACAAAAATAAATAAATAAATAAATAGGCGACGCAGTGGCGCAAGAAGGTCGCTGGTTCGAGCCTCGGCTGGGTCAGTTGGTGTTTCTGTGTGGAGTTTGCATGTTCTCCCTGCGTTCGCGTGGGTTTCCTCCGGGTGCTCCGGTTTCCCCCACCGTCCAAAGACATGCAGTACAGGTGAATTGGGTAGGCTAAATTGTCCGTAGTGTATGAGAGTGTATGGATGTTTCCCAGAGATGGGTTGCAGCTGGAAGGGCATACGCTGCATAAAACATGTGCTGAATAAGTTGGCGGTTCATTCTGCTGTGGCGACCCCAGATTAATAAAGGGACTAAACCGAAAAGAAAATGAATGAATTAATAAATAAATAAGGGCGTCATAAATAAGAACGATCACCTCACAGCAAGAAGCTCGCTGGTTCGAGCCCCGGCTGGGTCAGTTGGCATTTCTGTGTGGAGTTTGCATGTTCTCCCTTTGTTGGCGTGGGTTTCCTCCGGGTGCTTTGGTTTCCCCCACAAGTCCAAAGACATGCGCTATAGGTAAATTGGGTAGGCTAAATTACCCGTAGTGTGTGTGTGTGTGTGTGTGTGTGTGTGTGTGTGTATGTTTCCCAGTGATGGGTTGCAGATGGAAGGGCATCCGCTGTGTTAAACATGTGCTGGATAAGTTGGTGGTTCATTCCACTGTGGCGACCCCAGATTAACAAAGGGACTAAGCCGACAAGAAAATGAATGAATAAATAAAAACACACATTATACTGTATATTAGTATATATTTTACGATTATGTACTGTATGACGTAAAGAAAACTCTGATTCACTTCACAATAATATTAAAACATTAGGAGGTCAATTCAGTAAACATCCAGGATTTCAGAAAACTGAAGCCACACAACTCTCATTTTGATTTAAACGGGAATGAATCATGTTAAAACGGATGGTCTAGTCATCATGGCAGCCGTAATTGCAGCCAGATTTATGGGAATGTTTTTAACCTTGCGTAAAACAACCTCAAGATTCCAGTCTGAACATTTTACCGCTTGTCGTCTGGACGCATTTACTCCATTCATTCAAACTACTACCAGTAATAGTACAACAGATCCTCATAAGTCCTTTAGTGAATCAAGTGTTTAAACAACAGTGCGTGCAAATGCATTCATTGTTATTAGAAATCATAAAACAGTCAAGAAAAATACATAATTAAATGACATAATTTCTAACTGATGGATTGTTGAGTGCTTGAGCTTTCAGGTGATTTGAAGATTGATGTGTGTAGGTTAATGTGCAGGCTGACATTTTCTGAGCTCCTGTTTGCTTACTCATTACACGATAAGATAAGGCCAGCGGGTTTTCTGCTTGTTTCCGAAAGCGCTGCACCCTAGATAGGGTTTATGCACCCTGTGGGACTCAGTATCTAAGGTCAAGAGCTTCAGCAAATTTACCCGAGGCTTTAAGTAGCTTGGTCAGGGTCATGGAGGACGAGGGGTTTCATCACCTGTGAGTCAGGCTCTTTACGGGATCTGTGCATCCGCTAGCGCTGTGAGTATTGACTATGTAGGATTTGTTCAGACATGCATCAAAAAGCTGCCGTAAATGCTTGTCTATGTAGACTAAAAAAAAATTTGAAGGTACTTCAAGATTTATTGTTTCTGCATGTATATGATCTGTAAATAAATTAAAATAAATGTTTTATAGTCTACAAACACCACAGGGCAAAAGATGTAGATCCATTAGACATACAGTAGGCTACCCCATTTTGCCTTCAGAACTGCCTTAATCCTTTGTGGCATAGATTCAACAAGCTACTGGAAATATTCCTCAGAGATTTTGCTTCATATTGACATGATAGCATCACACAGTTGCTGCAGATTTGTCAGCTGCACATCCATGAATCTACCGTTCCATCAAATCCCAAAGGTGCTCTATTGGATTGAGCTCTGGTGACTGTGGAGGCCATTTGAGTACAGTGAACTCATTGTAATGTTCAAGAAACCAGTTTGAGATGATTTTTGCTTTATGACATGGTGCGTTATCCTGCTGAAAGCAGCCATCAGAAGATGGGTACACTATGGTCATAAAGGGATGGACATGGTCAGCAACAATACTCAAGTAGGCTGTGGTGTTGACCCAAAGTGAGCCAAGAAAATATCCCTCACACTATTACATCGGCAGCCTGAACTGTTGATACAAGGCAGGATGGATCCATGCTTTCATGTTGTTGATGACAAATTCTGACCCGACCACCCGAATGTCGCAGCAGAAATCGAGAAATACTATCTTTTTGGAGAAGCCTGTGTCATTTCTGATCAAAAAATCTTGTTGGTTGAATAAAAGTGAGAATTTTCCAGGAGTATAAATAATTTCAGACTTGACTGTATATAACTTTTCCCCCAAAAAACTATTATTTGCAATAGATTGACTACATCAATGTCACAACACACATATGCAAATTCTCACAACACATGTGAATACAGAAACGCACTGCAAAAAGCTCAGACCACAACAGAAATGTGACAGGAGTGTTAGGGTTGGCATTAAAATATAATTTGATTTCCTTTAATTCCTTTAACAAATGATAACTTGACTTCTAGTTGATCATTTGGAAAAGTGGCAGAAGGTCGATTTTTTTGATGAATCATCTGATGAACTGCATCTCAATCATCACAAATACTGCAGAAGACCTAAATCAGTCAAGTTTGGTGAAGGAAAAATCATGGTTTGGGGTTGCATTCAGCATGGGGGCGTGCGAGAGATCTGCAGCGTGGATGGCAACATTAACAGCCTGAGGTATCAAGACATTTGTGCTGCCCATTACATTACAAACCACAGAAGTGGGACAATTCTTCAGCAGGATAGCGCTCCTTCTCATACTTCAGCCTCCACATCAAAGTTCCTGAAAGCAAAGAAGGTCAAGGTGCTGCAGGATTGGCCAGCCCAGTCACCAGAGATGAACATTATTGAGCATGTCTGGGGTAAGATGAAGGAGGAGGCATTGAAGATGAATCCAAAGAATCTTGATGAACTCTGGGAGTCCTGTAGGAATGCTTTCTTTGCCGTTCCAGATGACTTTATTCAATCAATCAATTTTTATCATTTTATAAAGTCAATGACTTTATATTCTATACTGTACATTACTTCTGTTAAGTGACAAGACTAATTTTATTTGGTAAAATAAGCATAATCTATCTATCTATCTATCTATCTATCTATCTATCTATCTATCTATCTATCTATCTATCTATCTATCTATCTATCTATCTATCTATCTATATATATATATATATATATATATATATATATATATATATATATATATATATATATAACAAATATAAATACACTACAAAAATGTGACGGTTTGTTTCAATATCACATCTTGAATGTTTAAAACCCTGGCTTTAATTCTGTATATTTGGCTGAGTGATTCTTGTAATCAACACACTACATCTCATGGCAATGATTTTAAAGGGCACCAATGATGCAAAATCAACATTTGGAAGCTGTTTGTATAGGAATGTGTGTAGGAATAGCGTGCGAAGTAAAACTTCACACTTTACTTCACTTTCTGCCTAAAACCTCTAAGCTGCATCCATTTTCATTCTTCTGTATTACATCTATTAACTACCACCGGACTATTTTGTTCTGAGGAATACTTAAACATACATTTGAGGTCAAAATGATCAAATATTATCAAAAAATTATCAAAGAATATCAAATATTTCCCAAATGATGTTTATCAGAGCAATGGATTCTTCACAGTATTTCCTATAATAGTTTTAATAGTCTATAATCGTCTTTTGGAGAAAGTCTGCTAGTACACAAGCAGTTTTTTATTTTTTAAAACCATTTTAAGGTCAATATTATTAGCCCCCTTAAGCAATATTTTTTTCCGATTGTCTACAGAACAAACCACTGTTATAAAATGACTAATTACCCTAACTTTAACCTAATTAACCTAGTTAAGCCTTTAAATGTCACTTTAAGCTGAATACTAGTATCTTGAAAAACATAGTCAAGTATTATGTGCTGTCATCATGGCAAAGACAAAAAGAAATCAGTTATTAGAAATGAGTTATTAAAACTATTATGTGTAGAAATGTGTTAAAGTCTTCTTTTAGTTAAACAGAATTTGGGGAAAAAATATACAGGGGGTCTAAAAAGTCTGACTTCAACTGTATAAGTTCCTCTAGGATGTGCTGCTCTTATTCCTGCTGTCATCCCTCCGCTCATCCATCTGAAAGCAGAAACATTCCGGCTCAAGTATGCTTTGTACATGCGGCCACAGGATGAGCGCAAAAATGTTAATAATCTCTCGCTGCTGGCTAGTGGAGACACACGTATTCTCTGACATTTACATGTAAATAAGAGGAGCTGATTTGGGGAAACTGATATTGATTGCACCCGTTGATCTATCGGCTCATGTTTAACTCTTTCATCTCCGGCTCGTGCAAAAGTAGAGCAACCAGAGTGTGTTGCGGAGAGCTGGATGTGATGGATGGGAGCTTTTGGTGTGGACTTTGTGGCAATGAGGTCAATGGGGATCAAATTACGACAAAAAACACCATAGGTGAACGGGGACAAATATTTCAGCTTTAAGAGATATCGTCATGCTTTTCACATTTGAATAGTATAATATACAAGTTTTAATTTAAATATTGTTTAAATATGCAAATGACTCTTCATCTAAAGGAATATGCCCTCATTTGAATAAATCTGAAAATAGGATGAAACCATGCTAAAAATATATATATTTTATTTTTGTTGAAAATTTTGAGTTGACCGATTTATCAGAGGATATCTTTATCAATTTTTTTAAATAAACTTTTTATTTATTATTATTATTTTTTTTTTTCATGCTCTTAGAAATAAAACGTTAATAAAAAGTCAACTATATTTGAACTGAGCCTGGGTTGATTAATTGATATTTTTACTAAAAGGTCTTTGCGGATACGTACCCAGGTCTACATTTCTGGGGACAGTGAAATATGTAAGCAGAGGTACGTCTGCTCACAATTTAGATTTTCCAAATCCGCCAGAGGCTGCTGTGTGTGCTTTTTGATGATCTCAAATTTCTCTTGCACGTCCTCTTCTCACGTAAATTCACCAGAGGGTGCAATATACAACTTGCTGTGGAACGACTTACCCACCCACCCCCTTCTCAAACCCAACCGATAGTGTTTTCAAAAGCAATCTAGAAAAAGAAAAGCTCTCACGGGCGTGTGATTTCACCACGTAATTTTCAGCCTGTTCTTTATCAATTTCTTTTTTTGCTTGAGTTTTTTCTGGTTTCTGGAACCGTTCTTCGCCAGACTTGAATTCTGTCGTCATGGTTAGCTCCACTCTGTGTCCCAAGTTTGCCGACGTACATGGTGAGATACTGAGCAAACTGGTAACACCGGAAAAGCATACGTACGTGGTCAGTTGGTAGAGCAAAAAGGAACAGAAGCCATCGGCTGCATCATACTGCCCCATAGCTTTGGTTTTAAGGATGAAATGCAGCCAGACGTACCTCTGGCTACATAATTTGCGCTCTCCAGAAATGTACACAGGGGTACGTACAGTTAAAATCAGATTTATTAGCCCCCCTTTGAATTTTTTTTGCTTTTTTAAAATATTTCATAAATGATGTTTAACAGAGCAAGGACATTTTCACAGTATGTCTGATAATATTTTTTCTTCTGGAGAAAGTCTTTTTTGTTTTATTTCGGCTGTAATAAAAGCAGCTGTTAATTTTTTAAAAACCATTTTTAGGGTCAAAATTATTAGCCCCTCTAAGCTATATTTGTTTTCGATAGTCTACAGAACAAACCATTGTTATACAATAGCTTGCCTAATTACCCTAACCTGCCTAGTTAACCTAATTAACCTAGTTAAGCTGTGTAGAAGTGGCTTGAAAAATATCTAGTAATGTTATTTACTGTCATCATGGCAAAGATAAAATAAATCAGTTATTAGAAATGAGTTATTAAAACTATTATGTTTAGAAATGTGTTGAAAAAATCTTTTCTCCTTTAAACAGAAATTAGGGAAAAAAATAAACAGGGGGGCTTATAATTCAGGGGGTTTAATAATTGTGACGTCAACTGTATTAACAATGAGTCTGTGTTGCAATTAATTCAGCTTAGTTGTTTTTACAAATTTAAGTGGATTGAACATGAAACAATTAATTTGTCCCAAAAACAACTCAAGAATTGTAATGATTCAGCTCATTATTTATAAGTAGTTTGAATAAGCAGCAACAATATTTTTTGAGCATTCATCTAAATAAATATGGACTCATTTGAATCAATCTGAATATAAAATAAAACTGGACTCAAAATATGCATTTTATTGTTGTTGAAAAAATTATAGATGAATAATTAATCAAAGGATATCTTTTTTATTATTTTATTTATTTAAAAAAAAAAGCTGTCAACAGTTGGATTTCTTTTATTTATTTATTTATTTATTTTTGCATAATTTTAGTAATAAAACGTTAATCATATCAAGTGAATGATATCTGAACAATCCTTTAAATACAAACCTTCATAATATGGGTAGGAATTAAACTGTTAAGTTTAAAGGGGGAAGGTATACTTGTATTGCAAATGCAAAACTGCAATACACAATTAAATTATTTAATTATGACAAATATTTCATTTTTCCCCTCTATATTCTGAAAGATATCGAATGATGAAAATCGTGTCAAAGCAATACAGTATGTAAAATTATCAAAAGGGTTTTTTTTCTTTTTCAAATATTTTCCAAATGACATTTAACAGAGCAGGGAATTTTTCAGTATTTCCTATAATATTTTTTTCTTCTGGAGAAAGTCTTATTTGTTTTATTTGGGCTAGAATAAAAGCAGTTTTTATTTTTATTTTTTAAAATAATTTAAGGTCAATATTATTAGCCCCCTTGAGCCTTATTTTTGTGATTGGCTGCATCCGAAACCGCATACTTACATACTATACAGTATGCTTAAATCAGTATGCGAGCCGAGTAGTATGTCCGAATTCTTAGAATTCGAAAATCAGTATGCGAGAAGTACCCGGATGACTTACTACTTCCGGCGAGATTCTGAAGTGCGCATCCCATGGACGCTGCGCTATCCCATGATGCCCCGCGAGAGAATTTATGAATGGACGTGAAGCGACGCAACTGACGCAGGTAGGTCACGTGACCATGACAAAATGGCGGATGTAGTACGTCCGAATTCCATTCATACTGCTCACATTCATACTGTATAGAACGTACTTTTCCAACGGCCGAGTAGTACGTTTAAATTCAAATGCAGTACCTACTGAATAGTAGGCGATTTCGGATGCAGCCATTGTCTACAGAACAAACTACTGTTATACAATAGCTATGTTTCCATCCACCTATTTTTATGCGCATTTTGGATATGCGCATAACTGAGTAGGATGAACTTTTTATTCGATAAGAAAAGATGCGCATAAACTTCGATGGAAACACTTTTACCGCACAAATTCCAGTGTGAGCATTAGAAAAAGGTCATGTGATTTTGTTATGAGATCATGTGATGATAAAAATGTGTGTAAATTGACAAACCAGCAGGCTGAGCACATTGTAAAATATCTGAAATGTTGTTTTTCTCATTCTAAACACCTTGCCGTTTAAGTATTAGTGTTATTATTATTAATGACTTCCAGAATCAAGAGCGTCTGTGCTCCGCGTCTGACACCTTCAAACGCCACCGCGCATTCACTGCATGTCAGGATTGCCTTCTGAGGCGCAAGTCATTTATTAAATGAAGAAAAGATTGACTCAGCTTCTCCTACTGCAGCAAATTCAGTTTTTGCTGTTGATATTTGGCGCCATTTAATCAGAAAGTGACGATTTTGTTCGCTTTGACTCGTTGGATGGAAACGCAGCTTTATTCACACGTCTTTTATGCGATAATCCAGTTTTGCACATGAAGTTCATTCGCATTTTTGGATGGAAACATAGCTAATGACTTGCCTAATTACCCTAACATAATTAACCTAGTTATCTTGAAAAATATCTAGTCAAATATTATGCAATTTCATCATGGCAAAGATAAAAGAAATCAGTTATTAGAAATGAGTTATTAAAACTTCGTGTTGGCGTGGGTTTCCTCCGGGTGCTCTGGTTTCCCCCACAAGTCCAAAGACATCCAGAATAGGTGAATTGGTTAAGCTAAATTGGCCGTAGTTTGTGTGAATGAGTGTGTATGGATGTTTCACAGTGATGGGTTGCAGCTGGAAGGGCATCCGCTGCGTAAAACATATGCTAGATAAGTTGGTGGTTCATTCCGCTGTGGCGACCCCAGATTAATAAATGGACTAAGCCGAAAAGAAAATGAATGAATGAATGAATGAGTTATCAAAACTGTTACGTTTAGAAATGTGTTGAAATCTTCATTATTAAACAGAAACTGGAGGAAGAAAATATAAAAGAATTAAACATTTACCAGGAGGGCTAATAATTCTGACTTCACCTGTATGTCTCGTGAATGTTGTTTTCACATACATGTAAAGCCAATAATTCCCAGTTTGACTGAGCAGCCTCTGACATCAACAACAAAAGCTATTGAATGTCTTTATCTTATCTACGGTGAGTTGCACTTTATTATTTACTATTGCATTGTTTTTCCACTCTGCTGTCTGTAAGCAAATCCTGGCTTGCAATTGCTCCACTAAGACCCCAATCCATTGCATTAAAACATAATTGCAACTGTAGTGGCCCTATATCACGTACTCTCGGGCCTCAAGTGTGTAAAGTAGAGGAAAGGTGGCTGCCGAATGTATAGGGAAACCCTTAACCCTTTCCCAGCCCTCCGAGTTGTTTATGCAAGAAAAAGGGTCAGTGGGTTCGCTGAGGTATCCGGGGCTGTGCCGTTCTCAAATGTCATCTATAAATCACTGTCCAAGCGGTGTAAATGCACTGTAAATTGACAGCCAAATGATACTATTGGAGCAGATTAGTTACTCAGGCTTGTGCTGATGTGATAACAGGTATGCATGACGCAAACAAGGGTATTTTTCACACGCACGGCTCTTTCAACATCTTGATGCCGCGTGGAATGCACGACCTAAATTTGTTGGCATAAAAAACAGATGTGGCTGAATATATTCACAAATATTTCAGGAGAATTGTCAAATAACATGGCGGTTCATTCCGCTGTGTGGACCCCTGATATACAAGGGACTAAGCCGAAGGAAAATGAACACTGTTCACTGTAGCTAATTCACCTATACCACATGTCATTGGACTGTGGGGGAAGCCGGAGCACCCGGAGGAAACCCACGCCAACACTGGGAGAACATGCAAACTCCTTACAGAAATGCCAACTGACCCAACCAGGACTTGAACCAGCGACCTTCTTGCTGTGAGGCGATTGTGCTACCACCGTTCTGCCCCTGAACCGCCAACTATTCCAGCATATGTTTTACGCAACAGATGCCCTTCCAGCTGCAACCCAGTTCTGGGAAACATCCATACACACATTCACACACATACACTGCTGACAATATAACTTATTCAATTCACCTTTAGCTCATGTGTTTGGACTGTAGGGGAGACCGGAGCACCCAAAGGAAACCCACGCCAACATGGGGAGAACATGGAAACTCCACACAAAAATGTAAACTGGCTCAGCCAGGACTCGAACCAGTGACCTTCTTGCTGTGAGGCAACAGTGTTAATCACTGAGCCACCGTGCCGCCTCAGAAATGCACAGTTGTTTTCTCTAGAGATATGAAGAGATTGTAAGAAAGTGTTATGCCTCTTCATGTCATTTGGGCTTTGCCTGAACCAATTCTATTTTAAGACCAAATAATAGTAAACAGGGAGCATTTTAACAATACACAAAACACTAAAAGCCATTCTTACACACTGAGCACACCATTGTTAAACATGAGTGGAATATCAACCCCCAAAACCAGTTGACATGAAACCAATCATCCGTTTACCTGAAGTGCTGGAGAAATTAACATATTCTCCTCAGTGCATCATAATAGAACCCAGATTTAGATGTTTCTACACTGTAAAAAGCAATTAGTTGACTTTACTTTAAAATAGTGAGTAAACTCATTGCCTTCAGATTGTTAAACAATGTGCATAAATAAAAAAAAATAAGAAGTTAAGTGAACTTTCATTCATTCATTTATTTTCCTTCAGCTTAGTCCCTTTATTCATCAGGGGTTCGCCACAGCGGAATGAACCGCCAACTTATTCAGTATATGTTTTACACACCGGACGACCTTCCAGCTGCAACCCAGTACTGGGAAACACCCATACACACTCACATTCACACTCATGCACTACAGCCAATTTAGTTTATTCAATTCACCTATAGCGCAAGTGTTTTGGCTATGGGGGAAGCCGGAGCACCCGGAGGAAACCCACGCCATCACGGGGAGAACATGCAAACTCCACACAGAAATGCCAACTGACCCAGCTGGGACTCGAAGCAGCGACCTTCTTGCTCTGAGGCGGCAGTGCTAACCACTGAGCCACCATGTCGCTCTTAAGTGAACTTAAAAGTTAAAATCTATGAGCACAACTGAGTAGGAGAAACTTTTATTTGACAAGAAAAATTGTACATAAACTACGACGAAAACACATTTACTGAATAAATTTTAGCATGCGCATCAAAAAAGTTATGAGATTTTGTTTTAACAGATCATGTGATAAAAATATAAGTGCAATGTGTCGGCATTAATGGACAAACCAGCATTAGGAACACATCTGAAATGTTGTTTTGCTCATTCTAAAATCCCTCAGCTAAAGCCTGTAGTCACAGTGGTTCAGTATTATTATTATTTATATTATTATTACCTCCAGAGCTGTCTTGATTAAGTGTCTGCTTAATTTAAAACATAATTACTTAAAATTTTAAGTAAAATCAACTTGTCACTGTTAAGGCAATGGATTCACTCACTTTTTTCAAGTAATCGCTTTTAACAGTGTACTGAATTTACACTAGTGTAGCTCAGCTTATAAACTGTAAAACACAATGCTACAACACAGGGCTATATAAAGAGTGCATGTCCTATCTAAAGCAAATAACCCAGATGTGTATTAGAGGAGAAGAAACCATCTCAACATTCTTCAATCAGCATACTGATGAATCCCATAGTGATGAAATGGGCCATTGTTTTAATTCATGCATGTACATTTAAAGGGATTAGTGAGGTACTAATGGTGGTGAAGAGTTGCACGAATATTCTCTCAGCCCTAAAGTTAGTGACAGGAAGATTGCATCATTTTAATCAGCATTTCTTTGTCATTATTAGGGAGATTTACTAGCATTTGGTTTGCCTGTTGTAAAGTGAATAAATTTAGTAATTAGTTCCACATTTTTTTGATGTTAATTGAGTTTCACAATTCATCAAATATTATTTATTTGTTTTCTTAGTGAATTCCTTCTCAATTGCAAGTCACTTTGGATAAAAGCATCTGCTAAGTGACTAAATGTACATGTAGTTTGACTCCCAACTTTAAAAATATTCGGAAACTGGATTTGTGTTTACTAGTCCAGTCAAAGTCACACTGAATGATGAATAAATTAGAGAAAAAAAACCCATCTTAAAATATATATTTGCACTTAATATATACTCTAAAAATGCTGGGTTGTTGTACAAACTCATTGTAAATTAGTTTTGTAAATATGTAGCATTGTAAAAGCATTGTAAGCATTGTAAAATATGAACAAATCCAAGCATTGGTTTAAAGTGTGTTATTTCAATTGAACTAAAATCAAAAGACCATTTTAACCCAATATTTGGGTTTGTCCAATTGGTTTACAACAACCCAGCATTTAATACAGTGTAACTTTACTCAACTAAGCAAGAATATTAGTTTAACCAAGACATTTTTGATCTCTTGAAGAGCAATTTAGCCAAAAATTAAATATATTAAATTGTAATTAGTTTACCTTCTGAACCAGTTCAAATTTGAGTCTTCTTTTATTTGCAACACTCAGAAACCAACTTTACTAGTGTTTACGTGTACATGTGTGTGTGTGGCTGTTGAACCTGATGGCCCCTATCACCCGGGGTCGTACGAGCTTGAGTCATCAGTTTTGGTTCACTTCTTGTGTTTTCTGCAAGCAACTCTCAGGTCAAAGAGTTCATGGGACATACACATTAGGTTCATGGCTCATACAGTATATGGTTTAATCTTAAAGGGACAGTTCACTCAACACTCTCATCATGTTCCCATCTACATATTTTTATGTGTTCATTGCATAAAAAAATGCTTGATTAAAACACAAAGATCTGCATAAATTTAAAAAATGAGCATAAGAAAACTTATGCGCACAACTGAGTATTTGATAAGAAGAATTGTGCATAAACTAAGACGGAAACACATTTACTGAATAAATTTTAGCATGCACATCAAAAAAGTTATGAGATTTTGTTTTAACAGATCATGTGATAAAAATATAAGTGCAATGTGTCGGCATTAATGGACAAACCAGCATTAGGAACACATCTGAAATGTTGTTTTGCTCATTCTAAAATCCCTCAGCTAAAGCCTGTCATCACAGTGGTTCAGTATTATTATTATTTATATTATTATTACCTCCAGAACTGTCTTGATTAAGCGTCTGCGCTCCCAAAGAGCATCTCACACATCCGAAAGTCCACCGCACATTCATAGCATTTCATCTCTTGAAGCTAAAGTCATTTATTATAGAAGAAAAAAGCTCCTAGCACAGCAAATTTCATTTCTCTTTTTAATATTTGCCACCTTTTTATTAAGAAGTGAAGAGTTTGTTCTCTTTGACTGTTAACACAGCTTTATTCCCAAATGCTTTACACAATATTATAGGTTTTTGCATAAGCTTTTTTTTTTATAATTATTTTTTCAGGGTTTTTACCTTTAATGGACAGGACAGTACAGACAGGACAGTGTGGGGAGCATAGAGAAGGGAAAGATCAGAAATGGACCTCGAGCCGGGAATCGAACTTAGGTCACCGTGAGCACCTTAGTGCTGCCGATGCTCTAACCACAAGGCTATTGGCACCAACTTTTGCATGAGTTTGAGTCACATCTTTGGAAAAACATAGCTAGTCACCCTTCACATCTCACAAACCTGTTTAAGCCCAGCAGGCATAAAATATCATTATGACGTCAGATTGACGTTGCACCCCACATTGTGGGATGTTGCATTTTGTTTTGGAAATGAAAATCGAGTTGACGTCAGAACCCAATGTCAGGCCTACATCAATGTCCAACGTCGGACAGATGTTGCATTTTGGTTACTTTCCAACGCAACCTAAAAACAACAAAACATCAACGTCTAATGATCTTACAACTTGACATTGTGTGGACGTTACTACTATGATGTCTATCAGACATTGGATTTGGGATGCCATACCTAACAAATAAATTTCAGTATTGGACAACAGTATGACCCTGGTTTAAGATGTTGGCTCGACTTGGGATTTTGGTCAGTTTTCAACACAACCTAATATCAACCAAATATTAACGTAATTTCATGTTGTTTTGGACATTGTCCTTAGACGTTGGTGACTTAAATATAACCTAATATTAACGTCTTATGACGTTGTGTGACATTTTGTTAAATACAAAATAAGTTATTTTGAAAAATGATGTAAACCGGTAGCCATCGACTTCCATAGCATTTGTTTTTTCCTACCGTAGAAGTCAGTGGTTACCAGTTTCTAACATTTCTCAAAATATCTTCTTTTGTGTTCAAACATAAAAATGAAACTTATAAAGGTTTGGAACCACCTGAGGGGTAGTACATTTATATTGAGTAAAAGAACTATCCCTTCAATGAGTATTGTGTGTTATAAAAAAAACTTCACATTGTGCTACACTCTCAGAAATAAAAGGTACAAAATCTGTCACTGGGGTGGTACCTTTTCAAAAGGTACATTTTTGTTTAATACAGATCCTTAAAGGCACATTTACCTTTGGCTCAGTCCAGGGGTCTCAAACTGCTGGCCCGCGGGCCATTTGTGGCCCGCTCTCCTTCTCCCACCGGCCCGCAATTGATGTCAAAAATATAATGAGATTCGACAATTTTTGAATCACTATCATTGTTGTGCAGTCGCATATACACTTGTGGTTTTGACCCCCCACCTACTGGACATTTGAAGTACTTTACTATATCCTGGTAACTTTCGGTTTCTCTCAGCGTGTGGTGGAGAGTAACGCACATGCAGATTATTTCTGGGGCTGATTTAAACATTGAAGTATGCGTCCATAAATGCTCTATTTTTACTAAAGCTCTATTTTTGTAAATATTCAAGGATCATTTGATTATAATCAGTTTTATACAACTTGTGTTTTGTTGTTCGAACACCTCTTCATGGCTTACACGTTATGCTGGTGGTGTAAACATGATCATTTTGCTGATATTTGATTCAAATGCATATGAATATTAAGAATTGCATAAAATTTTACTGCTGGCTAAATTGAACATATTACAGTAAATGCGAATATGTACATTTCCTCTCACTGTTGTAGTTTTACAAAAAAAAGAATGATATTGAGAAGAACAATTGAGAAGAAACAAAAAGGAAGAGCTTTGAACATCTGGGGCAGAATGTCTGAGTGCATCAATTATAACAGGTTTCCACTATTCTCGTGTGCTGGAATGTTAAAACAGACCTCCTATATATTGTCAGTCACTGATATGGCCCCCCGCCAATTTGAGTTTGAGACCCTTGGCTTAGTCCCTTTCTTCATCAGGGGTCGGCACAGCAGAATGAACCGCCAACTTATCCAGCATATGTTTTACACAGCGGATCCCAGTACTGGGAAACATGCATACACACTAATTCACACACATACACTATGGCGAATTTAGCTTATTCAATTCAAATATAGCGCATGTGTTTGGACTGTGGGAGAAACTGCAACATATGCTGTCATGACTTATTGATCATATAACTTTTTTGTGTACACATCAGTAACTAAAACAGTACTAATGAGTACCTTAAAAAGTACAAAAGTGCACCCTAAATGTATTATTGTTCACCTGTATGGTACAAAAGTGTACCTTCTGAAAAGGTACCACCTGAGTGACAGAATATGTACCTTTATTTCTGAGTGGGTACAAACATAAAATCTCTAATTCCACTAAACACCTGAGCTAAACATTACAAATATCACAGAGTGGAAATCATCAAAAACACCCTACAGAAACTGCCCGTTAATTACCCAGAATGCCTCATAAAACCTATCGCAATGCTCTGGCATTGATTTAAAACACCTTAACATTATGCCACTGCTTTGGTTGTTCAAAACCAGGCGTGTTTTTATGGATCTACGTGGGCAATCTTAACTTGTTTTCCCGTTTCTTTTGATCTCCTCTTTCTGAGGAAATTCAAACCAGTGTTGCGCAAGAAAAAAAAAAATCCAAAATCCCAAGTATGAAAGAGCTTAACCAAAATTTACCAAAGAAAGAGTCTTGTATCCACCACAAAATCCCACAGCCTTGTACTGTACTGCCAAAGACCAATAACAAGTCGAGGGTTTTAAGCCTTTGCATGGCTGTGGCTCAGTCGATAGCTATAATACTTTGTTTTTGCCAAAAACGACCACCCATGTGTTCTGGAATAACCTGAGGATCGGGTCATGGTGCATTCCTTTAGTCAATTTAGCCCATTAAAGTTAACAGGAGCGACGGTTTTATTGTGTATATTACTTAACAAAGCATGCTATTGTTGATGTGTTTATAAGTTTTGTTAGTCCTAAACAAAAACAAGGCCTAGCCAACCATGCTGATTCCAGATACTATAAACTACACGCTTCACCGTTTACAGTCAAAACATCAGTTTCACTGCCAACCAACAACTACAAGTACAAGTACAAGAAGTGAAAATAAATCATGTTTCAGATATCAGATCCTCTCAAACAGCACTGAAATCAAAATTCAATCGCTAATACTTACTAATGTGTATGCTGCTGGTTTTCCCTCCAAAATGATGTCACTTCCTCATGGATAGTCTGAGCAACAAAGGCTTTTATCATTTAAAGGGGCATCACGCAATGCTAACAGGATAGAAAGTATGAAATGGTTATATTTTAGATGGTTTTAATTTTCAGTTTCATTTTAAAAGCACCCAAAACATAATTAAAATGCTAAAAATAATATAAAAATAAATAATATATAATATTGTAGTATATAAAAATGTGTCATTAAACCATTAAAAAATCTTTTCAAAACTTATAACATGTTCAAGTAACCTGCTAACATGTTTAAACAAGATTTGAACATGCATTCGTGCACTTCTATCACATCTTAGCAAGATGTTTACATGTTTTAGCATGTTGCTAACACATTTTGTCAGCATCTTTTAACAAATTAGGATGATTTAGCACATTTTTAGCATGTTTTAAAGAGTTCCTAACATGATTTGTTGGCATTTTTAACATGTTAGCACTGTATAGATTATGTTTGTTATTTATTAGCAATTTGTTTAAGCACATTGTTATCAGTTTTGGTAACCTGCTAACATGTTTTTAACAAGATTCTAGTGTTTTTAGCACACTGCTAGCTTATGTTAGTAAGTTGTTTACATGTTTTAGCATTTTGTTTATAGTACCTATCCAGCATGTTTTAGCACAAACGTAGGATGTTTTATTACCCTGTTAGCATGTTAGAATGTTTTTTTTTTCATCAAATTCTTAACGTTTTTAAAAAAGCTGCAAGCATGTTTTGACATGTTGCTAGCATGCTTAAATAGCTTTGCAAAGTTGCTACTATGGTTAAACACATTGTTTGGATGTTTTAGTACAATTTTTGCATGTTTCATAAAGTTTACAACACATTTTGTTAGCATATTTAAAATGTTAGCAGTATATATCCTATTAGACTACTAGCATATGTTAGCAAGCTGCCTACATGTTGAAGCATGTTGCTAATAATACTTACCTAGCATGTTTTAGCACAAATTTAGGATGTTTTGTCACACTGTTAGCATGTTTGAATGAGGTCCTAAACAGTTATCCTTTTTAGCATGTTAGCAGCATATTTATTGTGCATGTTATTTATTTAAACGTTTAAACGCATTGTTAGCATGTTTTATCAAATTTTAACATTATTTAAATGTTTCTAGCTTGTTTGAACATGTTGCTAGCATGCTTACATGCCTTTGCAAAGTTGCTACTATGGTTTAACATATTGTTCGGATGTTTTGGCACATTTATTTTGCATGTTTCCAATAGTTTCTAACACGTTTTGTTAGCATTTTTAAAATGTTAGCAGCATACATATGCTGTTATGCATGCTATTTATCAGCAGTTTGTTTAAACTCATTGCTTGCATGTTTTGATAACTTAAGACATTTTAAACAAGATTCTGATATGTTTTAGCACAGTGCTAGCATATGTTAGCATGCTCCCTACATGTTGTAGTATGTTGCTATTAATACTCACCCAGCATGTTTTAGCACAAACTTAGGATGTTTTATCACACTGTTAGCATGTTTGAGCGATCCTAACAAGTTAGCAGTTTAGCATTTTAGCAGAATTTTATTATGTGTGTTATTTATTTGCCTGTTTAAACACATTGTTAGCATTTATTTTCAATCAATTTTCTAATGTTTTTAAAAAGGCTGCAAGCATGTTTTGCCATGTTGCTAGCATACTTAAATGGCTTTGCAAAGTTGCAACTATGTTTTAACACATTGTTTGGATGTTTTAGCATGCTTTATGCATGTTTCAAAGAGTTCCTAACACATTTTGTTAGCAGTATATATGCTATAAGATTGCTAGCAGATGTTAGCAAGCTGCTTATACATTGAAGCATGTTGCTAATAATACTCACCCAGCATGTTTTAGCACAAATTTAGGATGTTTTAACACATTGTTAGCATGTTTCATGAAGTTCCTAACAAGTTAGCATTTTAACATGTCATCAGCATGTTTATTATGCATGTTATTTATTTGCCTATTTAAAGACATTGTTAGCATGTTTTATCAGGTTCCCAACATTATTAAAAAGTTGCTAGCATGTTTGAACATGTTGCTAGCATGCTTGCATGCTTTTGGAAAGTTGCTACTATGGGTTAACACATCGTTCGACTGTTTTGTTAGCATTTTTAAAATGTTAGCAGCATGTAGCCTATATGCTATTATGCATCTTATTTATAAGTGGTTTGTTTAAGCAAATTGTTAGCATGTTTTAGTACCCAGATGTTTTTAACAAGATTGTGATGTTTTTAGCACACTGCTAGCATATGTTTTAGCATGTTGCCAATAATACTTACCCAGCATGTTTTAGCACAATCTTTAAATGTTTTGGCACATTGTTAGCATGTTTCAAGGAGTTTTTAACAAGTTATCATTTTTATCATGTTAGCAGCACATGCATTTTGCATGTTATTTATTTGCATATTTAAGCACATCGTTAGCAGGTTTTATCAAGTTCTTAACTTTATTTAAGGATTTCTAGCATGTTCAAACATGTTGTTAGCATGCTTACATGGATTTGAAAAGTTGCTACTATGGTTTAACACATTGTTTGGATATTTTGTAAGCATTTTTAAAATGTTAGCAGCATGTAGCATATACGCTATAATGCATCTTATTTGTAAACAGTTTGTTTAAGCAAATTGTTAACATGTTTTGGTACAAGATTGTGATGTTTTTAGCTTACTGATAGCATATGTTAGCAAGCTGTCTACATGTTTTAGCATGTAGCTAATAATATTTACCCAGCATGTTTTAACACAATTTTAAAATATTTTAGCAGATTGTTAGCATGTTTCAAAACGTTCCTAACAATTTATCATTTTAACATGTTAGCATCATATTTATTTTGCATGTTATTTATTTGCCTATTTAAGCACATCGTTAGCATGTTTTTCTTAATTAAGTTCTTAACGTTATTTAAAGATTTTTAGCATTTCAAATCTGCAAACATTATTTAAAGATTTCTAGCATGTTCAAACATGTTAGCACGCTTACATGCATTTGAAAAGTTGCTACTATGGTTTAACACATTGTTTGGATTTTTTGTTAGCATTTTTTAAATGTTAGCAGCATGTTGCTAATAATACTTGCCCAGCATGTTTTAGCACAATTTTAAGATATTTTAGCACATTGTTAGCATGTTTCAAAACGTTCCTAACAAGTTAGCATTTTAATAATTGTATTTATTTACATATTTATTATGCATGTTATTTGTTTGCTTGTTTAATCACATTGTTAGCATGTTTTATCAAGTTTTTAACATTATTTTAAAGTTGCTAGCATGTTTGAACATGTTGCTAGCATGCTTACATGCCTTTGCATAGTTGCTACTGGTTTAACATTGTTTGGATGTTTCAACTTGTTAGCATATTTGTAACAGGTACTTAGCAAATTGCTAACATTTTTATAACATTGCTCACTGCTAAAAGGTTTTGGCAGGTTGCTAACATAAAAATTTTAATAATCTGTTTAATCAACTTGATCAAAATATGTACTTAAGCTATTTTAAATGAAATTTAAATCAATATTTTGTAAGAAATTTGAATTTTATTTATGTGTATACACTTCTAAATTGCTAATTGAACTGTCCTATATCACATATTTAAGTACAGACATCAGATGCTATCAGTTTCAGGAACACTGCCTGTTGAAAAAGCCGTTTTGGTGGTGTCTTATGAAAGCAGTCCCGCAGGCACTACCAAACACAATCCTGATGAATCTGTGTGTGTTTTGAGGGCTTGTTAAATACTACGGCAGCACTGCAGAGGGTTCAAGGTTATTTAAACAAGACCTATGTGTGCTATGAGTCAACATGTTTACTGTACCGCATATCTCGACTTTAGTAAAACTATACTATGTCATGAGCGTGGGATTACCAGAGGGGCTTGAGTTCAGATGTGAGATGATGTTTTTGCATCATGCACATTGGGTACTGGGCAACACGCTTTACCCCGGCTAATTTTATAACCAAACCTCATGCTGTTGGGTCATACGATACACACATTAACAACATGGTCCAACGCCACAACAACCATTAGAGAAATGTACTTGATGAAGGTACCTAGCAAACAAATGCAGTGATTCAAGTGGAGTTTGCATGGAAATGTGGCTGTGCTGTTGTGGGAGATATGATAATGCAAATAAATAAACTTAAATTATCTTTTATCATTATTATGCATGACATTATATGCATTAAATATTTACTTGTACTTTATATACACATATACTTTCATTTCTGCGTCGTTTTTAATATAAAATTTTAATATTTCATGGGTTTAGGGACATACAGACATGTTACATAAATACTGGTGATATTTTAAAGAGGCACTGGTATGTCTTTATTATAATATATTTATAATAAATATTATATATATATATATATATATATATATATATATATATATATATATATATATATATATATATATATATATATATATATATATTTTTTTTTTTTTTTTTTTTTTTACAAATTATGTTGATTTTATTTTATATTTATTTGTTATTTTCATATACGTTTAGATTTATTTATTTAATGTATTTTTATATATTATATTTTTTATTTAATTATTAGTTTTTACTTGAATTTAAAGTAATTTTAACAAATATTTTTGTAAATTTTATCTTTAAATCTCATATATTGTAGTATGTATTGTCTTCATAACAGCCAAGTCTTTTTAATTAAGATGCTTGCTCTAGATCTCTAAAGCACGTCATCTTTATGACATCATACTTTTACTCTTACACATATGCAACTTTTACACATACATTTAACTCTTGATGTTTATGCTTTATACCAGTAATCGTGTCATATTTATTAAATCTACCAACAACAACAACAACAAAATAGAATAATAATAATAATTATTATTATTATTATTAATATTATTATTATTAACCGCTTCACGTGTGCATTTTTATGCTTAATGATGATGATGATGATGATGATGATGATGAAATGTGCTATATCTCATTAATGAAATTCCACATTGTTACCATCGCAAATCCTGTGCAAACAACCGAGATTTCCGCGCGCATTTGGCCATGCACGACTCGCGCGCGCACACGAGCTATTGAACAAATATTTGCGCAAAGTGGCGTCGCGTGGTCTCCGTGTTGACTCAGAGAGATAGAGAGAAAGATGAGTTAAGGGCAGCTCAAAGCGAACCGCGTCACCTCCGTTATGTTTATTTATAAAGCGCGTTTGAGGGCACTTCCTCGGTCTATGTGGGGTCATGCGATACTCACCAACAACGTGCATCCATAAATGAATGGTGGGCTCGACTTCCACACACGATCCCTGATTGGTCGCCGCGTCCGAGCGAGATAAACACGGCGGAGAGTATATATAAGGTGGCATCTAAGAGAAACTCCACTGACAACTTTTACGCACGCTGTTTTACGCACGCCTCAAGATGAGAACGCACTTGCAGAGAGCTCCTCAGATACTGGAGCTGCTGAAGAAGAAGACTGTGGGGCTCCAGCATTGTAAACCAACATCCTCCGTGTGCGTGCTCGACTCGAAGGATGCTGCTAGGAGCGCGCCCTGTGCGCATAGTCTCGACTCCATCCCTGGACCAACCAACTGGCCGCTGTTCGGCAGCCTCATCGAGGTGATCCGCAATGGAGGATTGAAAAGGCAACACGAGACGCTGGTACGAAACACTCTACTATTAAGCAGCATAAAGTTTTTTTTGTTTTAATTTATGCACTTATTTATTTGAATGATTTAGCATTTTATTTTAGCCGTGCAAATACTACAAATAATAATTTAATATTTTATATTAGATGTTATATTTAATTTATTTATTAATTTAATTATTTAGATTAGATTAATATAGTCGTTTATGCTTTTTTAGAGTTAGAATTTTATATAAAATATCAATTGCTTATGCAAAAAATAAATAAAATTATATATATATATATATATATATATATATATATATATATATATATATATATATATATATATATATATATATATATATATATATATATATATAATTACACACACACACACACACACACACATCTTTGCATAAACAATATAACTAAATAAATATTTTAGTGTGTGTATATATATATATATATATATAAAATATAAAATAATATAAAAAAATATAAAAAATATATATAAAATATATAAATATAAAAAAATATAAAAACCAAAGAAGGGGCTAATAATTCTGACTTCAACTGTGTGTCTGTATGTATATATATATATATATATATATATATATATATATATATATATATATATATATATATATATATATATATATATATATATATTGAGGTTTACTATAAATTTATGAATTGTTTGCATTACCTTTATTATTTAAAAACATTACAATTATTCGATCTATAGTGTTTTTATTTATATTTTTATACATTTTTTCATTTATACATAGCCTACATTTATACATATATACATCAACATTAGCTTAAGTTTGTGATTAAGGTCGATATTTGCTATTCATAAATATACAGTTGCTTATAAAACATGTAATATACGATGTAAACCTATAAATAAAACTGCATTTGTCGAGAATATTATATATATACATATACAGTAAATATACACTGTATATATAGTACTGTATTGTACATTTGTACATGCATACATACACACACCTGTATGTCATCATGTCCTTCATTTTAAGGGTGTTTTCTGTGTTATTCACCTCAGATCCATTTTCATAAGAAGTTTGGGAAGATCTTCCGGATGAAGCTGGGCTCGTTTGAGTCAGTTCACATCGGTTCTCCATGTTTACTGGAGGCTCTGTACCGGAAAGAGGGCAGCTATCCTGAGAGACTGGAGATCAAACCATGGAAAGCCTACAGAGACATGCGGGACGAGGCTTACGGGCTGCTCATACTGTAAATATTCTGATTCATTAACGAGTGCATGTGAGATTACAATGGTAATTAGTTGGGATTTCTGGTATTTTAAACTCATGCATTTGCAGGGAAGGGAGAGACTGGCAGCGGGTGCGCAGCGCTTTCCAGCAGAAGCTCATGAAACCCACTGAAGTCATGAAGCTGGACGGTAAAATCAATGAAGTGAGTTGCGCTTGATAGATATCAGTTCACAAATAACTCAGATATACAGATGAAGTTAAAATTATTCTTTTTCAAATGTTTCCCAAGTGATGTTTAACAGAGCAAGGAAATTGTTCACAATATTTCCTATATTTTTTTCTTGTTTGTTTTACTTTGGCTAGAATAAAAGCAGTTTTATTTTTATTTTTTAAACATTTTGAGGACATTATTATTAGACCTCTTTAGAAATATATTGTTTTCAAATGTTTACAGAACAAACCACTGTTGTCAAATATCTTGCCTAATTATTCTAACTTGCCTAGATAACATAATAACCTCAAAAAGTCTTTAAATTGCACTTTAAGCTAAATACT
>LR812524.1:67313906-67698906 GCA_903798195.1 Danio kyathit | reverse complement strand
AAACCACTTATTATATGGCCCTAACCCAACCCTGTCCTAAACCTTGTTAAGTATGCTTTTTAAAGGTTTTGAATTACAGGGACACTAAGTGTGTAAATCACATTAACAGAGTAAAACTAAACCATGAACATGTCATTATACAACTTTGTGTCCCTCATACATATACCTGTACACATACATACATACATACACACACATTTTTGTATGCATGGTCCTTGGAGAGCTGCCATCCTGCATAATTCACCTCCAACCCTAATCAAACACACCTGAACCAATTAATTAGGAACGGAAGCAGCATGTTATATTTACAGACAGTTGTGTTTGGTCAAGGTTGCAACTGAAATCTGCAGGATGGTATGGCTTATTATATGGCCTTAACCCACCCCATACCTAAACCTTGTTAAGTATGCATTTTAAGTGTTTGAATTACAGGGACACAAGGTGTATAAACCACCTTAATAGAGTAAAACTAAGTCATGAACATGTCATTATACAACTTAATATCCCTGTAAACCACAAAAACCTGTACAGGGACTCTCAATAGGCGTAATGTATTTTATACAGTCAAAACCACTTATTATATGGCCCTAACCCAACCCTGTCCTAAACCTTGTTAAGTATGCTTTTTAAAGGTTTTGAATTAGAGGGACACTAGGTGTATAAACCACATTAACAGAGTAAAACTAAGCCATGAACATGTCATTATACAACTTTGTGTCACTCATACATAAACCTGTACACACAGACACGTTCACACACCGCCAGGCTAGAAATAAAAAACACCATGTTTTTCTCCAGGTCACACGCGAACGAGCTACAAAAACAGTTGATTTAACTCGTCTTTGTTCTGCTCTTATCCTGGCTTAGCTCAATCAAGCAGATAAGTCAGAAGAATGAGGCAGGGCAGGCGTAACGTGCCATTAATTGTTTTGCCGGAGGAACATAGTACAGTGTGGCCCGACTGACCAAGCAAATCCTCCTTGTTTTCCTCTCGCAGACGGCTAATAGCATGCTGTGGGTCATTTTCAACCTGTCACGTAACCCCTGCGCCCAAGGAAAACTCCTGAAGGAGATCCAGGACGTGGTGCCTGCTGGCCAAACTCCACGCGCAGAACACATCAAGCACATGCCCTACCTCAAAGCCTGCCTGAAGGAGTCCATGAGGTGAGCAAACATACTGCAAAACATGCCTGATTGCTGCTAAAAGAAGGCTCTTGAAAATAATGGCTAAAGGGATCATCACAGATGTTTCAAACACTTTTTTAAGAGTCATCCCAGCACTTTCTGATGCATTCTGGGTATGAGCTGCACAGGGTTTATACAGTATGAGGTGATGCGGGGTCATTTCCAGTAGAAAGGCAGTAGATTAGGTTACCAGTCAGCTGATTTAATAGTCCTTAATCTGAAAGCATGTGGAAGTTTATGCCCTCACGCTTTCATGTTCCAGGCGACGGTCATGCGTTTCAGGAAGACTCGTCTCTGGACATTAAAGAAGGATAATGCTGAAGCATGCGCTGGGAATGTTGATGGTGTACTTGTGGGATTATCTAGCCTTGATTAGCATTAGCAGCATAACATGCCTCATACCATTCAGCTTACGCACTCACACATGCAAAAAAAATAGACATTCTTACAAATTGTTGTTTTGTGTCCTGTAGAGTTTCACCGTCTGTGCCATTCACCAGCCGGACCCTGGACAAAGACACCGTGCTGGGCGATTACACCCTGCCTAAAGGAGTGAGTGTTTCATTGTTATTAGTAGTAGTAGATCCTCTCATTACTCCCTCCTACTTCACATAAATGTTCATTCAATAAATCTTAAGCTATTTTTATAATACTTAATATATTTATAAACAGTTGAAGTCGGAATTATTAGCCCGTCTGTATATTTTTTCCTCAATTTTTGTTTAATGGATTTTTTTTTCTTGCATTTCTAAGCATAATAGTTTTTATAAATCATTTCTAATCACTGATTTATTTTATTTTTGTCATGATGACAGTAAATAATATTTGACTAGATATTTGTCAAGATACTAGTATTCAGCTTAAAGTGACATTTAAAGGCTTAACTAGGTTAATTAGGTTATTTAAATAGGCAAGTCATTGTATTACTTTGGTTTGTACTGTAGACAATTAAAAAATATATAGCTTAAGGGGGCTAATAATATTGACCTTATAATGGATTTTATAAATAAAAACTGTTTTTATTCTAGCCAAAATAAAACAAATAAGACTTTCTTCAGAAGAAAAAATATTATAGGAAATACTGTGAAAAATTCCTTGCTCTGTTAAACATCATTTGGGAAGTACTTGAAAAACAAAAAGAAATCACAGGAGGACTAATAATTTTGACTTCAACTGTAAATGTTCATTAAATAAATCTTAAATATTATTATAATACGTAATATATTTATATATATTATTCCATAAACATCTGATAACACTTCTTCCGAATTTCATAAACACCCACGAAGAAACTCGAACGTAAAAACATACTGCCAGCTGGCATTTCAGAAGAATTACTGCAAAGCAACACAAAACAGCACGCAGAAGTATAAATGCATGACTACGTGCAAGGCAGGCACTGTTGGTCACCCCGATCACTCGACGCAGAAGTATAAACTAGCCTTTACAGTTTTCTTTCTTCTTTTTAAAAAAACATCAGGGTTATTGGACCAAATATTGTGCTTTTCCAACGCAATCTCACGGCAATTCGTAACTTTTTGATGTAGTGGCTAATTCGTATGAATTCATAAGATCTAATTCGTACAAATTAGTTTGATTTGCTCATCACCCAATGACGGTTGGGGTTAGGGGTGGGGTTAGGTGCCACGCCTCCTTTTTAAAATCATAAATTTTTGTACGTCTGAACTCGCCAGTAACTAGCCACTAAACTGACAAAACTTAAATACTTACGTTTCCTCGTGAGATCAGGCTGGCTTTTCTGAAGTAAAAAAAAAATTGTGTTGTCTAAAAATTAATGTAAGCATGTTTGAAAACATGGCATCTTTTTTATTATATGCAAAATCATTATCCAGTTTTTAGTGGGAAAGAAATATAATCAGTAGTTGACAGAATAACTAGAAATAACTAGAAATCATAAATCTACAGAAACTAAGAATTGTTTTGTGCTCCCTTAATTTTTTACACATATTTATGCATGTGATGATGGTACTCTAAAGTGCAAAACGTCCACATTAAGAATTTATATTCATTATCAACTTAATTCCAAAGAATTACACTCATCTTCACTACTCCAGTGTCTCCAGTCCAGTGCCCCCTTGACGATCCACACAGACAGATCGTTGAGCTGGAATGCACGTGACTAGTCAAAGCTTTTAATACGCATGCATTGCCTTTGAGCGTAATCTTAATATTTTACATTCATCTAAACGAATATGTCTTAGTTAAGGTCTTGATTAAAAATATTTATATTTCATAATATTATGAACTAAAAAATATTAATTAAAAAAATAAAACAAATAATTTTGAACTGAATCAACAGAGGCATTATTGATTGCTTGAAAATGTTTTTTTCAGTGTAAAAAAATATTTCACTAGATTTCATAAAAACACAATTTTTATGTAGAAAATAAAATAAAACTAATAATAATAAAAATATATTATTATTATTATTATTATTAATAATAAAAAATTATAATAAAAAATATATCATTATTAATAAAATATTGCTTAAGGGGGCTAATAATATTGAGCTTAAAATGTTTTTTTTTTAACTGCTTTTATTCTAGCCAAAATAAAACAAATAAGACTTTCTCCAGAAGAAAAAATATTATAGGGAATACTGTGAAAATTTCCTTAATCCATTTAATATCACTTGAGAAATATTTAAAAAAAGACTAAATATTGCATAGGAGGGTTAAAAATGTCCCCCTCAACTGTATATGTCTATATATATATATATATATATATATATATATATATATATATATATATATATATATATATATATATATATATATATATATATATATATATATTCAAAAAATATGTGAAGGTTTTGTCTTGTTTCTAGTCCTAATATCTAAAAATGAGAACATTATATTTATTATTAATTGTAATTATTTATATTAATAAACCCTATTTTCTGATGTTTTCAGACCGTCCTAATGCTCAACAGTCAGGCTATCGGTGTAAGCGAGGAGTACTTTGACAATGGGAGGCAGTTCAGACCCGAGCGCTGGCTGGAGGAGAAAAGCTCCATCAACCCTTTCGCTCATGTGCCGTTTGGTGTTGGGAAGCGGATGTGCATTGGCCGGCGTCTCGCGGAGTTACAGATCCAGCTGGGTCTGTGTTGGGTATGTTTGCATTGTGGATCAGCATTAAAGTCTGCATGAACTGGAAACTACGACCATTTTTTGTAGTATTGTGACACAGTTCCTATAGAATTTGAATATTAAATGAGTAAACAGTGGGCGTGGCTTGTTTTTTTTCTACTGTGAGCTGATTGGATGTAGTAAAGTAGGCATTTCATCCAGAAAGATTGGGAAAAGTGTTTGGGGAAAGTTATTACAGCCTATCAGACTCCTCCTCCTCACCATTTATGTTTGTTGTCAAAACTGACAGCTGGAGGGGCGTGGTTAAGTATGTTAGCCACGCCCATTACCTCAGACAGACCTAATCTGAGAATTGAACTGAAAACAAACTGGAAGTGCATTTTCAGATTTCAATTAAACATTACAAGGGCACACAATTTTTTTTCCTAATGTCATGCACAAATAAATTGTTCACCACAAAACTAGCAATGCAAGCTATCAAAATCAATATGGTCAGTTTAGATTTCATGTGTACTTTAAAGTGTTCACCGATGCTTTGAGTTGCTCTTTAATTAATGTGATTTTGTTATAACAGATTCTGCGTGACTATAAGATCGTGGCGACAGACCTGGAGCCGGTGGACTCACTGCATTCAGGAACGCTGGTGCCCAGTCGAGAGCTTCCAGTGGCTTTTGTTCCCCGATGAGGTACTAAAATGAATTCAGACTTCATTTAAGTGGTGAATATAGTAAATAAATATACTTACTGTTTTTCTCAGTCACTTTGGTGCATTTCTCACAACACTATTTACATTTGCACAACAGTTAATGCATTTCTCAAAACAATTAGTCATTTGTGCACATCATAGTAGCAGTTTCTCATTCCTTCCAACAAATTGCAAATGCTTTTGGACATGCATCAATTGCTTTCATACAACTCTCTGCTGTTTGTAACATTATCATTTGCTTATGTCATGTCAGTCAAAATGAACTAAACTTGTGGATGCAGAATAGTCATTCCATATAAAACTAATAGTCCTCATTTCATTACTGGAGTCATTACATACAAAAATGTTGAACTAGTTGGCAAAATCTGTCAAGCAAATTTTATTTAAAAACTTTAAATCTTTTTTTTTCCTGAAAATGTCTTCTAAATTGAACAATTTGATGAATGATTTACAGACCTGTGTATGTTGTAGGTTCAGTTCCAATATGTACTGCAATATTGTTTACAGTTGTGCACATCTCTACCCAAAGGAAGTTTATGTTTGTTGTAAATAAGGGTGTATTTATTCTTTTGCACAATGCTGTGAATAAATTAGAATTGTAAAGAGCAAATGCAGTAAAAATGTGAAACATACATATTTAGTGTCTTGTACTCTGATACCTCACTAAATGCAGTGATGTCTGAGAAATGCATTACAGTTTTTCTCAGTCACTTTGGTGCATTTCTCACAACACTATTTACATTTGCACAACAGTTAATGTATTTCTCAAAACAATTAGTGCAAACTGTAAAATCTAGTGGATAACCTGCAAAAGTGTGTCACTTGCTCAAAATGGAGAGCTCATTCCTCAAAAGCAAGTATTGATGTCAATGAAAGTGTCAGTGTTATCAAAATGAAAAGTGCTGACACCATTGTTTATGAACAAGATAGTCAAATGGCTTTGTCATGTTTTCATTATGACAGTTTACTCTGTTCATTTTTTCCAATGCAAAAAAGTCTGATTTTGGTGACACTTCCTGAAAATGCTCAAGACAGCACTATATACTATTTACACAGCCATTTGAAAACTACAGTAAAGTTAGACATCACTGCATTTAGTGAGGTATCTGAGTACAAGACACTGAATATGTATGTTTCACATTTTTACTGCATTTGCTCTTTACAATTCTAATTTATTAACAGCATTGTGCAAAAGAATAAACACACCCTTATTTACAACAAACATAAACTTCCTTTGGGTAGAGCTGTGCACAACTGTAAACAATACTGCAGTACATATTGGAACTGAACCTACAACATACACAGGTCTGTAAATCATTCATGAAATTGTTCAATTTAGGAGACATTTTCAGAATTTTTTTTTTTTACATTTTTAAAATAAAATTTGCTTGACAGATTTTGACAACTAGTTTAACATTTTTGTATGTAATGACTTCAGTAATGAAATGAGGACTATTAGTTTAATATGGAATGACTATTCAGCATCCACAAGTTTAGTTAATTTTGACTGACATGACATAAGCAAATGATAATGCTACAAACAGCAGAGAGTTGTATGAAAGCAATTGATGCATGTCCAAAAGCATTTGCAATTTGTTGGAAGGAATGAGAAACTGCTACTATGATGTGCACAAATGACTAATTGTTTTGAGAAATGCATTAACTGTTGTGCAAATTTAAAAGTGTTGTGAGAAATGCACCAAAGTGACTGAGAAAAACTGTAACTGCAAATGTAAATAGTGTTGTGAGAAGTGCACCAAAGCCACTGAGAAAAACTGTAAAATGAGCTGAAACAACACAATTCTTGAGTTTTTTGGGGGACAAGTTGATTGTTTTATGTTCAATCTACTCAAACTAATAAGCTAACTTAAGTCCTTCATGTTATCCCAATACAAATCGATTATGTGGAACTCAACATTTATCATAATTGAGTCTATTTATTTACTTACGTTAATGTGTGTAAATATAGATTTATTCAGATTTTTATGCAGTTATTTTAGAATAATATCCAAATGGTTCAATTATTTATTTACAATAGAGTTTGTGAAGTAATATTTTCTGCCTTTTGGTAGATATATTATACACCATTTCAATGTGGTCATATCATTGGCTCATGAACATTTCCTGCTTGTTATCAAACTATTTCATAACTGTAACAAGAGGCAATTCAATCATAACTTTATGTTAAAACAGCTATCATAACATTATTTATCAATAAGCGGCTCTTTTTAGATTCTCAGATGCTATCTGATTTTGTTTACATCCCTCAAAATGGTCTATTGGAGAGACTTGCTTTATTTACCAAACAAGTGGATCTAATTGGATTTGCATTGTAAACCTGAAATAAAAGTTAAATAGGTATAGGTTTTTTTTTTTATTTCATCCTGCAAGTTTTTATTTACGATACTCCCAAAATGATTCTGCATAAATGCCGAGTTTTTTTACAAACTGCACTGTAAAAAAATGCAGAGTTCCACACAATTCATTCATGTTGTCTCAACACAAGTTAACTTAACACTTTTAACAAATTTATGTGGATTGAACATAAAAAAATAAGTTGTCCCTATGAAATCTCGAGAATTTCTATTTTTTTTTTTTTTTTCTATTGTTATTTTAAATAAGTAGTTTAAACGAGCCAAAAAAACATTTTTTTGAGTGTGTAGAAATTGCAAAAAATGTAGCAGATGCTGTCAGGCTCGGATTATCACTGTACTTCTCCATTTGATTGATTATATTAAGGATATACAAGTTTCAAAAATGTTGTTTAAATCATTCATTCATTTTTATGTCGGCTTAGTCCCTTTATTAATCTGGGGTCGCCACAGCGGAATGAACCGCCAACTTATCCAGCACATTTTTACGCAGCGGATGCTCTTCCAGCCGCAACCCATCTCTGGGAAACATCCACACACTCATACACTACGGACAATTTAGCCTACCCAATTCACCTGTACCGCATGTCTTTGGACTGTGGGGGAAAAAACCAGAGCACCCGGAGGAAACCCACGCAAACCCAGGGAGAACATGCAAACTCCACACAGAAACGCCAACTGACCCAGCCGAGGTTCGAACCTGGGACCCAGCGACGTTCTTGCTGTGAAGCAACAGCACTACCTACTGCGCCACTGCGTCGCCTGTTGTTTAAATATACAGCATAAATCGATTAGTTACAATACTTAAAAAAGGAGTAAATCCATTGCCCTGAAAGCGAAAAGTTGACTTCACTTAAAAAAGTGAGTAAACCTGTTGTAACTTGGAAAAGTTAAGTTGACTTAACTTCATTTTTTATCATTTTATACAGTTATTTTATGGAATAAATTTAAGGAAACGTGTTTATTCATGGTGACACGGTGGCTCAGTGGTTAGCACTGTTGCCTCACAGCAAGAAGGTCACTGGTTTGATTCCCGGCTGGGTCAGTTGGCATTTCTGTGTGGATTTTGCATGTTCTCCCCGTGTTGGTGTGGGTTTTCTTTGGGTGCTCTGGTTTCCCCCACAGTCCAAACACATGTGCTATAGGTGAATTAAATAAACTAAATTGGCTGTAGTGTATGAGTGTGTGTGTGAATGAGTGTGTACTGTATGGATGTTTTTCAGTACTGGGTTGCCGCTGGAAGGGCATCTGCTGTGAAAAACATATGCAGTAATAGTTAGTTGGCGGTTCATTACGCTGTGGCGACCTCTGATAATCAGAGACTAAGTTTAAGAAAAATGAATGAATGAATGTTTACTCAGCTTTTTTAAGTAATTTATTAGTATATTAAGTAATATTTAAGTAATATTATTTTTACAGTGTGGAAAATATTTGAATAAATTTGCACCAATTTGCATAAATTTCCAGCACAAACGTCTGAACATTAGATGAAGTCAGATTCGTTTGTTTTTTTCTCTTAAATCTTTTTGACAAATCAAATGTTTTACAGAGTGGATTTGAGAAATATGTTTTCAATCATTCTATAATTCAGAAAATATAACAAAAATGTAGAATAAAATATAATTTTCAGGCAAATTATATATGGACACATGCCTTCAGAATATAAACATAATGAAGTCTATGAGCTGCTGAAGTGGAGATTTATGGCTCATTTTGAGTAAATGACCTTAATAATAAGTATTAAAATGGAAATCTAAAATCACAAATTGATAAAGCAAGACAAAACAAACACTTAAAGATGTATTTTTGGATGTTTTATGTATATTAGATTAAATAAAACATGCTGGAAGTTTCAAAATTGTTGGAAATGCCAACATCTCAATTGACTGGTGCATGTTTTAGCCTGCAGCTTTTAAAGGGGACCTATTATGCAAAAATATATTTTTTTATTAGGGGTTTAAACATAGTTGTGTGGCAACAGTGTGTGAATAAAACCAGCTTCTAATCATAAAAATGTATTAATTGCATTTTTTGTAATCACACTTGATTAAAACAGTCTGCAGAAACACTTTGATTGACATCAGAGGGGGAAAGCCCCGCCCACTAGTGACCATTTCTACCTTATAAGGACGTTAGTCTTGTTTTTGAATCTGCCACTATGCTGACACACAGGCATTTGTAGCTCCACCCTATTCTAAAAAGAGCACAATCTCATTTGAATTTAAAGCGACAGTCACCAAAATGGCACAATTAGGATCAAAACATAAAAGGGTCAGTATCGAACAGTTAGAAAACATTATTTGTGTCTTGGGCTAAAACTTCACATTCACACTCTAGGGACATCGGAGACTTATTTTACATCTTGTAAAAGGGGCATAACAGCTCCCCTTTAAGAGCTGTTCAATGTGAAGATCTTCTCCTAAACCTTGTTTATTGTCTTTGCAGAAACCACGTACCAGCACTAACCTGAACGGATGACTCCATCTATCAATGGATCAGACACACGACGAGGCCTTTATAATGCTGCTATAACCTACCGAATGTATCCGTCTCCCTTCAGATATACCTCATACTATTATTATAGTTTTATAATATTTGTAGTAAATATGATTCTTCTATTTATTTCCTTTACGCAAATGACAGAGTGAAGATAAATATTTAAGGTGTTCTTGTAATTGCTGCTACCTACTATTTTACTACAGTACATATATATATTTTACTAAAATTGTTATGTAGAGTTCGTAAATTTTTTATGCAATATTATTTAGTACTGAAATCGTTCCATGTACAGTATTATGTAAAATTCTTTTTTTCTCTCTCTCTTTATTTTGTAATACGAAAAGTGTTTAGAAATGTACATAGATGTCATATGAAATATTAATGTAACTTTCTATTTATATACTCAGTTATAAATATATGTGTCTGAATGAGTGAGTGGTTGAAAAGTAGAAAATGTAGAAAATCACTGGATGTTGTTCACCTCGAACCCCTTTCATTCTTAATAAAAAGTGAAAATGTCATGTTGTTTTGTTTGATATAAATTGAGTGGCCATGAAAAAATATATTTATTACTTAAAGACATCACTGCGTTATTAGGTTGTCTGGAGATGCTCCATTGTTTAAGCTATGAAATATAATATTTCATTCATTTAGTCGCTTAGTCCCTTTATTCATCAGGGGTCGCCACAGCGGAATGAACCGCCAACTCATCCAGTATATGTTTTACACAGCGGATGCCTTTCCAAATGCAACCCAGTTCTGGGAAACATCCATAAACTCTCATATTCACACTCATACACTATGGTCAAATTTATTCATTCATTCATTTTCTTTTCGGCTTAGTCCCTTTATTAATCTGGGGTCGCCACAGCGAAATGAACCGCCAACTTATCCAGCACATGTTTTAAGCAGCGGATGGCCTTCCAGCACATATCACACTCATTCAAATCAAATCAAATCAAATCACTTTTATTGTCACATCATCAGCAGCACGTGTGCTATGATGAGTGAAAAGCTTAGGTGCTGGCTCCAGACAGTGCAAAATACAGATAGTGTAAATACAACGACAGTGCAAAATACAGACAGTACAAAATACAGATAGTGTACAGATAGTGTACAGATAGTGTAAATACAACGACAGTGCGAAATACAGACAGTACAAAATACAGACAGTGCAAATACAACGACAGTGCGAAATACAGACAGTGCAAAATACAACAACATACAATTGCAGTATTGTTTTAAGTATGGATTTGTTAAAGTGCAGTGCATGCTACGGACACGTTCACACACATTCACTACGGACAATTTACCCAATTCACCTACCACATGTCTTTGGACTTGTGGGGGAAACCGGAGCACCCGGAGGAAACCTACGTCAACACAGGGAGAACAAGCAAACTCCACACAGAAACGCCAACTGACCCAGCTGAGGCTTGAACCAGCGAACCTTCTTGATGTGAGGCGAATGTGCTAACCACTGCGCCACCGTGCAGCCTTATGGTCAATTTAGTTTATTCAATTTATCTATAGCACATGTGTTTGGACTGTGGGTGAAACCGGAGCACCCAGAGGAAACCCACGCCAACACGGGGAGAACATGCAAACTCCACACAGAAATGCCAACCTACCCAGCCAGGACTCGAACCAGCAAACTTCTTGCTGTGAGGCGACAGTGCTAACCACTGAGCCACAGTGTCGCCAATATAATATTATTGTTATTAAAAGTCTCCCTTTCTACAGAGAAATAATATATACCCCTGACTTTTTACTTAAAGAAATATTTTTTTTTCCACAATGATGCCTCTTGTACGTCGTTTTATTATGTTTTGAGAAAAACCTGAGTCATTTCAGATGAAAAAAATAAACAGATAAACTTGCTGGTTGAATAAAAGTACCTTGAAGTCAGAATTTGCCAGAATAATTTTGGGTTTGACTGTATATACAGTGCGAAAAAAAATGTATTCAACATGTCATTCCTGGGAATAATATTTCCAAAAGAGCCTGTTAACATGGAATTGAACCAGATTTTGGTAAAAACCCAAACAATACAAACAAAAATATAACAAAAAATAAAAATATATGCTTCATAACAATAGAATGACAAAAGGAGAAAGCACTGAACTGAAATGTATTTAATACTTTATATACTGTAAAAGGCTTATTTGGCGAAGTCAGCTTAAAGACGCCTCTCATTTGGAGAATGAAGTCACATGCCTTGCTCAGGTGTGAGATTTTCACAGACTTCAACAGAGTGTCAAAATCTTGATAGTTCTTTGGGTCAACAGCACCTTTAAAAATATTTCATTCATTCATTTTCTTTTCGGCTTAGTCCCTTTATTAATCCAGGGTCGCCACAGCGGAATGAACCGCCAACTTATCCAGCACATGTTTTACGCAGAGGATGCCCTTCTAGCAGCAACCCATCTCTGGGAACATCCATACACACTCATTCACACTCATACACTACGGACAATTTAGCCTACCCAATTCACCTATACCGCATGTCTTTGGACTGCGGGGGAAACCGGAGCACCCGGAGGAAACCCACGCGAACGCAGGGAGAACATGCAAACTCCACACAGAAACGCCAACTGACCCAGCAGAGGCTCGAACCAGATACCTTCTTGCTTTGAGGCGACAGCACTACCTACTGAGCCACCGTGTTGCTACTTTAGAAATATTTTTCTGAGAAAAATTGTGACGTGTTGAATACTTATTTGATTACAATTTACATTAAGATCATGTTTTGTACACTTAGATCAAGCCACTGTACACTTAGATCATGTTTTGTTGAATTTAATTTGTGAGAAAAAAAAGTCATTCAGTGTAACACTAGTTTATATGTCAAAAGATTTGTCATTCATATTTAGAACAAGAATAATTTTATGCCGTATAAAAATACTGTTTACAAAATGGCTAGATCTGGTCCTTGATTCTGATTGGTTCTATTTCTAAGCTGTTGTAAAATAATCTTGTGAGGGAAAACGGAACACCCAGAGAAAACCCACGACAACACTGAGAACATGCAAACTCCACACAGAAATGCCAACTGACCCAACCGAGGCTTGAACCAGCGACCTTCTTGCTGTGAGGTGATTGTGCTATCCACTGCGCCACCGTGATGCCCTTCAAAGTGTATTTATAACAGCTAATTAATTTATTATGCTCAATTACAGCTTTTCTCAGTCACTTTGGTGCATTTCTCACAACACTATTTACATTTGCACTACAGTTAATGCATTTCTCAAAACAATTAGTCATTTGTGTACATCATAGTAGCAGTTTCTCATTCCTTTCAACAAATTGCAAATGCTTTTGGACATGCATCAATTGCTTTCATACAACTCTCTGCTGTTTGTAACATTATCATTTGCTTATGTCATGTCAGTCAAAATTAACTTGCGTCTGCTGAATAGTCATTCCATATTAAACTAATAGTCCTCATTACATTACTGGAGTCATTACATACAAAAATGTTGAACTAGTTGTCAAAATCTGTCAAGGAAATTTTATTTAGAAACTTTAAATCTTTTTTTTCTGAAAATGTATTTTAAATTGAACAATTTCATGACTGATTTACAGACCTGTGTATGTTGTAGGTTCAGTTCCAATATGTACTGCAATATTGTTTACAGTTGTGCACAGCTGTTGTAAATTATGTTTGTTGTGAATAAGGGTGTGTTTATTCTTTTGCACAATGCTGTGAATAAATTAGAATTGTAAAGAGCAAATGCAGTAAAAATGTGAAACACACATATTCAGTGTCTTGTACTCAGATACCTCACTAAATGCAGTGATGTCTAACTTTACTGTAGTTTTCAAATGGCTGTGCAAATAGTATATAGTGCTGCCTTGAGCATTTTCAGCAAGTGTCACCAAAATCTGACTTTTTTGCATTGGAAAAAATGAACAGAGTAAAGTGTCATGATGAAAACATGACTAAGCCATTTGACTATCTTGTTCATAAACAATGGTGGCAGGGCTTTTCATCTTGATGACACTGACACTTTCACTGACATGAATACTTGCTTTTGAGGAATGAGCTCTCCATTTTGTGCAAGTGACACGCTTTTGCAGGTTATCCACTAGGTTTTGCAGTTTGCACTAATTGTTTTGAGAAATGCATTAACTGTTGTGCAAATGTAAATAGTGTTGTGAAAAATGCCCCAAAGCGACTGAGAAAAACTGTAATAAATTTACAACCTAAATGTAATATAATGACCTGCAGGTGAAGAAAACTTATAGATAGAAAGATTGTTAGATAGATAGATAGATAGATAGATAGATAGATAGATAGATAGATAGATAGATAGATAGATAGATAGATAGATAGATAGATAGATAGATAGATAGATAGATAGATAGATAGATAGATAGATAGATAGATAGATAGTCAATTTGAGAAATTTCATTAATTATTTTGTATATTACATTAAGATGTAGTTTTGACTTGTGATTTTGTAATGACGCCATTTAGCAACTTTTGGCAACAAAATGTTCCAAAAGTTCCATATCACAACCATTTTCGTTTTGAAGAATCCCCCCTTCCATCCTTACTCCTCCTCCTTTCCTAGATGGGTGGCAAGGTGGCCCAGTGGTTAACACTGTTGCCTCACAGCAAGAATGTCACTGGTTCTAGTCCTTACCAAGCCAGCCAACGTTCTGTACAAAGTTTACATGTTCTCCCCGTGCTCACGTGGGTTTATCCCGGGGCCCCCTGTTTCCTCCCACCATCCAAAAACATGCAACTTAAGTTAATTGAATAATCTAAATCGGCACTATAGACATGCTCCTAGTAAGGTATATCTTAAAAGCAATCACTATCTGTTCATTAGCTACTACAGCAGGAGAGTTCTCGAGATTTACTTGAGCTCAAATTCCCTTCTCGCCCTGCAACGGGAGGGAGCCCTGGGCTCGAGGATCTTATGAGCTCAGGGCTCTCTCCCGGGACAGCATGCCAAACAAGCTTTATACTCAATCATCAGCTAAGTGTGAACTCTTGAAACGTATTATTATTTTTACTTATTATCATTCATTGATTCATACATTCATTCATTTTCCTTCAGCTTGGTCTATTTCAGAAGTCGCCACAGAGGAATGAACCGCCAACTATTCCGTCATATGTTTTACGCAGCTTTCAGCCTTCCAGCCGCAAACCAGCACTGGGAAACAGCCATACACTCTCACATTCACACTCATACACTACGGCCAATTTAGTTTATTCAATTCACCTATAGCGCATGTGTTTGGACTTGTGGGGGAATCCCACGCCAACACGGGGAAAACATGCAAACTCCAGACAGAAACACCAACAGGCCCAGCCGGGACTTGAACCAGCGACCTTCTTGCTGTGAGGCGACAGTGCTAACCACTGAGCCACCATGCCGCCTTATTATCAGTATTAAATAATAAACAATTATTTAGCTTATTATTATTACTATTATCATCATTCATTCGTTTTCTTTTCGGCTTAATCCCTTTATTAATCTGGGGTCGCCACAGCAGAATGAACCGCCAACTTATCCAGCACATGTTTTACGCAGCGGATGCCCTTCCAGCTGCAACCCATCTCTGGGAAACATCCATACACACTCATTCACACTCATACACTAAGGACAATTTAGCCTACCCAATTCACCTGTACCGCATGTCTTTGAACTGGGGAAACCGGAGCACCTGGAGGAAACCAACGCGAATGCAGGGAGAACATGCAAACTCCACACAGAAACGCCAACTGACCCAGCCGAGGCTCGAACCAACGACCTTCTTGCTGAGAGGCGACATATTACTATTATCATATATTTAATTAATTTATAATCCCACATATATATTTTTTTTTTTTGCTTTTTTAACATAATTTAAACGAAACTTATTATTATTATTATTATTATAAATAAAAAATTCCCCTCAGTATGACTGTAATTGCTGTTGTTGTTGTTTTTGCCTGAAACATTGGTTTTCTCTGCTTCTGGCTGTTGTCCAGCAGGAGTATTGACTGTTTCTCTGGGGTTTGTGGGGTGGATGAGGGTGTTTGGGTTAATTGGCCACTCGGAGCCCATCAGCTGACCGTCACTGGACTGACACACATTCAACAATGTCATCATGTTCTGCTCTTTCACAAGCTATGAACCTGATGTTTTGACAGAAAGGTACACAAAAACACTGCCAAGTGATATAACAGCAGCTACTGTAACTTTAACCCCGGTTTCTCAACGTCCCTTTGCTTTGGCCCAATGCCAGTGTCGTTCACCTCGAGTCGTGTGGGTTTAGAGCAAAAACAAACTCACTACGCCAATAAAGCACTGCAATAAAGACAAAAAATGCTGATTGCCCACCGTGTTTATAGTAGTATTAGAAAACCAAGTCACAAAGACAAGCAGTGACTCAATCAGAGAACGATAATGTTGATTTATTTCCCTTTTTTTGTACTTTTTTGATCTAATCTGTAACTATATTAGAATGACTTCCTGTAATTAAATTTGTCATGATCTTATAGTTTTGGTAAGAGTTATTATGGCATGTTTATCTTATATAGCTGCTGATGTACACTGTAAATTAGCATTTTTCTGTATTTTGTGATTCATGTTTTTATTTATCTTATATTTCCCCATTTATTTCTGCTTTTAAATTGCATTATGGGACCTTGATCTTGACTCCAACAGATGTTAATCTTGAAACGTTGGAAAAGGTGACTTTTATTAACATTTTTAACAGTTTAAAGTGATAGTATTTCTTATACATTATATTATTTCAAACCACTAACATGTCAATAAAAGTCACTTTGTTAAACTGTAGAGTCGACAGAGCAGAGATCAATATCCTATAATAAATTCACAACCGTAAATAAAAGGAAAGCACAAAATATGGAAATTGTTAATTAAATATTTTTTACAGTGTGAGATGTAAGGATTTCTGCTTGTTCAGTGTCAAACAAACACAACACGTTGTATAGTCTTTTATTAATTTATGAACAGAAAACATGATAAGGTTTTTTGATGTTGCATCCTGAATTACCCTTTTTAAAGTGCAGTATGTAAGATTGACACCCAGTGGTTGAACTAGGGATTGCACTTATAATTCAAAACCCTCAAGATCTTCCTTGATCTGTTACTCTGAAGAACTATTACCACTGTTTAGCGTGTCGATTTCCTTGAGAGATGCACCATTGCTCTACCCCTTCCCTCGATATCTGGTGAGATATCAGTGATTGACTTCACTCTGGATCTGTTGCTCTGAAGAACCATTACCGCTGTTTAGCGTGTTGTATTTCCTTGAGAGAAGCACCATTGCTCTACCCTATCCTTCGTTATCTGGTGAGATCTTTACCAGTTGTTATTCCTGTTATCTCTATTAATAAATCATCTTGCATTCACTTGCATTTGGGTCTCCTGTGTATTTGTGACACTCAGCATGTACACTTGATACTGTTAAAATATGTAGTTGTAAACCTTACCATTTTGTTGAGGTGAAGTGAAGTAGGCCTATTCTGTGCTTCTGAATAGCTGTAATTATATGTTTCTGTCGCTGCTAGTGCTGCGTGGACGCGGTGTTACAATGTAACATGCTCAGCTAATGCTTATTTTTGTAATATTTCTATTATTTCCTGATTAAAAACCACCTCGTGGAACGCTGAATCTGCGTCTCATGTCAGAGGTTGCTGCTGTCCACCAGAGGTCGCGTTTTCTGCCATGGAAGCAAGCTTTATGAGTAAAATAAAATACAGGCATCTTGGTGTGCCAACACAATCTCACGGCAATTTGTAACTTTTTGATTTAGTGGCTAATTCGTATGAATTCGTACGATCTAATTCGTACAAATTAGTTTGATTTGCTCATCACCCAATGATGGTTGGGGTTAGGGGTGGGGTTAGGTGCCACGCCTCCTTTTTAAACTCGTACATATTCGTTTGACTGAACTTGTACGAATTAGCCACTAAACTGACAAAACGTAAAATACTTACGTTTCCTCGTGAGATCAGGCTGGGTGTGCTGAAATATAATTGGGTAAAAACTGGCAGTGGGCAGGTTATAGAGAACAAAACGAAGAGGCGTTCTGGCTTGCAATGCATATTTTTTAAAGAAAAATGACTGACTTCAGCATTGTTTTTCAGATAAACAACTATGTTCACTTGGAATGTTTCTTAAATATCTGCAAACATAGTATGGTATTTTTATGCATCAGAACGGTAAAAATACAGTACATACAGTACCTTTAATAATGGGCTTTCAAGCAGATAACAAGTTCAGATAACAAATATTGTCAGGTTCTTTACTTTTATGATGAAAATGCCAACAAAAATACCCAATAACATATATTTTAATGTTATTAATTCCATTATGTATCAAACATTTCAATGCAGGTATAAAATAAATACATCAAAATATGTTACTTTTTAACTTAATATTCATAAAAAAGTGACATTTAAATAAATAATAAATATTTAAATTATTCGATTTTATGTTATTAATTCATAACATTACAATATTACCTCAAATATTAGCTAAAATGTTATCTTAATGTTAGAATTAATAGTTATTGAAAGATCACATGACCCTTAAGACTGAAGTAATGATGCTGAAATTTTAAGATTTAAATCACAGAAATAAAACAACATTGAAAATACATTAAAATAGAAAAGATTTCTTTATATTGCATATTTCACAATTCTGCTGCATTTTAACAGTAGGGGGAAAAGAATGAACTTTTGAATAGCATCATAACCAGATTTACATTAACTTTTCTACACGCTTGAACTGAATGACACTGCTTTAACTTGCAGAAACCCAACACACCTACATGTTTTATAAGCATGCATTATCAGCAATATCCTTATCATTCATGCAGCAAAGTGGAAGTTTTCATATCTTTAACAGGTCATTCACTTCAAGACATCTTTGCTCACAGGTAAATGTGGACTGTAATCTCTGTATGAGTTGCCAATTGCTATTACAGTAAGAGGAGAATTCAACATTATTGCCAAATTTCAATAATTAAGAAAATAAATTTTAATAGTCATAAAAATCTGAATTTGATACACTTGAAATGTTGACTACTCTATATATAACCTTTTAGTTAAATATTTAAAACTGTTGTGCCTTATCAATTATTTAAATTTTATATATATTATATAGAGTTGAAGTCAGAATTATTAGCCCCCTTTCAATTTTATTTTCTTTTTTAAATATTTCCTAAATCATGTTTAACAGAGCAAGGAAATTTTTACAGTATGTCTGATAATATTTTTTCTTCTGGAGAAAGTCTTATTTGTTTTATTTCGGCTAGAATAAAAGAAGTTTTTAATTTTTTTAACACCATTTTAAAGACAGAATTATTAGCCCCTTTAAGCTATATTTTTTTTTCGATAGTCTACAGAATAAACCATCATTATACAATGACTTGCCTAATTACCCTAACCTGCCTAGTTAACCAAATTAACCTAGTTAAGCCTTCAAATGTCACTTTAAACTGTACAGAAGTGTCTTGAAAAATATCTAGTCAAATATTATTTACTGTCATTATGACAAAGATAAAATAAATCAGCTATTAGAGATAAGTTATTAAAACTATTATGTTTAGAAATGTGTTGAAAAAATATTCTCTCCGTTAAACAGAAATTGGGGAAAAAATAAAGAAGGGCGCTAATAATTCAGGGCGGCTAATAATTCTGACTTCAACTGTATATATATATATATATATATATATATATATATATATATATATATATATATATATATATATATATATATATATATATATATATGTTCCATGAAATGTACTTTTAAATAGTAACATTTTATCAGTTACAAATATTTAAATTCCTTAAATTAATATTATTAACCTACAACTTTAAAATATTACCTTAAACATGAACTAAAATTATAAAATTTTTTAATGATCATGTGACGCTTATGAGTGGAGAAATGAGGTTGAAAAATTAAGCTTTAAATTAATAAACTTGAAATGAATTACAATTAAAATATATTCAAATAGAAAACAATTATATATATATATATATATATATATATATATATATATATATATATATATATATATATATATATATATATTTTTTTTTTTTTTTTTTTACACATTTTTAAATATATCACTGTATCATTTCACCATTTTTTGAGCTTTAAGTTCCACTAAATGTAAAATATTTACTTGAAAAAAGTAGTTTTTTTAGACGATTTAATTTAATTTAGTTAATTGAAGAGACAAAAATGGTTTGCTGAGTTATAAATCCTGATAAACACACTGATAATAATACAATTAAATAAACATTCTTTTTCAATTACCTTGTAAAACATTTTGATTGTTTTGTTTTTCATTTGTACTTGAATTCATCCCTGACAGAAACAGAGGAATACCTGCTATATGCATTTCATTACTGTCTGGCAGTTATTTTTGTAAAGTATTATTATTGGGAGACTGTGACGTATTAAAGTATATGTAATGGAAAGGTACTAAAACATATTTTTTTCTGAAGTGATATTGTTCGAACACCATTATAAGGGATGCAATACATTGCAACTACAATATTCTCAGTAGCAGAGTAATAATAACCTTTATTTAACCAGGTAAGTCAATTGAGAACCAGTTCTCATTTACAATGACGACCTGGCCAAGAGGCAACATAAAAAAAGCAGTTACAGTATAAAGCAGCAAGGACACAATACAATAACAATAAAAAAGTAATAGAAAGATCACCTTATTTTGCATTAAAACGCAGAATCATGTTTCACAAAATGACAAAAACACGTTTAGGTATAGTTAAACCGGTAAACGCACTACACTTTGACATTAGTCAAACCAACCTGCAGTTTAGATATAAAAGACCCCCTTTTTTAAAGAACTCTACTACAGAGAGAACGTAAATTTGAAGGTCGATGTCTCCCTCCAGTGTCTGTTTAGCAGCAGTACAGCATGGTGAGTTTACCAAAATCCGAAACATAAGGTTTGTATATCACCTGTGGTATTTGCGTTAAAAGGCAAAGATTTGTACATATTGACAACCAGCTTTTATTAATGTAATAATAATATATTTTTCAGTCTTATTTTAATATGGTGTCAAGAAAAATAAGATATATTCCAAGCTTTTAATAACATAGTTTATTTATTTATTTATTTTACTTTAATTTGTGTGGTGTTTTTAATTTAAGTTTTAGTTATTTTAGTAATAAAGTCAAACAAAATGAAATTAGACCCATTCCTTGGCAATGAAAATTTAAATACTTACTGAAATAAAATAGAATCAAATGTTTATATGTAACATAATATTATGTACACTTATAAATGTAATACAAGTGTAATAAAAAGTATTATAAAATCTAATAACATAATCAAAAAATAAACAACCTAAAATTAAAAACCCTTAATTGCATTTGTGTTGTATAAAAGAGTTAAACAAATTACAATACAATGCGACTATGATTATAAAACATCATACAATAGATTATTAAACAATAAAAATTAATTAATTTTAATTTTAAAGCATTTAATTATTAACCTTCAGCTGAACAGGCAGAGATCAGATCTTCCTCAATGGCCAGATTTTTTATTTTGTTTCATATTTTAGCTAAACAATGGTCAGTTTAGTTTGAGTGCTTTTTTGTTGTCTTTTTAAATATATTGTATATTAATGTCTATTTTAGTTTTAGTTATATATATTTAAATAGTTATTATAGTCATTATATTTCCTTGCCGACTATCTGAAATATTATAAAATATGTTTCTTTTATTTCAAGTAGCAAAAATGGCTTTGGTTTCATTCTTTTTGTATAATAACCCTGATTGACAATTAATTAATTTTCCTTCGGCTTAGTCCCTTTATTCATCAGAGGGCGCCACAGCAGAATGAATTTATCCAGCATATGTTTTACATAGGGGATGCCCTTCCAACTGGGAAACATTCATACACACTCATTCACACACAAACACTATGGCCAATTTAGTTTATTCAATTCACTTATAGCTTATGTGTTTGGACTGTGGGGAAAACCAGAGCACCCTGAGGAAACCCACGGCAACATCGGAGAACATGCAAACTCATGTTACCAACCTACTTGCTGTGAGGCAATTGTGGTAACCACTGAGCCACTGTGCCATGCCTAAATATTAACTAATAAAAATACATATATATACATATACAGTTAAATTATGTTTAACAGAGCAAGGAAATTTTCACAGTATGTCTGATAATATTTTTTTCTTCTGGAGAAAGTCTTATTTGTTTTATTTCGGCTAGAATAAAAGCAGTTCTTAATTTTTTAGAAACCATTTTAAGGTCAAAATTATTAGTCCCTTTAAGCTATATATTTTTTTCGATAGTCTACAGAACAAACCATCATTACACAATAACTTGCCTAATTACCCTAACCTGCCTAGTTAACCTAATTAACCTAGTTAAGCCTTTAGAAATGTGTTTAAAAAAATCTTTTCTCCGTTAAACAGAAATTGGGGGAAAAAAATAAACAGGGGGCTAATAATTCTGACTTCAACTGTATATATATATATCCCTCCAGGATTTTTAATCTTTAAATGTCACTTTAAGCTGTATAGAAGTGTCTTGAAAAATATCTAGTAAAATATTATTTACTGTCATCATGGCAAAGATAAAATAAATCAGTTATTAGAAATGAGTTATTAAAACTATTATAATTAGAAATGTGTTGATAAAATCTCTCCGTTAAACAGAAATAGGGGGGAAAAATAAACATGGGTGTTATAATTCTGATTTCAACTGTATATTATTATTATTTTTTTTAAAGACTTATTTTTGCCATTTTTGCATTTATTCAAAGATGCCAGCTGACCCAGCTGGGACTCGAACCAGCGACCTTCTTGCTGTAAATGCTAACCACTGAGCCTCCATGTTGCCCAATTTTGTTTTATATTTAGGCTAACAAAAATTTGTCAATTTAGTTTGTGCTTGTTGTCTTTTTCTAATATATCGTATATCATTATTTATTTTAGTTTTAGTTATCTTACTACATCAAGTTAACCAAATTATATTTCCTTGCCAACTATCTGAAAAATTGCTTTGGTTTCATCTTTTTAGTAGCATAATTAGCCTGGTTGTTATTAAATCCAATATGGAGTGTAATGCATCAAAAATAAAGAAAGAATAAAACTCAAAAGTGAAAAATCTTTAATAAAAACAATTTCCTTTGTGATATAAAACTTCTGTATAAAGTCAATACAACAATGCAGCTACGATTATAAAACAGTACACACTGATTAAAACTACAAAAACTACAAAAATTATTTCAATTCCTACCCTTATTATAGGTGATAGTTCACTTAAAAACAAAAAACCCATAATTTTCTGACCCTTAAGTGGCTCCATAACCTTTATGAGTTTCTTCTGTTGAACACATTCATTCAATTATTTTCCTTCAGCTTAGTCCCTTTAATCATCAGGGGTCACCACAGTGGAATGAACCACCAACTTATCTAGCATATGTTTTATTCAGCGGATGCCCTTCCAGTTGCAACCCAGTACTGGAAACCACCCATACACACACATACACTACGGACAATTTAGTTTATTCAATTCCTCTATAGTACATGTGTTTGGACTGTGGGGGAAACCGGAGCACCCGGAGGAAACCCATGCCAACACGAGGAAACATGCAAACTCCACACAGAAATGCCAACTGACCCAGCCGAGACTCGAACCAGTGACCTTCTTGCTGTGAGGTCACAGTGCTAACCACTGAGCCACTGTGTCACCTTCTGTTAAACACAAAAGAAGAAGTTTTGAAGAAGGTTGGAAACTGGTAGCCATTGACTTCCATTAAATATTACAGTGAAGTTGTTTACAGCTGTGATTGTCATTTTAACAGTACTTTATTAATTTATGGTGTTAAAATAACAATGCTCACTACTTTTGAGTACTAACATCTTCACATTGTACCTTTGTTGCATTGTTTTGTTGTAGAAAACACACTCTTTCATGTTCTTACAATCAGCAGGTACGGTGTGAAAACTCCAACACAGGCTAATTCTGAAAACGTAGCTCTATTTACATTCCTGGAGAGCGCAAATTACGTAGCCAGCAGTGGCGGATTTAGGCATAGGCAATATGGGCGATCGCCCAGGGTGGCATCTTGCTGGGGATGGCATGGGGAGATGATCCAAAAAAAAAAAAAAAAAGGTAGTAAAAGCATTGAGATACGATTTACTTTATGCAAGTGTATTAATTTAGAGTGGTAATCCGAGAATAAAGACGTCAGGGGCCATTCACATTTGGCGTCTTTTGCGTTTGCAAGTTTGTTATTCTCTACGTGAAACTGAAACAACGCTGGTGAAAGCAAACTGACGCATGCCCACAGAAAACCATTCCCACGCACCACACGCGCTCCTGTGTGAATCCCAGTTGTTTGCATGCACGCCAATTAAATACGTGAGGCTCATGCACCGTGAAACCAGATTATCAGTCTTTTGTGCAGAGGTATCAGCACGCAGCGAGTTTTGCAAGTTGAAATAACTAAAGTTTATATAATATGATAATGATGATGTTACTTTCACTAAGCATGGCTATAAAGCAGAAAGCAGGGATAAGAGAGGTTTCGGAAGGGAAGTGTCAGCCATGAGTTGGGTCTAAGACAACAGATAATTCTATAAAACATATAGATTTTTTGCATTCTATAGAATTGTCATAATTAATATTTATGCAAAAAAAATGATGAAATGAAAGTGATCTTAACATATCACTCCAGTTTTTACATTGTTTTCCTGTAACATTTAGGATTGATTTCTGTTATTTATTTAGAATAATAATTGTATATTAATATTAATAATAATTGTATTTATTTATAATAAATATAAATAAATTGTTATATTTAGTGAAAAATGTAAAAAATTTTCGCCCAGGGTGCCATACCAACTAGAACCGCCACTGGTAGCCAGAGCTACGGATGTACGGCTGTATTTTGTCTTTAAAACGAATGCTACAGGGTGGTTTGATGCTGTTTCTTTTCAGCTGACTAATTACCTCCGTGTGGACGGCTTTCCCACTGTTACCAGTTTGTCCAGTAGCTCACCATGTACGTCGGAGGACTTGAGATTCAGAGAGGAGTTGACCACGACGACGGGGTTCAACTCTGGCAAAGAACGGTTCCAGAAAGCAGGTAAGACAAAAACCAAAAAAATAAAATAAGTAAATAGGGTGGGAATGTGGTAAAATCTGAAAATATGGTAAAAATCAGGCAGGGGCTTTTCTTTTACTGGATTGTTTTTTTTAAAACTGTCAGTTGGGTTTAGGGATGTAGGTGGGTAGGTCAGTCAATCGGTCAGTCAGTCAGTCATTAAGCAAGTCAGTGAGTCAGTCCACAGCGGCCTCTGGTGGATTTTCGCGAGAACAGCAGGTGCAAGTAGCACTCACGAGAGAAATTTTAGATCTGAAAAAGCATACACAGGAGCCTCTGGTGGATTCGCAAAAACAAAAACTTCCTCCTGGGACATATTTGGCATATTTGGGGGTGGGGGGAGGGGGTGTCAGAGTGCCGGTGCCAGGCCACATCCGATGCAATATAGAAAGTCAAGGGGGTGGGGACAGATTGACCGTCAGGACTCACGGTGGCAGGACAGATTGACCGTCAGGCCCTATGGTCAGTCTGCCCCTGTTTGGCACTCTCTAGAAATGTATATAGCGGTACGTTTTCAACATGAGCCCAGGTTGAAAAACTCTAATAACAGACGGCTACTTCTCACTCAGGGCTGTCAGAATAAAGAAGAAGATCAGATCTTCTTCTCCATGGTCAGAATGGTGGCTCTGGTCATCCAGATCATCCACTGCATGCTCTCAGTCTGAGTGTGAACCCGGAGGAGTTTAAAACCCAGCTTAAAGTACAAAGCCACGGCTGCTTTCTGTGTCGAAGAAGTAGAAAGCATGATCTTTGAGAAGCCACGCTCCCTACAGAAGTCTTCAGCAGTCTGAGCCAACTTTACACCGAGTCCAGTACGGCGACAAGCGGATGAAACAATCATCCTGTAAAGCTCTCCGTACATTTCAGACTCCTTTTTACCCTCCACAGCAACCATACCCAAAACCTGAGGCCGGCCTTTAATCTCAGCTTCTGCAACCCAGAAGCAGTTATCAGGATTTTCGAGGTAGTACGCAGAAATATCCTTCATGTCCGTGTTTAGTCTGGACCGGACGTATCCAGCATAAAACTCATAGCAGCAGAAGTAGACCAGGCCTATCCAGGATCCTCCACACATCAAGGCTAGAACCAGGGAGTGTGTGCTCAGTATGTAAGCGCTGATGTAAATGAAGAGGCTTATGGTGATGTGCAGCGGTCGGGTCATGGCGTACATGAATGCGGGATTGATGTGCTCTTCTATTGCCTCCCGAAAAACTGTTTCCACAGCCTCGCGGTCAGATGGCTGATAGCGCCGGATCACGATGTGCACTGGAAGACAATGAAGAGCAATTACCAGTGGATGAAGCAAATAGAAATACAGTGCTCAACATAAATAAGTACACGTCATTTTAAATATGAATATTTTTAGCAATTTCTCAGTGAATATAGGTCATATATTTTGGTGCATTTAAACAAACTGATTTATTAAACAGATATATTTATTAAAATAATATTTTAGTCACAGAACATCTTAGAAATAGAAACGCTACACATTTAAATTAATGTGAAATATTGCGAAAAATACAAACAACAAAATTTAAAAAAAATCTTTTACATTTATTGTTTCTCTTGAATTTTGCTCTTTTTCAATTTTTTATTTAATATTTTTCCCTAACATAAATTTGGGTGTACTAATTTTGGACCGTTATCAGAAGTTATTTTGTTACATTAGCTCCAGATTTGGCATATGCACAAATATAATACTGTAAAGCTTCCTATAGAAAACATTAATCTAAATGAGAAATTTGTGAATGGTTTACTCATATTTGCTGAGCACTGTAATTCAAATACAGAAAACAGCTTGAAAAATGCATTAAAAAGTTCCTTCCGAGATTTTAAGTTTACTTGACATAAATATAAAAAGTTTTTAAAATTATTAAAATAAAAAAAGAAACTTTTTTTATTGTATTTCCATAGCAAAACTAAAACTAAACTAAAACTTAGCAAATCAGTCCAAAAAAATTCCCTGAAAAATCCTGGAGGTATATATATATATATATATATATATATATATATATATATATATATATATATATATATATATATATATATATATATATATATATATATACAGTTGAAGTCAGAATTATTAGCCCCCCTGTTTATTTTTTCCCCCAATTTCTGTTTAACGGAGAGAAGATTTTTTTTAACACATTTCTAATCATAATAGTTTTAATAACTCATCTCTAATAACTCATTTATTTTATCTTTGCCATGATGACAGTAAATAATATTTTATTAGATATTTTTCAAGACACTTCTATACAGCTTAAAGTGACATTCAAAGGCTTAACTAGGTTAATTAGGTTAACTAGGCAGGTTAGGGTAATTAGGCAAGTTATTGTATAACGATGTTTTTTTCTGTAGACTATCGAAAAAAATATAGCTTAAAGGGGTGTGGGAATAAATTTATATAATCTAGTTCATATCTAAAATGTTATATTTTTAGTTTTTTTAGGGTGTGACAGACCTAAAAATGTATTGGTTTCCTGAGCCCTGACTGTCTCCAAAGTAATGCAAATTGTTAGTTTCACCGCACAGCTGTGTCTATTGTCTAACAAATGGCTAAGTACTGGTCAACTAGCCGGACGGGTTCTGTCTCCAGAACCCATTATAAACTGATGAGATTGGAGCCAGAATGGCAGGTCACACTAGTAACACTTCATTTGCATGCTTTGTTTCTGGAAAAAATGTATTTAAACTGAATGTCTGCTGAACTAGTTTAGAGAGTTCTTTTGATGCCGCCACAGCAATGCAGAGTTCCTTAATAAAGAATTCTGCTTTGAAGTTACCCAAAGTTTCTCCCTGGTTTTTGGCTCGTCTTAGAAGTTCACAACAGGGGCTAATCATTTTGACCTTAAAATAGTTTAAAAAAATTAAAAACTGATTTTATTCTAGCCGAAATAAAACAAATAAGACTTTCTCCAGAAGAAAAAATATTCTCAGGCATACTGTGAAAACGTCCTTGCTCTGTTAAACATCATTTGGGAAATATTTAAAAAAGAAAAAAAAAAAATCAAAGTAACCAAACTTTAACTGTATATATATATATATATATATATATATATAATTTTTTAGTTTAATGTTTTGTATATATAATTTTTTAGTTTAATGTTTTGTAAAATTGTTAAGCCATTGTGATATTAAAAAAGTTCACCTAAATGTAAAATATTTACTTGCTAACTGAAGAAGGTTTAAGCTATATTAGTTAGGTATTTGTTTAAACTTTAATAACCCTGATAAACATACTGATGGTAATAATACAATTAAATTAACATTCTTTGTAAAACTTTTACACTATTTTGTTATTATTTTCAAAAACTTAGGGATCCACTCAGTTGATGAATCAGTGTCATCTCAAGAGATCTCTGGTTTGATTTATTTTATTTTTTATGTTTTTGATTTGTTTGTTTTTTATTTATGTTTTTTATTTAGTTTAAATGTTATATGCTAAAACATATGTTAGCTAAGTTTAACAAAATAATGGGTTATGTACACGTCAGCAAACGCACACTTGCATTTGGGACTTGTGGAGCTGCGCATCGATGGATTTGCTCTTCAGTGTTTGGACTTTCAGTAGTGAAAATTAAACCACACTAAACTGAACTTCAACTTTGAAATCTGGACGGACAGTTTTAATCCACTAGAACTTCTATGTTAAGCTGCTTTGACACAATCTACATTGTAAAAGCGCTATACAAATAAAGATGAATTGAAATCGTGTGGACTCTCAGAGAAGTTATTATTATTAGTATTATTGTTTTATACACATCTAAGTAAATAAATGACATCAGGGGCATCCATCGGTTTCCGTTCATGCAAATGCCGCGAAAAATTTGACTTAAAACACCTGGGAAACACTAATTAAACATAAAAAGGCGGAGTCGAAACCATGTGCGCAAACAAGGTTAGGATTTAACAACAAAAGTCGAAATGACATTTTATCCGTTTTGGTTATTTTGAAATTATATAACTAACTATTACATTGTTTATGATGTATATCAGTAGTAACTTAAAAAGAGACTATTTTAAACGACATACTAAACACACACCTAACGTTAACGTCTCGCGGATTTTAAAATGAACAACGTTAACCGGCAAACGTTAATTAACACGCATAGTTTATATTTTTCACTTCAAAACTCCATGTGATGACATACAAGTGGAATGTTCCTCAACTAGCCTACTTCCAAGTCTGTCAAAAACAACAATTTAATGTTGAACAACATGAGGAAAATAAGGTGAGTAAACTTTAACAGGAGTTTTTGGAAACATTGGAAACACAATGAAAATGTTTGTTCACGAAATAATGCAGTATAGATAGATAGATAGATAGATAGATAGATAGATAGATAGATAGATAGATAGATAGATAGATAGATAGATAGATAGATAGATAGATAGATAGATAGATAGATAACTTACTGTTTAATTTGGTCAGTATCGTTTTTTTTTAATCCAGTGTGTGGTCCGTTCGTGTCTGACTGAACTACACTCGGTCACATGATGCGGCCGTGGAATATATACACCATCAGCAGTTTGTCAGTTCAAAGTTCACAGATGTTTCCGTCAGATCTAGTTTATTATCATTTGCACTCGAGTTCCTAAACGTGCAAAGAAACATCCTGAACACAGAGGACTGAAGATGAGGAACTTCCAGCATTCACTCCTCTGCTTTTTTGAGGAGGGTCAGTCGCGCTGAGCTGCTGTTATCGCCACCTAGTGTTTACAGTCTGATATGCTGAGTTTCATACAGTCATTGGTTTCATTTCACTGATTTTTCATGTAGCCTGATACAAATATTCATAGTTTTTGTAGCATCTTATTTTTTTCTTTATTCATTTATATACTACTCAGGCCCGTAGCCAGCCTGGTGAAAGGGGTGGTTCTTTTTTCTCAAAAAGTGGACCTTTTTGCAGTTATTGGCCTCAGTTTCTATTTAACTATGAGATTTAAATACTGCATTTAGTGACATTTGAAGCAGTACTTTTTTTGCTGGATTAGCTAGTCAGATGTCATCATAACCACACTTTTTGATGTACTAAAATATTTCCTAAAAATTTGCAATAAAGAAAAATTAAAACAAGACAAATTTTTAAAATACAAATTTATTTCATCATATATCATTAGGAAAAAATAAGAATCTGTTAAAGTTTTAAAGTAAAAAAAACTGTAGCCTACTGTCATTTACTAGACAAAAAAACAAACTGGCCAGCACATTCAACTGTCCTCAGTCACAATTTGGCCATTTCAATAAAAAATAATAATTAAAACATAATAATAATAATAATAATAATAATAATAATAATAATAATAATAAAACAATAATAATGAATTCTTCCGAATTTTTCTAACCTCTTTGGTTAAAAAACAAAACAAAAAGCACATTTGAAATTTCCTGGATATTAACAATAGCCAAAATACATTCAAATTAATTTAATACGGTCCGCTTCTGGTGCTTCACACCTTTTTATTGCTCATTTTTATTTCAGGAATAAGGTCCAAGATTTAGAATAAAAGTTACCTGTAAAATGTTTTCACTGTTTAAAAACAATACAGTAGTGAAAGATGACTTCTCTTACATAGTTCCACCGAAGCAACAGCCAACAGAGGATTCCGTTTGGTCTTAAAGCCTTTTTCGGTGAATTATTTTCATTATTTATGATGGCATAGCAGTCAAAATAGGACAAATGAGCTCATGTATGGAAATTCTGGACCTTTGTCAGTGAGGGGTGGGTCTTCCGAATCACCTTAACCCCCCCTGGCTACAGGCCTGAAAAGTTAGAACACATGTTTTATGCTTATAGTAAACATGTTTTTAAAAGAGTTTTGGCTGTTTTGGCACCTACAGGTGTTTCAGGCGCAGGTCAGATTTTCTACAGGTCATAATTTATTATATTTATATTAATTTTGTCTAAAAATGATTAGACCTGTCCAGTTTCATCTGGAATGCATCCCAGATCACCTTCTAAAGTGGTTCGAGCGATCGGATTTATATCCGATCAGAATAAAACGAATGAAGTGACCAAACAGCCTCAAAAACACAGACGTGACTGGATTCGCGCCTTTTGCTGTGAAGTGATATCTGACGGCTGAGGACTCCGCTTGCCATTAAAGCCTTCATCGGACAGTTATTTAAAAATAATAATGGTAAAAATAGGGAAAGGGAGGTCATGGACAAGTCAATAAATGTACAGGACGTCCACTCAGTGGGTTATGTCACGTGACTCGCGTCACATTATTGTGGCTTTGACACTTTATTACAATATATATTAAATATAAATATATTATATTAATTATATAATAAATATATTATATAATATTAAATTACATAAAATAATTAAAAGGACAAATTCTGGACCTTTTGGCTGCGGGGGGTGGTTCGTTCGAACCACCCGAACCCCCCCTGGCTACGGGCATGCTACTACTTCTACTACTACTAATAATAATAATGTCATCTACTGAAAACTCATCAGACAGAAATAGATGTTAATTTTCTGTAATGTCATAAAGAAAGCATGATTGTCGCAGTGCAGCTAAAAAGGTTAAGGATTTATCTTATAGTACAAAGAAGTCATGGTTTAATATGTTTTGGATATGACAATGACAATCTCTGTAGTAAATGCTATGGTGGATAGCTACACAATTTATAACCACTTTATTTTCCTTCGGCTTAGTCCCTTTATTTATCAGGGGTTGCCACAGCGGAATGAACTGCCAACTGATCCAGCATATGTTTTACACGGCGGATGCCCTTCCAGCCGCAACCCAGCACTCGGAAACATCCATACACTCTCATTCACACACATACACTACGGACAATTTAGTTTGAACAGGGAACATGCAAACTCCACACAGAAATGACAACTGGCCTAGTCAGAACTCGAACCAGCGACCTTCTTGCTGAGGCGACAGTGCTAACCACTGAGCCACCATGCCACCTACAATAATTATGTTTTTCATATTTTTATATATATTTATTATTTATTGTTATGAAGGAATTTAATAGCATTACCACAAATGGAAAAGTATTTCATAATCTTAATGATTTATTTTACTGATTTATAATCAACCATCAAACGTCAAAATTATTTACTTTTTATTTTGGTGAATTATTTTTACACTTAAAACTATTCATTAATTTTCTTTTCGGCTTAGTCCCTTTATTAATCTGGGGTCGCCACAGCGGAATGAACCGCCAACTTATCCAGCATATAAGGCGAACGTGCTACCCACTGCGCCACCTCGTCGCCACTTAAAACTATTGAGGGGGTAAAAATTTTGAGAAATCACTGAGATAAATTATTTAATACTTAAGTAAATGTTACACAAAATAGTGGATTCAGATAACTAATCTGATGAATAAAATTGAGTCAGTTTACATTAACCAGTAGGCCTGCATTTGCCATCATAACCACTGAAACCAACAAATTCTGTAATTATTTTTTGTATTCTTTTTTTCCATAGGGTATGCCAAAATATGTGGACTTAACTTCATTATACAACATGATATGATGGAAAAAGTCATGACAACATTGTTTTCATATTACTTTAACTTATTTTAAGAAGTTTAAACTTTATTTTTTAAGTCATACAATATTTAACATTGTTTTTAAAGGGATAGTTTACCCAAAAAATTTATATTTGCTCACAATTTACTGACCCTCAAGTGGTTCCAAAGCTTTGTTTCTTTCTTCTGTCAACCACAAAAGAAGATATTTTGAAGAAAACTGAGAACCTCACTCAAAAAAATTACTTTTGCTGCTTGTTCAAACTTATTTAAAATAATGACTTGAAACGACACAATTCTTATGTTTTTCTGGGACAACTTAATTGTTGTTTTTTTCAATCCACTTAAATGTGTAAAAACTATCAAGTTAACTTAATCAATTTGGGTTGAGAGAAGATGAAGGATTTATGTGGAACCCAGCATATTTACAATGCTGTAACCAGTAACTTCCTATTTTGTTTTTCCTAATATGGAGGTCAATGATTGCAGGTTTCCAGCTTTCTTCAGAATATCTTCCTTCGTGTTCACTACTGGAGTGTGAGTAAATAATGATTGAATTTTCATTTTGGGGTGAACTACTACCCTCAAAACATGACTTTTGCAGCTTGTTCAAACTATGTATTCAAAATGAGTTGAAACAACACAATTCTTAAGTTTGTTTTGGGAGAACTTAATTGTTTTATGGTCAATCCACTCAAATTTGTAAAAAAAAAAAAGTTTACTTAATTGATTTGTGTTGGAACAACATGAAGGAATGGGCTATATGCACACAGACTTTTAATTTTTTAGCCAGCTTGCCTTAGCGCTTCCGGTGAACTGTCTTTCCATTATAAAATAATCGTCACATTTAAGGTCTGATTTCTTTACAAATCAGCGATCTTCACTGCCTGATAGACTTGAATAAAATGAGGACTTCTCAAAGTCCGGACTCCGGTCTGGATCCAGACCGTGAGGGTATTCAATCCGGACCCGACTCAATTTCGTATTGCAAGAACATGCGTAAAGGATTCAAATTGTGGATTTCCTTCATTAATAAATTCATAAACTTTGTAAATAACTGTTTAGTATTTTGTGTTTTTGCAAAATAAAATATTGGCCGAAATAAAATCGAAGGCAAAATATTCAAGGTTTTCCTGCGTTGTCATGACATCCAGACCTTAGCTTGCATCATCATGGCTGCATCCAGACACTATTGGCCTACCTTTTTGTTGTGTTTTGTACAGAAATTCACTTATATTGGTGGTTTTGCCACATTTACATTGTATTCATAGATATTTACATTAGATGTTGCCTGCACTATCGTTGTCTATTGGAAGGAATGCGTCAATAGAGTGGCCATTTTAGCAGAGGGTAGCACTCCTTTGAAATTAATGCAGGACCAAGGTGCAGTGGAGGACTGGCCATCCAGAGCCAGATATATATGTTTATACACACACATATACATACATGCATACATACAGATATCTATGATCGGAAGTTTTCCCGGTGGTCAGTGTGCAAATATTTTTTGCATTTCGAAAATGATAATTTTACAACACTTTTCTACATCGACGGATAAGTGACCGCACAGGCATTGCCGAAAAAGAGTGTGTGTTTGTGTGCATGGAAATGTATTATCTCCCTCCCTGGTAAATTTTATCTAATCCATGTCCTGAAACACCCCCTTTCCTGCTTTCACTTCTAATGCTAATGGAGTGAGCGATTAGTTTACTCAGGGTTGTATGCGATATCTGGTGTATATATCTATGCATTGCATTTAATGCAAATGCCACTTTATTGAAAGAAAAATACATAGTGTTGACTTGTGATGCATGTTATGGATGTTTATTAAAAACAAGTTATTTAGTATAAATTGTTCCGGACCTTTGACATTGATAAAAATTCAAATTTGGACCTTTTAATGTAGAGATTAGCCCCTTTCACACATACTGTACAGACCTTTCCAGAAAATTACCAGCAATTTTCCAGGAAAGGTCTGTATGTGTGGACAGGCCCTTATTGAAAATACCGGTAAATTCGTTCCGCCAATTTTCTGGAAACAGAAGTTGTAACATTACCAGTAATTTGCCGGAATGCTGCCCTGTATGAACGCAGAAGCAAGATTGCTGGAAAGAGCGCGTTCACGTCTAGAACGCAGTGATGTAAGATGTCTACTTTAGCCAATCAGAACACTCAGAAGCAATCATGTCCGCGCGGTTTATGAAAATAAAAGCCTTTGAATATTTTTCCAGACACATTTAGCTGCTAGATGTTAGTCAGATAACGTTTCTATTAGGGATGCTCCGATCAGGATTTTTGCAGCCGATACCAAGTACCGATTCTTTGTGATGGTGATCGGCCAATACTGAGTACCGATTCTGATGCTTCAAGCTTTATAATACATGAAGCACATTTTCCCCCTAAGTAGGATAATTAAGTGGAGATCTTGCCTTACAGATTGGAGAATAAATGAAGAATGTTGCATATAATCCCTCAAACATGTCTCCTATAACCATTTAGTGTGGACATGTCAATAGATAAAACAGATACAAAAAAATGGTAAGAAAAACAACTAACAAAGCAATTTGGAAACATTGCAAATGATGGAAGATGAATTTGACATGTCTCAATCAAGAAAAAGTACATATTTGATGCATAAGATGTTAAAATGCACATCTATAAATATATATTTATTTATTGCAGTAAGTATATTACAAAAAGGTATATTATGAAATAGGCAACGCAGTGGCGCAGTAGGTAGTGCTGTTGCCTCATAGCAAGAACGTCGCTGGGTCGCAGGTTCGAACCTCGGCTGGGCTGGGTCAGTTGGCGTTTCTGTGTGGAGTTTGCATGTTCTCCCTGCGTTCGCGTGGGTTTCCTCCGGGTGCTCCGGTTTCCCCCACAGTCCAAAGACATGCGGTACAGGTGAATTGGGTAAGCTAAATTGTCCATAGTGTATGAGTGTGAATGTGTGTGTGGAAGTTCCCAGAGATGGGTTGCGGCTGGAAGGGCATCCGCTGCGTAAAATCGTGCTGGATAAGTTGGCGGTTCATTCCGCTGTGGCGACCCCGCAAGGGACAAAGCCGACAAGAAAATGAATGAATGAATATTATGAAATATTCAATTAAAACATTTTTTTTTACGTTTTTAATTGTATTTCAGCCAGGTTTTAGTGAACTGGCAATATTGTCAAAAACACAGAACTCTCAGTTCTTATATATGTAAAAAGGTCTAAACACATGCAAGACCATTCCAATATTTTGCTCTCCAACTAGCATGTCTGGTTCCTCTGCATATAAACTCGTAAACAGACACCTGGGATCGGTTCATGAGATCGGCCAGATTGGCGAGTACCGATCGAGTCATAAAATGTGATTATCGGCCGATACCGATCTCTGGCCGATCGATCGGAGCATCCCTAGTTTCTATGTTCCTTCTTAATGCCAACTGTGTAAAGTTATTGATAAAATGCTTTTGATAAATCGTTGTTTGTTTACCTTCAAGCTCTGACACGTGTGCATGTAAAGCAGCCGGTGAGCATCAGCACACACACACACACACACACGCATTACATCGCGACATGCAAAAGTCTTCCTCCATATGTTTTCATCGTAGTTGTTCACAATACTTATCAATCCACAGAGTTTGTAATGTAGTGAAATGTTTACAAATACAAAGCCAGCCGTTTAGAGGTCATTTCTGGTTAATGATGTCAGAATTTACAGGTATTTTGGAAGGGATCTGTGAATGGTCTTTCCGGAAAAAATCCGTAACATCCTTGCCTGCGTAAACAGCGCTTTTTTGAATTTACCGGTAAAGTTGTTCTGGAAATTTTCCGGATATTTACCGGTATTACTGTGTGAAAGGGCTACAGAGAACCCCTGAACTAAATGAATGCTTAAGTCTATTTAACTGAATGCATTTAATTATAGTACAATGTCTATGCTGTTAAGGGACTTTTATAAAATTTGAAAATTCACATTAAGCTTTCACCGGAAGATTGTCACTGGCTGAAAAACACTAGCTGTGCATATAGCCCATTGTGTGGAACCTTGCAGTTTTTGAGTGTAGCTGTCCCTTTAAATCAATTTACCAAATTAGTTTAGCAAAAAATTACATTGTAGAACTTCCTTAATTAACATTAATCCTCAAATGTCTTACAATAAACAAAAAATATATGTAAATATCTGTTTTATTCAGTGTGTGCGTTTAATGATTTTACAGCTCAATCGATGTTTTTGATTGATGGATCGGTCACGGGCTTTAGGACCCGGATGCGCAGCAGGTCTCAGACACCGGTTGATGATCCGCTCGCGACTCATTCAATGCCTTTTATCAAAGAACAATAAAACGCACGTCTCAACCGTGCACGTTACACACATCTACGCTGTTTTATTAACGAAACGCACTCCTCTCGCAGATCTCCGGCGCACATCTGCATCATCACCGGCGGCGGATTCCGGTGAAGAGAGCGGAGCCGCGTTCATTCATTCCCCGTCAGTCCGTCCGGCTGAGGCCACCGTCGGCAGCATGAGCCAGAGGTTTACCGTGACTACCGGTGACATCCAGGGAGAAGTCAACCAGCTGTTCGAGGGCGATGAGGAGACACCGAGCACTGCTGCTGCTGCTGCTGGGGGATCAGGCAAAGGTAAGAGATATAAATACTGTATACCTATGATGATGCGCGGACACCTGTAAAAGATGAACTCATCCAACTGCTGGAAATGTGACACTGACATTAATATTCAACACGCCACCCTCAAGTGTGAATAAATGACTCACAGACGATTTTCACCTCAAGTCTGTTATATTAATCAGTTTTATGTTGCAGAAGGATATGTTATAGCTTATTAAAAATGTCAAGAAGCATATTAGATCTATCTATCTATCTATCTATCTATCTATCTATCTATCTATCTATCTATCTATCTATCTATCTATCTATCTATCTATCTATCTATCTATCTATCTATCTATCTATCTATCCATCTATCTATCTATCCATCTATCCATCTATCTATCAGATTTTGTGGTAGGCATTTTTATCTTGATATAACCATCAAGTGTGAATAGATGACACACAGACAATTTTTACCTCAGCCTATTATATTGGTCATATAATATCTGTTTTATGTTGTAGAATAATGCATGTTATATTTTTTAATGTAAGGAATAAGTATATATTTTATTTAAATTATAATTTAAAATTAAATATCAAATATCAAATAAAATACTTATTTTAATTAAAAACATAATTATTAATTAAGTTTAGATTGTAAACTTATTATAAACTATTCATATTATAAACTCAACAGATTTTGCATTAAATGAAAAAACATGTTTGCTACAAATGTCTCATCAAAAACGTGCAAAATCTAAATCATTTTTAAAATTGTGTACATAATATTTAATGTCTAGTGCATATCAATTTAGTAATACTATATTTCATATCACAATGAATACAAATAAGGAATTTCATATTATACAACATGGGTAACAAATCTCTGTAAAATGTCATAGGAGTATAATTTACATCAACACACACACATACACACACACTAGGGCTGCACAATATATTGTTTTAGCATCGATATCATGAGTCTGCAATAGTCACATCGCAGGGATCTGCAATATAGTCAGGATTATAGTTGACGTTAACGTCATAGTGGAGTAATTTCAAATTTTAACCTTTGAGTGAAAGTTTATTATTTGATCGTGTTTTTAAGGCCTGGCTGTAAGAAATTTGAGAAAATTTAAACATTTGGGCACAATAAATTAAACCTTTTTTTTTTTTTTTTTTAAATAAACACTTAAATACTTGCGATCTCCTCGCCCGCCTTAGTAAGCTACCTCAATATAGCGTATATGACATAAATGATGTCAGTACACAATAACCGGTTATGATTATTAATCACAAGATTTCAAATCGCGATTCGATTTTGATTAAATCGCACAACCCTAGTTGTTGTTGTTAATAATAATAATAATAATAATAATAATAATAATAATAAATATTGTTATTATTATTATTATTATTATTATTATTATTATTATTATTATTATTATTATTATTATTATTATTATTATTATTATTATAATGCAGTGATTTCTGCTTCTGAATACTGTTTGACTCCCCAGAAAATCATAAATCTGTTTATTTGCAACTTTTGTCTGCTTTATTTAACTATGCTTGTCATTTTAAAACAATATTTTATGCAGATACACTCCCCTACTACAATAATCTCAATCTTTACAAGCTATTCAAGTCATCTGGTGAAATTGCATTTACAGTATATTGCAATATATATCGAGGTGAATGAAAATATTGCAATGTCAGTTTTTTCCAATATCGTTCAGCCCTAACACAAAAGTAGGTGATTGCTTTTGGTGAGACACACACACACACACACACACACACACACACACACACACACACACACACACACACACACACACACACACACACACACACACACACACGCAAAGACATTTTTTCTTATTATTTTCAGTGCATATCAATATATGCGAATTACAATGATCAGATTAATGTCAAAATGCAACACTATAGTAAAGCATACTGATCCATATTTCATAAGCTGTCAGTAAGATCCATATAAACATTGTCTTAATATTATAGTCTTATTTTTTAAATATCATATAATTTCTTTTTTTTAGTATTATTCGTCTATAGCATGCATATTTTTAAAAATGTTATTTCCAATGCTTATCATTATAAATAATTGACTATTATTGTGTTGACTAAACTGTATTGCATATTGCATAATATCAATGCAAAAGATATATTATATTTGCATTTAATAAGGCTGAGAAATACCATGTGGCCAAATGACAAGGTTTTATTGTTCCTGCAGCACACTAAAGCATTTTGTATGTATAGTTCACGAGTATATTTGCCTTCCCAAATCTCAAGCTGGCACATATTTGGTTTAGAATGTGCAAACTTTGAGATGTGATCCTTTATTTGAGAAAAGAGAATCTGCATTTTTTTCTCTCATCTCTTCTTTAGTATTGACTTGAGCAAAACAATGAGGGGATTTTTGTATAATATAATATAGCATGACGATGCATGTACTGTGGATGTGTGTTTCACAGCACTCAGCAGCTTGTAGAAGTGGTTAGTCTGTCCTGCCATGTCTACAAGCCCTAAGTGGCCACGGTTGTCTTCACATAATGGCACTTCTGACAGTCTATTATACTTGATGAAGCCTTTGAATATTTAACAAGGCGAAATGTGTTTTAAGCACACTATGCGGTATGACGTACAGAAAGTCTATTAAACCGAATTCAGGCCGTTTTATTCTGCTGCAGTCATTAGTCTCTTTTTTTCTGTGGTGAGTTTAGCCAATTTTTGCTTTGGGGTATTGCTGTAATTCTGCTGAATATTGATTATGTAATTAGATGGAGCTTCTCTCAGGGGATTGAGAAATGCAACTCAACAGTTCGACTTGAATATTACAAGAAGCAATGTCGGGTGTAATTAAGTTACAAAGTACACTCACCGGCCACTTTATTAGGTACACCTTACTAGTACTTGGTTGGACTCCTTTTTCCCCTTAGAACTGCCTTAATTCTTCTTGGCATAGATTCAACAAGCTACTGGAAATATTCCTCAGAGATTTTGGTCCATATTGACATGATAGCATCACACAGTTGCTGCAGATTTGTCGGCTGCACATCCATGATGCCAATCTCTCGTTGGATTGAGATCTGGTGACTGGAGGCCATTTGTGTACAGTGAACTCATTGTCATGTTCAAGAAACCAGTCTGAGATGATTCGGGCTTTATGGCGCATTATCCTACTGGAAGTAGCCATTAGAAGATGGGTACAGTGTGGTCATAAAGGGATGGACATAGTCTACAACAATACTCAGGTAGGCTGTGGTGTTGACACGATGCTCAATTGGTACTAATGGGTCCAAAGCGTGCTAAGAAAATATCCCCACAGCATTACACCACCACCAGCAGCCTGAACTGTTGATACAAGGCAGGATGGATCCATGCTTTCATGTTGTTGACGCCAAATTCTGACCCTACCATCCGAATCTTTTAGCAGAAATCGAGACTCATCAGACCAGGCAATGTTTTTCCAATCTTCCATTGTCCAATTTTGGTGAGCTTGTGCCAATTGTAGCCTGTTTTCTGTTCTTAGCTGACAGAAGTGGCACTTGTTGTGGTCTTCTGCTGCTGTAGCCTATCCGCCTCAAGGTTGACTGTTTGCGTTCAGAGACTCTCTTCTGTCTTTTTATTAGCTATTTTCAGACCATTCTCTTTAAACCCCAGAGATGGTTGTGCATGAAAATCCCAGTAGATCAGCAGTTTCTGAAATACTCAGACCAGCCCATCTGGCACCAACAACTATGTAATGTTCAAAGTCACTTAAATCACCTTTCTTCCCCATTCTGATGCTTGCTTTAAACTGCAGCAGATCGTCTTGACCATGTCTACATGCCTAAATGCATTGAGTTGCTGCCATGTGATTGGCTGATTAGAAATTTGTGTTAACAAGCAGTTGGACAGGAGTACCTAATAAAGTGGCCGGTAAGTGTTAGTTACTGTGTGATTGGTTTACTTTCCTTAAAGAAGCAAAATAAGGGATTACTGTTTATTTTTGGGTAATTTCTGTATAAATCAGTTTAGAAAAGTGAAGTAATTGCATTTTGATTTGTTATGAAAATATATTTAGCAGAACAGCAAAAGAATATAACTAACGTTTATCAAGAAAATTGCAAATGCCTAAAAAATAATCGAATAAGATAGTTATAACAATATGTTGTATCAATTACTATTTAATATGCTGCCATTGCTTTGCAAAATAAGTAGTGCTGTCAAATGATTAATAGCATCCAAAATAAAAGTTCATATTTACAAAATATGTTTGTGTATATAAATATATGCATGACCATATTATATACAATGTTTGTTTTATATACACTGCTCCAGCATATGAGTACACCTCTTAAAAATCTATCTTTTTAAATTAATATTTTTAATAGGAAAGGAATAGGAAAATATTGTAGTTTGTAATTGTTTTTTGCAACTATTGCGTGTATTTTTGTTTTCTATTTCTAAAGATATTCAGTGCCCCAAAAAATTATTTGAATAAATATGTTTATTAAACACTGTTTTGTGTGTGTGTGTGTGTGTGTGTGTGTGTGTGTGTGTGTATACAGTTGCAATTAGAATTATTGAACCCCTTTGAATTTTTTTTTCTTTTTTAAATATTTCCCAAATTATGTTTAACAGAACAAGGAAATTTTCACAGTATGTCTGATAATATTTTTTCTTCTGGAGAAAGTCTTATTTGTTTTATTTCGGCTAGAATAAAAGCAGTTTTAAATTTTTTAAACACCATTTTAAGGTCAAAATTATTAGCCCCTTTAAGCTATACATGTTTTTAGGGATGCACCGATACCGATACCAGTATCGGGTATCGGGTCGATACTTGGTTAAAATACTCGTACTCGTATTGGACATGAAAGGCCGATACCACGCACCGATACCGCTGAACAGTAATTCACTATGGATGTGATTTGTTGCCCTACCTGACTTCAGTGTCTTAATGTATTAATTAGCCTAATGTATTATATATTAATAGCTTAGTCCTTTTAAACAATCTGTTTATAAAATACATTATTAACGAATCTATAGCCTAGGCTACTGAAGAATAAACCGAATATGAAATATGATCCTTGCATAATGATCACAGCTAAGCACTCAAACAAGCTAGCACTCATTTTATATATAAACTATAAATAAAAAAATGAAATAAATTTTAAGAAATGGAACATTATGTAAAAAAAAATCTAAAGACTACAGGCTAAATAAAAGCGCCTGAGTTTAAACATCACTGCGGTCACCGCGCGCGTGTCAGTTTACAGCTTCTGTAAAGATCAGACAGCCTATACAGATCACACAATCTCAAACACCATGTAAATGTATAAATATTTCGATAAGTATCGTTAATGTAATATTTATAACGATATGATCTTGCTTGTGGTTAAATCGATACTGGCTTTGAGCTGTCACGCGCGCTTTTTCAGCAGCTGTTGACGCGCACTGCGGCGCTATACACACAAGACAGACAGCAGCATACACTGGCATGACAAGTGCTGAACTTCACGGGCCCGTATATTTTATTTAGGGGGGATTGTGTTGATGTTGCAGATGAAAGTCAGTACGTTGGGGGCGCGTTTGCCGCTCTCACTATTATATATTATAGGTCGCCTCTATATGGACGCGCCGGCCCTGGGTGCGCAGTATGAATATTCCCTACGTTTACACACTGCATACACAGGCCTAGCTCTGGGGTGTTATGAATTGCATGTTTTAAATGACAGCGAGGCATGCTACATTTAGTTTATATTGTAAAATATACATTATAACTCAGTACACAGTAAAATAATATTTTTGAATGGCTTGTCTATTGGCAGCGTATGTAACCGTTAAGCTTAAATAGGCTAAGCATATTTTTATTCATATTAAAACAAATCAATACAAACTAGTCACCCTTTGATTTTTTTCGTTTCCGTATATTTTTTATCAAACGAAAAATGCAATGAATTGTTGATTTTGGTTTTCATTTTATTAGAATTAATATAATTATTAGGCTACACAAATTGTACATACCATCGGCTCTGATTGCGTCAGATATCCTACAGATAGCCTAGACTTTTTGGCTCAAAGACATTTATGCCTATAAATTTCAGTGCTGTATTTTGACAGATTTCGCAAAGGCTTCAGCTATTCTGTAACTGGTTCCAGCCTCCGTTTTGCGACTTGACTTGTGCGGCGTCTCCGTATCAATGTCTGGATGACAGCGAGAGAGAGAGATCAGATGAGACCTCAGTTTCGATGTGTGGCCGCACGTCACAGTTACTTTACTGCAGTTTTTAAATATTGGCTTATCTAAATTAACTTTTCATTCGATTAAAAGCCGAAATATTGCCTGACATAAACAACTTTCGGTTTTAGAAGAGAGAGGCTTCAGTGAAGACGCACACACACACACACACACAGGATACACTTTTGAGGTCTATTCATTATTGATTTTTTAACATTAAACGCATAAGAATCAAGTGCAAAAAAGAACAGCTGAACTTCGGAAAAAGAGATCACTGCGGTTGCCGCGATGGTTGCTTTGTTTTTCTGCAGTTGGCTTTGTCAGTGGCTTGGCATTGCGAAATCACTTTTATTTTAATAAAACAAGATTATTTATTAATAAGCATTGTGAGGTGATGGTCGCGTGATTTTTAAAATGAGCTATTAACCGCAACCCAGCCATAAACATCTAGTACTTTTTGATTCATTGACCGCGGATCAAAGGCATGACTCATGAATATGAAAGAATGGTGCAAAACAGTGTTTTATGCATCCCCAATATGCAATGACAGTGACTCTATAAGGTAACGTACACTGCACACACCTTGTGTAATGTGTGAAGTCGTGCACACATGTAAGTCGCAAGGATATCTCATCCTTTAAATGTCCATGCTTAATCGTAAATAGACAAGGTCTGGGTTAGCAGGGTTTTCAACAATGTGTATATTTTTGGCTTGGAACAGCCTCCTGTTAAAGATTTTGGTGTTCATCCTTGCTACAGGCAAAAAACAAAGCAAAAAAACAAACAAATAAACTTAGTTGAAACCAAATCTATGAAGTATCGGTATTGGTATCGGCGAGTACACAAATCAAAATACTCGTACTCGTATCGGTTTGTAAAAAAGTGGTATCGGTGCATCCCTACATGTTTTCAATAGTCTACAGAACAAACCATCATTATACAATAACTTGCCTAATTCCCCTAACCTGCCTAGTTAACCTAATTAACCTAGTTAAGCCTTTAAATGTCACTTTAATCTGTATAGAAGTGTCTTGAAAAATATCTAGTCAAATATTATTTACTGTCATCATGGCAAAAGATAAAATAAATCAGTTATTAGAGATGAGTTATTAAAACTATGATGTTTAGAAATGTGTTGACAATTTTCTCTCCGTTAAACCGAAATTGGGGAAAAATAAACAGGGGGGCTAATAAATCGGGGGGTTGAATAATTTTGATTGCAACTTTATGTGTATGTATGTATGTATATATATATATATATGTATGTATATGTATATGTATCTTATTTTATGTACAGTAACTGTGTGCATTTATACATCTATACATAAATATGCACAGTACACATGTATATGTTATGCAAATACAAACTTTTATCTTGAATGCTATTAATTGCAATTAAGCACTACAAAAAAGTTAATTTCCATGCATCAAAACATGACATTTTTCAGAGTATTTCTGTTTGTTACTAAAATATGTTATCAAAACAATAAAGTATTAAAAATGTTAAATGAAACTAAAATGACAGGTTTGACCCTAATTTCTTATCTTTGTGTCGAGATTTTTGGGGATTTTAAGTCTCATTTAAATTTATTTTTCAGACATGATTAGAAAATAATTGAAATAAAATTGTAGTGATGTATAGTAATTACTAATCAGCTACTTTTCTGAAGTAACTTACCCAACACTGACAAAAAAAACAAAGACATTTAATATACAAGTGAAGATTCAGTGTAGCGCATCAGAGGAGATTTGACGTTAAGTGGAGCGGTAAAACTTTACTGTGGATGGAGAATATTCTACTAAAATGACATGACAGAAATAGAAAATAAGTGACCAAATAAACACTAGGATACTTGTTTTAGGACTAGAAGGACTAGTGTTTGCGTGTTTTATAAAGTTTTTGTATAACTAAGGTAAGTAAAGGCGCTATTTTGGAATAATGCTTCACCAAATGTTTTGTTATAGTCCACCACTGACCGCTCTCAAAGTTCAGTGAAGGTTTGTTATGAATGCTTGCTTTTTTTTTTTATCCCATATTTTTCTGAATAGAGTTTACATGTTTGTGTTGGTGTGGCTTTCCTCCAGTTGCTCCGGTTTTCCCCACAGTCGACGGGCATCTGCTGCGTAAAACATATGGTGGAATAGTTGGCGGTTCATTCTGCTGTGGCGACCCCTGATAAATTTGAGCCTTTTTTTTTGTATTTGTGCATCTACTAGAATGAAGTGTCACATGACTTGAGGAACAATCACTTATGTTGAAAAGTTTTAAGTTCCTCCATTAGAAGCTGTGAGATTAGTTGGTTGTGAAACAGAGCTTGACATCTCTTCACTAACAAACATTCATATTCTTTTGCTGCACAGGATCCATTTATTGATGTCTCAATCAATAGGTGCCCTATAGGTATAGTATGACCTTCTTTGAGATTTATATCCATAGAAATATAGATGCGCACCTGTAGTCATGCATAGCCTTGGATCTCTTGTCTCCGGTTCAAGTCGCCACAACGTTTCCATGACAACTGCATCCTCTTCCAGCCGTGATCGTGTGTGGAGAGAGTGCTGAATGTGAAGGGTTGAAATGATAATAGTAAAACCACAATGACTGCTCTCACCATTCAAACACTGTCAAATAATAGCACTGCTCTATTACCTCCTGTGTCCCTTAAAGGAGCATGCATTGAGTGAAACACAAAGGCTGGGTCTATTTTTTTAACAAGTGTTTTTGTGTGCATGCATAAACAGTAATAGCAAAGAGAGTTTTGATTTTGTAGTCGGTGCATGCACTTCAAGTGTGTATTGAGGCATTGCATGGAAATGAAGCATTTGTTTTAATTTTTCATGCTATTTCTGATGTTGTTTGTATTGATCTTATGGGACTGTGAGATGCTGTCTAAGTTTGTCTGACCTTGAAGGTCTCCAGACAGTCTGCAAGATTCAGCCCAGCTCTACATGCTGTATAAAGCTAATAGGATGATTAAGATGTCCTGGATTCTGTCTTTAAATAATTCAGCATCTGATTCAATGTGACCCTCTCATAGTAGTGGCTTCCTTTTACTGGTAGGCCATACATGCTAATAATAGTGGATGGAAAAATAAAGCAGTAGTTTTGTAAAAGAGCAATTCCATGAAACTAATTTCCACCAAAATAGTGAAACCCTTTCTAAATTGTTTGTGTAGGCTTGTATTGTAAAGTACTGTAAAATACTCAAATGTTTTTGTCAATGTTTTCAAATGATTATATTTGATTTACCAAAGTCACACAAGAGCCAATTTCACATTTGTCACATCCATAACGAAGCCTTTTTCTCAAAAATGTAAAATAAAAAAAAATCAATCATGTTTGTTCTATAGAGAACCAGCTCTTATCATTTTGATTAGCAGTATTTCATTGGGTTGTGCAGTTTAATTCACAGAATTTCTACAAAGTATGTTGTATCCTGTAAAATCGCAGACTTTTTGGTCACATCCATAACGCATATTTATTTTCCTTATTTAAAATATAAAAGACGTTTACAGATTGATATTTTTTTTGATCCCATAACTCTGTGGTCAGTTGTTTTGGAAAATAAAAATGATGCTTCAATATAGTTTACGCATACTTTCTCTGTGAATTTATGTTTTGTTTTTACTGAAAATGTCACATCCATAATGCTGGAATTGCTCAAAAATAAAATAATTCCAAAAATTTGTTAATACCAAAAAAATCTTAAATATATAATAAAAAAAAATGTTGTAAAGCTTCTTCTTAATTAATTAATTGATCAAAGAAAATGCTTTCTCTTTTTTTAATTTTAGGCTTTTTTTATTTACAATTCATTAGAGTTTTTATGGTTGTGAAAAATCAGCAAAATCTTTACTTTATTATGGATCAAACTGACCTACGTGCATATTAATGCAAAATTAATTTGTGGTGTTGTTGTTGTTGTTGTTGTTGTTGTTATGATGTTATTGGTATTATTTTATTAGTTGCATTCTTTTTGCATTTAATTAGGTTTTTGTTGTTGTTGTTGCTGCTGCTATTGATTATTATTATTGTTGTTGTTGTTTATTATTATTATTATTATTATTATTATTATGTTTTGTATTTAATATTAATGTTGTTATTATTAATATTATTATTATTGTTTGTTTTTATAGGTATCTCTTTTGTATTTAATTATTTAATTAATACATTAATTTTGTTGTTGCTGCTATTGGTGGTAGTAATAATAATAATAATAATAATAATAATAATAATAATTATTATTATTATTATTAATGTTGTTTTGTATGATGATTATTATTATTATTATTATTATTATTATTATTATTATTATTATTATTATTATTATTATTATTAATATTGGGTGACGCGGTGGCGCAGTGGGTAGCACATTCGCCTCACAGCAAGAAGGTCGCTGGTTCGAACCTTGGCTGGGTCAGTTGGCATTTCTGTGTGGAGTTTGCATGTTCTCCCCGTGTTGGTGTGGGTTTCCTCCGGGTGCTCCAGTTTGCCCCACAAGTCCAAAGAGGTGTGGTATAGGTGAATTGGGTAAGCTAAATTGTCCAAAGTGTATTTGTGTGAATGAGTGTATGGATGTTTCCTAGTGATGGGTTGCAGCTGAAAGGATATCCGCTGTGTAAAACATATGCTGGATAAGTTGGCGGTTCATTCCGCTGTGGTGACCCCTGATAAATAAAGGGACTAAGCCAAAAAGAAAATGAATGAATATTTATGTTTTGTAGTTATTGTTATTATTATTATTATTTGAAATTATTAATTTGATTGTTTTTATTGGTATTATCTCTTTTTGAATTGATTCATTAATTTAGTTTGTTGTTGCTGCTATTGGCATTTATTATTATTTGTTTTAATGTTTGTTTTGTATTATTATTATTATTATTATTATTATTATTATTATTATTATTATTATTATTATTATTATTATTATATTTTAAATTGTTGTTTTACTGTTTTTTTGTTGTTACTGCTATTATTATTCTTATTATTAGTTGTATTATACTTTTTTGTATTTATTTATTGATACAATTCTTTGTATTTATTTTTTGTTTTAATTTTTTGCTTACTAAGATTATAATTTATTGATTTTGATGATATTTGAATGCTAAATAAAGCAAAATGAAGTTTCAAATTGGCGTTTGAAACTTGTATATTTTCATATTCCCTTTCATCAATTCTGTAAAGAATCTTCATTGAGTTCATTATTCCCTGTATTGGCAGTAACCAAAATATGCTTCTCTCCTAATGAGGGTTCTTACCTATAGTGTAAAATGCTTGCTATAAGGGATTCTGGATACTTATAGGTACTAGAGCATTAGTAGGTGCTATAAGTAGTCTTGGGCAACTGCTAGAGAGTGTGATATGGTTGCTGTTTAATCATCCACCTGTGAACTGGTCACTTATGAAGTAATAGAACATCTCTCCTTAACAGGCCATGTTATACAGTTTATAACTAGCACAAATGTGTGGTTAAATTACACTACATGACTAATTACACACGTGTCTAGCAGGGAGCCAGAAATAGTATTCAGAGTGCCAAAATACAGTATTTCGTCGGGCAGTTATTGCTATGTTTGTCATAGTCTACACACCAGACAGAATTGACAGACAGACTGTTTTTAACCACGTCAATAATAACTCTGTACATCTTCTGCTCGTGTGTGTCTTGCATCACAGACGTGCAGTGTGGGAGGTTTGGCTGATCTGTAGTCAGCTTCTACTGGATCTCATCATGACGGATGAATTGTCTCAATTTAGAGATCCTTTACTCAAAGACAAAGAGTGCTCAATTGTCAAGAACGTCCCACACACGACGTGCAGGCAAAGTGTTTGGGTATGATTGCTCACTTCATACCAGGGTTCTTACATCTTTTACAAAGTCACATTTAAGCAGGAGTATTTTCAAAAGTTTCCAGCACAAATGTGGCAAATTAAATATTAAAGCGACCTATTATGCCTTTTTTTTTTTTTTTTTTTACAAATAAGTCTCTGATGTGCCTAGAGTGTGTATGTGAAGTTCCAGCTTAAAATATCACACACATGATGTCTTATAACTCTGAAACTGCCCTTTTTTGGCTTTGATCCTAATTGTGCCGTTTTGGTGACTGTCTGTTACATCCCTTCCGTTACTTTTTAATTGTCAAGGGGGAACGAAAAGGAAAACATTAAGCCAGTTGTAATTATTGCTACCATTTACAATAGATGAGGAACAGCAAGACACGAAAGTGCTATTTTCACGAGTTCGCACTTACAGAAGTTTAAGAATTAAAGCATATTTGGCGTGCTGTCCAGGGAGAGGGCTCTGAGCTCGGGGAAGACGCCCCCAACTTGTGTTATTCCCCGTATCGGGGAACAGAGAGGAGTTGGGGTTCGAGCGAAGTGTCTAGCCCGCCCCCAGAACGCTCCCCCCTGGTAAATAAAGTTTAAGAAGTGAGGTGTTGGGGTGGTGGAGCGATGCTAAAGTCGTGAGATAATGCAGGTAGGACAATTTTGGTATTTATAGGGGTTTGGTCAAATACTAATTGGATAATAGAATGATTGTCAATGACGTAATGAAATTCTGAAACGTCTGCGCGTGCTCCTCCCGAAATTTGTTTATAAAACATCACTAAGTGAACTTGTTTATTATAAACGAGCTGTGTATTTTTAAATGTTTATGGAAAAATAAAGTTTCACACAAAAGTAGTTAGAAATAAGACAACAATTTCACATAAAAAACAATTAACCAAGTTTTACAGACATAAAGGAGGACAAAGGGGAGGGACTGTGCCAAAGAAAAGAATAAAACAAAAATCAACTAACTAACCCATTAAACTCTTCCCCTAGAACTACAAAATAAAACAAAAGTAAACCTTCAACGTCCGAGACATCATATCTTACCTACTCTCTATTACAGGTATGATGGAATTTGTAGTTCATTTGCAGATTTGTAGTTCTCCAGCGATCTGCATGGGCTAGATCGCTGGTGTTTGTGACATTTTCCAAAATATAAACACTTTTCAAAGCATTTTCAAGGATTTCCAGCACCTGTACAAACCTTCTACCTTGTAAAAAAAAAAAAAAGTATCATGAGCCAAAGCGCTGGCAATGCAAGCACTATTTTGCAACATAAAACATTTTCTGTGTGGAGTTTGCATGTTCTCCCTGTGTTGGTGTGGGTTTCCTCCGGGTGCTCCGGTTTCCCCCACAGTCCAACATGTGGTGCAGGTGAATTGGGTAGGCTAAATTGTCCGTAGTGTATGAGTGTGAATGAGTGTGTGTGGATGTTTCCCAGAGATTGGGTTGCGGCTGGAAGGGCATCCGCTGCGTAAAAACGTGCTGGATAAGTTGGCGGTTCATTCCGCTGACACATTACAAAAACGATTTTAATCAAGTATGACAACATTAAGATCCTGAATTAGTTTATTAATTCAATTCAATTACATTCATCTTTATTTGTATAGCGCTTATACAATGTAGATTGTGTCAAAGCAGCTTCACATGGAAGATTATAGTGAATTGAAACAGTGTCAGTTCAGTTTTCAGAGATTAAGTTCAGTTCAGTTTAGCTCAGTTCAGTCAGTGTGGGTTAATAATCACTACTGAGAGTCCAAACACTGAATAGCAAATCCATCGATGCGCAGCTCTACAGATCCCGAACCATGCATGCCAGTGGCGACAGCGGCGAGGAAAAAACTTCACCAACTGGCGAAAGCGAAGATTTAAAAAAAACCTCGAGAGAAACCAGGCTCAGTTGGGCACGACCATTTCCCCTATGGCCAAATGTCTTGTGCAGAGCTGCAGTCTAGGCGCAGGAAGCTGGACCTCAGCGAAGACTCGTCTGTCCTTGGAGCATCACAGGAGTCAGTCATGCTCTCACTCCATGAAGACCACCACAGCAGCTGCTCAGGATACGGCCTGGTCCAGAAAACCTTGGGATCATCTCGTCGTTGGTCTCGGATCGCGTCAGTGGCACTGCATAGTCTGAGGGCCTCGAGATGAGTACCCCCAGGTGGAAATACAGAATAATACACTTAATCCACTTAATCCTTACACTTAATCCTACAATTAGACGGTCTGTTATGTTTTCTTTGTGTATGTATATGGATGCGTAAATAAAGTCATAAATGTTTAAATAATTATTTTTATTTACATAATTTGAATTCAGAAACCGCAGAGATGTTAAAATGATTGTTACGATATAACAATGAAATAATGACTGAAATGGGAAACCATCAACTGTTCACAGTCTAATGAATGGCAATCGTAGCACGGGTGGTCTCGGTCGCCATATTTGTGAAATACAGTAGGTGGCGATAACGCTCCTAAGGAGTTAGTTAGTTAGTTAGTTAACATATATGGTTTGCCTAGATTATGTGTGCTAGATTGTGTGTGCCTGAAACGTGTGTAGTTCTGCGGGCCTGCAGCTGGATATATCTCAAATTAAGGGCGCCAATGTGATCGTGCACACCAACTCGCAAAACGCCAGACGTAAAATTGTCATTTAAAAAAAAAAACACCTCATGCTCATTTTTTTTGTTTTGACGCGCCACGCTAAAACCTTCTCCACCAATCAGATTGCCACTTTTGTTCACGTGCACAGAGCTGCTGAAGTTACAGTAAACAGCACTTGGAGGCGCTCAAGCGCAAAACTGTCAATGCGAGCGCACATTGAAGATGCCCTGAGGCGATATGAACGTGGAGCTGCTTATTGCACTGGTGAACAATAATCATTTCCTCATCGCTAGAGCTGGAGCTGCTACTTGAACCATCCATGTTTGTTTGAATCACCAGTAACTTTAACAACAAGCTTGTCAACTTTCTGTCTTCTTCTTCGGTGTTACAAGCGGGTGTCTGAAGTTTAAAGTTGTGTAGCGCCATCTAACGTCAAGGAGTGATTTTGCATACTCTTCTGCTCGACGCCAGTAAAAATCGCTTGGGTTTGAATCCGGAAAAACATCTCAAAACGATGACAATAAACGCAAACGAAAAGTGTCCTGGTGCATACGAGCCTTAACTCGCTCCTTTTTTTTCATTCATGTTGGCATTAAAATCATCTGCTGCTTGCCATATCATCCCTTACATTAGTTTCAACTGTGATATTAATGCTTTCACTTACCATTTTTCCATTCATTGTACTGTCCCTGGTGGAAATTACACCCATGTACATTTATATTATAGTTGTTCCAACCTCAACTATCTTCTCGTTTTCTGCGTTATAACCCAAAACCCCAGCACACCGAATGCAGCTCAAGCAGTTTGTATTGTTTTAGCTGAAATTGTGTTTGTCTCCATTGTTGTTATTGGCTGCTCCGCCTGCTTTAATTTGCATAATGCATCTGAGTCAATTGCTGTCCAAATGCGGTGGGGACCATTAGCCTATTGGGATATGTAGATTGTTTAGCTCACAATGAGCAGTCCGTCCTTTTCTTCATAATGGCACATGGAGCTGTTTGTTTCCATTCCATCGGCTGCTGGTGAGACAGATGTGGAAGCGGTCTCGCTATTTTAGCATAATGGTGGTCTGGTGGAGCAGGTTTGCTGTCTATTAGTCTATTGTTTGTCTGTCGGTGTACACAATCAGACCCACCAGCTGCTGTCAGGTAATAATGTGTTGATCATGAGCTCAGTGACTCTGTGGGATTTACTGAAGGTCAGGATTCACTTGATGCTGCTGAATGTCACCCATCTATCACTGCTGTCTTCTGTATGTTTTCATCTGACTGTTCAAGTCAAGACTTAATCAGAAAAGGCAAGACTTTTCCAGTCCTTTGTAGGGTTGCATGGTTTACCTGTACTATGGTAGTGTTGTGATACTAAAACAAATACATGTATGCGCAGCTCCACAAATCCCAAACCAAGCAAGCCAGTGGTGAGATTGGCGAGGAACAAACTTCACCAATTGATGAAAGTGAAGGAAAAAACCTTGAGAGAAACCAGGGCCAGTTGGGCACGACCATTTCTTCTCTGGCCAAACTTTTTGTGCAGAGCTGCAGTCTAGGCATTGGAGGCTGGAGAACGCTGGATGTCTATCGTGGAGAAGCTGCAGGTGTGAGTAGGTCACCGGCGGGTGTTCAGGCTGGCCCACAGGATCAGTGAGGAGACTCATCTGTCACTGGGGTCTTTCAGCAATCAGTCTCATGCTCTCCACTCCTCCATGACCGCTACAGCATCTGCTCAGGATACGGCCTGGTCCAGGATTATGGAGACCTCTAGAAGTCCTCAACTACTCTGGCATATGTTTATATGTTTACTCTGAAATATTTCGCAAGTGCTGTTTTACAGAGAAATGCAAGAGTAGATTGTGATGCTATGGCTCCAAAATACTAGCAGTGCCACTGTAGTTTGTAAACGGTAGTATCATCATTAACGGTCTATCTACAATACATAATGTTGCATGTCACTAAAATGCTCACATGTTTGTGCGACAATAGACCATTTTATTTGAGTAGTCTGTGGAGCCCTTTAAGGTTGCAAAACTGTGTAGAATTCACGCTGACGTTTCAGTTCGAATGCACCTCTGAATCAGTTTATTACTGTTCCTGTCAATATAATTTAGTAGCTACAACGACCCCAATGATCTCTTAAAAAGAACGACTCACAAAGTGAAATTTTAAATACGTGATAAGACTAAAAACAAACAAAAAACCCAAAAAGGCAAAAGAAAAGAAAAGAAAAAAGGCTGGCCCACGGGATCAGTGCTGTCACTGGGGTCTTTCAGCAATCAGTCTCATGCTCTCCACTCCTCCAAGACCGCTACAGCATCTGCTCAGGATACGGCCTGGTCCAGTATTATGGAGACCTCTAGAAGTCCTCGATTACTTTGGCATATGTTTATATGTTTACTCTGAAATATTTCGCAAGTGCTGTTTAACAGAGAAATGCAAGAGTATATGGGTGTTTCCCAGTATTGTCTGGAAGGGCATCTGCTGCATAAAACATATGCCAGAGTAACTGGCTGTTCATTCAGCTGTGGTGACTCCTGATAAATCTGGGACTGACCTGAAGAATAGTGAGTGAGTATTTAACAGAGCAAGGGAATGTTCACAGTCTTTTCTATAATATTTATTCTTCTGGGTGTAAATCTTATTTATCTTGAGGCCCTGTCCACATGAAAATCACTTTTGAAAATGCAGTTTTCTTTTTCTACGTGGTTTGGCTGTTAGTGAAGTAGGCCTGTTACAATATTTATTTTTTGTTGTACGATATATTGCACCAAAATATATTGTGATAAACAATATTATCGTCATTTTAAGACCATTTTATTTTATTTTCATTCATTATATAATGCCAGAATGACTTTATATAATATAATAGCATTAAAATGCAAGTACACTCTTCCAAAGAACACATTTTATTCTTAATAATATTTGAATTAATTTATAATCATTTTAATAATTTAGCATTGGAATCAGAATGTGTCCTAAACCAATAAATAATAATAAAGGTTAACAAAAAAGTGCAAGGTAAAAAGTAGGGATGCTCCGATCAGAATTTTTGCAGCCGATACCAAGTACCGATTCTTTGTGATGGTGATCGGCCAATACTGAGTACCGATTCTGATGCTTCAAGCTTTATAATACATGAAGCACATTTTGCCCCTAAGTATGATAATTAAGTGGAGATCTTGCCTTACACCTCAGAGAATAAATGAAGAATGTTGCATATAATCCCTCAAACATGTCTCTTATAACCATTTAGTGTGGACATGTCATGGTCAGAAGCAACTTTACAGAAAATAATTGATAAAACAGATACAAAAAAATGGTAAGAAAAACAACTAACAAAGCAATTTGGAAACATTGCAAATGATGGAAGAAGAATTCGACATGTCTCAATCAAGAAAAAGTTCATATTTGATGCATAAGATGTTAAAATGCACATCTATAAATATATATTTGTTTATTGCAGTAAGTATATTACAAAAAGGTATATTATGAAATATTCAATTAAAACATTTTTATTTTACGTTTTTAATTGCATTTCAGCCAGGTTTTAGTGAACTTGCAATATTGTCAAAAACACAGAACTCTCAGTTCTTATATATGTAAAAAGGTCTAAACACATGCAAGACCATTCCAATATTTTGCTCTCCAACTAGCATGTCTGGTTCCTCTGCATAAAAACTCGTAAACAGACACCTGTGATCAGTTCAAGAGATCGGCCAGATTGGCGAGTACCGATCGAGTCATAAAATGTGATTATCGGCCGATACCGATCTCTGGCCGATCGATCGGAGCATCCCTAGTAAAAAGTAACCGAGGCAGTGATATCTGCAACCAGATCTATTTTCAGGATCAGACACCCACATGAAAATATACTATAGTAATTTATAGTAAATACTAGAGTGTTTTTAACCATACTGACACTGACACCTGCAATAGAGATAGAAATGCTGTGCCGTCAGCTCAAATGTTGCTAGAATTGGTTTTTATGTATGGGCAATTTATATAGTGCATCACCAAAAAAGATTGAGCTCATGTCCATGTGTTGTCTGATAAGTCCATATATTGGTTATTGTGACAGGCCTGTTGTGAAGTCAGCAAGTGACTGAAACCAAAACTTTCTGAAAAGTCAGACTATCGTGAAAATGTTTTGAAACTCTAGATAGTGTTTTCACGTGGATACTACAACGAGAGTTTTTGCCTCATGATGTAAGCTTGCGCTCTGTTTTCTCCTTTCTGATTGGGGAACATGACTGGGTTATCCCCAAAAGCAAAAGACTCGATTGAGACTAATTCTGTACGTTTGTGGTAAGCGTGTTGCTAATTCTAATTCGTTCACACAGTTATAACATTTCCATTGACTTGCAAATACTTAATTCTGTGTTTGGTGTGAACCCAGCATAAAAGGCTTTTATCGCCACCTGTTGGTTCGACATGCCCTTACATGCACATGCACAGCACAATTCATTAATTCTCTTTTCGGCTTAGTCCCTTTATTACTCTGGGGTCGCCACAGCGGAATGAACCGGCAACTTATCCAGCACACGTTTTTTACGCAGCGGATGCCCTTCCAGCCGCAACCCATCACTGGGAAACATCCATACACACTCATTCACTCACATACACTACAATTTAGCCTACCTAATTCACCTGTACAGCATGTTTTTGGACTGTGGGGGAAACCGGAGCACCCGGAGGAAACCCATTCGAACACGGGGAGAACATGCAAACTCCACACAGAAACGCCAACTGATCCAGCTGAGGCTCGAACCAGCGACCTTCTTACTGCGAGGCGAACGTGCTACCCACTCCACCACCGTGCAGCCCCAGCACAATTCACATTTATAAAATTCATTCATTTTCTTTTCGGCTTAGTCCCTTTTATTAATCAGGGGTCGCCACAGCGGAATGAACCACCAACTTTTCCAGCATATGTTTTATGCAGCGGATGCCCTTCCAGCCGCAACCCAACACTGGGAAACACCCATACACTCTTGCATTCACACACGTACACTACGGCCAATTAGGGCTGGACAATAATTCGATATCAATATATATCGCGATAGAATTTTTTTCAATAACGATGATATGATTTTTGAACCCATTTCCGATATTTCGATATAAATTTGCATATATAAATAGATATATTATTATTTATATAAGATCTTATACATGTATCACTTGTCACTGAATGACGTTCAGTGCTCAGCCGTCAGAAAGAGCGTGATCTGATCTCACTTACGTGATGACGAACAACACAGACACGCTGCCAGCGCTCAGCACAGCAGGTGGTTAAGCTGCGCCGCATAAAGTTTTAGCTACAAAATGAGTGCTCTGAATACATATGCGAATGAACAAGCTTCCACAAGTAAGAATGCAGACGAAATAGTTGATAAGAAAGGAAAGACTAATGCAGTGGTGTAGAAGTGGTTCAGTTCAGTAAAGTTAGCAACAGATTCGCAGATTCGTCTTTTCCGGATCAATAACTCATGACCGAAACATTGTTCCTACACAAATAGCACATTTTTTCAACTGTCGCAATGCATACAACCACCTACAACCTTATTTTCCTAAAAATGAGCTTTCCTACGCGCTGGACGCATTATATTGATCTCTATGCGCAGGCGGCAAAGAGACCGATGCTTAGGGACCGTCTACAAAGAGCAAAACGCAAAAGTCAATACTACAAAAGCTGTCAATAACTTCCCTCTAACTCATTATACTGCCATCAAACATTTTTATTATCAAACATATTCAATAACTGTACTGTAAATTACTGTACTCTCACCAAATTCAGTTCACACATCACTGCTGTCCTGCTGGTTATACTACAAAACTTATTTTTCTAAAAAAACTATTTTGCATATTTTTTTATGAATTTTTGAGCTTTATTTATTTGATAGTTTATTTCACATTTCTTGTTTGTATAGGCTAAATACAAATAAAAAGTGAACAAATTTTTTTGTACTGTTTTTATTTAAAAAAAAAAGTTATAAGAGTCTGGAGGTATTATCGACTTTGGAAATTCACTTTGCAGACATTTGTAGGTACAGACATCCATTGTGTGCGTTCTTGGGAGTTTTTCCTTTCTTTTTAATATTGTCCATATCGATATCGGAATTATATCGTATCGACCGAAATAAAAAAATATATCGTGATATAAATTTTTGCCATATCGTCCAGCCCTACGGCCAATTTAGCTTATTCAGTTCACCTATAGTGCATGTCTTCGGACTGTAGGGGAAACCGGAGAACCTGGAGGAAACCCACGCGAACACGGGGAGAACATGCAAACTCCACACAGAATTGCTGTGAGGCGATCATGCTACCCACTGCGCCACCGTGACGCCACATTTATAAAGTCCAATTCGTAAATTCAAACACAATTCATAAATACACAAACCCAATTCATTCGGGCAAATATTTTCGCCTTTTACTTTCGAATTCACAAATTGTGCTTTGTCTTTAAGAAATGTATTATATTTTTGAGACTGATCTGGCTCCATTATTGATTGATTATCCAATTAATATCAATTATATTATTATATAATTGAGTATCAAAATTGAGTTCTACATTTAAAATATAGTTTGTTGTAGGAGTATTGATGTGGCTGATTACATATTTGCATTAATTAGCAGTTTATCAGATGTACATTGAGTGTTTATGTAAAATAAAACACTTTTGCTTCTTTATTTTCCCTCAGTCTCAGCTTTAACCTAATGTCTTTTTTTTTCTAGCATCATTTTTGTTTTCGAATTCAAGTCATGAAATAATAACCGAATTACCCTTTTCCTAAAAGGACAATTTAGTGAATTGGATTATATCTAGCATTACACACATGTACAAACACACAGACTGGGTGTTTCATCTATATGTGAATGATACCAGTCCAGTGGATATTGATATTGCTGTCAGATCACCCATCTGTGCTGTAATGCCATTAAATTACTGCATTACCTCACATTGATTTTAATCTCGTCTGGTCTTGAGATGAATGTTGCTTATCAACATCAGCGACGGCTTTTCTTGTGGCCATGGTTAGATATATCAGCCTTGAGAGAATTTATGCACAATATCTGGTTAATGATAAATACGCCTGCAGTGCAAAGGGATCAGTTTAAAAAGAGATGCAATTGCATTACTGCACCACTAGATTGCACACCAGTAATAAAGTTAACATTATTTCTCATGGACGCCTGCTACTTGACTTTAGTTGTGTATTCATTAAAGATTTCTGGGCTAATATTGGTACCCATAACCCTTGTGTTTAATTGGTTCACTTTTCAACAATGAAGCTGGCACAGTATAGTCTAAACCGTACATTTATATAAAAAAAATAAATCTCAATGTGCTTTTCCTGGTAAAATAAAGGTAGTAATAATAATAATAATAATAATAATAATAATAATAATAATAATAAAGATGTATTTATTATGTTATTTTCTCGTATAATTTTATTTTTAATAATATTATTTATTTTATTCAATAATTCAACTCTTTTTAAAAGTTTATTTTGATATTTTATTTTATTTTATTTATTTATTAATTGATATTTTAATTTAAGTTTTTCAAATCATCAAGCAGCATGTATAATCTTATACTTTTGTTTTATATTTATTTTATATTTTATTTTATTTATTTTTTATTTTATAATACATTTTTAATTATTTATTTTATTATTTATTTATTTTTTACTCTTTGCAAACCAGCAAGCTTATTCTTGTTATTTATTTATTTATTTATTTATTTATTCATTCATTGATTCATTCATTCATTTTCTTTTCGGCTTAATCTCTTTGTCAATCAGGGGTTGCCACAGTGGATAAATAAAATAAATATTTTATTTATTCATTCATTTATTCATTCATTTTCTTTTCGGCTTAGTCTCTTTGTCAATCAGGGGTTGCCACAGTGGAACGAATCGCCAACTCATCCAGCATATGTTTTATGCAGCGGATGCCCTTCCAGCCACGAACCCAGTACTGGGAAACACCCATACACTCTTGCATTCACACACATTCACTACAGAGCACCCAGAGGAAACCCACGCAAACACGGGGAGAACATGGAAACTCCACACAGAAATGCCAACTGACCCAGCCGAGGCTCGAACCAGCGACCTTGCTATTAGGTGACAGTGCTACCCACTGAGCCACTGTGTCGCGGCTTTCTTTATTTTTATTTTATAATTTAATTTAATTATTTTATTTATTTTATTGTATTTAATTATAAAAAATATTTATTTTATTGTTTTTATTTTAAATTTTTGTTTTAATTTTATTTTTAATTTAATTTTATTATTTAATTATTTATAATGTTTTTGTTGTATTTTATTTTTAATTATTTTACATGTATTTGTTTATTGATTTTAATTTTGCAAATCAGCAAGCAGCATGTATAATCTTATACCTATGTTATATTTGTATTTTATTTTTGTTTTTATTTTATAATTTAATTTAACAAATGTATTTATTTTATTGTATTTAATGATTTATTTTAAATTTTATTTCATTGTTTCAAATCAGCAAGCAGCATGTACAGTCTTACTCCTATGTTCTATTCATCCGCTCATCTTCCTCAGTGTAATACATGAGAACTGCAGAGGGCAGCTTTGTTCTTCAGCAGCGTCGGTTCATCATCGGTGGAGGTTGATCCAGACTTTATTCTTTGCTTTAGTATCAGGGGTAGAAGCTGTGGTGGGGGTCGCATCTGTGTAGATGGTGCCAGCGTCATCATGCAAAGCCTTCATAGGCTTGTTATATAACGCATCGTCTACACAAAGAAAGGATGAGCAGAAATAACTGCCTGGATCTCAAGGAAAAGAGAAGAGGATCCACAGCTCGGCTACATCAAAGAAAAGACACGCTGTAATGATGTTATGATTCATATCCAGGATCTTGCCGTATTGTTGCACGGTCCAAATGGCAACAGCAATGATTCCTACAATGATCTTTCCGCCTTGAGCCATTTCTAAAGACTCCCTGCAGAAACAATGATATGTGGTAGAGCTGCACAATATATCGAAAAATTGACGTTATCACGATAATAGTATACGCAATAACTGTATCGCAGTTCATTTTAAGTTCCAAGCATTGTGTGCTGCATGCATACGATGTTTAAATCAGATGGTAGCCTCAGACATCATAATGCTTTTCTGGAAGCACTTCAGAAGATTCTCAGTTGTCCTCTGATTGGTTTAAATAGACAGGATTTCCGATAGTCGAGTTTGCAGCAATCTTAACCAGTTATTGGAAACAAGTCTGAACGAATAAAAAAAGCTGCAATGTTTATATTGATGACAGTGCTCATTAATAAATGTATAACTTTCTGAGACATTGATGAATCAGTGATTTTACTGCCTGCACACAACAATGATTCCTGCAATGATCTTGCCGCCTTGAGTCGTTTCTAAACACTCCCTGCAGAAACAATAATATGTGGTAGAGCTGCACAATATATAAAAAAATTGATATTAGCGCAAAAATAGTATATGCAATATCCATATCGCAGTTCATTTTAATTGCCAAGCATTTGTGTCCTGAATGGATAGGTTGTTTAAATCCAAATCTGACTAATCAGATGGTAGCCTCAGACATCACAATGCTTTTATGGAAGCACTTCAGCAGATTCTCAGTCGTCCTCTGATTGGTTTAAATATACAGGATTTCCGAGAGTCAAGTGTGCAGTAATCTTAACCAGTTATTTGAAACGAGTATGAGCGGATAAAAAAACTGCAATGTTTATATTGACGACGTTGTTTATTAATTAATGTATAACTTTCTGAGACATTGGTGATTGAGTGATTTACTGCCTGCACACAGAAATGATTCCTGCAATGATCTTGCCACCTTGAGCCATTTCTAAAGACTCCCTGCAGAAACAATGATATATGGTAGGGCTGCACAATATATCGACAAATTGATGTTATCGCAATAATAGTATATGCAATATTCCTATTGCAGTTCATTTTAAGTGCCAAGCATTTGTGTGCTGCATGCATAGGTAGGTTAAATCCAAATCTGACCAATTAGACGTCACAATGCTTTTCTGGAAGCACTTCAGCAGATTCTCAGTTGTCCTCTGATTGGTTTAAAAATACAGGATTTCCGATAGTCGAGTTTGCAGCAATCTTAACCAGTTATTGGAAACTGATAAAAAAGCTGCAATGTTTTTATTGATGACAGTGCTCATTAATAAATGTATAACTTTCTGAGACATTGATGAATCAGTGATTTACTGCCTGCACACAACAATGATTCCTGCAATGATCTTGCCGCCTTGAGTCGTTTCTAAACACTCCCTGCAGAAACAATGATATGTGGTAGAGCTGCACAATATATCGAAAAATTGATATTAGCGCAAAAATAGTATATGCAATATCCATATCACAGTTCATTTTAAGTGCCAAGCATTTGTGTCCTGAATGCATAGGTTGTTTAAATCCAAATCTGACCAATTAGACATCACAATGCTTTTCTGGAAGCACTTCAGCAGATTCTCAGTTGCCTCTGATTGGTTTAAATATACTGGATTTCCAGGAGTTGAGTGTGCAGCAATCTTAACCAGTTATTGGAAACAAGTCTGAACGGACAAAACAGCTGCAATGTTTATATTGATGACATTCATTAATAAAGCTCATTAATGAATGTATAACTTCCTGAGACATTGATGAATCAGTGATTTACTGCCTGCAAACAGTCTGATTTATTAATTTGACTTAAATGCTGGATTATTGAAAGTATGCAATAGTCACTGTATAAAAGGTTCAGTTTAGGAACACTCAGGTGTGAGTGTATTCTCGTTTTTTTTTTTTTTTTTTCAAATGGCAGTGAAAACCTTCAAATATTCTGGTCATAAAGATAAGAGGAGAATGTCGTTCAAAACAGAAACTGTTTTTTAATTTGTGGATACTCACAAATACAACAAAATCTTGCTTTCATAGAACAATGAAAACTTTCACTTTGTCATGTCATTGATCTTTATATCGAAGTGCGTCAGCAAAATAATGAATGAATCTCAGAACAAAGATGCATATTGCTAATAGATCCAACTCGGACTAATTATTGATTCATACCCCTGTATGCATTTCTGGACAGCCCAAAATTTGTCACATGGGGGTACATTTTTTATTTATTTATTTTGTAGTTTTTGTTTTGGCAAATCCACCAGAGGCCGCTGTGTATGCTTTTTCAGATCTGAAATTTGTCTCACGAGTGCTATTCGCACCTGATCTTCTTGCCTAAATCCACCAGAGTGCGCTATAGACTGACCGACCGACCAATACCCCTACTCACCCCTTCCCTAAATCCAACGGACAGTGTTTTCAAAAGCAATACAAAAAAAGAAAAACCCTCATGGCAACCAGATTTTTACCACATTTTTAGATCTTACCACGTTCTCACCGTATTATTTACTTTTATTTTTTGTCTTTTTGTTTTACCTGGTTTCTGGAACCGTTCCTCGCCGGACTTGAACCCCATCGTCACTGTCAACTCCTCTCTGCATCTCAGGTCCACCGTCGTACACGGCGAGCCACTGGGAAAACTGGTAAAAGTAGAAAAGTCGTCGGCAGTGTCATACCGCCCCATAGCATTCATTTTAAAGACTAAATGCAGCCAGACGTACCTCTGGCTACATAATTTGCAATGTATACAGGGGTACGTTTTTACACTGAGCCTGTGCTGGATAGATCAGTAGGAACATTGATGCGTTGTCGTCCTCGTATGGCCAGCCTCTAATGGTAATACATTTGTTTAAAATAAAAAAAAAGAGGGCTGGGAGCACAATGTAATTGGAATTTAAAGCGACAGTCACCAAAACTGCACAATTTGAATCAACCTAAAAGGGTCAGTTTCAAAGAGTTATTTGTTGGTTATTTTGAGCTGAAAACACACACACACACACACACACACACACACACACACTTTGACATGTCAGGGACTTATTTTATATCTTGTGAAAAGGGGAATAATAGGACCCCTTTTTATTATTATTATATATATATATTTTTACATTTAATTGCCTCAGAAAAATATTTATTATCTGTTTAATTTTGCATGATCATTACATTAAAAAACGTAACTTTATCAGCAGCTTTTTTTTTAAGTTAGTTATATCGCAACAATCAACAACGTTGCATATTTTTTCCAGTATTGCTCAACCTAGATTTTTAACCTAGATTAACCTTGACTTTAATCATAATAACTTACTTATTGCATCTGTTAGGGCTGCAGGGTATTGGAAAAGAGGTAACATTGTGATGTTTAGTTTTTCTGTAATATAGATATAATTTCACAAGATGACTTGAATACCTATTTGGAAAATTCATAATTTAAGGGGAGAGGATCTGCATAAAATATACAAAAATATAAAATAAAGCACAGATGAAAACATACAAACAAAGATGAAAATTAAATAATCAGCTCTTCATGGTTTTCAGTAGAATTTTAAAGGCATTGTGGTTCAGAAATGCAATAATTAAAATTTAACACCATAAAGTCATTCATTCATTTTCTTTTCGGCTTAGTCCCTTTATTAATCTGGGGTCGCCACAGCGGAATGAACCGCCAACTTATCCAGCATATGTTTTACACAGCAGATGCCCTTCCAGCTGCAGCCCATCACTGGGAAACACCCATACACTCTCATTCGCACACATACACTACAGACAATTTTTTAGCTTATCCAATTCACCTGTACCGCATGCCTTTGGACTTTGCAGCCGAAGGAAACCCACACGAACACGGGGAGAACATGCAAACTCCACACAGAAATCCCAACTGACCCAGCCGAGGCTCAAACCAGCGACCTTCTTGCTGTGAGGCGATAGCACTACCTACTGCGCCACTGTGCCGCCCACCGTAAAGTCATTGTATAAAATAATTCAACAATTCATTTTTGTTAAAGTGGAGAACTTTGGTTTAAATGGTTTAAATTTGCTTGATCTTATGCTGCATTCACATAAGACGTGGATAAAGCGTCAAGCGCGAGTGATTTACATGTTAAGTCAATGCAACGATGCGAATAGACGTCCTGCAGTGTGATTCGCGCAAATGAGGCAGAACGAATTACGCTATTTGCATGATTGAAGCAGCGCAAACAATAAAATAAAAATGATTGAAGCAGCGCGAGTTGAGCGTTTGATGTGCTTAACGTGTGTATCGTGTGATTCGCTTGACGTGGAAAATCTGAACTTTAGCGGACATTCGCACCGCATTAACCAATCATGAGCTTGCTCTTGTAGGGGTGATTATGACGTAGTGCCTGTTGTTCCAGACAAGCTCATCAAACTGAACTCGGGTCAGTCTGAAGCTCAGCTGAAAACGTCCGTCATCAAGGCATAGTTTTTGGAGGACTTGATGAACTCACAGAGCTGGGTGCACTTCTGAAAAGGTCTAGTGCACGGTGCCGAAAGAATCTATGCTGTTTTTCAGGCTTCCTAAAGCACAGCTACTCTCTCAATTAAATCAATGTTAGGCATTTAGCAATGAAGCTATAGTCACCGGGCAGACCAATCCATGATGCAAATCCATGTCTATTGTGAAGTGAATTTGACGCGCGAATGAAGCAAGCAAATTCAAAATGTTCATGTGTCTATTTACGTGCAAATAGCGTGATTTTTTTTTTTTTTTTATTCATGCAATACGCATCTGGTGTGAACACAGCATCACAGTCACAGTCCTTAATACATGAATTTAAATCTTTAAAATTATACCTATTAGATTAGGTCAAGTTTTATTAATCTTAACATAAGACGTGACAGATTTGCACATTGCGATATCGATACTGAAATGATATATTATGCAGCACTTTAGTGGCTGTAATATTTTGAGCTCCGTCCTGTTGCTTTAAATGACAGCAGTGATAGAAAACTGCACTATCGCTCAATGGATCTCTTTCCTTAACACCTGCAGGTTTATATGCACCGAAAAAAAAGTGGTCATTAGTTCTAATGTTGATCCGGATTGGCTTAAATGATGGAGCATGAGCCTACGGATGGCAATTAGCATAAAATACGCCCAAATCATTCCCATGTAAGGGCTTTCTGCACAATTCCTCTCCTAAAGCCATTTGTCATTCTGACTTCATGAGCATCTTCCTCTATTGTGCCTGATTCAGTTTTAAGCATGCATGATAATTGCAAATCATCACAGCGATATGCATAAATGTTCACGCTCTTTATACTGTGATGGTGTTTCGTATGCAGGAGGATATTGGAATTAATTGGCCTTGATAACTGTCTTTACGACAGTATCAAGGAGAGGCGTGTTTGTGTTTTTTCGTCCTGGTCCAGATTACATGGCGTCTTGGGAGCGGAGGTTTTTTCATCTGTGAACTGTTGCCGCTGGTTTCATCATTGTCTCTGGGGCTGCTGATGGATTGTGGTGTCGAGCGGCTGCAGGCCTGGAGGTTTCTCAGAGCACCGTTATTTGCCATTTAAACAGAAATGAAAGCCTCTGATGCCTCAGTCATGGAGCGTCAGATGAACGTTACTGTACATAAAAATCAAAGCAAACTCTGAACTGACTGGCAGAATTTGACCGATGTTATCAGTATGTCCATCAGTATGTCCATCTATCTATCTATCTATCTATCTATCTATCTATCTATCTATCTATCTATCTATCTATCTATCTATCTATCTATCTATCTATCTATCTATCTATCTATCTATCTATCTATCTATCTATCTATCTATCTATCTATCTATCTATCTATCTATCTATCTATCTATCTATCTATCTAATTCATCCATCTATGTATTCATGGATCTGTCTGTTCATCCATCAATTTATTGTTCCATCCATCCATCCATCGGTCTATTCTTCCATTCATCTTTCTATTCACCCATCTGTTTAATGCTCCATTCATCCATCGATCGCGATATCCATCTGTCTAATGTTCTATCCATCTTTCCATCCACCATCTATGTAACGTTCCATTCATCCATCTATAGTTCCATCCATCTGTCTATTGTTTCATGCATCTTTCCATCCACCTATCTATTTAACGTTCCATTCATCCATCTATCATTCCATCCATTTATCTATTTGTTCCATCCATTCATTTTTCTATCTACCCATCCATCTCTTTATTGTTCACCATCCATATCTATTCATGCATCTGTCTATCCATCCATCTATCTGTTGTTCTATTCATCTGTCTATTGTTTTATCTCTCCATGTATTGCCATCTATCTATTGTTCCGTCAATCTATGTGTTGTTCCATCCATCTGTCTTTTGTTCCATCCATCCATCTTTCTATCCATCATTCATCTTATTATCTTTCACCATCCAGCTTTTGTTCCATCTGTCTATCCATTCATCGATCTGTTGTTCCATTCATTGTTCTATTGTTCCATCTATCTTATGTTCCATCCATCTCTTTATTGTTCACCATCCATATCTATTCATGCATCTGTCTATCCATCCATCGATCTATTGTTCCATCTATCTGTTGTTCCATTCATCTGTCTATTGTTTTATCTCTCCATGTATTGCCATCTATCTATTGGTCCGTCAATCTATCTGTTGTTTCATCCATCTGTCTTTTGTTCCATCCACCCATCTTTCTATCCATCATTCATCTTATTATCTTTCACCATCCAGCTTTTGTTCCATCTGTCTATCCATTCATCGATCTGTTGTTCCATTCATCGTTCTATTGTTCCATCTGTCTTATGTTCCATCCATCAATCTATAATTCCAGCCATCTATCTATTATTCTGTCTATCTGTTGCTCCATCCATCCATTTACTATTCCATGCATCTGTCCATCCATCCATCGTTCCATTCATCATCAGTCTAATGTTCAATCCATCTTTCCATTCACCCATCTATGTAACCTTCGATTCATCCATCTGTCTATTGTTCCAGCTATTCATTTTTCTATCCATCCATCTCTTTATCGTTCACCATCCAAATCTATTCATGCATCTGTCCGTCCATCCATCGATCTCTATTGTACCATCTATCTGTTATTCCATTCATCTGTCTATTGTTAATCTATCTCTCCATTTATTGCCATTTATCTATCTGTTCCTATCATCTGTCTTTTGTTCCATCCATCCATCTTTCTATCCATTATTCATCTCTTTATCGTTCACCATCCATATCTATTCATTCATCTGTCTATCCATTCATCTATCTATTATTCCATCCATCTGTCCATTGTTTATCCATCCATCTATTGCCATCTATCGATCGCTCCGTCCATCTATCTGTTGTTCCATCCATCTATTCATCTTTCTATGTTTTTATGCATCTGTCTATCCATTCATAGATCTATTGTTCCATCCATCCATCCATTTATTGTTCCATCCATCCGTCTATTGTTCCATCTGTCTATCGTTCCATCCATCAATCTATCATTCCAGCCATCTATCATTCTGTCCATCTATCTGTTGCTCCATCCATCCATTTACCATTCCATGCATCTGTCTGTCCGTCCATCGATCTATTATTCCATCCATCCATTGTTCCATTCATCCATCTGTCTGATGTTCCATCCATCTTTCCATTCACTCATCTATGTAACCTTAGATTCATCCATCTATCGTTCCATCCATCTTTATATCCATGTCTATTCATGCATCTGTCTATCCATCCATCGATCCATTATTCTATCTATCCATCTATCTAATATTCCATCTATCTGTCTATTGTTTTATCCATCCATCTATTACCATCTATCGATCGTTCCACCATTCTGTGTATCATTCCACCCAGCAATCTATCATTCCAGACATCTTTGTGTCATTCTGCCCATCTATCTGTTGTTCAATCCATCCATATATTTACCATTCCATCCATCCGTCTATTCATGCAACTGTCTATCGATCCATCAGTCTATCAATCCATCTATCCATCTGTCATTCTATCTTTCTATCTATCCATCTATTTATTCATCTGTCTGTCTGTCTGTCTGAATTTTGAGGTTTCATCCAATTGCTCAACAATAATTAAGCCACTTGGTTTTTGAACATAACTACACATATAACAAGCTTTAATGTTTGACATTGAGGCACTGCTGTCATTAATGCAAGCATTTCTCAGTGTATAAACTAGAAACAGCGTTCAAGCGTGGTAGTTTAAGCTGGTTTTAGATCAGTATTTACAGGTTGTCATAGAGACTCGGGTCATGATCTTGCTGTGGAGGAGCTGTGCTGTTTAAATATGGAAACTGTCTCTAAGGACTCGTGCAGCTGAGAGATACGATGGATAGAGCAATGTTATGACTGCCATTAGCTCCTAAAGCAGCCATTTTCCTCTGTATGTGAAGGAGAATGTGAAGGAGAGAGGCCTTCTGTTTTGTTTTTTTATCGAAGGAGGTATAAAAGGTGCCCGTGGCAAAACATTGCAGGCTATTAAACGCTGAGTTTAAGAGGAGTTGATGGTGAAAAGTAGGTGATTGCTTTTGGTGAGTCATACCACACACACACACACACACACACACACACACACACACACACACACACACACACACACACACACACACACACACTCACAATGCTCGAGGAAAAACATTCACATCAACATCAGCTTAATAGCTTAATGTCACAGTCAGATGCCCTCCTTCCAGGGTCCCACATTAACTTTTTGACTTTCCTTCCAGTGACTAGTGAATTGAGAATATTTACTGGCTACAAAACTGTATTTTGCATTGTGTCAATGTCATACTTGTTCTTATGACAAAGGAGGTGCTTTGCTGTTGCTCTCTAGAGTATTTGAGGCTAAAACACAGGAAAAAAAGAAAGCTAGTTTCAGGATGCAATACAGGGTTTAGGTTAGGGCTGTGTGATATTGAAGACAAATGTGATATACTTGGCATGCTAAATAATTAGATTTTTATTATGTGATACAATACTTAAACGTGCAGTATGTAAGTTTGACACCCAGTGGTTGAACTAGGTATTGCACTCCTGGTTTAAAACACACGCAAGGGCAGGTTGCCAGATTGACAACACCAAAGGCTGATTTAAGTCTTGTTCTAAATAAAAGCAACAGCACACGATAGAAGAAATATTTTTGTTCTAATCAACACCTGAAATTTATATTTTAGAAACTAAAATAACAGCTGGATAACAGGATAAATGGACAATGATCACCTCAGGTACACCTCATGTGCTTTATTCAGTGTTAAATGCGAACAATGCAAGTTCAAATGCCATTTTACATGACATTTATTGCAATACTACTGAAAGCAGGAGCAAATAGTTCACCTTAAGACTCGTACACACCGGGACACTTTTCGTTTACGTTCATTTTCAGCATTTTTTTAGACAATTTTCCGGATTCAAACCCAAGCGATTTTTCACAGGCGTCGAGCAGAAGAGTATGCAAAATCACTCCTTGATGTTAGATGGCGCTACACAACTTTAAGCTTCTTACAGCCGCTTGTAACACAGAAGAAGACAAAGTTGACACGCTTGTTGTTAAAGTTACTGGCGATTCGAACAAACATGGTTCAAGTAGCAGCTTCAGCTCTAGCGATGAAGAAATCATTATTGTTCACCAGTGCAATGAGTAGCTCCACGTTCATATCGCCTCTGGACATCTTCAATGTGCGCTCGCATTGACAGTTTTGCGCTTGAGCGCCTCCAAGTGCTGTTTACTGTAACTTCAGCAGCTTTGTGCACATGAACAAAAGTGGCAATCTGATTGGTGAAGAAGGTTTTGACGTGGCGTGTCAAAACAAAAAAACGAGCATAAGGCATTTCTTAAAAAATGACGCTGGCGTTTTGCATTGGTGTTTATATCTTAAAAATAAACTAAACCGCTTGAAATTTAGCTTTAGAACTGTAACTCGGTGCAAACCAACACATCAGTGATTCAGCATGTTCATTTAATAATGTTAAAGAGGTTTAATATGTATTTAATTAAATTATAAACCTTACAATTTCGTTGGAGTGCAGTGAGTGCACTATTCTGTGCTTTTGAATGGCTGTAATTTTCTGTTGTGTTTTGTCTAGTGCAAACAGTCCAATTGCTTATCACTGCAAATCTCGTCACTAGCATGTTGCTAGGACACAGGGTTACAAAGTAACCTGCTCACCTAATGTTTACGATCTCAGTATATATATTTTTTTGCTAATTAATAACCTCGTGTGAAACTAATCTGTCTCTCATCTCGGAGTCTGCTACAGTCCACCAGAAGTTGCTATTTCAGTCATAGACGCATGTTTTGAGAGCCTTCCTGACTGAATGAATGAAATACGTAGTATTCCTTCAAGGCAAGCCGGGGTGCTGAAATATAATTGGCTAAACTGGCTTTGGGTGGGTTAAAGGGACTAAAACAAAGACAGACATTCCAGCACGTAACGCACATTTTCAAAGCAGAATATCTGACTTCAGCATTGTTTTTCAGATAAACAAGAATGTTCACTTAGCATGTTTCTTAAATATCTGCAAACATATTATGCTTTTATGCTTTAGAAGAGTCAAAAACGTACATACAGCACCTTTAAAAACATGTTATAACCAACATTTCATAATTCATATTATCACAGGGAGATTCTTTCTTCTGTTAAACACAAAATAAAATGGTTTTAAGAAAACTAGTAACCATTGACTTCCATAGTATTTGTTTTCCTTCTATGAAAGTCAATGGTTACAGGTTTCAGTTTTCCTCAATATCTTCTTTAGTGTTCAACAGAAGAAAGAAACTTATGAAGGTTTAAAAACCACCTGAAGGTCAGTAAATAGTGAGCAGATTTAAACTTTTAGGGGAACTATCCCTTTAAACTTGTATTTTTTGGTGACACTTAAAAGGGTGTTCAAAAAAAACATTTGTAATCATGACATAAGTGTCATGAATGTGAATGAAATTTTATGCATGCTTATGACAAGTGTTATTAAATGTGTTTTGATCAGTTGTGGAATCCATGCAAATATGACATTGTTTGTTATGACAACTTGACATTAGGTATATCAAATTCTTTTGACTTTAACACAAATAACTGGTCCGAATTCGGTAAACTACCCAGTGGTGCCAATATTAATGACCTGAAAAGCGGAAACAAAGGTGGCAGCAGGGCCAACCCTGTACATTTGGGGCCCTAAGAATACCCTACCTTGCTTTAAATAGTGGAGTATTGCCATTGCAAACTGGCCCACAAGGACTTTATGGCTTATTAAATACAATCAATGAAACCGAAAAATAAAGCCTGATTTCTTCTACTTAATAACTCTTTGAATGACTTGGACATTTTAAAACAGCACTGCTTTTGTCAACTACAAGCTTCAAGAATTAAGAATTGAACTATCTTTAATAAATGGACCAGTGATTCTTACTTTGTGTCCCTCTGGAGCATTAAAAACATATTCTATTAATTAAGCAAACTGATTGAAGATTCTATAAATCATTCTAGTTTTTTTTTTTTTTTTTTTTACAAATTCCAAAAGCAAAAACCCTGCAATAAAACAACACTGAACAATAATTAGCCAAAAGTGAAAATGCATTACTTAGTAATAAAATATACATTCTGAACACATTAAAAACTCAAAAAATAAAATAATAACATTAATGAAAAGATTAATCCATAAATAATAAAATCAAGTAATATAAAGTAAATACGAAAAAACATTAATATAAAATAACATGAAAAAGGGAAGCAACAAATACTGGGTTAATGTTAATACCCAAACACAAACTTTATTATTCCCTTCAGTCTCCTTCCCTGTTCGTTACATTTGAAATGCAGGGCCCAGAGCGGTAACACTTTATAATAACTACACACTATCAATCATTTATTAAGCATTAGCAAATAGTGAATTCATTATTTGTTAAGCATTAACTCTACATTAACAGATGTTCATAAGCAGTTTAGAACTGCAGATCCAAATGCTGTATTCTTGACTTATAACTAGGGCCAGACAGAATCTGCGGGTATTTTTTTGCTATTTCTGCGGAGAATTTTGTAAAAATCTGCAGATTTATGCAGAATTATTTTGGGAGTATCATAACTAAAAACTAAATATATGAAAAAAAAAATAATACATTTTTAAACTTTTATTTAATGTTTACTATGCAAATCCAATTAGATCCACTTTATTTAGTAAACAAAGCCAGTCTCTTATATATCTACTAAAAGACAGAAAATATTACTTTACAAACTGTATTGTAAATTAATCATATGAATATTTTTATATTAGTCAATACTATTACTGTAATTAATTTAAAAACTGAACAAATATAAATTTACACACATTTTGTCACGATCACCAGCGATCTAATCACTAGACATCACTGGTAAACACACACACATTCACATGAACTACAAATCTGCTGGTAAATGGACTACAAACCCAGTCATGCCACACAATTACACTCACCTCCTCCAATTCACCATTGATTAGGCACTCACAGCTGAAGCTGCTTTTGGACTGATTCCTGGACTATAAATACAGCACACTAACACTCAGTTGTTGCCGAGTCTTGTTATCTGTTTTCAGTGACACCACAACGCGTTTTTCTTTGTCTAGTTTGCATGGTTTTGATATTTGCCACGTCTGTCTGTTCATCCTGTCTGCTGCCTGCCTTTGACCATTTGCCTGTTATATTGACTACGACTCTGGATTGCCCTCATACATCTGTTTGCTCCTGTTCTGATCATTGCTTGCCTGACCATCCTGCTAATAAACCTGCATGTGGATCCGCACCCCTGTTGTCAGTGTCACATCCCTTGGTTACACATTTACTCAAGTAAATATACCGAATCAAGGATGAACAAAAAATCTGTGGAAATCTGCGCATGCAGATTCCGTGTGGGCCTACTTATAACTAGGGCCAAACAGAATCTGCAGACATCTTTTGCTATTTCTGCGAGAATATTTTTAAAAATCTGCAGATTTATGAGGAATGATTTTTTTGGAGTATCATAACTAAAAACTTAATATATGACATTAAAAATAACACAACTTTTATTTAATGTTTACAATGCTAATCCATCTAGATCTAACATGTTTTACGTCCTCTAACAGTGAATTTTGTCACTAACATCTAAAAAACTTTATTTTAATTTCACATGACCTTTAAGCAGAGACTGACTTCCAGCTGTTATCATGTGATTATTTTGCACCCTGCCTCCCTTTTTCTCCTTTTATCTCTCGGCGGGCATCCGCAGCTCCAGGCTTTTTTCTAAACTGGACTGTGATATGAATGTGTTGCTGTGAAATCTCAGGCCTCCATCAGTCCCTGCAGGATCCCCAGCGGCCGCAGCTCAGCGACCTGCCCTTTAGACCCGTCCCATTCATCCCACTGATCCGAGCTCATGTCCAGCGCTTATCAAGACTAATCGCAGTCTCTTAAGAGTCTCAGACCAAGGGAACCATTACAGATGCTGCAAAACCAGCTGCAGGTCAAAAAGTCTTATTTATAAATGTGGCGTATGCACAAAATTGACCATTTTCACATTTCCGGGTTTCTCTGCAGCGGAATTTGTCATAGTTGGGTGAACTTAGAGCGCAATGAATGGGAGAGTACAGCAAATCTTTTATTTTTTACAATCTTATTTGCTGAAATAATAAAAGAAAAACTTAATGATGGTGTTATCAAGACTTTCTGAAAAAGAAAAAAAATAGTGTGAGACTGATAATGGAAGCCAGAAGAGAGAATAATGTCAGATTTACTGTCCTGCCCCCATAAACACTGCATTACAAACGCGTTTTTTTAATGTAATTTAATGCAAAGATTATATAATACATAAATACATACATATACAGTAAATTTTCTAACATGGCGACATGGTGGCGCAGTGGGTAGCACGTTCGTCTCACAGCAAGAATGTCGCTGGTTCGAGCCTCGGCTGGGTCAGTTGGCATTTCTGTGTGGAGATTGCATGTTGTCCCCGTGTTTGCGTGGGTTTCCTCTGGGTGCTCCGGTTTCCCCCACAGTCCAAAGACATGTGGTACAGGTGAATTGGGTATGCTATAATTGACCATAGTGTATAAATGTGTGTGTGTGTGTGTGTATGTATGGATGTTTCCCAGCGATGGGTTGCGGCTGGAAGGGCATCCGCTGCGTAAAACATATGCTGGATAAGTTGGTGGTTCGTTCCGCTGTGGCGACCCCTGATTAATAAAGGGACTAAGCCGAAAAGAAAATGAATGAATGTTCTAACATTAAAAAAAATCTAAATATTAAAACATTTTCAAGGGTTTAAGGTGCTGATGACCGTTAAATGTGTTATTTCCCTCACAAAGGTTGTAATCTATTAAAAAAAAAATAGCATGATTGGAGAGTGTGCACAGCTGTAAGTAAACTAAATGAACTAGAATATTGTATTAAATCAGGGGTGGGCAAACTCTTCCCTGGATGGGCCGGTGTCCTGCGTAGTTTAGCTCCAACACTAATCAAACACACCTGAACATGCTAATCAGTAGGTGCATCCCAAATCGCATACGTATGCACTATTCCACACCATTGTGTAGTATAAATAGTGTAAGTAGTGCGTTCACACTGAAAACTCTAAAAATAATAAGTGCACTTTAATTACCCGGATGATGCACTCATACAACCGGTAAAATGAAGTGTGGGATGACGAACACTTCACACAATCAATGACAGCAGCTTTGCTCACGTAGCGGAAGGGGCGGAGCTATCGTATTTGGTAGTATTTGGTAGTTTGGTCATTTATTTCACTAATATGGCAATCGTTAAACATCATCAGGGAAACGGTTTGAATTTCTGGCTTAGTAAAATACCCGTTAGTTTTCCATTTGGGATGACACTGCATACATATACTATGCTGTTGAGTGTGTATAGTGCATAACTATATAGTGTAGAGTGTGCCATTTAGAACGCAGCTAGTGTCTTCAAGATCACTAGAAATCTATACAGGTGTGTTTTGATTAGAGCTGAGCTGAACTGTGAGCTGAACTGTGCAGGACACCGGCCCTTCAGAACCAAGTTTGCCCACCCCTTTATGAAATGAACCACTTGAAATCATCATATGAGCCATGTTCATTAATATATAATTTAATTCTTTTATTATTATTATTTTTTAAAGATTTATTTTTGGCATTTTGCCTTTTTTTGACAGGACAGTAGTTTTGACAGGAAGTGAAGTGGGAGAAAGAGGGGGTGTAGGATAGGGAAAGGTCCACAAGCTGCAATTCGAACTCGGGACGTTCTAAGGCGACTCCGCACCATATATCAGCACGCTAAACACTGGGCTTTTGCACTGACAAAATGTACTCTTAATACTCATAAAACATTTACCAGAGTAAGTGGCAGTTCATTTCACTGTGGCATGAATCAGGAACTACGCTGAAGGAAAAAGAGTGAATTTGGTCTTTTAAGACTGTAACAAGATAAAAATAAAAATTGTGATATGTGGCCATTAATCTTCAAAAGGCTGTGATCAATATTATTACGATCTAATTAATTAATTTAATAGTTTATTTACTTTTATTTATTTATTTTATTAAAATTATAATATTATTGTGAAATTTAATATAATAGTTTATTGCATGTTTTCCTTTTGGTTGTGTTTACAATATTGTTAAATTTATATTTATTCTAGCTAAACTAAAGGAAAACATACAAAACTGCTACAGTCAATGTTATTACGATCAAAATTAATTAATTAAATTAATTAATTTTATTTTCAGCCTAGTCCTTTTATTAATCTGGGGTCGCTGCTGCGGAATGAACCGCCAACTTATCCAGCATATGTTTTACGCAGCGGATGCCCTTCCAGCCACAACCTAGTACTGGGTAAGACACATACACACTCATTTACACACACACTATAGACAATTTAGCTTACCCAATTTACCTATAGCGCATCTCTTTGGACTGTGGGGGAAACCGGAGCATCTGGAGGAAACCCACCCCAACACGGGGAGAACATGCAAACTCCACACAGGAATGCCAACAGACCCAGCTGAGGCTCAAACCAGCGACCTTCTTGCTGTGCTAACCACTGAGCCATCGTGCCACTTTAAATCATCATATGAGCCATAATCATTAATATATAATTAAAATGTATTCTTAATACCCATAAATCATATGCCAGAGTATTTGGTAGTTCAATCTGTTGTGGCAACTCCTGATGAATCAGGGACTGAGACGAAGAAATGTGAGTAAAGGACCTGCGATATCTGAATGTTAATCTTCGAAAAGCCTTGATTTGATTGCATAAATATGAACGCTGCATCACACGAGAAACTAACATTTTATTTATTATAATTTTTTAAAATTCTACTAATGCTACTACTATTTTGAAATTAATATAAAGGTTTTTTATTGCATGTTTTCTTTTTGTTTGTTTACAATATTGTTAAATTTATACTTAAAATGTATTCTAGCCAAACTAGAAGAAAAATGCTACACCATGTTATTGCGATCAAAATTAACTAATTTATTTAATGAATTTTATTTATTTTTTTAATTAAATTGATTTATTTTATTTAAAATTATAAAATTATTTTGATAATTTTATAAAACTATTTATTTATTTGTTTATATATTTTCATTCAGTCATTCATTTTCCTTGGTCTTAATCCTTGATTTATTTGGGTCGCCACAGCAGAATGAAGTACCTATTAATTTTATTTGAAATTTAATAAAATAGTTTGTTATTGCATGTTTTCTTTTTTTTTGTGTTTACAATATTGTTAAATTTATACTTTAAAAAAATATTCTAGCAAAACTAGAAGAAAAATGCTACACCATGTTATTATGATCAAAATTAACTAATTTATTTAATGAATTATTTATTTATTTAATTTAATTTATTTTATTTAAAGTTATAATATTATTTTGATAATTTAATAAAATTATTTAGATTTATTTTATTTTCATTCAGTATTTCATTTTTCTTTGGGCTTAGTCCTTGATTTATTAGCAGTCACCACAGCAGAATGAAGCACCAATAATTTTATTTGAAATTTAATAAATAGTTTGTTATTGCATGTTTTCTTTTTGTTTGCATTTACAATATTGTTAATTTATACTTAAAAAATATTCTAGCCAAACTAAAACAAATATTAAAAAAAAATTATTAAAAAAATGCTACAGTCAATGGTATTATGATCAAAATCTTTCATTCAATTATTTTCTTTTCAGCTTAGTCTCTTTATTAATCTGGGGTCGCCACATGAATGAATCACCAACTTATCCAGCATATGTTTTACGCAGCGGATACCCTTCCAGCTGCAACCCATCACTTGAAAACACCCATACACACTCATTCGCACACATACACTACGGCCAATTTAGCCTACCCAATTCGCCTATAGCGCATGTCTTTGGACTTGTGGGGGAAACCGGAGCACCCAGAGGAAACCCACGTCGGGAGAACATGCAAACGTCACACAGAAATGCCAACATGACCCAACCAAGGCTTGAACCAGCGACCTTCTTGCTGTGAGGCGATCGTGCTACCCACTGCGCCACCGTGATTCCCATGATCAAAATCAATTAATTATTTAATTTTTTAACCTTTTCAGCCTAGTTAAGCCTCTAAATTGCACTTTATTAAGATTTGGAAGATACTAGTACTCCGCCTAAAGTAAAATATCAATAACAAGTATCAAAAGACAAAAGAAATTAGTTATTAAAAACTTTAAAAATGTGTTAAACTTCTCTATTAAACATCATTTGGACAATAGTTCAAAAAGAATAGGGCTAATAATTTTGTCTTCAACATAAATATATATTTTTTGTTAGTCTTTTTTTTATTTGCATAAATATAGATGTATAATGAATACAAATATAGATAAAATCCTAGAACCCCCTCTTACCAAACACTTTTTTTTTTCCCCCCTTACACTACCCGACCGCTTTTCATTCCAGTGATTTGTTTATCGGCGTACTACATTATTAGCTTGGACGGAGGACTTTAATGATAATGAATGAGTCTGGGAATACACATCGAGCCACGGAAAAGTTGCAGTGATGAATGAGTCTTGATTCTTATGGACTGAGATGTGATGGAGTCTGTTGGCTGGGGTTCAAAGAGCTGAAGAGTTCAAGAAGGTTTTAGCATTTAGGATTTTATACATGCAAGTAAGCCACAGAAAGACACCAGCAATAATGAAGTCCAGTGTTAGAGTTCGATTATCTCCAGGACTAATTCATCACAGCTGTCGGTATGCATAAACATTTCATTAATTCTGCTACATGAATTATTAATTGGCAGTGTTTGCAAAGGTATCGCCTTTTATTGATTGTTTTAGTGATTTAAACAAATGTCAGCATGTATGCTGTAAAATGAACACTTGTTATTGTTTCTTTCAAGTTTTGCTTTGTGTATTATTCAACATAGGCTCATTCTGAAAATATAGACCTATATACATTTCTGGAGATCGCGAATTATGTAGCCAGAGGAATGTATGGCTGCATTTCGTCATTAAAACGAAAGGTATGACAGGGCAGTATGACACTGTTCCTTTTTGCGTGCTTCGCAGCTGACAGCTTACCTCTGTGTGGATGGCTTTTCCACTGTTACCAGTTTGTTCAGTGGCTCGCCGTGTACATTGGAGGATTTGAGATGCAGAGCGGAGTTGACCGTGACGACGGGGTTTGAGTCTGGTGAACAACAGTTCTAGAAAGCAGGTAAGATAAAAACAAAAGCCAAAAAATAAAACGAACAAGTAAATAACAGGGTGCGAATGTGATAAGATCTGAAAACGTGGTAAAAGGCAAGGGCTTTTCTTTTTCTAGATTGCCTTAAACACAGTCAGTTGGGTTTAGGGGGAAGTGGGTGAAGCTGGTCAATTGGTGCTTTTGAAAACACTATCGGTTGGGTTTAAGGAACGGGGTGGGTGGAGAAAATCGGTCAGTTGACAGTGGCTGGTGGATTTACGCGAGAAGAGGAGGCTCATAACCCAGGCGCATTCTGATTACGTTCCCCTATGTACATTTCTGGAGAGTGCCAAATATGTCCCAGGAGCTATGTTTTTTTTTTTTTTTTTTTTTTTTTTTTTTGCAGTTTTTGTTTTCGTGAATCCACCAAAGGCCGCTGTGTATGCTTTTTCAGATCTCAAATTTCTCATGCGAGTGCCATTTGCACCTGCTCTTCTCGCATCAATCCACCAGAGGCCGCTGTTGACTGACTGATTAATCGACTGACCCTCCATCCTCCTTCCCTAACCCAACCCACAGTGTTTTCAAATGCAATTCAAAAAAAAGAAATCAGGCACTCGCCAAATTTTTACCATGTTTTCAGATTATACCACCTTCTCACCTTGATATTTGTTTGTTTTATTTTTTGGCTTTTATTTTTTGTCTTACCTGCTCTCTGGAACCGTTCTTCAGTGAACTCAAACTTTGTTCGTCACGGTAAACTCCGCTCTGCATCTCAAAAAATCTAGTATATATGGGGCGAGCCACTGGGTAAACTGGAAGCAGTGGAAAAGCTGTCCACACAGAGGTAAGTGGTCAGCTGGTAAGCCCGAAAAGGAATAGCATCATAAACTATTAACTATATATTTAAATCATTTCTTTATTTAATGATATTAAAATGAACAGGTAAAATATTTTTTTCAGATCTGATTAATTCAGACAAAACAACTGTCAAGGTGCAAACATTTAGTTTTTAAAACAGTATGAAGGAGTGAAAACCTCAGCAGATATTCTGACTCTGATTGGCTGCTGTTATTTTCTCTCTCATCTTGACTCCGTTCATTAGTGTTTATTTTCAGCTCTGGGTTCACCTTTGGGCCACTCCAGCCAATAGCAGAACAGCAACTACTGGGCAGGCGGGGCTAAAGTAAGTAAGAGCCCAACTCATTGGTCAAATTTAGATAAACAACCAATGTGTATTTTGCGTAAACACACAATGACACACTGCATAAAATAAATGTAATTTATCACACAGGTCTGCGATACGTATACGATACTATTGTGATAACGATCATTTTGGGATATATTGTGCAGCCCTAATTAGGAAGAAAATAAAGCATAGAGAATGCAATATAGGAAGTATTGTTAATAGGCACAGTCGATTAAAAGATGTCAGATAAATTCCAGTAAATTCTGCAATTCGGTGTGTGTTTTTCTCATCATGTGATTCAAAAGATTCTGTGTGATTTACTGTTCCATCACCTGATAATAACTTCCCAAGATCAACAGCAGTAATAACTTTTGTTGTCGACCATTAGATGTGTGTTATCTTTGGACCTGGAGAAGTGAAGCGGGTCTCTCTGCAGAAGTTTGAAGTGTGTGTGTGTGTGTGTGTGTCTTAAGACGGATGGCCGAAGGAGTGTTGATATAGTTGTGGTGGTTGAGTCTGTGCTGTAGGTTTTTAATCAGTGCAGGTTTGCTCTTATCTTCTGCTTAAAGGTCATCACTGACAGCTCAAGGTCTCCTTTATCTCCATTTAAACACACACACACACACACACACACACACACACACACACACACACACACACACACACACACACACACACACACACACACACACACTTGTACAGCTATATGTATGGGGATTCAGATTTATTAAACCGATAAATTTATTAAAATAACATTTTAGTCACCAAACATTTAGAATTTGGAAATAGAAAATAATACAATTAAATTCAAGCAAAATACTGCCAAAAAAATTACAACCTACAAAATTTCAACAAAATTTTTACTTTTTTTGCTTCTTGATCCTTTTTTTTTTTAATTTGTATTTAATATTTTTTTATAAAATATAAAATTGGGCGTACTAGTTTTTGTTATTGTAAGTTATTTTGTTAGATAAGTTCCAGATTTGGCTTCAGTACTGATTAATCTAATGTACATGCACAAATATAATATTGTATATTGCATATTGTAAAAATATGAATTTAACTCTCCACACCACATCACCACCAGTGTGCAACATCCACTTGGATGATGCGACAGCAGCCACAGGACAACGGTGCCAGTGTGCTCACCACACACCAGCTATTGGTGAAGCGTAGAGACAGTGGTAGAGCTAATTCGATTGATGGGGATAATTGGGAGGCCATGATTAGTAAGGGCTGATGGAGGGAATTTGACCAGGACACCAGGGTTACACCCCTACTATTTACAAGAAGTGCTGGAATTTTTAATGACCACAGGGAGTCAGGACCTCATTAGAAAGGCAGCACTTACTGACACTATAGTGTCCCCTTCACTTTATTGGGGCATTAGGACTCACACAGACCGCAGGTTGAGCACCCCCTGCTGGCGTCACTAACACCACTTCCAACAGCAACCTAGTTTTTCCCATGTGGTCTTCCATCCAGGTACTAACCAGGCTCAGCCCTGCTTAGCTTCAGTAAGTAATCGGTCTTTGACTGCAGGGTGAAATGACTGTGGCCTATAGACTCATTCATCTATTTTTGTAATACATGCTTGAGCCAATGAATAGTCTCTCCTGAAGTTGCATTATTATAATTCCTAGTAGTCACATGCATATACAAGAGATTTCTCACAGGGAGCATTTATTCCCCACCGGTAATGGTTTTGTATAGGCGATGATTGTTTCTTGAAATGAAAAGGAGTGCGTTGTACAACATGTGTATATACGTGTGAAGTGGAATGTAATAGTAATGATTATGAAATAATGGGAAGCAAATGAGCACTTAAACGCCCCCAGACCTCCTCTCGGATCAGAATACAAAGGGCAGATGCAGGGAGTAAGATGTGCTTGGCTAATTCTCAGTGACAGACTCACTGCTTTCTTTCTCTTTCTTTCTCCTTCTGTTTCTGCAGTTCACTCATCAGTCAGCATTGACCACATGAGAGGTTTATGCAAGGGCAGTCTCTGTAACCATTTATATATGGTTGAAGTCAAAATGATTTGCCCTCCTGTGAATTTTTTCAGTATTTGCTAAATGATGTTTAACAGCAAGGAATTTTTCATAGTATTTCCAATAATATTTTTCTTCTGGAGAAAGTCTTATTTCATTTCAGCTAGAATAAAAGCAGTTAAAAAATTTTTTAAAAACCATTTTAAGGTCAATATTATTTGCCTCCTTAAGCAATTTATGTTTTTGATGGTCTACAGAACAAACAAAATGAAAATAAACACAACACAATGAAACACAACACCTACCAAAATGAAACACAACACAAAACCTAAAGAAACGAAACACAACACCTAACAAAACGAAACCCAATACCAAACGAAAAACGAAGTGAAACCCTAAACCAATACCAAACAAAAATTAAACAAAATCCAAAACCAATACTAAATGAAAACAAAACCCAAAACCAATACCAAATGAAAACGAAAACCAATACCAAACAAAAACAAAACACAAAACCAATACCAAACGAAAACAAAACCCAAAACAAATACCAATCGAAAATGAAACAAAACTCAAAATCAATACCAAATGAAAACGAAAACCAATACCAAACAAAAACAAAACACAAAACCAATAACAAACGAAAATGAAACCCAAAACCAATAACAAACGAAAATGAAACCCAAAACCAATACCAAACGAAAACAAAAACCCAAAAACCAATACCAAACGAAAACAAAAACCCAAAACCAATAACAAACGAAAATGAAACCCAAAACCAATACCAAACGAAAATGAAACCCAAAACCAATACCAAACGAAAACAAAAACCCAAAACCAATACCAAACGAAAATGAAACCCAATACCAAACGAAAACAAAAACCCAAAACCAATAACAAACGAAAATGAAACCCAAAACCAATACCAAACGAAAATGAAACCCAAAACCAATACCAAACGAAAATGAAACCCAAAACCAATACCAAACGAAAACAAAAACCCAAAACCAATAACAAACGAAAATGAAACCCAATACCAAACGAAAATGAAACCCAAAACCAATACCAAACAAAAGTGAAACCCAAAACCAATACCAAATGAAAACGAAACCCAAAAAAATACCAAACAAAACCCAAAACTAATACCAAACGAAAATGAAACCCAATACCAAACGAAAAGGAAACCCAAAAAATATCAAACAAAATCCAAAACCAATACCAAACAAAAACGAAACCCAAAACCAATACCAAACGAAAACAAAACCCAAAACCAATACTAAATTAAAACGAAACCCAACACCAATACCAAACGAAAATGAAAACCAATACCAAACGAAAACAAAACCCAAAACTAATACCAAACGAAAAGAAAACCCCAAAAAACAAACTAAAACAAAACCCAAAACCAATACCAAGCGAAAACTAAATTAAAAGAAACAATAAAAAAAAAAGTATAAATAAAAATAAAGCAAAAATAAATAAATAAATTGAATCTGCTTAATGTGTTGTTGTAGTTATAAAAAAAAAAATAATAATAATAATAATAATAATAATAATAATAATAGAAAATAATACATTTTATTTATAATGCACTTCTCTAAAACTCAAAGCGCTACAAATAAAATTGCAATGGATGGATGGATTGAAGAAGAAAAAAATCATCCATCAAAAAAGGAACACTGAAGTCACTGAACACTGGAATAAATATCGACTGCATCTCCCGCCATCATTTCCTCCCTCAATCCCACAATCATTGGGCTTGTAAACATTACAACCAGCCATAATTCAGCACAAGGTTTCTAACAGATGCGTTCAAGAGCCACACTTGTTTCTACACCGTGTTACTCGTCAGCAGCAGATTCTATATTGAATCTGAACGCCTTTTAGATAAACTGCAAACAAAAGACACAAGATGCTGAAATAATCCCGTCTCCATTTTGGCAGAGAAAGCAGCAGTCACATATTCTCCAAATGCAGAGAGAGATGCATTTTAATGCTGTGGTGTCTTTATGCGACTGTTTCAAATTTATTACACACTGGTGAAGATTGAACTCAGCAAATGGGAAAGTGGTCAACCTGCTTTTCCATGAACGGCATCAGGGAGCGTTGATAACTCTTATATGCGTTTATATTTCATGTCACAAAAATAGCATGTAAATATTTTTTGATATATACTATACCATACTGTACAAAAATACTGAAAAAATGATTCATTGGATTTACTAAAGTTTAAGGTAAGTGGTTGCAAATAATTTATATGGGCTGAATTCAAACAAACAAATTAAGTTCAAGATTACTAAATGTAATTGATTTGTTTATTGCATGGAAAGGATTTTTTCTCCACACCAGCCATCTCAGTCCCCAGTGAAAGAGTTTTTTTCATTAGCAGAGGACATTTTGCCCCGTTTCCACTGAGTGGTTCGGTTTGGTACACTTTTATGGCCGTTTCCACTATCAAAAGGTACCTAAAAGCAAACCGTACCTTACTGTACCACTTTTTTGGGTACTCTTTCCAAAAGGTACCATAGCACAACAAAAAGGTACCAAAAGGCGGAGCTAAATGTGCAACTGAACGCTATTGGTTGCAGAGATAGGTCACTCGCTCATGCAACAAGCAAGGAGAATGAAAACAAAGGAACCGCCATTTTTAAAAACACAGCCATACGAGCCATGGTCGACCCGAGCTCAAACAAACCTTGTCGTTGTCTTGATGAACATCCACAAAGCCAAGAAGAAGAGCAGAATCTACCCTGTGCCCTGTAGTTTTTTTACAAGGCCGTCTAAAGCGCGAGCAGATTCGCTTTCTCGCGACTTTGAGCTGATGATAATAACGTGCGCATGATTAATCAGGTTGTCTGCGGGGTCTTAAAAAGTATTAAAAGTTGATAAATCAATGTAGAGAAATTTAAGGCCCTTAAAGTCTTAAATGCTATTTTACAATGTTTTAAATTTTATATCATTTGTGATTATGCAATGTACGGTTGTATGCAAAAATTTGCCTAAATTAAATCTGCGAATATCAGGATGCTGTGTAGTTTATGAAATCAATGAAATCCTGCTAGATTTGACAAAATGCTGCTTTGTTTACTGCAGTAACCAGGGAAACACCATTATTTCTGCAGCTCTATAGGCGCCAACCTGCTGAATTAGCTAGAATTAGTAGACTTTTATTCAGTATATGAATAATGTTTTGGTTTTGGATTAGTTTCTTACATTAATATTTAGTAATTATACTCTAAGTTAAAATCTCACCAGTGTTTCCAGTTGAAAAGTGGTTAAAGGGTTCTAAAATGTGTAGAAAGAGTCTTAAGGTCTTAAAAGGTATTGAATTTTACTCTCTGATTCCTGTATATACTCTGTTAATGAAGTGCTTCTGACATCTAATCCTTTCAGAAACGGACAAATGCAAGACTTACGGGCAAAAAAACAAAGAAGAAGCTGGAAAAAACAGAGCAAATGTGCAAAGACCTCAGCTTATGCCAGAAAACAGATATTCTGATATTTCTTTTAATGATGTAAAATCCCAGCACAGTCACAGTTTTAGTTTGTTTAAATGAGTCTTCTTTAGTTTTTTGTTTTGTTTTATATTTGTTTTTGAAATAGATGGCAGAACATATATTTTATATAAATTTAAGAAAAAAATGAAAGGGCTCTTCACCTTAAAATAGTTTCAAATAATTTTGTGAAAACATTGTCACTAAAATGGTAATTGTGAGATTAGTATTGTATATCGTATCCAATTACAAGTCTGGTGAATCGTTACATCCCTATTGGTGGTTCATTCTGTTGTGGCGACTCCTATAAGGGACTAAGCTCAAGGAAAATGACTGAATGAATAAATAAATTTACCTTTAAAAAAACAACAACAATAAAAATGTCGAATTTAATCAATAAAATAGGAGAAAGAAACAACAACAAAAGAGCAACAATTATTATATGAAATAATCAATTCTTAAAGTCTAGCAGAGGTAATGTGTCAAGAAGGTGAGAAATTCCACATGCACACTTTACAGTAGGACTTGAAAGCTTGGGCCAAATACAGGACATACGCAAGTCCAGAATATGTGCAAACCCTGTGACAACAATCCACGTGAAGGGAGACGAGCGTCTTCATCTTTTTTCCTCTTCATCCATTTCTCCCCTTCCCCCTTCCACAAAGAGCATTACATAATGTGTGCATGGAATACTAAACGCGCGAGGATGCCTTGGATTTCTCATGCGTGGGAGGGAGCACTAAAATAGCTGGGATTATGCACTAGTGGCAGCACTACTGAAACGCGTTTGACTTCCTCCAGCAAACGGAGAGTCTTTGCGTGCTTGAAACAGTCAGACTCCGACGGCGACGCTCTTGACCTCGTTTTTCCACTCATTGCGTGAGGAAATCCTGGGCTGTAGGCTGACTGTTACCGCAAAGACATTAAACTCATTTAATTGATGCGAAACAGGATCCAGCCCAGAGCACTGAGTGGAGATGTGAAGAAATAGTCGTTTAAAAATTACATAAATAAAGAAAATGCCCTCTCATGTGTCCATCCAAGGCTGACCCTCTTTCTTTCATCAAACACAAAAGCAGTATGTCTGATTTATATAATGAAAGCAAATGTGGAAACTTTATATGACATGATATTAAATCCTTTATTCATTGAAAAGCTTACCTTGAAAAATCTTGCAGGAGAGATGCGGACTCTATTGACTGTGTGAAAAAAGATCAGCTTGGAAAATGTGCTATATAAATGAAGTTTTATTTTATTATGTTCGTCTAGGTAAAGCGCTATCTGAAATCTGAAATTTAAAATCTGAACTGTGATAATATTCATTCATTTATTTTCCTTCGTCTTAGTCCCTTTATTCATCAGGGATCGCCACAGCGAAATGAACCACCAACTTATCCAGCATAACACAGTGAGAGCATGCAAACTCCACACAGAAATGCCTACTGGCCCAGCCGGGAATCGAACCAGTGACTTCCTTGCTGTGAGTAGTAGGCTAACCACTTATAAACACTCACTGGCCACTTTATTAGGTACACCTTACTAGTACCGGGTTGGACCCCCTTTTACCTTCAGAACTGCCTTAATCCTTTGTGGCATAGATTCAACTAGGTACATTTGGTCCATATTGACATGATAGCATCACACAGTTGCTGCAGATTTGCCGGCTGCACATCCATGATGTGGATCTCCTATTCCACCACATCTCAAAGGTGCTCTATTGGATTGAAATCTGGTGACTGTGGAGGCCATTTGAGTGCAGTGAACTCATTGTCATGTTCAAGAAACCAGTTTGAGATGATTCGCACTTTATGGCGCATTATCCTGTTGGAAGTAGCCATCAGAAGATGGGTACACTGTGGTCATAAAGGGATGGACATGGTCAGCAACAATACTCAGGTAGGCTGTGGTGTTGACACGATGCTTAATTAGTAGTAATGAGCCCAAAGTGTGTCAAGAAAATATCCCCCACACCATTACACCGCCACCACCAGCCTGAATCGTTGATACAAGGCAGGATAGATCCATGCTTTCATGTTGTTGACGCCAAATTCTGACCCTACCATCTGAATGTTGCAGCAGAAATCGAGACTCATAAGTCCAGGCAACGTTTTTCCAATCTTCTATTGTCCAATTTTGGTAAGCCTGTGTGAATTGTAGCCTCAGTTTTCTGTCCTTAGCTGACAGGAGTGGCACCTGGTGTGGTCTTCTGCTGCTGTAGCCCATCTGCCTCAAGGTTGAACGTGTTGTGTGTTCAGAGATTCTCTTCTGCATATCTTGGTTGTATCGAGTGGTTATTTGAGTTACTGTTGCTTTTTTACCAGCTGGAACCAGTCTGGCCATTCTCCTCTGACCTTTGGCATCAACAAGGCATTTGTGCCCACAGAACTGCCGCTCACTGGATATTTTCTCTTTCAGACCATTCTCTGTAAACCCTAGAGATGATTGTGTGTGAAAATTCCAGTAGATCAGCAGTTTCTGAAATACTCAGACCAGCCTGTCTGGCACCAACAACCATGCCACATTCAGTCACTTAAATCACCTTTCTTCCCCATTCTGATGCTCTGTTTGGACCGCAGCAGATCGTCTTGACCATGTCTGCATGCCTAAATATATTGAGGTGCTGCCATGTGATTGGCTAATTAGAAATTTGCGTTAACAAGCAGTTGGACAGGTTACTAGATTCCTAATTTAGTTTTTTAAATGATGGGTAATAATAAATTTGTATTTAAAGTATTTTGTCATATTTTTTATTTTAATGCTAATCTCATAGCAATATTTATAAAACTGTAATAACTTACACTTTAAATGCTAATTTGTAAATAAATGTGTCGTAGTAAAATAGTAGGCTACGCACTTTGACAAAACTGTATGAAATAATTTTGGTACATCAAAAGTGGTTATGATCACCATCTGTCAAGCTGATCCAGCAAAAAATAGTCCGTAAAATGTCACTAAAGTATTTAAACCTCATAATTGAATAGAAAATGAGGCGAATAACTGCAAAGAATGTCCGCTTTTTCAGAAAAAAAGAAGCATCTCTTTCAGTATGTTGGCTATGGCATCAAATTATGGCATCTTGCGAGGTTGGTTTTATGACTTCAATCCAGAACATAATGCATGATACACTGAGCCTAAAAAAAGGAGTGGTTTTCCAGATTTAAGTGTGTGTTGAGTATCCATTAAGAGCACTGCACATTGGCATTTTGAAGACATGGGGACAGACTTGCACACTTACCTCCTGTCATGTGATGCGCTCTCAAGTGGCCAAGACCACAAGTGTGGGTATTCGGACAAAACATGAGTCAGTGACAGCGATTGCCCTCAAGATAAAAGGGCAGATCTCCACTTCCCCCAGAGGAGTGTCAACACACAGAGGTGTCAGAATATGTATGATTTACACCTCCTGTAGGTACGAGAGTGTGTGGGAAGACAGACTGATGGTTATTGAAATTTAGATGCGTCTTTTTTGTAGGAGGAAAGGTGCAATTGTACAAGTAAGAATCTTGTCTTGGCATGCGCTGTGTTCATGCATGAGCAAGCAGTCATTATTTACAACTAATCAGAGCCTGTCAAAATAAATGTGTGCATGTTTGTGCTTCAGAAAAATATTATCTTGATTAGTATCATGTTTATTTCCTAAAAATGTCTTTAAATTACTGCCGTCAAACAATTACTTACAATGAACTGCACCGAATTTTTTTTATTTCTGCGTACTTTGTATATTTTGCATGACTATATTATATAAAATATTTGTTTATATAGATCCTCTGATGAATAAAGAGAGTAAGCCGAATGAAAATGAACAATTAATAAATTAAATAAAATTATGTCTAATACAAATTATATATAAATACAAGTATATATGTAAATATATTTCTTTTAGATATTTTTGTATTTTAGTTACAGAATGTATACAGTTCATGGTTCATGTGTACAGAATTTATACATGTATACATGAATGGGACACATGTATGTTATAATCACCAGCAATCTAGCAGCTGCGGATCGCTGGAGAACTACACACACTACATTAACAAACTACAACTCGCAGCATGCACCTTGCACACACCGGTTCCTGATCCCTACTGATTACACACACCGCTGGTAACTTATCATGGATAGATATCCTGGACTATTTATACACCACACTTGCACACACAGTGCTGAGTCTTGTTTTTTTAACACTGTGCCATGCCGTGTTTCTTGACCCTTGCTTCGTGTAATGTTTATGCTGTTAGTCGCCTGGTCCGATCTCTTTACCTGTGACCTGACTACTCTTTTAGATTGCCATTTATGTTACCGTTTGCTACTGCTTATGACTATTGTCTGCTTGACTACTCTGGTTAATAAAGACACTGCATTTGGATCCTCAACTCACTTGCCTGTATTTGTTATAATATATTATGTAAATGCAAACTTTTATATATATATATATATATATATATATATATATATATATATATATATATATATATATATATATATATATATATTAGGGGTGTAACGGTTCACAAAAATCACGGTTCGGTTCGATACGACACAGTGGTGTCACGGTTCGGTATGTTTTCGATACAGCAAAAAAAAAAAAAAAAAAAAAAAAAAAAAAGCCAGAGGATTTCTCTGATTGAAATCTTTTTATTGTATGAAAACTAACATAATAAATGCATGTTCTCTCTCTTTTTTTTTTACTTTGAACTAGGGATGTCAGTTTCTACAAAATCCTGTGATCAATGATCATTTAAATTAACGATCAATTGATCTATTAATCGCTCATTCTTATAAAAGATCCGTTTAAGTCTAGGCTACCAGCCTGTGTTGAGGCTACTGAAAAATGAGCCGAATATGCAATGCATTATGATCCTTGCTTAATCGTCACAACGAAAAAATCCCAAACTAGGCTACAGGCTGAGTAACCTATACATCAGAGGTGAATGCGGCACACGCTTCTGTTACAGCTTCCGTGAAGAACGAAAGCGAAAGCAACTAAACACTGTTATGCCATACAATTATTTCATTTTTAACAATCAATTAAATTACACAGCGGTTTTATATCAAAAGTTGATAATAATATAAAATATACTACATTTTCATGGTAAAATAATGATTTAAACGACGGCTGTTATTTCTTTCAGCATTCAAACATTAAATAACTAATGCAGCAAGTGAAATAAAAACGAATATGAAACAACACATAGCAGGATTTAAAGCATATAAAGGACTATTATATTTAGCAAAATGCTGCTCTTTTTATCTTTGTATTTTTTATCATTTTATTTTTGTTATTTTTAATATTTTTTTGTCTTCATAATTAAAGCTAATCGACAAATTCCTGCTTGACATTTTAGAAAATATTTTGCGTAGCAACCCAGTATATATTAAAGATCACCGAGAACAAAAAAACAAACACAAAAACATGTTACATGGCCCCATAAATGTCCAACTTATATTTAACTGAATCGTATAAATGATGAAAATTGCTCGTTCATTTTTTATAAAACATTTGTTATTTTTTTGAGTAAAAACAATATCGACATTTAAGAATAATTTTATTAATTCACTCATTTCTTTGACTTGTTTATTGGCGCATAAACAGGCTATAATTTAAATCAAACAACAGTAAATTGGACCTCTACAATGCCACTAAGCTTTCAAACAAAAGTCCAAAAAATTAAAGAAAGATTGGACTTTATCCGGTGACGGCCGACACTGAGCTCAGTAAATGTTTTTTGATAAGTTATTAATAATCTGTTCAATAATTCGTTAAAGCCAAAATGAATGGTAAATAAATATAGGCTATTTTAAAAAAATATATTTATATATATAAATATAGGCCTAACATATTTTTAAATAAAATTAAATAGGCTATTTTCTGAAAAATGCGCCTGTCTGTGTTTATCATTCCATCGAATTAATTTGATCGCAACACCTGTTATTCAGAACAGAACATTTGAGCTAGTTTCAGTTCTTTTCATTTTCTTTTTTCTGTAGTTTCATTTTTACAAATAATTTTATTTAATTTGTTTGTTAATTAAATTTTGTTATTTAGCTTATTTTTTATGCAACAAAGTTGCAAATTAATGTGCTACGAGATGTGGCTGTGTATGGTAGTGCCAGCGAGCGTGAACTGCTGCTGAGAGAGAGAGAGAGAGAGCGCAATAGAAACAATTAAATTTTCGCATGCTGATTTATGTGAAATTGCGAATACATGACTATAATCGCATTGCAATTTTAAAAATTATTGTATTTTTTCCTTTAGGAGGAAAAGTCTATTTCAATTCATGCTAAAGACACGTGGTGCTGAAGTCCGAAAGTGCCGGTGATGTGAACAGCTGAAACTGTCAAATTATTTTTAGTTTAGCCTATTTATTATTAATGATGATGATTAAAAATAATAATGCTATTTATTTTATTCAATAATGTAATTAAAACATGTAATATATCTACATTAATGCGAAACAAGCTAAATATCATCTTTATAGTCGTCATATGTCTCAGCTCTCTGCAATATCTTTGCCTATATCCTCCTCAATACATGATATCCTCTATTAAATCAAATAATTTGACCACAATGTTGCAGAACAGGCTTAACAAAATTCGCAGCACTGAACATGTTCCCAGACTGAAAGTGATTGATGATGAGAAAACTGAGAAACCTGTGAGAACGGAGATGTTCACCGCATATAGCCGTGAGGAGCGATTTTTTTTAAATGAAAGCATATTTGTGCCAATCTGTCAAGATTGCTTAAAACACCTTAATATTTTAGAGTAAATAGTTAAAGTTTGCATCACCAATAATTGATCTTACCCACGCGTGACCCACTTATACTTAAATATCATGCGACCTATTTTTTGATTACCTGACTCGTGGATTAACGGCAGCATATGTGGATAAAACCGAGATCTGCTTGATTTGACCGTCAACTGGGCAATGGGCTTATGAAGGAATAATGAAACGAGGCTCTATTACATGTAACATTTTCTTAAAACCCGAAATTTCCACTACCGATTAAGCATTAAGGTCTACAGGGAAACCAAAGTGCTCCCAAACGCCAGACCCGCTGTTGGTTATAGGAGGATTACATTAATGTTACTAGCCCTTTAGCTGTAGTGCAGTCAGTCCGCGGCGCGTTTCCACCCTTTCGTCCGCAACAAACCCTGCATCATCTCAGCGCCCCTCGGCCTTCGCTTTTGTCCGCGACAAACCCCGCATCATCTCAACACCCAGCTCCGCCGGCTTTTTTGGATTGAAAGCGGCATAACTTTCGGTTTGAGCGCCAGTAGCTTACTCCGACACTGAGTGCAGTGTGTGCCTGACTATAGTAGCGTTTGGAGGTGGGCGGGGAAGGCAGATGTTGCCTGTCACGTCATTTGGGACTTATTCTCTTTTATCTTTTTAGATATTAGTCTGATCGTTCGGTTCGTATGCGTACCGAACCGAAAGCCTCGTACCGAACGGTTCGATACGAATACGCGTATCGTTACACCCTTAATATATATATATATATATATATATATATATATATATATATATATATATATATATATATATATATGTGTGTGTGTGTGTGTGTGTGTGTGTGTGTGTGTGTGTATATATAAACACACACACACATATATAAATATATATATATATATATATATATATATTTTTTTTTTTTCCAAACGTGAACACACACACACACACATATATATATATATATATATATATATATATATATATATATATATATATATATATATATATATATATATATATATATATATATATATATATAAAAAAAAGTTTGCATTTACATAATATATTATATATATATATATGTGTTACATAATATATGTGTGTATATATATATATATGTGTGTGTGTGTGTGTGTGTGTGTATGAATGGCTTTCCGGATTTGCAACTTGTCTTTAAAAAAAAAAAAAACGGGATCATAAAAGGAACATCCAAAAAGCTTCATCGTCGTATTGTTTTATTCAGATTAAGGCAAATAATTCGATGACTGATGTCCATGTTAACGTAGTCAGTAAACGTTGTGGTGCCTCTGCGAAAATCAGTGCATGCATGTACTGAAACTTCCCTTTTCATGCAAACCTTTCCCTCTTTTGCCACCTAAACAAAGCTGGACTCAACTATATTTGGGGGGTTTCATGTCTCTTGAACTTACATTCCTCTGGCGTGTCTTGCGCAGGTTTTTATTTGTTGAAGTATCTATTCGGTGAGCCCACTCAATTATGTTTTAAATTAATTTTTAAAGCTTGCTTGTCGCCATCTATAGGCGTGATGATGTAATTGCAATTTCTTTTATTTATTTATTTATTTTTTTCGGGGTTTTCACCTTTATTGGATAGGAAAGTAGAGAGAACTGACAGGAAAGCATGGGGAGCAGAGAGAGGGCAAGGATCGGCATAGGACCACGAGGCGGAATCGAACTCAGGTCGTCGTGAGCACCGGAGTGCATGTGTCGAGTGAAGGTCTCGGCCGTTAGATTGCCCCCTGGGGGTTGGCTGCAGTACAAGTCATAAAACCCGCCTCCGTGTTAATGAAGGAGACATAAGACCAAATAAAAAAAATGAATTACACTTGCAATAAAATGTTCCGAAAGATGGTTCTGGTCAGTTAAGGCACTGGTTATCGTGCTGATATAGGTCTTCATTTTGTAAAGAGTATGTTTTGAGCAGTAATTTAATGCTGGGCGTGTCATCGTGATTGACAGCTGTGATTGACAGATTCTCAAAGGAGACGTCGGAGCTTCGGCAGGAGACTGAAGTGTTATTTTATTCCATTTCTGTGTTATAAAATGAGTTGCTCAGCAGTAAACTATAGTTTCTGACATACAGGATCTGGTGGAACACGGTTTATTTGGTAAGGTCAGGGCTTTATCAGTTTGCTGATACACTCCTAACCACCCAAATAGCAAAATACACTCGGCTAGACTCTCGCCTGCCGGAGACTTACCCCTTGGCCCAACTCCATCTGCTGTACCTACTCAATCGGGCCAGATGCGGCGGCCGTTTGCAAGCCGACGCTGCCGCATTCGAGCCGGAATCGGCCCGCGAGTAATGTGCGCTGCTGCCCGGAGCTGACACGTTTAAAATCTTCATTATATAAAACCTCACCTTTGTTAATGTTATTGCAACTATTTGTGTTGATTAAACAGCAAACGCAGGCTACTATGTAAATGCAAAGTGTACATTAGCGAGCCTTTGTTATAGTGCAGACACCGGCGGTCAAGTGAGAAGTTCGGGGGGCTGGTTGATTTGATGTACAAGCGTTTGGTTGGAAGTTCGATTCCGCAGCTCATCCTCTGGCTCCATCAGGCAGTCCTTCTGCGCATGCCCAGGCTCCAATTTCAGCAGTCTTTTGTGACAGTTTGTACCCATCACGAGGTGTTTTTTACATCACAGCGTTCAATGGGAAATGGCGCTGTCTCATCATCCATATTTTATACAGTCATTGGTGTCGACGCACTAACCACTACAACACTGGCGCCGACGCAAATTCTTATATTTAAAGCACAAAGAATCTTTTAAAACATGATATTTGTTGCAACTTCAGATATTCATGTTTATATCTAATTTCTAAACTGTGATCACTTGAATGTTTTTGTTTGTTTTTGTTTTTGGGTCAAATGCAGATTTGAATGGTCACTTACTGCTGTGATCGTCAAAGTTGTAATAAATGTATTTAAAGTTTGGTCATTTAGAAATACAATTGTGGGGTGTTTAAATTGAGATTGTAAGATATTAAAAATGAATCTTGCAGTTCTAGATCCGAGTGATGAACTCAACTGAATTCCATGTGTAAATAAGTGTAAATGACTTAAAATAGTTCGCAGTTGTCATTGATCGAGAGTATATAGGCTTCTTAAACAAATGTGGAAAGCGGCTCAGATTACTTGAGTTCATACTGACATTTTTGACTTTGATTGCAGGCATTTTTGGCAAATCTGAGCACAGTTTGAACTCTGAAACTCTACAGGAGACATGTGAGAGATTACAGTCCTTGTTCGGAAAAGAAGCAAGAGACTACTTGCGTCTCACTTCTGTCTAAAATAACCAATTGAGATATTAGCATCTCATTTGAGGTTTTTCTTTCTGCGCATGGGAATAAAAGAGGTTTTGAGTAAGATCTGTTAAAATTAGCTTTCATTTTTCTCTACCTTTTATTCCCCTGTACAGCATCACAAAGGACTTCTTTATCATAGGAGGGACTTTTCAGCACAGTAGTGGTTTTAATTGAAATCGATTTTGTCTTCGACACGGCAAAAGCAGCGAGAATAAATAGCTAAGAGGCTGAGAGGAGATGTGCGAAGCCCCAGATTCCTAATAGTGACCCGCGTCTGCAGTCAAATTAAAAGCAGGCTGTGATATCCTATGAGACGACACATCGCACACACATTAGAAAGTTTCCCTTCGCCTCCACAACCAAACTCTGTTGCATCTACAAATTATAAAAGAAATATCTGTGTATTGTCATTCATTCGTTCATTTTCCCTCGGCTTAGTCTTTATTTCAGTGGTCGCCACAGCCTCCACATCCAAACTCGGTTGCATCTAAATTCATGCACCGTAAAAAATATCTGTATATTAACATTCATTCATTAATTTTTCTTCAGCTTAGTATCTATTTCAGAGGTCACCACAGTGGAATGAACCGCCAACTATTCCAGCATATGTTTTGCACAGCGGATGCTCTTTCAGCCGCATCTCAGTCCTGGGAAACACCTATAAACTCTTATTCACACACACACACACTCATACACTATGGCCAATTTAGCTTATTCAATTCACCTAGAGCGCATGTGTTTGGACTGTGGGGGAAACCAGAGCACCCGGAGGAAACCCACAACAACACGGGAGAACATGCAAACTCCATATTTTCTGGTTCATGTTTTTTCTCCTTCTAGTTATGCTTTTAAATTGCATTCTGAGATCTTAATCTTTCCTAGAACCACTGTTAATGTTGATAAGTGTGAAAAAGGGACTTTTATTAATATCTTTTATAGTGTGAAGTGATATTTCTTGGGTTGGGGTTGTAAATTTTGGGCCAAATCCTGGTAATAAACTGCTAACTGTCAACTCTTATTGTTATTTTAATTCTCTCTATAATTTGAAACTACTAAAATATTAATAAGTCAATTTGTTAAACTGCATGTTGAATTTTCAAGATTTAAAATAAAGAAATAAAGATCCCATAATGCAACCGTAAATACAAAAACAACAACAGTGAATCATGGTAGGTGTTAATTAATTGATATTAACCGATAACTAGGCCCAAACAGAATCTGCTCGCCCAGAAATCCTTAAATTTCCGCAGATTTTTAGCCCATCGAGCCTATTTATTTACTTGTGTAAATTAATTTCTCTAATAGTATTGTAATATAATAATAGTAAAATGTTCATATGATTTATTTACAATACAGTTTGTAAAGTAATATTTTCTGTCTTTTAGTAGAGACATTATATGAGAGGCTTTCTTTGTTTATCAAATAAGTGGATCTAATTGGATTTGCATTATAAACATTAAACAAATGTTAAAAAGCTATTATTTTTTGTTTCATACATTAAGTTTTTAGTTATGATACTCCTAAAATCATTCCACTTTAATATGCAGATTATTTTACAAAATTCTACTCAGAAATAGCAAAAAATGCTACCAATAACTGATATTTTTAGTGTGTGCCGATATTCAATAGTTCAATATACCATGACAATGAACATGCATGATATTGCTATTGTTTGCACTGCAAAATACCATGAAAAATTATTTATTTAAACTTTTAGACTTTTTTTTTAAAATAAATTCATCAAAGCACCAAATGACTGAAGACTTAATAGACACTTTATTTTCAGACGTGAACATTTCTCATGTTAATCTGGATGATGACACGCACAAGATATTTATTGAAAATGTCTGTTTATAGGGATATTGTTAATTTACTTTGTACAAAAAATCTCCATATGTTAGCATTAAAGTAAACTCTGTCAAATAACGATAAATTACAAATGCATTTATTAATCTTGGTGATGTTAATTTACTAATTAATTCATTTTTTCAATGGAATGAAATTTGAATTAACAATAATATAGCAGTTGTAAAAATTGTGGTTATTTCTCACTGTTGATTTTAATGCATTGACTGGTGCTTACTAATGAGATCTTATTGTAAAGTGTTTGCTATTATAATTTATAATCCTTTTGCAATAAAATGGTGTAGAGTATTTGTTTACGCTAAATATTCATATACAATAAATTATAAATAAAAAGAATTAGAGATGTATAACATTTGTGCAAACATGTTCATTTGTTACTTTTAATATGTTGTGATGAAATAAAGAGACAATTATTTAACAACATTGTCATTACCAACAACATTAGAAGTACACTGTAAAAAATATAAAGTTGACTCAACTTAAAATTGCAAGGGGCATCAAACTCATTTTCACTAAGGTCCACTTATAAATTTTGGACATAAATACAGTATATATAATATATAAATGTTACTTTATTTAACTTAAAATTGAAAGGAAACTTGCTGTACAGCTTTTTTAGTTGACCCAACTTTTAACCCATGTACTGTATGTAGTTGAAGTTTTTTTTCCGGTGAAGTTTTTTCCTTGCCGCTGTCGCCACTGGCTTGCATGGTTCGGGATCTGTAGAGCTGCGCATCGATGGATTTGCTCTTCAGTGTTTGGACTCTCAGTAGTGATTATTAACTCACACTGAACTGAGCTAAACTGAACTGAACTTAATCTCTGAAAACTGAACTGACACTGTTTCAATTCACTATAATCTTCCATGTGAAGCTGCTTTGACACAATCTACATTGTATAAGCGCTATACAAATAAAGATGAATTGAATTGAATACTGTATTTGATTAGATAGTTGAGTCAACTTAAAAAAAGCTATGCAGCACGTTTCCTTTCAATTTTAAATTTACAGTGAAGTAACATTTATATATTATATACTATTGAAGTCAGAATTATTAGACCCCCTGAATTTCTGTTTAACAGTGAGAAGATTTTTTTCCACACATTTCTAAATATAATAGTTTTAATAACTCATTTCTAATAGCTGATTTATTTTATCTTTGTCATGATGACAGTAAATAATATTTGACTAGAAATTTTTCAAGACACTTCTATACAGCTTAAAGTGACATTTAAAGGCTTAACTAGATTAATTAGGTTAACTAGGCAGGTTAGGGTGATTAGGCAAGTTATTGTATAATGATGGTTTGTTCTGTAGACTATCAAAAAAAAAATAGCTTAAAGGAGATAATAATTTTGACCTTAAAATGGTTTTTAAGAAATGTAAAACTGCTTTTATTCTAGCCGAAATAAAACAAATAAGACTTTCTCCAGAAGAAAAAATATTATCAGACATACTGTGAAAATTTCCTTGCTCTGTTAAACATCATTTAAAAAATATTTTAAAAAGGAAAAAAAATTAAAAGGGGGAGAATAATTTTGACTTCAACTGTATACTGTATTTGTATGTCCTAAAGTTATAAGTGGCCCTCAGTGAAAATGAGTATATTAAACTAACTAATATATTAATTAAATATATTAATCCAATCTTAATCTTGAAACGTAATTAATTTGAGTTGGGACAACATGATCTTCCCAGAGATGGGTTGGGGCTGGAAGGGCATCCGCTGCGTAAAATCGTGCTGGATAAGTTGGCGGTTCATTCTGCTGTGGCGACCCCGGATTAATGAAGGGACTAAGCCAAAAAGAAAATGAATGAACGAATGAATGGGACAACATAGTCATTGTGTGGAATGCAGCATTTTTTACAATGAGTGATGTAAAAAACAATGATGTTGTTAATGAAGCTGCCAACACACGTTAAATCTATTAAATTAAATATTGTAAATCATGATAAAAACAGCGACGCAATGGCGCAGTAGGTAGTGCTGTCACGTCACAGCAAGAAGGTCGCTGGTTCGAGCCTCGGTTAGGTCAGTTGGTGTTTCTGTGTGGAGTTTGCATGTTCTCCCTGGGTTCACGTGGGTTTCCTCCGGGTGCTCCAGTTTCCCCCACAGTCCAAAGACATGCGGTATAGGTGAATTGGGTAGGCTAAATTGTCCGTAGTGTATGAGTGTGAATGAGTGTGTGTGGATGCTTTCCAGAGATGGGTTGCGGCTGGAAGGGCATCCGCTGTGTAAAATCGTGCTGGATAAGTTGGCGGTTCATTCCACTGTGGCGACCCCGGGTTAATAAAGGGACTAAGCGGAAAAGAAAATGAATTAATGAATAAATGAAGGATAAAAACAGGTATTTAAGCATATACAAATGTGGACAAAATTGTTGGTACCCTTCCATTGTCGAAAGCAAACCTGGTCACTGAAATAACTTGAAACCAAAAAAGTAATGATTAATCAAAAAGCACTGAAAATGAAAATCAGATATTGCTTTCAAATTGGGACTCAAGCCAAGCATTAAAACAAGGCAAACAAATGAAACAAGCCTGGACAAAATCGAAGTGTACCAACAATTGTTTTTTGTCCACGTCTGTAGGCATGATTTTGGTGTCACTTTCCACCTCCATCACTGCACATCTTCTCAGGTCTTCCCTCGTATTACTCACTTGCGTTTTCTGCTTTCCTCCAGTTTCGATTTCCCTCCTCGCCTTTTTTACACACAGACAAGTGTGGGCATGCATTGCACATTTCCTTTTTGGGTAGAGGATGTAATTTGTGTGTGTATATAGGTGTGTGGGTAGACAGCCTCTCGCTCTTTTTCTTTTTATCTATCTTTTTCCTGAAGCAGAAGGAGCAAATAGCAGCACAAAATGCTTGTGCGTTGAGCAGCATCGCTGTCAGTGTGTCATCGGAAATTGAAAGGCTCGCAGTCAGCTTACCTATTAGCGTTCACCTCTAATTGAATCTGGCCGGGCCAATTGAAGCAACAGCTGCGCTTTATTGAGTTGCTTTTGCTGGCGAATGTGTTGATCGCATTTCCATCACATTCGAGGAAGAGAAGCTCGTCTCGCTCTGACTGTCTTCATACATACAAGACTGCGCATTTCAGTTGTTCATTCATTCATTTCAGTGTTGGGGAGAATACTTTGTAAATGTATTTAGTTACAGAATACAGAATACCTGCTTTAAAATGTATTTTGTAACGTATTCCGTTACTTTGCTTAATCCTGGTACTGTATTCTAAATACTTGGAATACTTGCCCTTAAAAACAGCCTTCAAGTCTATTAAATGTCACACTATGCGTTGGTAGCAATTTCTGCAGGAAAACAGAGGGCCTCTAATGCTAAACATTATTGACTGATAAATAAATAAAACAGTATAATTATGTTTATTAAATAATGTTTATTTATCAAAGTGTCAACAAATTCAATTTCTGTTTCTGTAATAAAGATAAAAAGTGCTTGAACGTAGACAGCATTACACTCTGTAATATACAGTATATGTATATAATATGCATTTTGCTTACCCTTTGTATTTCACAGTCTGCACAGAAAAGAGATTGCACTGCACTGTCAGGTTTCGCTCACCCCTCTCATTCTTTAAAGAGAAAAAATGCTTGAACTTCCAAGACGTGAATGCATTTTTTCCTTTACTGCTGCTAGAAAGTTGCTTCGGTTGCGGCTCCAACCCCCCGAGCCCCTGGTCTGAATCCTTCATATTTGTACACTCAAGTTAACCAGGGCTGCCAACTTTGGCTAAGGTGCCCATAAGTCCCGCCCACATTTGTGTCAGAAAAGCGAACGTAAATTTAAGAAGCGTAAACGAAACCTCTGAAAGCGCAAACGAAACATCAAGCAGCGAATTCACGAACAATGACGGCAAAAAAAAGCAGTTTATTTGAAAATCATGGTTGTTGTCCGGTTGTTCGGTGTTTGCGCTAGTCCTTTTTGCTGCGTGAGAAAATGGAGGTGTGGCGTGAGAGCGTGAGAACAGGGTCATTTGCGTGAGTCTCACTGAGTTAACGCTGGTGATTGCAGTCAGGAGTGTAGCTTATGTTTCTATGGTTTCGGCGGCAATTTAGTAATATTATTATGGGCCAGACACGCATCGCCCGGAGTATTCCAATGGTATTAGGAAAGTAACTGTATTCTAAATACCCTGTTTAAAAGTAGTAACTGTAACGGAATACAGTTACTCATGAATAGTATTCTAAATACGTACCGCCGGTACATGTATTCCGTTACTCCCCAACACTGTTCATTTTCCTCCGGCTTTGTCTCTGATTATCAGGGGTCGCCACAGTGGAATGAACCACCTACTATTCCAGCATATGTTTTACGCAGCAGATGCCCTTCCAGCCACAACCCAGTACTAGGAAACACCCATAGCCTCTCATTCACACGCATACTCATACACTACGGCCAATTTAGTTAATCCAATTTAATTATAGCGCATGTGTTTGGACTGTGGGGGAAACCGGAGCACCCGGAGGAAATCCACGGGGAGAACATGGAAACTCCTCACAGAAAGGCCAACTGGTGCAGCTAACCACTTAGCCAACGTGCCTGCCCCATTTCAGTTATTTATTTATTTGTTTATTAGTTGTATATTGACTTGTTTCAATACTACAGGAGTTATTAAACTATATACTTTTTGTGTTAAATAAAAAAAAAAGAAAAATCATATTATGTCTTTACTTATTTTCTGTCCTTGGCCAAAAACTTGCTCTCACATTGTTAGTGCTGTTTTAGCATTATCAAGATCAATTTTACATAGATATAAAAACTAACTTAAAATAAATTGTTGCGTGTTCTATGATGTGCTGTAATAAATTTGAACGTCATTGTTTTTCTTATTATTTACCATGTATATGTAGACATTACATGAATCAATAGGTCATGAAAATGTACTTGAAAGTTCTGGAAAAGTCTTGGAAAAGTCATGGAATTTAAGTAGTAAAAATATGTATGAACCCCGTGTGCTGTTTTAGCTCTTTTTAAAAACAGTAAGTAGTTTAAACAAACGGCAAACGGCATTTTTTTGACTGTGAGTGAACAATGCATGAAATTAAAATAAGTAAATGTTTAAGATGAAAGATGACATTTAAGATTTAAGAAACTGAGGATTAAACGTCTTTTTCTTAACTTAAAATCCCAAGATTACTTTAGCTGTGTTTTCATCCACCTATTTTTATGTGCATTTTGGATATGTGCAATGAAAAAGGGTGGATGGAAACACTAAGATGCGCAACAGTTTTAAAAAATGAGCATAAGAAACATATGCACTGTAAAAAATGCAGGGTTCCACACAATTTCTTCATGTTATCCCAACACAAATCGATAAGGTTAACTTAATTGTTTTTATAAATTTATGTTGATTGAACATAAAACAATTCAGTAAAAAAAACTCAGCTCATTTTAAATAAGTAGTTTAAACAATCAGCAAAAATATTTTTTTGAGTATGCGCATAACTGAGTCGGATAGATTTTATCCGATAAGAAAAATGTGAATAAACTACTATGGGAAACACTTTTACCAAACAAATTCCAGTATGTGTATTAAAGTCATGTGTTTATTTATTTATTTGTTTGTTTTTTAATAAGAGATCATGTGGTGATAAAAATTGTGTCTGAATGAACAAACCAGCAGCTAAGCACATTGTTAGTAAAACATCTGAAATGTTGTTTTGGTCATTCTGAAACGCCTTTACACATTTCAGTATTAGTGTTATTATATTATTAATTACCTCCAGAATTGTCAAGAGCGTCTGTGCTCGGTGTCTTAAGCCTTCAAACGCCACCAGGAGTTCATTGCGTGTCGGCATTGTCTTCGGAGGCACAAGTCATTTGACGCAGCTTCTAATACCATAGAAAATTCTGTTTTTATTTCTGATATTTGGTGCCAGTTAATCAGGTAGTGTCAATTTTGTTCTCTTTGAATCATTGGATGGAAACGCTGCTTTATTCACACGTCTTTTATTCATTTATTATTCATTCGCATGTCAAATCATTCATGTTGTCCCAACAAAAAACATGACCCTACACCCAAAAAATGTTTGCTTTTTATTTAAACTACTTATTTAAAATAAGCTGAAACAACACAATTCTTGAGTTTTTTTTTTTGTGGGACAACTTAATTGTTTTATGTTCAACCCACTTAAATTTGTAAAAACTTGTAAGTTAACCTAAAGGCCCATGCACACCGGGGTGCTTTTTGCTCACGTTTTCTGTCGACGTTTAGGGCCTCGTGACTAAATAAAGGGCGCCAATGTGATTGTGGTCACCAACGCGCAAAACACCAGCCATAAAAGTGTTGTTTTTTAAGAAATGCCTCATGCTCGTTTTTTGTTTTGACGCGCCACGTCAAAACCTTCTCCACCAATCAGATTGGCACTTTTGTTCACATGCACGGAGCTGCTGAAGTTTCAGTAAACAACACTTGGAGGCGCTCAAGCACAAAATGTTAATGCGAGCGCACATTGAGGAAGATGCCCAGAGCCAATATGAAGCGCTGGAGCTGCTTACTGCACTGGTGAACAATAATCATTTCTTCATCGCTGGAGCTGCTACTTGAACCATTCATAACAACAAGCGTGTCAGCTTTGTTTTCTTCTGTGTTACAAGCGGGTGTCAGAAGCTTAAAGTTGTATTGCGCCATCTAACGTCAAGGAGTGATTTTGCATACGCCAGTGAAAATCGATTGGGTTTGAATCTGGAAAAACGTCTTGAAAAACGCTGACGATAAACGCAAACGAAAAGAGTCCCGGTGTGTACGAGCCTTAATTCTTTTGTTGCGACAACACAAATTGATTGTGTGGAACCCAAAATTTTGTACCAAATGTGTATAAACCCTCATATTTTTGGATCCTTCGTTTCCTTCCTGGCATTGATCTTAACACTCCTCAATACAAACACCAAAAATAAACCTCAGGATGTTGTTTCTGAAGACTTTCCCCAGATATGCATCATGATTCTTCCTCTCTTTTCTATCAGCAATTGAGGCATGTGATTGGTTTTGTTGTGTCTGCCGTTTCCTCTGCCTCTTTTTCAGTTTTGTAACTGAGCATAAATCAAATGCAACAGAGGCGTGTTGAAAAGCACGGCTATCATTTAGCTGTCTCCATCTCGTTAAAAAGGCTCGTTTACTCATAGGGCACATTAGCATAATCCTTCCCACTCTACGTTTATCTAGACGCACTTAGAAAAAAAAAAGAATAACTTTATCAGGTTGAAGAACAAGGGGATCACGCTGTAAGAGCTTGAAGGGGGAATTGAGTCATTTCGTTGGCAGCAATAAAGCAGAATTGCAAAATAAATAATAATTCTGAAGCATTCGACCTTGACCTTCAGATTGACCCCTGTCTGCCATTGGTCTGAAAAGTACCAAAATAGCCAAACACACACCAATGGGCACTCATTTTTGTCAAATATCCAGCTTTTAATTAGTTTGTGTTAACTTGTTTGTTATTATCAAGTCATTTATGGTTAATAACTTGTTCAACATGTTTTGGAAATTTCATATCTTTTGGTTATTGAGCTACCAGCTTCAGTGTTGTTACTGTTATTATTATTCATTCATTTTCTTTTCAGCTTAGTCCCTTTATTAATCAGGAGTCGCCACAGCTAAATGAGCCGCCAACTTATCCAGCATATGTTTTACACAGCGGATGCCCTTCCAGCTGCAACCCAACACTGGGAAACACCCACTCTCATACACTAGGGGAGAGCGGGGCACAAAGTAACACTTTTTGGTTTTGGTCAAATGATGAACAAGGTAATAGGGTTAGACAAACCATATTTTTTTTACCAATAACACACAAGCCTCTCCTACAAATGAGCACTGGTTGTATGATCGCCGGACCTGTGGTTTCTGTGCAGAATTGTCAAAAGCGCCAGGAGTAAGAATGTTACTATTTACCCCACCTGCGTGGCAAGTTGTAACAGTCAGAGGGTTAGTTGTAACACATGCTTACAAAGGCAGATTTCACACAGTTAATTTAATTTCTGTTTACTTTAAATAGTAGCTATATTTCCTCAGTAATTGGCTCATTTCTTTTTTATTCTACATAGCACAGCATATTTGTTTATTGGATAAACACATTTGAATCTATTTGCATTATTATCCATTTATCCATTATTATACAATACATTTATTTGCATTATTAGCAATAAAATATATTTTTTCTATTAAAAAAATGTTTTCTATTAAGAAACATTTTATTTAAAAAGTTCTCAACATTACACTCAAAATTCAAAAATTATTTTGTTTGTTTAGTTGTTGTCCAACAGTGTGTGGCTTATAACACCCTGTCACAACTAACCCCGCTGTGTCATGTTTTCCTCAAAACTGGCTAGCAGTCACTGTGTGTTTTATACATCTTTCAAAATGGTTTCATCTTTTAGCCTAGAAGACGGTGATCACAACAATATTTTTTTTTATTATTTTATTATTATTTATTATCGAGTGCTTTCAGAGGCCGAGGGGAGAAGCACAGTTTTGATGGATGGGACAGCGTGAGTTAGTAATGTAACAGATGTAAAATGGCAAAAACTGTTAGTCAGCTTTACGTGAAGCACCTGCTGCACTGGTACAGCAAGAGGAACAGAGGACACAGGATAACCAACCGACAAACATTCGTCCCGCAGCAGGAGTTGCGGGCTTCTTTGGTGGCAAGAGAAACTGTGCAGCCGTAATTACGGCAGGCCTTGTGATGAATTCGTACAGTATACTGTATTAGGTCTTGTAACATTAACAGCTTGTTTGTACTAAAAACTTTGAAAGAGCTAAATTAGCTCAGTGAAGTTGGTTTTAGGTTTGATATTCGCCGGACTTTCGCGCATGCTATTTTAAGTATCATCTGCGAATTACATCACCTAGATGTAAGCTGCTCATTTTAAAGTGTGCTCACATTCCTAGGGACTAAACTGACATATTACAGGAGAGTTTTTATGTTTTGGATCTGTTGATGTAATTCTCAGATGATCCCTAAAATTGCGTGCGCGAATGCAAATATCAAACCTAAAACCCACTTTACCGAGCGACACAAAGAGTGGCCAACACAAAATGCATACATTCCTGATATGCGAGTCCCATCTCACAGTCAATACACGACAATTACTATGGTATAAATACAGCACTACAACATACAAAAGAGAGAGATTGACTAAAGCTGAGATCACACTAGAGTTTGAGCTTGCGAAATTCTGTCGTACGGCGCTGCGAAAAGGGGCAGGGATAAACAAGATGATTAGACATTTTAAAAAAACGAGCGATTGCTCCATGTTTTAAATTTCTCTCCAGAAAGGTCATGTTTTGATCCTCGATTGGTATCACGCAATCATGTGATGCATTTTTGAAGGTCAGAGTTCACCAAACTTTCCAACGCAGCGAAATGCAAAACTTGCCCCACGACCTTACGTTTCCGGTCTGACGCATTCGCGTGCCTATGAATGGAAGTCTATGGAGAGAAAAGTGCAGTGTGACCGCAGCTTAAGTATGTCACTCACCTGTTTATTCATGAGTTGATCAGCTGAAGTTAGTTTTTCTCCTCTAATGCTGCGTTCACACCAGACGCGGAAGAAGCGTCAAGCGCGAGTGATTTACATGTTAAGTCAATGCAAACGCGCGAATAGGCATCCTGCGGCGCGATACGCGCGAATGGCGCGGCGCGAATGGCGCGAATGACGCGAATTGCGAGAATGGCGCGGCGCGAATGACGCGAATTGCGCTTATGGCGCGATACGCGCGAATTGAGCGCGATACGCGCGAATTGAGCGTTTGACGCGCTTAACGCGCAAATCGCTCGAGTTCAAATATCTGAACTTCTGCGGACATTTGCGCCGCGTTAACCAATCAGGAGCTTGCTCTTGTGGGAGCATGATTGTGACGTAGCCCCTCTTGTTGGTGTCCGGGGGAAATCCTCCAGCCGAGACCGACAACAGTTCATCAAACTGGGCTTGGCTCAGTCAGAAGCACCGCTGGAAGCCCCAGTCATCCAGGTTACGTTTCTGGAGGAGTTTATGAGCTCACAGCGCTGGGTGCACCTCTGAAAGTATCTAGTGGACTCAGACACTGCTCCAAACGTATCGACGCTGTTTTACAGCCTTCATAAAGCACATAAACACAGGTATTTTATCAATAAAATCCATGTTAGCCATTTAGCAACGAAGCTACATTCATCGAGCAGACAGAAGCCCTGCCCATGACGCAAATCCGCGTCTGTTCTGAAGTGAATTTGACGCGCGAATGAAGCGGAGTTTGACGCGCGAATGAAGCGGAGTCTGACGCGCGAATGAAGCGAGTAAACTCAAATGTTCACGCGTCTATTTACTCGGGAATAGCGCGATTTTGCCGCGCGTTCTGCGTCTGGTGTGAACGCAGCATAAGGGCTTATTATGTGGTCCCTGTCGCCATCTTGTGGCTGGACAACATCAATCATCTTTGCTCTGCTCAATGAATGCTAATGACCGTTGGTGCGCTGAAATTATACATATTTTAAAATAGGCACTATTAGGCCTGTCACAATATCTATTTTTTGTTGTACGATATATTGCACCAAAATATATTGCGATAAACGATATTATTGTCATTTTAAGACCATTTTGTGCCACTCATTATATAATGCCAGAATGACAATATAATATCCCAATGCAAGTACACTCTTTCAAAAAACACACAATATTTTATTTTCTTAAGAATACTTAATTTAATTATAGAAATTTTAACAATTCAATAATTAGGCATTGGAATCAGAATGTGCAAATGCATATCCTAAATGAATAATAACTAGTGTTAACAGAAAAGTGCAAGGTGAAAAGTAATATATCTGCTACCAGATCTATATTCAGTTATCAGACATAAACATGAAAATATACTATAGTAATTTATAGTAAATACTATAGTGTTTTTAACCGTACTGACACCTCCAGTAGAGGTAGAGATGTTGCACAATCAGTTAAAATGTTGCTAGAATTGTTTTTATGTATGAGCGATATTTATTGCATCACTAAAAATAATTGAATTGATATCCATGTGTTGTGCGATAAGTCGATATATTGATTATTGTGACAGGCCTAGGCACTATCCTTATAAATAAATTACATTGTTGCACTCTAAGCTACTACATTCTCTCCTAAAAGCCTAAAATGTACATTATGTTGTCCAACAGCTGCAATATTTTGTCACCTTAGAATTATAAGGTTCTATCTGACATTTTTGTCAAAATTGAGGTATTCACATATTCTTATTAAATGACAACTTATTTACATTGTGATTTTTTTTTTTTATATTTATATATTTATTTTTTTAATATATAGAAGTTGTTTACATTTTAAGACTTTTTATTTAAAAAACAAAAAAGGTTTATCTACAAAGTTGAACTCTAGCTTGGCTCTATAAGGCTCTTTCTGTGAGCCAATCAGCGTTTTTAATGCACGCACGAGGACCAATCAGGATCAGCTTTCTTTGTCATTTCGCCTGACTGCTCCATAATGCCGCACCACACAAAAGTGAGAAGAAACCTGAAACTGAAAAGATGTGTGTACATGTGAAGATTTAGAAGCATTTTTTAACATTAAGATGAAATGTTCAATTTTACGTTGTTGAAAAAGAAACATTTATTAAAAGGTCATATATTAAATGTAAAAGATTTTTATTTGTGTAAATATAAGCCCAATCCCAATTCTATTTTTGTACCCCTACTCCTTCCCCTTGGCCCTTACAACCGAGGGTTAAGGGGAAGGGTTTCAAAATTTAGCCCCAAGAATTGGGACACCACTACAGCACCTGCACACATCATCATATGTCATCGCGATCTCTTGCTTCATATGAGATCAGACGATCGCGACTGCTTTAGTTATTCCAGTTGTGTTATTTTTTGGTATTTATCTTCAAGAAATCACTGAAGGCATATATTATGTTATCATGACGATATAATGTGGCAATAAGATCGTAATACTGTGCATTTAACACGTGGTCATAATTATCTCTGTAAACACACCAAAACAACATTAACATTATAGCAGACACTGTAAAAAGCTCATTCTCAGCCACTTGACTTTTCTGACAGGGTATTCGAGTGTCATAATGTTCTAGGACTGCTGTACAGGAGTTATGATTATGGATTATAGATCGCGAAATTTAGCGGGTTTTTTCTAGCAAAAACAAAACAAAAAAGCGGTTACGAATATATTAAAACATGTGTTTGTTTGTTGTAAAAATTCGTAATAATGACAAAATAATACTAATTTGTGGACCTCCTTACTTCCGGGTTCAGCAATACTGCCGTTGTGGCTGGTGCATTCTGGGAAATTTTCTTACCCCTTGGTTTCGAGTGTGGTCCTGAAAAATCTTCGTTCGAAGGGCTATTTACCTCTTCCACTTAGCCCTACGCCTTCAAGCTAAAGAGAATTGGGACACCCCTACCCCTTGGCGTGAACTCGCAAAACGAGGGGTAAGGGGAAGGGCTAAGGGGTAAAATTGGGATTGGGCCATAGTCAGTGAAACATTTTCAGTGTTTATTAAACTCATTTGCTCATTGTCTGTTTTCTTTTAAAGTCTTTAAATTTGATATTAAGCCTTGAAGGGCAAATACTTAATTTAATTCATGGGGCAAATAATCTAATAAATATAATTCAGTAATTCATCTAAAGCATAAAGTTTAATAAATATTAACATGTAAATTAGATAAAATTAGATCTGCACTGGACAAAATACTTAGCCCAGCCTTGTCTGCTTAATTTGAACAAGAAAAAATATTCATCCTAAAACATGAAATAAATGTTATAGAAAGCAAAAATGTAACTTTCTCAAGCATCAACATATTGTTACAACACTAATTTATATATATTTTTGATTGTATTTCCTAAAAAGTAATGCTTCAATTAATGATCTGCCAGATAGAACCTTCTAATTCCAAGTGGAAAATGACTTTTCAGAATTAGAAGGTTTTATCTGCATTTACTGTGTTTTTTTACTCCAATTTGCAAATGTAAGAGAACTTTGATAATGTACATGTAGAGTACATTTAGGATCTCTGTCATGCTATTGTATGAAAGAGAACTGTATAACACATACTGTATTGTTTGCTATATGGAATTTAAAACCTTTGAAGCTCAATATCTTATAATTCCAAGGTGACGATTTGTCAAACTGTAGTAGGTTTATTGGTCTGCTGTCACTCTATGTGGGCGGAGTGATACACAAGGGTGAAGAGGCTGTGCCAGTACTGATATTACGGGAATATTGCACGGCTATCAGCCAATCAGATTCGAGAACCAGACAGAACTGTTGTATAAACAAACATAGTTATCCTGCAGTTATATAGTATGTGGACTGCACGGTGGCGCAGTGGGTAGCACAATCGCCTCACAGCAAGAAGGTCGCTGGCTCGAGCCCCGGCTGGGTCAGTTGGCGGTTCTGGGTGGAGTTTGCATGTTCTGTTTTTGTGGGTTTTCCTCCGAGTGCTCCGGTTTCCCTCACAAGTCTGAAGACATGAAGTATAGGTGAATTGGATAAGCTAAATTGTCCGTAGTGTATGTGTGTGATTGAGTGTGTATGGATGATTTCCAGTGATGGGCTGCACACATATGAAAACATATGCTGGATAAGTTGGTGGTTCATTCCGCTGTGGTGACCCCAGATTAATAAAGGGACTAAGCCGAAAAGAAAATGAATGAATATAGTATATAGGTGATGTCCATGTGTATGTGTTCAGCGTATGTCTTGTCCTCTTTTGGAAGATGGTCAAACTACTTTTACAGGATAACATAAATACCGATCTTAGTGAAGATATCATTAATGAATAAAAGGAGTGGTTCCTCCATTGATTAGACGTCTCCGGTGGGTACATGTGGCGCTCCTGACAGTCTTGGTTTGTAATCCTGTTGGGCAAATATTCTTGGCTGTGAAATTAGATTAAAACACTGGTGTGTTGTTTCACATGGGCACGTCGCATGAGCGGTCGCCAACATCTGCCTGAAATTGTCTTGGCGAATGATTTCACAGAACTGTAGCTGTGCTGTGACATGAAGGGCAGAGGCAATTTGCCATTCTTTGTGTAGCCTGAGTGCTAATGCATGTCATTAAAATGCAATCTCTTTCTGAAACTCTCAAAAGCCAGAGCTTCACACAGCGAGCTCTTCTAGACTGTTGTGTTATTTAAGACATTGTGTTAAAATGTTGCGTTATTTAAGTCGTGAGAGACTTTTTTTGAGCTGAGTTTTACTTATTTATTTTTGTATGTGTGTGTTTTTCTTCTAGCAATGATGCTAGGGTGATGCTAAGGTGATTGGAATGGATTTTTTGGTGATTGTTGTTTTTCTAGCTATCTTTTTAGCGTGTTGCTATGTTTTTTGGTGGTGTTGTTTTTCTAGCTACAGTCTTTCCAGAAAGTATTCAAAGAGCTTCACTTTTTCCTACATTTTTTTTTATGTTACAGCCTTATTTAGGGTGTCCGCGGGGTCTTGAAGTATTAATAATTGATAAATCAATTTAGAGAAATTTAAGGCCCTTAAAAAGAATTAAAAAGTCTTAAATGCTATTTTACAAGGTATTAAATCTTGTATCAGTGGACGTAAGTTTGCCTGAATTGAATCTTTAAATATTGGGATGCTGTGTAGTTTATGAAATCCAACAAATCCTGCTAGATTTGACATCCCGCTGCTTTGTTTACTGCAGTAACCAGGGAAACACTATTATTCCTGCTGTTGTAAAGGCGCCACCTGCTGGATTAAAATTTTCATTCAGGATATAAATACAGTTTTAGTTTAGGATTCGTTTCTTGCTAGTAATAAGTAAATATAATGCAAGTTAAAATGTCTGCAATTTTACTGGTTGAAACCTGAAGTGGTGATGAGATCTTAAAATCTATGCAAAGAGTTATTCCAAAATGTATTAAATTAATTTATTTCCTCAAACTTCTACACCCGATAAACCACAATGAAAATGTGAAAAAAAGAGTTTTTGAAATTGTTGCAAATTTATTAAAAATAAAAAAGCTGAAAAATCACATGTACATCAGTATTCACAGCCTTTGCTCAATACTTTGATGCACTTTTGGCAGCCATTACAGCCTCAAGTGTTTTTGAATATGATGCCACAAGCTTGGCACACCTGTCTTTGGGAATTTTTGCCCATTCCTCTTTGCAGTACCTCTGCATCAGGTTGGATGGGAAGCGACGGTGTAAAGCCATTTTCAGATCTCTCCAGAGATTTTCAATAGGATTTAGATCTGGGCTCTGGCTGGGCCACTCAAGGATATTCACCGAGTTGTTGTGAAGCCACTCCATTAATATTTTGGCGGTGTGCTTTGGGTCATTGTCCTGCTGGAAGATGAACTGTCACCCCAGTCTGAGGTCAAGAGCTCTCTGAAGCAGGTTTTCATGTCTCTGTGCATTGCTGCATTCATCTTCTCCTCTACCCTGACTAGTCTTCCAGTTCCTGCTGCTGAAACACAGCATGATGCTGCCACCACCATGCTTCACTGTAGGGATGGTATTAGCCTGGTGATGAGCGGTGCCTGGTTTTCTCCAAACGTAACGCCTGGCATTCACTCCAAAGAGTTCAATTTTAGTCTCATCAGAGTTGAGAATTTAGTTTCTTATGGTCTGAGAGTCCTTCAGATGCCTTTTGGCAAATTCCAGGTGGGGAGTGACTTCCGTCTGGCCAGTCTACCATACAGGCCTGATTGGTGGATTACTGCACAGATGGTTGTCCTTCTGTAAGTTTCTCCTCTCTCCACAGAAGAACGCTGGAGCTCAGACAGAGTGACCATCGGGCTATTGATCACCTCCCTGACTAAGGCTCTTCTCCCCCGATCACTCAGCTTAGATGGCCGGCCAGCTCTAGGAAGCATCCTGGTGGTTCCAAACATCTTCCACTTACGGATGATGGAGGCCACTGTGCTCATTGGAACTTTCAGAGCAGCAGAAATGTTTCTGTAACCTTTCCCAGCCTTGTGCCTCGAGACAATCCTGTCTGGGAGGTCTACAGACAATTATTTGTCTTCATGCTTGGTTTGTGCTTTGACATGCACTGTCAACCCTGGGACCTTATATAGACAGGTGTATGCCTTTTCAAATCATGTTCAATCAACTGAATTTACCACAGATGAACTCCAATGAAGCTGCTGAAACATCTCAAGAATGATCAGTGGAAACAGAATGTACCTGAGCTCAATTTAGAGCTTCATGGCAAAGGCTGTGAATACTGATGTACATGTGATTTTTCAGCTTTTTTATTTTTAATAAGTTTGCAACAATTTCAATAAATCTTTTTTCACATTGTCATTATGGGGTATTGTGTGCAGAATTTTGAGGAAATAAATGCATTTAATCCATTTTGGGATAAGGCTGTAACATAAACAAATGTGGAAAAAGTGAAGCGCGATACTTTCTGGATAGACTGTATGTTTCTAGAATGTTGCTAAGGTGATTTAAATGTTTTGTTTTAAGACAGCTGAAAGTTAGATCAGTTGAGTTAACTCGAATTTTACTGGTTCATTTTATTTGATTACATTTTTCTTTTAGCAATTATGCTAGGGTATTGCTAAGGGGATTAAAATGTTTCTTTTATTTTATTGTTGGCGTTGTTCTTCTAGCAATGATGCTAGCATGTTGCTAAGGGGTTTTGTTTTGTTTGTGAAATGCTTTTTTCCGTTGCTAAGGTTTTTCTTCTTGTTTGCTAATGAAAATTCATAACTCAGTAATGCATAAACATGCTTGGTAAAGGTGCAGTAGGTGATCGTCTTCAGAAACATTTTTGTTGTGCTGGTTGAAAGTCTCTTCACATTCTGATTGTTGTGATTAAAGTAAATGATATAAATGTATTTTTATGTATTTTTATATTCTGGGTAAGGCTTAAAACAAAGAAAATGTTGGTCCAATTAAAATAAGTTGGGCCAATAATTCCCATAACTCTGATAAATAGCCCAAACTGTCGGTCAACAAAGGTAGATTTGTTAATCTGCACAGCCGTTCACGCAGATCCACAATTTACGCATTCACCTGTGCACGAGAGAGACAACATTAAAACCAGTCCCTGCAAAGGTGAAACAAATGATGACGGAGAAGTCAAAAAGAGCGAAATTGGAGTGGGAAAACTCACTACATAGAAACCTCTGTCATGGAAAATGAAATGGATGTACTTGGCTGGTGGAAGATGAACAAACAATGCTACCCACAACTTGCAAAATTAGCCAGATCAGTAGTACTACTGTATGCATCTCGTCCATCAGCAGCAGTAGTGAAAGGGTGTTCAGTGCTGCTGGACACACCATCAGTGAGCGCAGCACCGCGCTAAAGCCATCTACAGTGGTTTAAATATGTCCTCCACAAAAACACGTAGCCTAATCTTGGTGAGTAAAGGATTTTTAAATAAACTAAATATTAATTAAATCAGAAATGTATAGGTAGAGTATATAGGCTAATGTTGGCATTATTCCTTTAATATTCAGCTTCACCATCGCATTAAGACCGGATTGTGAAGAGAAGTGGTGAAACAAATCCCGCACAGCCTTTATCTTACTTTTGTTATTGCCAAATACCCGTCATAATTTAGAATTGATTTTAATTTAATTTGTTAGGAAAGACTTATTTTTATTGGTGTGTTGGCCAGTTTAAAGGCTAAGTGTATGTACCTAGCCCTATTGCTGAGATGTTACGATGTTACAGAGAACTTATTTTATTTCTTGGCCTATATTTTGGAGTTATGAATAAATTGTTAAAACACGTATTTACGACTCATTCTTGAAAAAAAAAAGGCAAAAGAGCTGTGTGCACATTTGAATAATGATGGGCTGTAAACGGGTTTGGGCTTTAAAAAGCTGTCAATCAAAATGTACTTGTCGGGCTTTGGCCAAATTCTGTCGAGCTCAGGCTTTATCGGGCCTAACTTTTATGGCCCAAATACAGCTCTAATTTCTGCATGCCGCCGGCTAACCACTAAGCATACAATAGTTTAGTATTTTACATTTAAGACAAAGCGTGTGAGAGAGTGAGACCAGCGATCCTTGCATGCATGAAATATTGCACATTATGACAAGTTCTGCTTGCTACACAATGGAAAGCGTGCTAGATATAATAGTTTTTCATTGGGAATTGTAGTATTATAAAGTACTGTAAAGATTTCTAACTGGCAAATTATCTAGTGGGTTGTCTAGAAGTTCGTGTTTTAGAAGGTGTGGCTTTGGACGGCGGGGTTGGGACTATATTTTAAAGATATTATGCTAACCGGTTAGCATTTTGGCAGATCACCTACTGCAGTAAAGTCTAGATCGGATACATGACCAGCCAGAAGTGCGATATGTACATCAATTATAGTAGAATTTTTTTATGACACTGTATAACAATAATTAATATTTTTTACAGTACTGTGACTGTTGGGTTTAGGGTTGGGGTGAGGGTAGGCGTTAAAAAATACAATTTATTGGGTAATTTAATAGATAACATAAATAATATTTGGTACAAATACTGTTTTTACGTTACTGTGACGGTTGGGTTTAGGGTTGGGGTAGGGGTAGGCATTAATAAAATGCAATAAATGGGAAATTTAATAAATAATATAAATAATTCTCGTTAACTTCCGGCCGCAACCATATCCGATCCAGCAGCAACCACCTACTGCAGCTTTAAACACAAATACAAAAATCAGCCATTCATATTTAAGGATGAACCAATAATCCTGTTCTGATCATGAATAATTACCATTATATTAATATGATCATCCCTCTTAAAAGGATACTTCACTGGACATCATGCTCTTAAAGTGTTAAATCTTTGCCCTAATCGATCTTTATTGCTTTACATTTAATAAGCTGAATTTGTGTGGTCATTTTGGCTGATATGGTGTCAGTGTGTTGTGCATTATTACTAATATTGATCAGGAAATCCATCAGCTCTGCCTTTAATAGGATCTCATTTCTCTCTCATTGCAGTGGCTCGTGGTTATAAAATCAGAAGAGAACACAATGTGGTAGAGTCTTCGCTGAGAAACTAGCCAATAATCATTAGAGCATGAAACAAGTGCATTCAGCACACATCCCAACCTTTGAGCTTGTTAGAGTACAGATTATATGTGCTCGTAAATGTGTGACATTATTAATAAAGCGCTTGTTATGCGGCAGATCTTCATACAGAACTGTTACAGTATATATTGAATTTCTCCTTGTTTTGCAGTGTTCTGAGCACCAGGGAGTTTTGTGTTTGTGAGGTGATGTTTCCTTGGAGCAGGTCTTTGCTGTACAGTCATTTAGATTGATGTTTATAGTCTCTTCTGTAATGGTGATTGATGTTTGTTCGGACCATAGAGGGCACTGCAGACAAAATACAGCTCTCCGGCCACTGTGGAGAATACTATGGCTTTTTGTATTTGAGGAGAGCATTGACATGTTTGGAGTAGGCCTGCACGATAGTGGGGAAAATAGGCCGTTTGCAATATTGCTGTTGAGTATTGGGGAAAGTTACTTTTGAAAGTAATGCATTAGAATATTGAGGTACTCCACAAAAATGTAACTAGTTCCATTACTTAATTACCTTTTATGGTAATTAAAGTGTTATGCATTTAAAATTACTTTTGTAAAATGAGCTGAATCAACACAATTATTGAGCTTTTTGTGGCAACTTAATTATTTTATGTTCAATCCACTTCAATTTGTAAAAAACTATTAAGTTAATTTAATCAATTTGTGTTGGGACAACATGAAGGAATTGTATGGAAGCCAGCATACCTTACAATGTCTTACTTTTAAGTTACTTTTGCATTACTTTTTTACATTTTCTTTGGGACAAATGAATTGTTTTATGTTCTATCCATGTTACAACCCCTGGCAGTCTAAGGGAGTGGGGTTGTAGACTTCAGGTAAAAATCTTGGTTACGTGAAAACTCAAAGTAAATAGTGCTAGCAAGTAGGGTTGGGCCGATAGACGATGCCATCGTCCATCGCCGATGGCCGATAGACATCACGATGCTGAGCCGGCATCGCCGATCCTCCGCCCCGCCCCTGTCGCAAACCCGCTCGTGAAAAATACATACTCAAGCCCCGTTTACACTAATACAGCTTAGTTTTAAAATGGCATTTTAGAACGAAAATGACCCACGTCCACACTGACGTTTCACCTAGCATTTCTGAACAGCCCTCCATCCACTGACAACGCACATCACGTGACCACACGCACACACACACACACACACACACACACACACACATACACTGTCATGTGCTCGTCTGAGCTCCAGAGAACAGTGTACGTCGAACAGTTTATCAAGGATGAATCGCTGGATCGTATCTCACTATAGTTGTTAAACGTGATATTTAATTAATCTTGTCTCTATCCAGGGCTTAATCCGGCACCGGATCCGGCACCTCTGAAATCAGATCCGGCACCTCATTTTGCCGATCTCCCTCCTCAACCGCCCTCCTCCCCTGTCCGCTGTTCATTTTCACTTTCTTCTGCGATTCCCCAACCCTCTTCACTTTCGTCTGCGACACCCCAGCGCCGCTCACTTTCATCCGCGAGACCACTCCGCCATCCACCGCACCAAACAAAGGACTGACACGGATCACTCTACCTACACTCTGCGGAAAAAGTGATTGACAGGTGGTAATATGTCTGTAACTTATCTTTATTTATTTATGATTTGGTTATGGGTAAAACAAAGACCAGGTTGTTGAAACGGTAGCCTACAAATAAGTAATTTGTTATGAATTAATTAATTATTCATAAATAATTCATTCACCTCCGCCTATGAATACGATTCCATCGCCCATCGCGATGTTTCACATTAGACATCGTACGATGCTAAATTGGTCAACATCGCCCAACCCTACTACCAAGTAAGGATTGTCAACTAAAATTTAGTGAACAAAGGATTATGATTTATTTACAGAAGTGATAGTAAAGTTAGTGATTTAGATATTTACAATATATACAATGTAGAAGACAGTAAACAACAAAATGTTAGAAAGACTGGCTATGGGTGGTGTATCGAACAGCGAGTCAGAGAGTCTGCTCCAGAACTACCAGACTGAAGACATTTTAAAAGACAGGTGTCATGCGGGGATTGGCTGGGACTGGAGCAGAGTTGTGAAGCAGAAACCAATCAGAAAGCATCAGTAACAGGATTGGTTGCAGCAAGGACAAGTCATACAGCCAATCAGGGGCTGCAGTGGGCGGAGCAAGCACTGTAGTGGACTGGGTGACAGACAGAGACACGAAAATAAACAAAAACATAACCAAATAAGTGCTGGCATGTAACAATCCACTTAAATTTGTAAAAAAAAAAAAAAATTAAGTTAACTTACAGTTAACTTGATCTATTTGTGTTGGGAGAACATGAAGGAATTGTGTGGAACCCATAATTTTTTACAGTGTAAAATTGCAATTTCCACATCCGTTCTGAACCAAGGAGGTTGTACTGAATTGTTCAATATTAAATTGAATACTGCTTCATGCCTTGTATGTATACTGCAAAACTCCATAGAACAGTGCTTACCCAGGCTTATTCTGATTACGTACCCCTATACACATTTCTGGAGAGCACAAAATACATCGCAGGAGCTACACTTTTTTGCAGTTTTTGTTTTCGCAAATTCACCAGATGCCGCTGTGTACGCTTTTTGAGATCTTAAATTCAAGGCTGCTGTCGACTGACTGACTCACCAACCGACATACCGACCGTTCACCCCACCCACCCCCTTCCCTAAACCCAAGCGATAGCGTTTTAAAAAGCACAGATTGACCAGTAACTCACCCACTTTCCTAAACCCAACTGACTTTGTTTTCAAAAGCAATCCAGAATAAAAGCCCTTGTGGCAGCCTGATTTTTACCATGTTTTCAGATTTTACCACATTCTTACCCTGTTATTTACTTGTTTATTTTATTTATGGCTTTTGATTTTGTCTTACTTTCTGGTACCGTTCTTCACCATACTCGAACCCCACGGTCAACTCCGCTCTGCATCTCAAATCCTCCGACATACGCGGTGAGCCACTGGACAAACTGGTAACAGCTTGAAAAACCATCCACACGAAGGTGAGCGGTCAGCTGGTAGCTCGAAAAGGAACGGCATCATATCGCCCCGTAGTGTTTGTTTTAAAGCCATACGTGCTTCTGGCTACATAATTTGCAATCTCCAGAAATGTATATAGGGCTGCGTTTTCAGAATGATCCTATGTTGCTATGAGGGCAGCGTTTCTCAATCCCGATCCCCATTTTAAACGATTGTGTAGTATATCACAAAAATAATTTTGACTTTATATCTGTCATGAAGATACAAGAATCATAAGATCCACATATTGACTAGTGAACATGTTTTAAATATTAAATTAATAAGTACATGTTTTAAGCAGTTCAGTTCATTTCATTATATTTATTATATTTTGTTATATTCAGTCTACACATACTTGCCAACACTTGTCTCCGAAATTTCGGGGGAGCGGGTTGGGTGGTGAGGCTATTCTGAGTAACAAAGTTGAGAACCTGGGGTTGTTAGTAACTGTACCATGGACTGGCTAGTCCAGACACTAGTCCTGTCATGTCTTGTGTTGTGCTCGACTCGAGTTTTCTGTGTGTGTCTCTGTATGGGCGCCGTTGTGAACGCGCTCAGACCATGCGCGGTCCCGCTTAATGCTGGGTCTGTACGTGCTTGGTACTCGTGTTTGTTTTGCTCTGTCGGCATGGCGCTGTTTCATTCTGAGCGTCTGGTTGGTTTTGGTTTCGGTTGGCGCTGAGATGAAACATGCGCGTTGCATATGTGTGAGCGCACGGTAAGGTGTTTTCATCTATCGTGTGCTTGTGTCTTGCGTCTGTATGTTGGTGTTGTTTAAGCACGTGGCTCTGTGTTTACATTGTGGCCGCGTGCTTTTGTGGTGTGCTTTGTGAACACGGGGGTAATGAGTTCTCTCATTGGCTGCGTGTTCTTGTCCTGTTTTACGTGAGCACATGGCTTGTGGTGTTTTCTTGTATCATGTGCTCTCCCATCTATAGTCCCACCTTCTTTGTTAACCCATTATTAGTTTATTATGTTTACCTGTTTGTGTCTTAATTATTTCTGCTTTAAATTCTTCTCATGTCTGCTGTCCTGTGTCAATTCGTTGTCTATACTCCCCTATGTTCCTGCTCCAGTCATGTCTTGCCTGCCCAGCCAAGTTTGTTTACCCTTTTGTGTTGTAGTTATGTTTTTCCTTCTCGGGGTGGTTTTTGTTGTCTTTTTGTTTTGTTTTTATTAAATTAAAAGCCATCTTATGTTGCATTTGACACTTCACTCCCTCATCCTTCCCGAACCGTGACAAGTTGAGGACCTGGGGGAAGGTGCGGTGGAAATAACAAAACGGGAGGATGGCGGGAGATAGTTGTGTAATATGGGAGACTCCCAGGAAAAACAGGAGTATTGGCAGGTATGAGTCTATATAATGCACATTAGGGCTGCACAGTATATCACATAATTATGGTTATCGTGATCGCATATGCAATGTATGTGTCGCAGATGTGTGTAATGAAATACATTTATTTTATGCTTTGGTTGTTTATCTAAATTTGACCAATCAGATGGGACCTTACTATATTTAGCCCCACCTCCTCAGTAGTGGCTGTTCTGCTATTGGCTGGAGCAGCCCAAAGGTGAAGCCAGAGCTGAAAATAAACAACAACGGACGGAGTCGGGATGAGAGAGGAAAATAACAACAGCCAATGAGAGTCAGAATATCTGCTGAGGTTTTCACTCATTCATACTGTTTTAAAGACTAAATGTTTGCACCTTGACACAATTATTTTTTGTCTGAATTAGAATTAATTAGATCTAAAAAAAAGTATCTTCTACCTGTTTATTTTAACATCATTAACTAAAGAAATTATTTAAAAACATAGCTAATAAAAATAAGTTTTTTTCTGGGAAAATAGACATATTTTGTATTGGATATTATGGCCTGTCTGATGACCTGTGTGTGTGTGTGATACGGGCTGTTGTCAGTGGAGTGGAAGAGTCCGGTCTGGCAGGTCTGAACCCAATAGAGTGTAAAAGAACGGCATGTTGTTCTTGGAGTGGACAGAGTGAATAGACCTAGAGGTGGTTCAGGGGAAGAGAAGAAAATACCGATAAGACGCTAAAGCCACATTTGACTACACACAGATCTAGATCTATGTTTGCGTTCTGAATTTAGGGTAAATGTGAGTGGTGTTCACCCAGGCATTGCTAATAGGCTTTTGAGCGTGTTGCTTTATGATTGCTAGGGTGTTGTTCTGTATAAATTACAAATGCAATTACTTAATGCACTGAGGCAATTATGTATGACATGATCATATTTATCATTTCATTGTGAATGCAGAGGATTCTCGGCGTTTGCATTCACAAGATGTGTCCGAACGCAATGCATAATATTCTGAAGAGAATATTGGTTATTTACATGTACATGTGATTTGTTGTCAGGCTAATTCGCTCATTTATAAGAGCAGCCTGAATAATAATGAATTTGAAGTAAACTCTAGCGCCTTCTTTGAATTCGTAAAGGAGTGTTCAATTATACATCGACATAATGTTAATTAATCAAAAGAAAAAGAAAAAAATAATAATAATTTCCTCTCATTCCTCTTTTTCCCTTTAAAAATTCAATCTCAAAGTAGAGCATCATGGTGGCGCAGTGGGTAGCACGATCGCCTCACAGCAAGAAGGTCATTGGCCATGCATGAAAGGTTCCTGAATAAAAGTGAAAGTGCCAAACTGCAGTTAAAGTCGACAAATTAAAAATGAACACCCGAAATTACATGAAACTCCAGAGGAAATGTGGATAGCACGGTGACGCAATAACATTAATTAAAATATGTGCTATAACATGTAAAACGGGATCATGAAAAGAACATTCAAAAAGCAACTCATGTAAACACCTTTATCATATTATTGTCTTAGTCCGATTAAGGCAAATAATTTAATTACTGACGTCCATGTAAACGTAGTCATTGCATTTTGATCAATTTCCAACAAATCCAAAAAACAACCAAATATCAACGTCTAATGATGTTACAGCTTAACGTTGTGTGGATGTTACCACGATGACGTCTATCAGACGTTGGATTTTGGTTGCCATACCTGATGAATAAAGGTCAGTATTCGATGTCAATATTATGTTGGCTTTTGGTCAATTACCAACGCAACCTAAAAACAACCAAATATCAATGTCACCCGACATCACAACCTAAATCTAATCTAATATTAACGTCTAATGACTTTGTGTGCCTGCTGGGTGGATATGCCTGAGAAAATCAAAAAAAAAAGCAGCTCAGCTCTCAGAACATAGTAAACATAGTAAATGTTTAAATGTATTTCTGCAAACACACTACAATCTGCTGTTTTACTCCATAGAACTCATTATAAAAGCCTCAAAGTTTTTTTTTCCTCAAAGGCTTATCTAAACGCTGCTGTCTGATGATCAACAGTGACAATTACAAATTTTACCTCATCCCAACAGGGAAAACCACCAACAATCAAGAATACATGATTATATAGTGTCATGCCATTAAAGATGACAGAGACTCACTAGATCATGTCATTCGGCAGTTAGAAAACTTTATAGTACTTTACAATACTACAATTCTGAATGAAAAACTATTAGATCTAGCACGCTTTCAGTTGTGTAGCAAGCAGAACTTGTCATAATGTGCAATATTTCATGCATGCAAGGATTGCTGGTCTCACTCTGTCACACTCTTTGTCCTAAAGCGACTACTGTTTGCTTAGTGCTTGGCCGGTGGTGTGCAGGAATTACAGTTATTACTAAGCCATACTGACATGCTATTTCAGACTGAATATTCAGAATAGCGGTAAACAATATAAGGAGCGCGTCACAGGCTGTAATTGATCAAAAATGAACCAATGTGAACATAAAACCAACTTCAGCTCAGTAAAGCAGGCTAGGGGGAATAGCTCTATTTACTGATGTTTTGTTGTTAAACTAAATCAAAATCTACATTATCGATGCTGTAAAAGGACCTTATGAAAATGAAAATAGTTACATCAAGCTTTCACTTGAGAAGTAGCTGAACAACACTTCTGTGCATATAACCCATTCATAAAACACAATCTACCTCAGCTCTGCGTGACTAAAAGAGTTTTAACACATAGCATTACCTGTCTAAAAGAAATACTTCAGCCATGGTGTCATCCTTCCTTCAGCATGCAAAACTAACTCCAATATTGATTCAGAATTTTAAAGTTTTGATTCAGCATTTGTTTTTACTGCTGTCACACTCTTGTGTGAACGCGCATCAGCGGATCTGTGTAAACGGACAGTTTGGGGAAAGTTATGGGGAAAACCAGCCCGACATTTTTTAATTGGATGAACATTTTAAGGATAAGGATAAACTTTATTTGTCCCGAGAGGAAATTTGTCTTGGGCAAATAGGTGCTACAACGTTGCTTTAGGCAGGCAATAAAATAAATAAAACAATTAAGAACATACATTGTTTGCATGATAAGAGCATATATAAATATGAAATATATAAGGCACAGCACACAGTCAGGTGCTAATGTGCTACAGCTGCAGTGTTCTTAGTAGAGTTCAACTGTTTTATCTAGGTAGGAACAAACGAAAGCTTCAATCTATTGGCTTTACACATTGGCATTCTCAGTCTTTTTTTGATGGTAACAGCTGATTTTTTTTTGTTTTTGTTTTATGCCTTACCCAGAATATAAAAAAACATATACGTGAAGTTTATTTATGAACTAATTTCGAGAGGATCACGTGCTTATGATTGCTTGCAGCTGGTCCTGCATTATCCAATTTATCATTCACCAATCAGACGACTCCTGAGCCACTGTAAATGCTCTAAGTTTCATACCACAGACATCTTCATTTTGAAGAATCCCCCCTTCCACCCCTACTCCTCCTCCTTTCCTAGATGAGTGGCATGGTGGCTCAGTGATTAACACTGTTGCCTCACAGCAAGAACGCCTTTGGTTCTGGTCATTAACAAAACCAGCCAACGTTTCTGTGCGGAGTTTGCATGTTCTCCCCGTGCTTGCGTGGGTTTCCCCCGGGTCCCCCGGTTTCCTCCCACTGTCCAAAAACATGCAACTTAAGTTAATTGATTAATCCAAATCAGCACCATAGACATGCACTTAGCAAGTATCTATATCTTAAGAGCAATCACTATCTGTTCATTAGCTTCTACAGCAGGGGAGTTCTCGAGATCTACCTGAGCTCAAACTCCCCTCTCGACTTGCAACGGGAGGGAGCCCCGGGCTCAAGGATCTTTTGAGCTCAGGGCTCTCTCCCGGGACAGCATGATAAACAAGCTTTATAATCAATCATCAGCTAAGTGTCAACTCTTGAAATACATTTAGATCATTTACTTTAATTATTACTATTGGAACGTAAAGAGACTTTCAACCAGCACAACAAAGAATGTTTTTGAAGACAATCACCTACTGCCCAATACAACAAGGGTTAAATAAAAAAACAAAACAAAAAACAAACCATTTTTTTTTAATTATGCATTTTCAGTCCCCAAAATGCTGTTTTCATGCAAATGAACAGGTTGAAAGCATAAACAAAACACTGTCATGTGAAGTGCCACAAGCCACAAGCTCTTTCGATTTGCTGTAACCAATGTCCACTGCAAGTAAACAACCTTAAATTTGACCCTCGAACATGCAGAAAGCACATGAGGCGTGAAATTCAATGTGAAGGTGCGTCCCGCGGGGGAAGCTTCATCAGCGGAGAGACAAAAACGAGTCTTCTTGAATGCAGGTATCAGAAAAAACACATCTAGAGCTCCATCTGCAGATGTTTGCTGTGTGTAACGAAGAAGACGACACATCGAAAGCAGAATAAACTGATAAGAAGAAAAGGAGGATGTCAAAAAAAAAGAGAGGAGAGTCTTTCTGAAACCTGCTGCTTACTATATTAGAGACAAGTGCTGTTGCCGGGGCAACCAGCGGAAGCCGTGATTGGTGGATTGGCTGCAGAGGATTTGATGTTCACCGCACATCTGGGGTCGACAAACACCTCGCATCTCTTTCGCCGTTTATCCTGATCCGTCTTCATTACAGCCTCCGCCATCGTCTTATCATGCAGCTCCTGCTTTTATTCTGCTGTTTACACGTGTTTCTGACGCTTCCTTTCGGCATCATGTCTGTTCTCTCTGGCATCTCCATGTGTTTGACTGCAGTGATCACTCGCGGTTGTTCTGTGTTTACATCATCAGGCCTGAAGCGTAGATAGCTCGGCACAGATATGATATTTTGACGTGCATTCATTAGGGTTTTTTTGTTTGGCGCATTTGGTTGCATTTACAGGAAACTGCTTGCTGATACTGGGCAGTGAATTTGATGCTGGATGGGAATGGGAAATTGGATGGGGGGGAAATTATATTGTTAATAACAAGAAGAAGAAGAAGAAGAAGAAGAAACATTTGAAAAGTAATTGATGGACATTCACCAATTGTAAATTATCCAGGTTTAAGTGTAATGATTAATATAATAATAATAATAATAATAATAATAATAATAATAATAATAACAATAATTAACTTTTAAAAATTAAACTGGATATTGATTCGTTCATTCATTTTCCTTTAGTCCCTTATTTATCAGGGGTCGCCACAGCAGAATGAACCGCCAACTATTCCAGCATATGTTTTATGCAGCGGATGCCCTTCTATAATAATAATAATAATAATAATAATAATAATAATAATAATAATAATAATAATAATAATGTATTGTTTTTGTTATTGTTTTTATTATTACTATTATTATTATTATTATTAATATTGTTATTATTGTTATTATCATTATTATTTATTCATTCATTCATTTTCTTTTCGGCTTAGTCTCTTTATTAATCTGGCGACCACAGCGGAATGAACCGCCAACTTATCCAGCATATGTTTTTACGCAGCGGATTCTCTTCCAGCTGCAACCTATCACTGGGAAGCACTCATACACTCTCGTTCACACACATACATTATGGACAATTTAGCTTACCCAATTCCCCTATAGTGCATGTGTTTGGACTGTGGGGTAAACCGGAGCACCCGGATGAAACCCAATCGAACACAGGGAGAACATGCAAACTCCACACAGAAATGCCAACCCAGCTGAGGCTCAAACCAGCGATCTTCTTGCTGTGAGGCGACTGTGCTACCCACTGAGCCACCAGACTGCCCGTAAATTAGATATTCACCAGTAGTACAATATAATAATAATAATAATAATAATAATAATAATAATAATAATAGTCATTTATATAATACTTTGTATAATATTAATATACTAATAGTATATTAGTTACATAAATTGCTTTTAATAATAATGTAAATATTAAAAATGTTTCACATTTTTTAGACAATTATACCATGACTATTCCTTTTTTTTTTTTAACTATGCAATTTTTATTATTGTTAATCTTTTTTTCTGGTGCTCATAATTATTTATTTAGCAAAATTTGTTTTTATCATTTTTAGTTTTTAATAATTAGTCTTTAGTCCATTAAAAGCAACAATTTATAATAATTATTGCAATCTATAGGCTTTCAGTATTTCTAAAAATTAAATACATATATCATTAATTCCTATCAGCCTTATTTATTATAATTTATTATTTGTTTGCAGTAATGGTATTTGTTTAATAATCCGCCCGAAAGCAGTCATTAGTGCTCTTTTATTAATTAATTAATTAATAAATTAATTAATTAATTAATTAATTTATTTATTTATTTATTTATTTATTTATTTATTTATTTATTTATTTATTTATTTATTTATTTTCTTTTTGGCTTAGTCCCTTTATTAATCAGGGGTCACCACAGCGGAATGAACCGCCAACTTATCCAGCACATGTTTTGCGCAGCGGATGCCCTTCCAGCTGCAACCCATCACTGGTAAACACCCATACACTCTCATTCACACACATACACTACTGACAATTTAGCCTACCCAATTCCCCTATAGCGCATGTCTTTAGACTTGTGGGGAAACCAGGAGCACCCGGAGGAAACCCACGCCAACATGAGGAGAACATGCAAACTCCACACAGAAATGCCAACTGGTCCAGCCGAGGCTCGAACCAGCGACCTTCTTGCTGTGAGGCAATCATGCTTCCCACTGACACCTTATTCATTTATTTATTTATTTATTTAGTTAGTTAGTTAGTTAGTTAGTTAGTTAGTTAGTTTTTTTATTATTTTTTTATTTTCATTATTTATTGAATTATTATTATTATTATTATTATTAATATTAATAATAATAATAATAATAATAATAATAATAATAATTTATTATTGCTGTCACTGTTAAAATTTGCTCAAAATCTTGTGCTGTGTCAGTAAAACATTTTTTTTTGTTTGTTCAGTGCATGCATTGTATTGAAAGCAAACGAGCTGCATATGTTGTGTTTGTCTGTATCAGAGAGCGTGAGACTCATCCATGGATGCCCAAACACAGCCGCGGGCACAGGAACAGAGAACATGCAAATGTGGCTCCTTGTTTTTATTCCAGCCCTTTAAATAGAAAACTAAACTGAAGCATCTTGATGCAGTTTAACTAGTTTTTCATCCAGGTCTGTAGTGGCAGCTCCAGTTACTTATATATTACTCCTAACTATTGCGAGAATAAAGCTTGGCCTGCTACCAACACTGCTTTTTTATTATTATTACTTTTGTGTTACTGTCACGTCTGCTTACTTTACAAATGCACAAAACTCAGGAATTATCAGAAGAACACATTTATTTACAAAACACTTACTACAGGCATTGAAACATTGACACGCAGGAATCACAAGAGTTGTTGACAGTTCATAACAATTCAATACCGGACGGAGGACTGAACAAAACACAGGAGTATAAATGCACAGGACATTATTACACAAATCACAAACAGGGGTGACACAGCAGGGGCCTCATGTATCAACACTGTGAACGCACAAAAACTTTGCGTACGCCAGATTTCACGCTCACGTTTGGATTTACTAACGATGAAATTAACGTGTGAATGTGCGTTGGTCCGCGCCATCTTCATGTCTGGCGTACGTGTATATCTTGTGTGTGTTTGTTTTATTTCCATTGGTGACTCCTAGAGGCAATTATGTTAAATTGCACACTACAAAGTATTGCACCAACACATGTGAAAAACATTGCTATTCATTTATAATTTGGCATTTATAAAAGGCATTTGCAAATATATACAATATTGTGGCAAGGTGGCCTTGGTCAACCCATGATTCATTCATCCTCACAAACGCGCGATGGGTGGCTTCTTGGTGAATGATGTATTTAAAGGTATTATTCCAGCTAAGTTTTTTATTTTATTTTATTTTATTGATCGTAATTATTATCAGGAGACCGCGGTTATCCATTAAAGGCTGTTAGCCCCCCTCAACAACCCACAAAACTGACTAAGAGCGCAGATACAGTAATGCCCATTCTCGTACGCAGTGTTTCATACATCTGATTTTTTTACTGCGTATGCACATTTACAGCTTTGTCCGCAATGTTTTAGTATTAATTCTACGCAAGCCTTTGTACATGAGGCTCCAGATCATTAGAAAACACTGGGAAACCTAACAAAGGGGTCACATGATGCAAACGTAAAGCACATGGAGCATGGCAAAACACAACACAGACACAACAGACATGTGACAGATACATAGACCTGTCACAATATCTGTTTTTTGTTGTACGATATATTGCACCAAAAAACTCTCACCGGTCACTTTATTAGGTACACCTGTCCAACTGTTCATTTAACGCAAATTTATAATCAGCCAGAAAATCACCGGGTGCCACTCATGTTGGCTAAGAACAGGAAACTGAGGCTACAATTCACACAGGCTCACCAAAATTGGACAATAAATGATCTATTAATCAAATGAAAATGTTGCCTGGTCTGATGAGTCTCGATTTCTGCTGCAACATTCAGATTAGGGAAAGGGGGTGGTTGGTGATTCAGGCTGGTGGTGGTGGTGTAATGGTGTGGGGGATATTTTCTTGGTACACTTTGGGCCCATTAGTACCAATTGAGCATCGTGTCAACACCACAGCCTACCTGAGTATTGCTGCTGACCATGTCCATTAGGGTTGGCCAATGTTGACCAATTTAGCATCGTATGATGTCTAATGTGAAACATTGCGATGGACGATGGCATCGTCTTCATAGGTGAGGTGAATTATTTATGAATAATTAATGAATTCATAACGAATTAATTATTTGTAGCCTACCGTTTCAACTACCTGGTCTTTGTTTTACCCATAACCAAATCATACAAATCGTGGAAGAAAGTGAAAATGAACCGCGGACAGGGAAGGAGGGCGATTGAGGAGGGAGATCGGTAAAATGAGGTGCCAAATAAAGCCCTGGATAGAGACAAGATTAATTAAATATCACGTTTAACAACTATAGTGAGGCACGATCCAGCGATACTGTCCGACGTACACTGTTCTCTGGAGCTCAGACGAGCGCATGACAGTGTGTGTGTGTGTCTGTTGCTGTGTGTGTGTGTGTGGTCACGTGATGTGCGTTTTCAGTAGACGGAGGGCTGTTCAGAAATCCTAGGTGAAACGTCAGTGTGGACGTGGGTCATTTTCGTTCTAAAATGCCATTTTAAAACTAAGCTGTATTAGCGTAAACGGGGCCTGAGTGTGTATTTTTCACGAGCGGGTTTGCAAAGGGGGCGAGGCGGAGGATCGTCGATGCCAGCTCAGCGCCGTGATGTCTTTCGACCATCGGCCACCTTTGGGATGTGGTGGAACGGGAGATTCGCATCATGGATGTGCAGTAGGGTTGTGACGATGAGGAAATTTCCCCACCGGTTAATCGACATGTGACAACACCGGTAATACCGGTATCACCGTGGTGGTGGGCGTTTCCTCTTTTCCTCTTTTTTTCTGCTTTTAAATAGCTTATAAATGCGTGATTATTATACTTTCACTTTCAGTTTTCGGGATTTGGCAACTCGCGTCGAACTACAAAAAATCACTGTTATTAAACACAGAACTTTTATTAACATAATGAAAAAAACAACAACAATGATACAGGCTGAAAAAAAAACAGAAAATTGGAACCAAACAAATAACAACCATAGAACGTTTATTACTTATGTTAGAATATTTTTAAAACGAATAAGAAAATAAAATAAAAAGATAAGTGATTAAATAGCACAAAGTTTAAATAAGATTAAAGGAATGAACAAGAAACAAATATAAAAAAACTTCCAAATGACATTAGGCTACAAAAATGACAGGTCGGCAGTCTTTAAAAAAATAAAATAAACAAAAACACTGCATTTTTTATTAACAGTGCAGTCTACATGGTCTTGCCAGGAAACCCATGTTGACCATCTCTGATGGGATCTTGAGGCACACTATGTTCCCCATCGTGTTGAACACTCTCTCGGGTGCGCAGCTTGTTGCGCACACAAGATACTTTTTGGTTACCTTTGCCAACAGGGGGAACCTACTTTAGTTGTCTTTTGCTGTCCTAGCTGACTTCAATGTCTTATGTATTATTTAGCCTAATGTATTATATATTAATAGCTTAGTCCTTATAAACAATCCTAAAACATTATTAACGAATCTATAGGTTACTGAAGAATAAACCGAATATGAAATATGATCCTTGCATAATGATCACAGCTAAACAAGCTAGCACTCAATTTATATATAAACCATGAATAAAAAAAACTGAAAGAAATTTTAAGTAATGGAACATTATGTAAAAAATCTACTACAGTCTAAATAAAAGTGCCTCATCAGAGCTGAACATCACTGTGCGGTCACCGCGCGCGTGTCTCCCTCAGAGATATTAGAGTTCAATAACGTGGTGCGCAGTAGCTATGACTTTTGGCCAACACCTCCCTGTAAGTTTACAGATAGACTATAGATAGCTCTGGTGGAGTGTGTTATGAATTGCGTGTTTTAAATGAGCGTGACACATGCTACATTTAGTTTTTATTGTAAAATATACATTATAACTCAGTACACAGTAAAATATTTTGTTTCAATGGCTTGCCTATTGGCAGTGCTTAAATAGGCTAAGCATATTTTCATTAATATTAAAACACATGAATACAAACTAGCCATCCTTTGATTTTTTTCGTTTTCGTATATTTTTTATCAAACGAAAAATGCCATGAATTGTTTATTTTGGTTTACATTTTATTAAAATTAATATAATTATTAGGCGACTTGACTTGTGTGTCGTCTATCATTGATGACAGCAAGAGAGAGAGATGAGATCACAGCTCAGTTTCGATGTGTGGCCGCACGTCACATTTACTTTACTGCAAGTTTTTAATTTAGGCTCATCTAAATTAACTTTTCATTCGATTAAAAGCCGAAATATTGCCAGACAAAGCAACTTTCGGTTTTGGGAGAGAGAGACTTCAGTGAAGACGCGCGCACACACACAGGATACACTCTTGTCGGCCTTTTCATTATTGATTTTTTTAACATTAAGCTCATAATAATCAAGTGCACAAAAGAACAGATGAACTTCGGAAAAAGTGATCACTGCGGTTGCCGCGAGGTTGCTTTGTTTCTCTGCAGTTGGCTTGTCAGTGGCGCGGCAATCACTTTCAGTTTAATAAAAAATAAGATTATTTATCACTAAACACTGTGAGATGATGGTCGCGGGATTTTTTAAATGAGGCGCTTTTGCTTTGCGTTTTGACACTAAATCCTCCGCCATTCTTTTTCTGTAAATTCGACTCATATTGTTCTCCTCACATGATAAATGAAATATGAAGCATTGTAGCTATGTTCAGATTTTAACTACAGCCTATGCTATCGTCTTAAGTAAATTATTTGGAATTATATTTTCCATTTAATTTAAATAAATATTGAATTAAAAAAGGAATACTTAAAAAAATGAGGGCACGGTGTCACGGTGAAAAAGTGATGTCACCGGTGTTGCGTCTTAAAACCGGTAACACCGTCAACACCGTCTATCGTGGCAAGCCTAATGTGCAGCTGACAAATCTGCAGCAACTGCGTGATGCTATCATGTCAATATGGAGCAAAATCTCTGAGGATTATTTCTAGTACCTTGTTTAATATGTGCCATGAAGGATTAAGGTCGATTCTGAAGGCAAAAAGGGGTCCAACCCGGTACTATTAAGGTGTACCTAATAAAGTGGCCAGTGAGTGTATTTTCTAAATGCAAATTTCGCCATTGTTAATAGCAATAGCTTGTATATATACTTAAGACTAACTTACTGGTACTAACATTTAAAAAACAATGCATTATTTTAATTTCACAGGACTTTTAAACACGAATTATAATCTGTTTGCCTGGCCATTACAGTATATATAGAGATCACTTTTGCACTCAGTGTTGTGTTTCATTCAGGGCATCACAGCTTGTCTGTCTACAAACATAGAGCTATAAATGTGAAGAGGTGCATTAAATGTGTGCGTTTAATATAGACTGTGTTTAATGCATGTAATGGATGCACATTTTATTCACAGAGAGCCGTTTCATAACATTTGCTCTTATATTTCTGTGGGATGTGATGAGTTTGAGATGGCGGGGTCACAGTCCGTCAACACTTCTGCTTCAGTGCCGCAGGGAAATCAGCTGCCTTTTTCATTTATCTGTCTATAATCTCCATCCGCACAGATCTGGCAATCTCTTTTTCAGTTGTGCTGTTGTTCTCACATCACAGTCCTCCGTGTTTACACTTCACTTCCTTCAGCAGGCCTGTTTAGTGGTCTGGTATTGTGCAACATTTTGGCTTAGATTATTGTTTAGTTTAGTTTGTTTAAATGATATTTATTATTTTAAAGTGAACAATTTATACATGTTATGTTCTTGTTTCCTATTCGTTTTTTTGTTTGGGTTTTTTTTTTTTTTTTTTTTTTGGTTGTGGTTTTTGTTTTGTTTTGCTGTTGTTTTTTTTTTTGTTTTTTTGGTTGTGGTTTTTGTTTTGTTTTGCTGTTGTTGTTTTTTTGTTTTTTTGGTTGTGGTTTTTGTTTTGTTTTGCTGTTGTTTTTTTTTTTGTTTTTTTGGTTGTGGTTTTTGTTTTGTTGTTTGTTTGTTTTGTTTTGCTGTTTTTGTTTTTTGGTTGTAGTTTTTTTTTTTTTTTTGGTTGTGGTTTTTGTTTGGGTTTTGTGTTTTTGTTCTTCTGTTTTTTGTGTTTTTTGTTTTGTGTTGTGGTTTTTGTTTTGTTGTTTTGTTGTTTTTGGTTGTGGTTTTGTTAGTTTTCTGTTTTAGTTATAGTGGTTTGTTTTGTGTTGTGGTTTTTGTTTTGTTGTTTTGGTTTTGTGTTTTTGTTCTTCTGTTTTTTGTGTTTTTTGTTTTGTGTTGTGGTTTTTGTTTTGTTGTTTTGTTGTTTTTGGTTGTGGTTTTGTTAGTTTTTTGTTTTAGGTATAGTGTTTTGTTTTGTTTGTGTTTTTGTTTTGTTGTTTTTTGTTTTGTGTATTTGTTCTGTTTTATTGTTTTTTATGTTTTGATTTTCTTGTTTTTTGTTTAGTTTTTTTTGTCTGGGTGTGTTTTTGTTTTAGTTTAGTTTTGTTTTGTTTTGTGTTTTTGTTTTGTTTTGTTGTTTTTTGTTTTGTTTTGTTGTTTTTTGTTTTGTGTATTTGTTCTGTTTTATTGTTTTTTTATGTTTTGATTTTGTTGTTTTTTGTTTAGTTTTTTTTTTTGTCTGGGTGTGTTTTTGTTTTAGTTTTAGTTTTGTTTTGTTTTGTTTTGTGTTTTTGTTTTGTTTTTGTGTGTTTGTTCTGTTTTGTTGTTTTTTGTGTTTTGTTTTTGTTTGTTTTTTGTTTTTGGTTGTGAGTTTTGTTTTGTTGTTTTTGGTTTTGTGTTTTTGTTCAGTTGTTTTTTTATGTTTTTTTTTGTTTTGTTTTTATTTTTCTTCTATTTTATTTTAGGTTTTGTTGTTTTGTTTGTGTTTTGTTTTTATTATTTATTTATTTTTTGTTTTGGTATGTTTTGTTTTGTGAATTGTGTTTAGTTCAGTTCAATAGTTACAAGGGTCAGTCAAAGGTCACTGCATTATTTTTTATTAAATTAAACTAATTAAGTGTAATGCTATTTTATTAAATATACAAAATATTCAATTAGATTTATTTTATTTTTGTTTAGTTTCAGATGGTATTTATTAATTCAAGTCAACAACATATGCTTAAGTTTTTAATTTATTCTCATTTATTCATTTTCTTTTTAGCTTAGTACCTCTTTTCATCAGGGGTCACCACAGCAGAATGAACCGTCAAATTATCCAACATATGTTTTATACAGCAGATGCCCTTCCAGCTGCAATCCAATACTAGGAAACACCCATACACACTCATTCACACTCATACACTACGGCCAATTTAGTATATACAATTCAGCTATAGCGCATGTGTTTGGGCTATGGGGAAAACCGGAGCACCTGGAGGAAACCCATGCGAACACAGGGAGAACATGCAAACTCCACACTGAAATGCCAACTGGCCCAGCTGGAACTCGAACCAGCGACCTTCTTGCTGTGAGGCGACAGTGCTAACCACTGAGCCACCATGCTGTCGCCTTATTTTATTTTATATAAATATATTTATTTTTTATTGATTTGTTTATTTTTGCACACAGATGATGGCAGTTATGGCAGTGGTTTTAAGTTTAGATTTTAGATTTGTTTAGTTGTCAAATTATATTTATTATTTCAAGCTACTGTAGCAACTCATCCCTTAATATTAAATTTTAGTAATTATATATTTTAGTTTAATTTAGTTTAATTATGACGATATTACTTTGATATTCTACCATAGGTAATAAACAGTAGCCAAACATCTACACTGGTCTTTTCAAGTCAAAGATGATCAAAATAATAGTAAATTCACAGTCTGTCAAACCGGATCCACATCAGCGTCCCATATTGCAGAGAGAAAAATCTATTTGCTTGCAGGACCGGACAGTATCAACCTTTTTTATTGCTCTTTCTTTCTTTCTTTCTTTCTTTCTGTCTCTTAGCCTTTGAATGGGAAGCTATTGAGCGTAATAGACTTTTTCTTCTTCTTCTCCACTGACTCCAGTGTGTGTTTTCTAGCACAAAGCGGAGCTGATGGCGACTCTTATCAGCGAGTCCACAAGGCGCCAACGCTTTCTGAGACGTAAGCTGTGTGAGCGCTTGTGTAAACCCTATCCTCAGCTATATTTCACACACACACACACACATGCCCTCAGAGGCCAGACACTGATAGCCGGACAACATTTAGCCACTAAATGCCAGCCGCCAATCCAATTCATATTTAAAGTGAAGCAAAATACTTTTTTCTAGTGTTCAGTTATCGGAGAATATTTATTATTAGAGTCCCAAAACTTTTTTATACATATGCTCTTATGTTAATCTAAACAATTGGAGTTTACTTTTTTACTTAAACTTTATTGTGTTTTTAGTAAACATGGTTATTGACAATAGTAATAACAGTATTCCTCAACATTGACTTGGTTCAATGTGTATAAAACAAATAAAAAATTGCTAATTATATACACTACCTGACAAAAGTCGTGTCACCTATTCAAGTTTCAGGAACAACAAATAATAACTTGACTTCTAGTTGATCATTTGGTATCAGAAGTGGCTTATATGAAAGGCAAAGACCTCTAGATTACGCTTATTTGACCAAAATAAAATATGATCATGCCTTGATTTTTAATGATTTAATTAGGTCTGACTTTGCTTTGCTGACTTTGGTCCATGTCACTTAACAGAAATAATGTCCAGTATAGAATATAAAGTCATGGTGCAGTGGAAAAAGAATGAATATTGTACATGACTCCCATGAGCTTGGAGGACTGCATCCATACATCTCTGCAATGACTCAAATCACTTATTAATTAAGTCATCTGGAATGGCAAAGAAAGCGTTCTTGCAGGACTCCCAGAGTTCATCAAGATTCTTTAAGATTCTTTGGATTCATCTCCAATGCCGCCTCCTCCATCTTGCCTCAGACGTGCTCAATAATGTTCGTTCTGGTGACTGGGCTGGCCAATCCTGGAGCACCTTGACCTCCTTTGCTTTTAGCAACTTTAATGTGGAGGCTGAAGTATGAGAAGGAGCGCTATCCTGCTGAAGAATTTGCCCTCTCCTGTGGTTTGTAATGTAATGGGCAGCACACATGTCTTGATACCTCAGGCTGTTGATGTTGCCATTCACTATGCAGATCTCTCGCACGCCCCCATACTGTATGTAACCCCAAACCATGATTATTCCTTCACCAAACTTGACTGATTTCTATGAGAATCTTGGGTCCATGCGGGTTCCAGTAGGTCTTCTGCAGTATTTGTGGTGATTGAGATGCAGTTCAACAGATGATTCATGGGAAAAATCGACCTTCTGCCACTTTTCCAAACGATCAACTAAAAGTCAAGTTATTATTTGATGCTCTTACAACTGGCATCAATGACAAGACTTTTGTCAGGTAGTGTATATGCACACACAAACAAACATATACGAATATATACATATATGCACACAGAAACCTGTTAGCATATAAGTATAAAAGGGAAAAACTATATACATAATGTCCGAGAAGTTCATCAATGAAAAAAGTGTCTAATCAAATTATTGTAAAAAAGATGAAACAGAAGAAAATAGTTGTCACCTACTGTATATCTTAAAAGACATCTTAATTGTTTCTCCTACCTCATTCTAATAAATCACTTAAGTTTTAGTAATGGACACCAAATGATCATGTATTTGGTTCCAATTAAGCATCGTTAAATTCTTTGCTCTGTTAATTAAGGCTCCTATCAAACAATGTCTATGAAGTAGTGTAACCATTGCTAAATTGACTTGCAGAATGGACTAAAAATATTATTTTGCACATTTACAGACACTTGTGGACGTTGCACATCTGCACATTCGCACACACCCTGCTAATTTATTGTGTAGTTCTGAGTGTGCTGCAGGTGAGTGGGTTTGACAAACCACCTGTATGATACGCTCTTTCCTCTCTTTATGCACCAGACACTTTATTAAACACTATTTTCTGTTTATTTGTATACTGAAGCTTTTTTTTTAATTTTACATTTTAATAATTTGTTCTACATCTATATTTTTCATATCTGAAGTTTTAAATATTTTATTTGTCCTTATATATTTCTATATCTAAAATTGTCTGTGCTTTTACTTGTTTCATAATTTAGACTCTTATTGATATTATTTTGATATATTTTAAAACCACAGGGGTTTCCATAAGCATTCCACTGCATATTGTACTGTGTATGCAATAAAAACATTTGGATTTTTTTTTAATGCTGTGGATGAAGTTTTCAGTTCCTAAAGTTACAGTGCGTTTTTATTGTACGTGAACTCTTTTTGCATTCCTCATTATATAAGCTCTTTATTAATGATCAGCTCTGCGTGAAGCATATACAGTTCAAGAACAAAGCCGGCATAGATTTACAAGTCATGTATAGTCTCTGTGAACTGCTGGGTTGCCAGAACCTTTGAAATGAATAAGCTGCTAATTCGATTCATGCTAATTAAGGCTGCAAATGAAAACACAAATATGCTAAGCAGCCAAGTGGTGTGAAGTTACTGCATCATTTCAAACCATCAGAAAACCTGTGAATTGTTTGTCCGGAAAAGAACAATTCAACTCATAATTCCCACTGCTTTTTCCAGTTCTGCAGCTTTTGTATGATATTAGGAATTTGATTTACCTCCCAGTCATTCAACTTAATGTTGAGAGAATTACATTCTTGCATTGATGTTTGTTAACCCAAGGTTTTGTCGAGCTGCAGTTTGTAGTAGTGATGTGCATCTCAGAGGCCAATACGATACGATGCTTAGCCAATGGTATTATACAGTACAGACACATATGAAGCAGTTACTTAAGGATTCACCCCTATCATATGATATGATACAATTCAACCCTATCACGATATGATACAACTCCCCCTATCATGATAAACCACTATCACAATATGATACAGTACAATTTACTGCTATCATGATACGATACAATTCACCCCTATCATGATACAATACAATACAATTCATTGCTATCACAATGCAATATAACACGATATTATACTATACAATTCGCCCCATCACGATACGATTCACTGGTATCACGATATGAAACAATACAATCCACTGCTATCACAATACAATACAATTCACACCTATCATGATACGATGCAATTGACCGATACCATGATTAGATACAAAACAATTCACTCCATCATGATATGATACATTACAAGTCGCCCCAATAACAATACACTACAATGCATTTCCCCATCACCATACGATTCATCATTATCACAATATGATACGATACGATACGATACAATCCACTGCTATGACAATACGATACAATTCATGCATATCACAATACAATAGAATTTAACAATGTCATGACATGATACGAAACAACTCACCCCATCGTGATACGATACGATGCAGTTCACCTCTATAACAATACACTACAATACAATTTACCCCATCACAATATGATATATAATATGATAAAATACAATCAACTGCTATCACAATGATACAATTCATGCCTAACATAATACAATACAATTCACCCTATCATAATACGATTCGTCGTTATCATGATGTATGATACAATCCCCTGCGATCACAATATGATACAATTCATGCATATCACAATACAATAGAATTTAACAATGTCATGACACGATACAAAACAACTCACCCCATCGTGATACGATACGATGCAGTTCACCTCTATAACAATACACTACAATACAATTTACCCCATCACAATATGATATATGATATGATAAAATACAATCAACTGCTATCACAATGATACAATTCATGCCTAACATGATACAATACAATTCCCCCTATCATGATACGATTCGTCGTTATCATGATGTATGATACAATCCCCTGCAATCACAATATGATACAATTCATGCATATCACAATACAATAGAATTTAACAATGTCATGACACGATACAAAACAACTCACCCCATCGTGATACGATACGATGCAGTTGACCTCTATAACAATACACTACAGTACAATTTACCCCATCACAATATGATATATGATATAATAAAATACAATCAACTGCTATCACAATGATACAATTCATGCCTAACATGATACAATACAATTCACCCTATCAAGATACGATTCGTCGTTATCACGATATGATATGATACAATCCCCTGCGATCACAATATGATACAATTCATGCCTATCACAATGCAATGCAATTCACCAATATCATGATTTGATACATAATAATTACACCCCATTATGATACGATTCATTGTTACCATGATTTGATATGATACAATACGATATAATCAACTGCTACCACAATGATACAATTCACGCCTAACATGATACAATACAATTTACCCCATCATGATATGATAAAATACAATTCACCCCATGATACGATTCATCTATCACGATATGATACGCTACATTCCACTGCTATCACGATATGATACAATTCATGCCTATCACAATACAATACAATTCACCAATATCATGATTCAATATAAAACAATGCACCCCATTATGATACGATACAATTCACCCCTACAGCAATACAATACAATTCACCCTATCATGATACAGTTCATCGTTATCACGATATGATACGATACAATCCCGCTATCACAATATGATACAATTTATGCCAATCACAATACAATACAATTCACCGATATAATGATTCGAAAACAATTCACCCCATTATGATACAATATGATACAATTCATTGTTATCACGATATGATATGGTACGATATGATACAATCAACTGCTATCACAATGATACAATTCATGCCTAACATGATACAATACAATTCCCCAATATCTTGATACAATATAATATAATTCACCCCATAAGAATACACTACAATACAACTCACGCTATAATGATACGATTCATTGTTATCACGATATGATACGATACAATTCCCTGCTATCACAATACCATACAATTCACGCCTGTCACAATACGATATGACAAAATTCACTGCTATCACATTACAATGCAATACAATTTACCCCATCATGATACAATAAAATACAATTCACCCATCACGATACACTACAATACAATTCACACCAATACGATACTATTCATTGTTATCACAGTATGATATGATACGATACGATACAATCAACTGCTATCACAATGATACAGTTCACGCCTAACATGATACAATACAATTCACCAATATCATGACACAATATAATATAATTCACCCCATAACAATACACTACTATACTGTTTACCCTATAACGATACGATTCATTGTTATCATGACATGATACAAACAATCCCCTGCTATCACAATACAATAAAATTCACCTGTCACGATACGATATGACACAATTCACCACTATCACCTTACAATACAATACAATTGACCCCATCATGATACGATAAAATACAATTCATCCCATCACAATAAACCACAATACAATTCACCCCATCACAATACACCACAATACAATTCACCCCATTATGATACGATTCATCGATATCACTATATGATACGATGCGATCCACTGCTATCACAATATGATACAATTCACCCCTATCATGATACAATGCAATACAATTCACCAATATCACAATATGATACAATTCGCCTCATCATGATATCGTCATGATATCGTATCATGATACGATACAATATATCCTATAACGATATGGTACAATTCACTGCTATCATGATACGATACAGTTCACCCCTCACAATGCGGTACAATCAGATTTTTGATTTAATTTGATTTATCGTAATGCGATTAGATGCAATATAATGTAACGTAAAAATAGGATGACTTTTTATTCCTTTTATTGTCAGGTTAAGCTCATTTTCTAGAACACTGACTTATAGGAATTCAACAGAATGTTTTTTTCAATGCAAAAATATTAGGCGTGATGCATCGCTCTTTAAATGTCAACTGATGCACACTTTTTAAACCTATGCATCATGTTGTTAAATTTCTTACACACAGAACGAATCTGGAATCAGCTCTTAAGTTGTTCTAATACACACACTTACTTAACTCTGCTGTTGTCATCTGTCTCATTAGTACCTGAACCTCCAGCTGAACCTGTGGGTCCCAAGTTCACTAAGCGCAGTCAGGCGAGACTGAAGGGTTGTGTAATACAGAGACAACATATCAACTGACGTATGATGAAAAATCATAACACATAAGGCTGCTTCTGACCTCGGCCTGGATGTTCGCTGGTAAATTAAATTAGATTAATGTGATTTTAATTGGACTTTGTTCTTGCCCTTGTTTGCACAGCAGTTTGACCTAGACAGATGCTCAAGTTGGAAACACACACGTTCGTGCATACCCAATTCCCCTTAGATATGCAAGTTCGGCTTACTTAGATTCAGATTTTGCATTTATTGAATGTAAAAAAAATCTTATTTTGAAATATTATTTAGATTTAAATGAACAAATTTCTATTTTAATATATTTGAAAATAACATTTATTTCTGTCATGAAAAGCTGAATTTTCAACATCATTACTTTTAGTCTTCCGTATCACATAATCATTCAAAATGTAGTCTAATATGCTGATTTATGTTATTATGATTATAATGATTATTATTATTGTTGTTGTTGTTGTTATTATTATTATTATTATTATTATTATTATTATTATTATTATTCATTCATTTTCTTTTCGGCTTAGTCCCTTTATTAATCAGGGGTCACCACAGCGGAACGAACCGCCAACTTATCGAGCATATGTTTTACACTACGGAAGCCCTTCCAGCTGCAACCCATCACTGGGAAACATACACACTCATTCACACACATACACTACAGACAATTTAGTTTACTCACCTATAGGTCATGTCTTTGGACTTGTGGGGGAACCCGAAGCACCTGGAGGAAACCCACACAAACACGGGGAGAACATGCAAACTCCACACAGAAATGCCAACTGACCCAGCCGAGGCTCGAACCAGTGACCTTCTTGCTGTGAGGCGACCGTGCTACCCACTGCACTACCATGATGCCTATTATTATTATTATTATTATTATTATTATTGAGAATAGCTGTTTCTGTTTGATTTCATTCTTTATGGAAATTGTGGTGATTTTTTTTAATAAATTTTTTGACTAATAGAAAATATAATTTAAAAGTCTTTGTAACATTAAATGTGAATATGTATAATGTCACATTTTATCAATTTAATGCATGCTTGCATAATACAACTATTTTCATTTTATTTTAAGCCTTACTTACTTAGCCCAAATTTTTGAAGGTCAATGTTTTCAACAAAATATATTAAACAGAAAGGCCAGCAGAATTGATAGTACAAATAAATGTTTCTCATTCGCCAAATCACTAATCTTTTATTTTAATTAATCAAGCAGCCAAATTATTTTAATTCATCAAGGAGCCAAAATCTACAAGTTACAGAATTACAGTTAAGAAAAAAAAATATAAGCATTTCTTTTACACGTTTATTTATTTTAGAGCTATTCATTTATTCATTTATTTGTTACTTGTTTATTTAAATTGTATTTAATTGTATTTAATTTAATTTAGTTTTATTCTATTTTATTCAATTTTTTTACATTTTGTTTTATTTTATTTTATTTTTTCATTTTCATTTATTTTCCTTCGGCTTAGTCCTTTTATTAATCAGGGCCCTCCAACTTATCCAGCATATGTTTTACACAACAAATGCCCGTCCAGCCGCAACCCAGTCCTGGGAAACACCCATACACACACTTGCACTACAGCGAATTTAGTTTATTCAAGTCACCTATATCGCATGTGTTTGAACTGTGGGGGAAACCGGAACAACCGGAGGAAACCCACGCCAACACTGGGAGAACATGCAAACTCCACACAGAAATGCCAACTGGCCCACCCAGGACTCGATCCAGTGACCTTCTTGCTGTGAGGCGACAGTGCTATTTTTTAATTTGTTTTTATTTTTAATTTTTTAATTTTATTTTATTAAAAATATTACCACCTTTCTTTATTTGCCCCAACTCTATATTAGTCTCTACAGCATTTTTTGATAAACAAAGTAGATGATTTTGTGTTCACATGTTCAGGATTCAGAGATGTTGTTCAGTCACTGTTCTTGCCAACACGCATCATGCTGTAAATCCCCAGGATCCCTTGTCTTAAACAGTCAGTTTTCACTCAGTGCTGCTGCCCTGCTGGAGCTGGTGGCGTTTGATTGAGTTGATGTGTCGTGACACACTTTTCTGATCTTCTGACATGTTCAGACGTGTGGACATGGGCTTTAATGCACTGCAATATTCGTCTTCTCTCAAAGCCCAAAGTAATAATGTTCAGTGTGTGTAACTGCCACAGTCTAATTATGCTTTTATAAATTATATTGAAATGCTTTTCCACCCCTGAGCAATAAAAACATGCATATACTGTACAGTAAGCGCTGCCGTGTGACAGCCGTGCAGCCACTACATTCAAGCCACTACAAAATGTACAGGATGTAATGGAAAGAGTCCTAGATACAGTTGAAACCAGAAGTTTACATACACTGGATAAAAAGGCACATAACCATTTAAAAAAGTCAGATGTTAATTTGACTAAACCTTTTCTCTTTTAGGTAAGTAAGGATTATCACATTTGTTTCTGTTGTGCTTAATAGCAGAATAATGAGAGAGATATTTTTTTGAGAAATTGTTATAACTTTTCTTGAAAGTCAAGTTTGCATACAATAAGATTAATATGCCTCTGAAAAAGCTCAGAAGATGGTGTCAAGGTTTTGGAAGTTTTTGAGTTAATTGGAGGCAGAACTGTGGAATAGTATTTAAGGAAAACCTCAAACACACTGCTTTCTTGTGTGACAACATGGCAAAATCAACAAAAAAGCCAGATTACACTTTGCTAAATTACACTGGGAAAAAGAATAACTTTTGGAGACATGTCCTGTGGTCTGATGGAACTAAGATTGAACTGTTTGACCATGATGACCAGTTTTACATTTGGAGGACAAATGTTGTGGGACTGTTTTGCTGCAGGAGGGACTGGTCCAATTCACAGCATAGATGGCATCATGAAGAAAGAACATGTATGTATTGTATGTAGAAAATACTGAAGCAACATCTCAAGACATCAGCCAGGAAATTAAAACTTGGAGACAAATGGGTCTTCCAAACAGACCATGACCCTAAGCATACTGCCAAATTAGTTGAATTGTGCTTGATGCTCAATGTTGTTTATAGTGAATGAAATTGTAATGGCAGTAACGCTTTACTTAAAGGGGTGTTCTTATGATTGTCATACAAACCTTTATAATCATGGCATTAATGTGAATGGGATTTTATGCATGCTTATGACAACACTGTTTTGCTCATGTCATTTTAAATCCTAACATTGTTTGTTATGACAACTTGACAAACAAATACATCACAACCTGTCCTAATCTTTGTCATAACAACTTGACATTACCAAGACAACATAACTCATCATAAATCTGTCATAAAGTAGTCATATTAAAAATGTCACTACTCTATCAAATAATTTTCAATAGTGCCTCTGATAATCAATGACAATTTAATGACAAATTCAGCTTGTACCACTGTAACTGAGGTAAAAACATTATATATAATAATGACAGTTCTAAATTCATGACATATTTATAAAGGCTACATGACATTCGTGTTTATGACAGATTTATTACAAGTTATGTTGTCTAATGCACTTTATCTTTGCATTTAAAATGTTATAACTGAGTGAATGACATTTAATGACTGTTATTATAAGCATACATAAAATCGCTTACACATTCATGACGTGTCATCATCATTATAAAGGTTTAAGGATAGTCTTATGAAGACCCTTATCAAGTGTTACTGTAATTTCTATTTCTTTTATTTTTCTTTTTTTGTTTCGTGCTTGTATTTTCTATTTTTCTTTTTCAGTTCTTATTGCTGGGATTTTTTTTAAATAAAATATTTGTAAAATGTTTTCATATGTTTATTTTTTAGGGCTACTGGTAGATTATTTTGCATTATTTCTAAATATGGTTATAAATTGTGATTATTTTTTTGTATTTAATTTAGTTGTATAATTTAATTTTAATTAATTAATTAATTTATTTATTTATTTTTATTAGATTTATTTTATTTTTATTTGACATGTTGGTTCTTTTTGAGCAATTTGACCCAAGTGTGACTTATAATAAGTTACTACTTATTTCTGAGAAGTTTGTGTCTTTTCATTCATAAAAGTATATAATAAATAGTTTGTTAAAGGTACAATCTGAGGTACAGAGTGTCAGCGATTTATAAATATAGTTATAAATTGTGATTATCTTTATGTATTTAATTTAATTTAATACATTTTTTAATTTATTTTAATTTTATTAATTTATTTTATTTTATTAAATTTTTATTAATTAATTAATTTTTTTTGGATTTTAATTTATTTTATTTTGACATGTTGGTTCTTTCTGAGCAATTTGACTGAAGTGTGACTTATAATAAGATACCACTTATTTCTAAGAAGTTTGTGTCTTTTCATTCATAAAAGTATATGATAAATAGTTTGTTAAAGGTACAATCTGAGGTACAGAGTGTCAGAGATTTGCTCTTATCAGTTAGCTGTGACTTCCCACTTCTCTCACTTTAAAGCCCCTTGATAAAAATGAAAAATCAAATAAACTGTAGGATGGAATAAAACGAGTTTCGCTCAATAGTCCCCAGGGCAATTTATTTCAGCATTTTCTGGGCATCTTCATTGTATTGATTTCCCTGTTTGTCCGCAACTCCTCTGATATTTGAGGGTTTTTTTATTGAATAAGTGTTTGTCCATTGTATTGCGGGGCTGGTTTTAGATGAATGGTCAGTTTGATTTGTGATTTAACCTTTACAGATATCTTTGACTGCAAATGGAAAGGCCAATGAAATATAACTGGCTTTGTAGCAGAATTGCAGGATCGTTTCTGTCTCATCATATTAAACCTTTTGTCCCTTTCTACTAAATCATTGTATGATATTTAAACAGCCACTCTTTTTGGATTGAAAACAACTTGGCTGTCTTTTGTTGGTGCTTTTTCCTCAGAATGAGCAGTGGCTGAATAAACAGTGGCTGAATGAACATTCTGCTTTGAAAGTGGCTCGAATAGGCCATTTTTAGTGATTCCTGGCTGTGTTTTGTTGGTCCCCTATAATATTTTTAACAATTATTCAAGTTGTCATAACATTTTTATAGCAATTGGAGCATCAGATCTTTTCTCAGTGTTTGGAATGGTTTGTAGCTTGGAGCTTACTCTGCTCTGGTTGGTTAGATGACCCAGTCTGTTGTGATTGGCCAAATGTCTGTTTATTGTGATTGATTTAGATGGACCTACTGTAATCTGATTGCCCAGGCTGCTCTGATTGGCGACTTGGCCCAGTCTGTTCTGATTGGTTTAGATGACCATACTTTCTGTGACTGTTCAGTTAGCCCTATTATTCTCTGATTGGTCAGATGATTTAGTGTGTTTTGAATGGTTACAAATATCCCTATTCTTTTTGGTTTGATGACCCAGTATGTTGTGATTGGTCCCATGGCCCAGTATGTTGTGATCGGGCCCATGGCCCAGTATGTTGTGATTAGTCCCATGGCCCAGTATGTTGTGACTGGTCCTTTGGCCCAGTATGTTGTGATTATCCCCATGGCCCAGTATGTTGTGATTAGTCCCATGGCCCAGTATGTTGTGATCAGTCCCATGGCCCAGTATGTTGTGATCAGTCCCATGGCCCAGTATGTTGTGATTGGTCCCATGGCCCAGTGTGTTGTGATTGGTCCCATGGCCCAGTATGTTGTGATTATCCCCATGGCCCAGTATGTTGTGATCAGTCCCATGGCCCAGTATGTTGTGATTATGGCCCAGTGTGTTGTGATTGGTCCCATGGCCCAGTATGTTGTGATTATCCCCATGGCCCAGTATGTTGTGATTAGTCCCATGGCCCAGTATGTTGTGATTGGGCCCATGGCCCAGTATGTTGTGATTATCCCCATGGCCCAGTATGTTGTGATTAGTCCCATGGCCCAGTATGTTGTGATCAGTCCCATGGCACAGTATGTTGTGATCAGTCCCATGGCCCAGTGTGTTGTGATTGGTCCCATGGCCCAGTATGTTGTGATTAGTCCCATGGCCCAGTATGTTGTGATTAGTGCCATGGCCCACTATGTTGTGATTAGTCCCATGGCCCAGTGTGTTGTGATTGGTCCCATGGCCCAGTATGTTGTGATTAGTGCCATGGCCCAGTATGTTGTGATTAGTCCCATGGCCCAGTATGTTGTGATTAGTGCCATGGCCCACTATGTTGTGATTAGTCCCATGGCCCAGTATGTTGTGATTGGTCCCATGGCCCAGTATGTTGTGATTAGTGCCATGGCCCAGTATGTTGTGATTAGTCCCATGGCCCAGTATGTTGTGATTAGTGCCATGGCCCACTATGTTGTGATTAGTCCCATGGCCCAGTATGTTGTGATTGGTCCCATGGCCCTGTATGTTGTTATTGGTCCCATGGCCCAGTATGTTGTGATTGGTCCCATGGCCCAGTATGTTGTGATTGGTCCCATGGCCCAGTATGTTGTGATTAGTCCCATGGCCCAGTATGTTGTGATCAGTTTAGATGAACCTACTCTACTTTGATTCATCAGATGGCCCAGTCTGTTTTAATTGGTTTAGATTATCCTATTGTTCTCTTATTGGTCACATTGCCAAGTCTGTAGTGATGGGCCACATGGCCCAGTCTGTTGTGATTGGTTTAGATGACTCTACTTTGCTGGGACTGGTCAGTTAACCCTAGTCATGCCTGATTTGTCAGATGGCCCAGTCTGTTGTGATAGGTCACATGACTCAATATGTTGTGATCAGTTTAGATGACTTTACTCTGCTTTGATTGATCAGATTGCCCAGTCTATTGTGATTGGTTTAGATGACCCTACTTTGCTGTTACTTGTCAGTTAGCCCTAATCTTCTCTGATTGGTCAGATGGCCCAGTCTGTTGTAAATGGCCACATGGATCAGTCTGTTTTTATTGGTTTAGATGACCCTATTGTTATCTGATTGGTCAGATTGCCCAGTCTGTTGTGAATGGTTTAGATGACCCTGTTTTGCTGTGCCTGGCCAGTTAGCCCCAATCCACTCGGATTGGTCAAATGGCCCAGTCTGTTTTGATTGGTTTAGATAACCCTACAGTTCTTGGATTGGTCAGATTACCCAGTCTGTTATGATTGGTTTAGATGACCCTATTTGCTGTGACTGGTCAGTTAGCCCCAATCTTCTCTGATTGATCACATGGCCCAGTCTGATTTGATTGGTTTAGATGACCCTACTGTTTTCTGATTGGTCAGATTACACAGTCTGTTGTGATTGGACACATGGCCCAGTCTGTTTTGATAACATTACAGTTCTCTGATTGGTCAGATTGCCCAGTCTGTTGTGATTAGTCACATGGCCCAGTCTGTTTTGATTGGTTTAGATGACCCTACTGTTTTCTGATTGGTCACATTACCCAGTCTATTGTGATTGGTTTGGATGACTGTACTCTGCTCTGATTAGTTAGATGGCACATGCAGTCTGTTGTGAATGTTCACAAATTGCCCCACTCTTCTCTTACTGACCTGATGGTCCAGTCTATTGTGAATGATCAGGTTATAACCATATTCTTCTCTTATTAGTCAGATGGCCCGGTCTGTTTTGCTTGGCTACATGGCCTAGTTATTTGTGATTGGTTTAGATGACCCTATTATACTCTAATTGGTCAGATGGCCCAGTCGGTTGTGATTGGTCAAATGGTCCTACAATGCTCTGATAGGTCAAATGGCTCGGTCTGTTGTGATTTATCAGATGGCTCTACTCTGCTCTGATTGGCTAGTGACCCCAATGTGTTTTGAGTAGTTTACTGCTTGTAGCACATGGCTAAAACCAAATGTTTATTAGCTTATGTGAATTTCAGTTCCTCCTCTGCACTTGTAAACACAGGGTTAAGAACAGTAACGACAGCTTCAGTTTTAGCATAATAATTTGATATGCGAGTCATCATCCTTTGGAAGTGAATGTAAAGTGGATTTGATTTAGTAACAGAATACTGATTCTTCTCAGGATGTTGATCACACAAATCAAACTCTTCCAGTCTCAGCTACAACTACAGTGTTTGAGTGTTGAATGTGTCCAAACTACAGCTGAAATTACAGGTTTTATAGTTGAAATAAAGATGAGATGACACTTTTATCATTGAGGTTTTTTTTCAAAGTGACTCATAGTCTCAGAAACATTTTAAGGTTGTCCTACTTTCACTGATTTATCCGAAGCAGTTTTTGTTTCGATTGAATTTCTGCCATGTTAATTGTGTCTTTCTGCCAGTTCTGCCAAACACACACTGGTTTTGTGTGCTTTTGTAAAATAGAGCAGGTTGTTTTTTGTGCTTGCACTGGGCATTTGGACTGCTTGTGAATACGCTTTCCTCTGCTGCACTAAAAACCACTTGAGTATGTCACAGTTAATAAGAAAGGTCAATGTAGCATAGAATTACATCTAATGGGCAGCAGTAATGAGTTTGCCTTTTATAGCGCTCTTAATTAATACATATATGTCTAAGACAGATGGAGAGCTCTTTATGATGTCTTTATTGTAAGCATTACGTAGAAATGTAATTACTTACAAAAATAATAACGGTAACAAAATGCTTTTGCTCACAACTGGAAAAAAGGTCAGTTTCAGTGGCCATTTGTGCATGCTTTTAGCATTATTATATAAAGAAATATGGGCTCTTTTAACTGCCTAAACCAAAAGTTCACCCAAAAGTAATGAAATGGGGAAAGTGTTTTTAGAAAATGCATATATGTTTAATGATTACTGATATTCTTTATACACTCACCGGCTACTTTATTAGGTACACCTGTCCAACTGCTCTTTAACGCAAATTTCTAATCAGCCAATCACATGGCAGCAACCCAACGCATTTAGGAATGTAGACATGGTCAAGATAATCTGCTGCAGTTCAAACCGAGCATCAGAATGGGGAAGAAAGGTGATTTAAGTGACTTTGAATGTGGCATGGTTGTTGGTGCCAGACAGGCTGGTCTGAGTATTTCAGAAACTGCTGATCTACTGGGATTTTCACGCACAACCATCTCTAGGGTTTACAGAGAATGGTCAAAAAAAGAGAAAATATCCAGTGAGCGGCAGTTCTGTGGGCGCAAATGCCTTGATGATGCCAGAGGTCAGAGGAGAATGGTCAGACTGGTTCCAGCTGGTAGAAAAGCAACAGTAACTCAAATAACCACTCGATACAACCGAGGTCTGCAGAGGAGCATTCTTAGACCTAAATTAGACAATAGAAGATTGGAAAAACATTGCCTGGTCTGATGAGTCTCTATTTCTGCTGCGACATTCGGATGGTAGGGTCAGAATTTGGCGTCAACAACTTGAAAGCATGGATCTATCAATCTATCCTGCCTTGTATCAACGGGCATTCAGGTTGGTTGTGGTGGTGTATGTGGTGGGGAGATATTTTCTTGGCACACTGTGCTCATTAGTACCAATTGAGCATGGTGCTATCATGTCAATATGGACCAAAATCTCTGAGGAATATATCCAGTACCTTGTTGAATCTATGCCATGAAGGATTAAGGCAGTTCTAAAGGCAAAAGGGGGTCCAACCCAGTATTAGTAAGGTGTACCTAATAAAGTGGCCGCTGTGTGTATTTAGATTTTTAGATTTTTAAGTCTTACTGTTGAAGTTTTGTGTTTCTCTGTTTATTTTATTTTTTTTTAATCTTTAAATTGTTTGTCTTATATTTTAATTTTAATTTTAATTTTGGTTTTAATAATTTGAGTACTCTTATGTTTGTTTCTCACGCAACATTTCATTGCAATATGGATAAACCATTTTTTTAATTATAGCTTTTTTAACTGAATAAATAAGATTGTATTTTATTGTATAATTAGAAAACCAGAAAACAAAGTGATTTATAGAGAGAAAGTATGCTAGTGTATATAATATATTATACTGTATATGCTAACTACAACCCCAAATTTGGGACAGTATGGAAAACGCAAATAAAAAAAGAAAGTAGTGATGTCTAAATTTACTTTGACTTGTATTTCATTGTGGCGTCATGGCAGAGCAGTGGGTAGCATGATCGCCTCACAGCAAGACGTTCGCTGGTTTGAGCCTCAGCTGGGTCAGGTGGCATTTCTGTGTGGAGTTTGCATGTCGTCCCCGTGTTGGGGTGGGTTTCCTCCGGGTGCTCCGGTTTCCCCCACAGTCCAAAGACATGTGCAAAGACAAGTGATGGAGTGTTTCATGTGTAATTTTGTCCCATTCTTCCTGCAAACAAGTCTTATGGTGGGCAACAGTATGGGGTCTTCGTTGTCTCATTTTGCACTTCAAAATGTGCCACACATTCTCTATTGGAGACAGGTCGGGACTGCAGTCAGGCCAGTCCAGTACCTGTATCCTCTGCTGCCTCAGCCGTACTGTGTGCAGATTGTGGTTTTGCATTGTCTTGTTGAAATATGCATGGACATCCCTGGAAAAAAAGGTAGCATATTGTGCTCCAAAATCTCTATGTACTTTTTAGCATAAAAAGTGCATCACAGAAGTGCAAGTTACCTTTGCCAAGGACACTAACACAACCCCATACCATACCTTTTGGACTTGTGGCTGGTAACAGTCTAAATCAGGGGTCACCAATCTCAGTCCTGGAGGGCCGGTGTCCCAGCAGGGTTTAGCTTTAACTTGCCTCAACACACCTGCCTGGGTGTTTCAAGTATACCTAGTAAGACCTTGATTAGCTTGGTCAGGTGTGTTTGATTAGGGTTGGAGCTAAAATCTGCAGGATACCGGCCCTCCAGGAATAAGTTTGGTGACCCCTGGTCTAAATGATCCTTTTCTTCTTTCGTCCGGAGCACACAGCGTCCATTTCTCCCAAATAATAGCTGAAAAGCTGAGTCATCTGACCACAGTACATGTTTACACTGTGTGATAGTCTTTATTAGTAGATGGTCTATAGATTTACTACAGTCTTAAATGAGACTGTCCACTTTAGTCCTTGTTCAAAGCCAAAATTGTCTTTTTTTTAGTCAGTAAGTGCTACTAAACTCGATACTAATCGCTTACACTGCTGTGCAATTTATTTGCTGTCAAACTGTGACTTCTGGTCACCAAATTTAAAAAAAAAAAAAGTCCCTGCATTTATCCCACTGTCCTAATATTTGCTCTTCCTCAAATCTGCTCGACTCTCTCACACCGTCTGTTCGTGGCCCATATATTCACATCTGCGTTTGTGAGACACAGATATTTGCCCTCCTTTTCCAGCACCTTGAGGGAAAAGGTTTCACAATGCTTTTGGTAGGGCTCCAATTTAAATAGCCAAACACAGTAATTGTACAAATAGCTGATTGCAATGCATCCTAATGCATAGGGCGACTGGATAAGAAGAGATGTTTTGTGTAATTAGCAAATAACATGTTTGGATGAGCGAGAGTGGAGTCATAACCCGATGCAAGCGAACACCCTACAGCTGCTCTCTTTGGGTTTCTTCAAGCTTTTGCTGTATAGTTTTGTGCATGTGTGAGAGTAAGACGGGTCAAAATGCCGGTGTTCGACAGGTTACAGCGCTTGTCTGAACAGCAGCCCCATTTGTATGGATATCTGAGTGGCTATAATGACTACACATCCCATCTCGGCTTAGCTCTGGACCAGAAATGGCCTTTATTACCGCTCTGCATGCAAATGCCATATGCAAATACAGGTTCATTAGATCTTCCACTGACAATTTAGTTTCTTCTCCCAGTGAATCGCTTTTCCTTGCCCTCTTTTCTGAGGGGGGAAAAAGTGGGTCAGCTTGTGGCGTTGTCTGCTTCCAGCCTGAAGAATAATAATAATAAAGACCTCACACAAATGAATACAAATCATAGTCCATGGATATATGCAGCACTGGTGTTTACTGGCCTATTTTAATCATACAGTTGAAACCAGAAGTTTACATACACTCTAAAAAAAGGAACATAACCATTTATTAAAAAATGTCTGATGGTAAATCATAAACGTTTACTATTTTAGGTCTGTTAGGATTACTTAAATCATTTACATTTGCTAAATGCCATTTAATGAGAGATTTTTTTTTTGAGAATTTTTTATTAATTTCTAGACAGTCAAAGGTTTACATACATTTCCTTGGTATTTTTTTTTAGCTTTGCTTTTAAACTGTATAACTTTGGTCAAATGTTTTGGGTATCCTTCCACAAGCTTCTCACAATAGTTTGCAGGAATTTTGGCCCATTCCACCTGACAGAATTGATGTAACTGTGTCAGATTTGTAGGCTGTCTTGCTCGCACAAGCTTTTTCAACTCTGCCCACAAATTTTCTATAGGATTGAGCTCAGGGCTTTGTGATGGCCACTCCAAAACATTCACTCTGTTGTTCTTAAAGCACATTTGAACTAATTTGGCAGTATGCTTAGGGTCATGCTCTATCAGACCACAGGACATGGTCTAACACACCAGGAGACATGTCCTGTGGTCTGATGGAACTAAGATTGAACTGTTTGGCCATAATGACCAGTGTTACATTTGGAGGACAAAGGGGAAAGCTTACAAGCTTAGGAAACCATCCCAACTGTGAAGTATGGGGGAGGCAGCATCATGTTGTGGGGCTGTTTTGTTGCACGAGGGACTGGTCCACTTCACAGCATAGATGGCATCATGAAGAAAGAACATTATGTAGAAATACTGAAACAACATCTCAAGACATCAGCCAGGAAATTAAAACTTGGCCACAAATGGGTCTTCCAAACAGACCATGACCCTAAGCATAATGCCAAATTAGTTAAAATGTGCTTTAAGGACAACAGAGTGAATGTTTTGGAGTGGCCATCACAAAGCCCTGAACTCACCATGTACATCAGAGGATTTGAGAAGCAGAGCAGAGTTGACCGTGATGACAGGGTTCGACTCCGGCAAAGAACGCTTCCAGAAAGCAGGTAAGACAAAAAAGGAGAGTCAAAAAATAAAATAAACAAGTAAATAACAGGGTGAGAATGTGGTAAAATCTGAAAACGTGGTAAAAATCAGGCTGCCATGAGGGATTTTTTTTAAAATTGCTTTTGAAAACACTGTTGGTTGGGTTTAGGGAAGTGGATGGGCACTGATCAATCAGTGCTTTTTAAAACACTATTATTATTATTATTATTATTTCGGCTAGAATAAAAGCAGTAATACATTTTTTAAACACCATTTTAAGGTCAAAATTATTAGCCCCTTTAAGTTATATTTTTTTCCGATAGTCTACAGAACAAACCATCATTACACAATAACTTGCCTAATTACCCTAACCTGCCTAGTTAACCTAATTAACCTAGTTAAGACTTTAAATGTCACTTTAAGCTGTATAGAAGTGTCTTGAAAAATATCTAGTCAAATCTTATTTTCTCATCTTGACAAAGATAAAATAAATCAGTTATTAGAAATGAGTTATTAAAACTATTATGATTAGAAATCTGTTCTCTCCATTAAACAGAAATTGGGGAAAAAATAAACAGGGGGGCTAATAATTCTGACTTCATCTGTATAATCTCATTGACATTCATGACGTGTCAGATCATGATCATAAAGGTTTCATGACAGTCTTATGAACACCCCTTCAAATAAATTGTTACCAAGAATTTTGGACTAGAAACAAGACAACAAAACTCGAAGTAAGAAAAGCTTTTTTTCTTGCAGTAAGGCTGAAACAGCCCATAGAGATGTCAGCAGTCTTTTTTACCCAGCATCCAGATCTCCAGCGCTGCCTTCATCACCTCTCATCCCAAAGGTTTTTCAGCAATAGTTCTGTCAGGTTCACCTTTCAGTGAATCCCTGTCTCCTCTCTGCTCCGTCAGGCCTGGAAGGAGCATTTCTGCAGCACTGATGGCTGTTTGTTGTTGCTCCTGAGATGAAGAGAGAGAGAAAAAAAGATGGAGATTGGACTCCCCTTGATTTTGATCGCCGTGGATCAAGCGTGTTTAATAGGTACACAAAGCAGCGTGGCCCTCCATCTGGACTTTGATCTCGTTGCAAGGGCCGAGGCCTGAAGAAAGGATGCGCTGCTCTTTTGATGATGCTGCGCTCTGGACCGCTTTGCTTAGGAAGAGATTAATTGAAGTCGGAGCAGCTGTGTTTCTGTCAGCGCCTCCAGGTACAGTCATGCTCCTCTGCACGGCACAACGTAAAGCAATTCTCACGGGCGGCTTGAGCTGCTTTGGAGAAACGTGCATTTGTGGAGATGTAGAATTCATGGCATGAATTATCTGTAGGCGCATTAAATCTGCAGCAACACTCTTCAGCACGAGATGGAAGTGATGGTACAGAGTTCTTAAAGGGATAGTTCACCCAAAAATGAAAATGTTCTTACAGTTTACTCACCCTCAAGTGGTTTCTGACTAGGCTTTTTGACTTTCTTTTTTTATCTGCTGAACACAAAAGAGGTGTCACGGTGGTGCAGTGGGGAGCACAATCGCCTCACAGCAAGAAGGTCGCTGGTTCGAGCCCCGACTATGTCAGTTGGCATTTCTGTGTGGAGTTTGCATGTTCTCCCCATGTCGGCGTGGGTTTCCTCCAGGCCTTTAATATGCCATCAAATGACTCTTGTTCTAAATACACCAGACAAAATCTCTACTACATAAACGATGGTTAAATTTGCTCTCAAGTTTATTATCTGAAGCCTTGAAATGATTCATCTCCAACTGCACACATACAGAAACACTGGGTTAGGGATGCCTCAGCGCTGCGATCAGTCGGAGAGAAGTTCAATGTGAAAATTACCTCAAATTTGCGGATTCGACTTCAGCCTTTCAACCAGCTGTCTGCCTCCTTACCTATCGCAGGGTTTAATCAAATGACGGAGATCCATCTGCAGTTCAAATTGTTTTCTCTGAACCGACTGCACTGAAATTGTCCTTCTCTTTCACAAACAAATCCAATCATACCCTCGAGTTGCCAAAGATTGGCGATCCATGCTTGGTAAATGTTACAGAAGCTCATATAAGCCTGTGTGCTTCATACTTGGTATTAAAGCTGCACTCTGTATGTTTTTATTTTGGGTAAAGATGACCCAAAATGTACATTTAAAGTCAAAATTATTCGACCTCCTGTGAATATGTTTTTCTTTCCCAATTTATTTGGGAAATTTATATATAATATAACTGATATAAATTATATATATATAAATTATGTATAATATAACTGATATAAATTATGATAAAAATTATAGCAAATTTATAATTTATATAACTGAGCATGGAGATTTTCACACTGTTTCCTATATAATTTTTCTTCTAGAGAAAGTCTTATTTGTTTTATTTTGGCTAGAATAAAAGCAGTTTTATTTTTAACCATTTTTTTAACACCAGGGTCAATATTATTAGCCCCCTTATTCAATATATTTTTTTGATTGTTTACAGAACAAACCACTGTTATACAATGATTTGCCTAATAACCCTAACTTCCCTAATTAACCTAGTTAAGCCTTTAAAAGTCACTTTAAGCTGAATACTAGTATCTCAAAATATCTAGTCAAATAGTATGTGCTGTCATCATGACAAAGATAAAAGAAGTCAATTATTAGAAAATCAGATTTTAGATTTTTCAACTTCAGCGATTCATGCAAAACCAGCGTTAAACGCTTAAAACGATTAATTCGTACCAAATCATCCACTCAAACTTTTTTTTTCTATTCTGGTATTAATATTGCTACTATTATTAGTACTGCTATTGATTTTATAATTGTGGCTGTGTAAATAAATAACTGCAGTTTTCAAAAATATTGAAAATTTACTTTATTTTCAACACATTTTAAGTTACAGACACTTAAGCGTTTTTATCCGTTAAATATAGATCGGCTATGAAACGCACATTTGTATCGTTGATTTGTATCATCGATAATTAATAGTGCTGGTGAAATGGAGATAAAAATCACGACACGGAGGGTAATTTGATAACAAATAACAACATTATTGGGTTTGAGCTTAAATAAACTTTATAACACAATAACAACATTACGTATACATGTTAATACAGCTGTTCTTTCTGTTGAAATGAACATTTTTTAACCCAACTGGTTGAGTTATTAAATAAATAACGCATTAAAGGTTAAAAATAACAAAACAAAGCACCAAATATTAAACCAAACTCCTTGAGTTATTAATAAATAACCCAATAAAGGTTCAAAATAACCCAACAAAGCACCAAATATTTTTAACTCAACCATTGGGTTCTGTTTTCTTTTTTTACCTATAAAAATCCTGCTTGATTATGCAGATGTCAGTAAAGCGTTTTTCATTTTCAGCCATCGTTAAGCTATAAATGGGGCTAATAAAACTGACCTTAAAAATTATAAAACTGCTTTTATTCCAGCTAGGGTTGGGTCAATAGACGATGCCATCGTCCATCGGTGATGGCCGATAGACATCATGATGCTGAACCGGCATCGTAATCCTCTGCCCCACCCCTGTCGCAGCAGCAACCCGCTCGCAAAAAATACACACTTAGGCCCCATTTACACGAATACATCTTAGTTTTAAAATGGCATTTTTGAACCAAAACAATCCACGTCCACACAGGCGTTTCATTTAGCATTTCTGAAAAGCCCTGAAGGATGCCCTATGAATGATGTACTGCTGGATCATGTCTCACTATAGTTGTTAAACCTGATATTTAATTAATCTTGTCTCTATCTAACGACTCTTCAGTCTTTTGAATCTATCAGGTAACATGTCACAGCGTCAGTACAGTGCTTCAGTCTTTTGCTTTCACGCTTGTACTTAGTAATTTTAGTGAAAACCTCAGATATTGTTGGTTGGTTGCTGTTGGTTGTGCACCTTTTTTTACCAACCAAGTTTGTCGACGCCGTTATAACGACAAAGATCACTCTGCCTATGCCAAGGTTACTATAGTTAATGAAAACAAAAACTAAAATTTTAAATAATTGTCGTTAATTGAAATACAAATAAAAACTAGAACTAGCTGAAACTGCATTGTGTACATACAAAACTAACTGAAACTGACTAAAATTATAGCAAAAACCTCCTTCGTTTTTGTCTTTGTAAATGTATTTAATACATACTCTTACTGTATTCCTTTAGAAGTAAATATACTTCGGTCTGCAGGTGTATGACCCGTACGGCACCTCAGAGTCTGTAGTCCTGCTGCCATTGGCCAGATCGAGCCGGTTCTCTCTGTTGCTCCCACGAAACAAATTAGTGGACATGACAGCAGCACGGTGACATTAAATACAGAGACTTAAAATTATTACTGTAACACATTTGTGCCCAATAATGGGGTTTATTTCTGTATCGCGATTGCGAACAAATCTTTTTAACCAGATCTTCTAAGTGAACTATTTGAACTACTTCACCAAATCGAACTGAATCATTTGAAACGATTCGCGTCTCCAGTAAGCACTTATCCACAAATGACTTACTTTTTATTAAGCCTAATACCCCCTTTGACTCTAAACAATCCAACATATACTGTTATTCAGTTTTTAGAACAGTAACGTTACACTAAGATCAAATTTGAGAAGCGGTGAACAGATAATACTGCGCATGCGTGATTCAGTGAACCAAACACAAGCAGTACATGACAGCCTGCTGTGACTGAACTAAACTTGAACAAATGCAGCGTGGGTAAACCAAGGGCTTAAATGAGAGGATCTGGTTTATTTCATAACAGAAAATCGTAATGAATAAGTGAATCATGCTTCAGTTGGGTTGCAAAACTTTACTGTAAGACATTTTTCAGATCATGGTGATGTTTTAACTGACTGAAATTACGATTGCTGACTACATAATTTTGGTATGTTGAGTTCTAACATCCGCGTTAAATATTTGAACTTCCCATCACTACTGTGTATCTAACCTCAGAAGCAGATATTGCACACATATTGTACTTAAGGCCAGCTATCTTGTGAGCTGTTGTATTTGAATTTGAGGATGGGTATGGTAGTGGTAGATGATAGTGTTCATGTGTCCTCTAAATACAGGTTTCAAAAAATGTATGGCTGAGTTATTATACAATATTTATTGTTGATTTTGAATCTTTCACCTAACAAATATCCTCATTTAGAAAAAAAACTATAACTAATACTGAAACTAATAAAAACTAAACTAAAACTAAACAATTTCAAATTATAGAAACTAATAAAAACTAGTAAATCTCCCTCTAAAACTGATTAAAACTAACTGAATTTAAAAACAAAAAGTCAAAACGAAACAGAAACTAAAACTAATGAAAAATCCAAAACTATTATAATTTAATAGTTTTAGATTTTTTTTGATTGACCTGTCAGTCACGCGGAAAAAGTGATTGACAGGTGGTAATTTGCATGTAACTTATCTTTATTTATTTATGATTTGGTTATGGGTAAAACCTCATTCACACTACAAGCGACTCGCAGCGGCAAAGCAACAAGCGACCATTCATTTCATCGGAGAGTGAGTGACTTCTGGCGACCTCCATCTACACGAGGGACAGCGACCGTTGGTGACCAGGTGGGCGTGTCAAGCGACACAACAAAGTTGAGAATTCTTCAACTTTGAGCGACTTTCTTGAGCGACAGCCAATAGGAGCACCAGTACAGCTCACTTGATCCTCTGTCAGCTCGCTCAGTGGCCAGTTGTATTCGTGCTGTATATACCTGCACAGACCTGCGTTTGAAGCGGGTCGCCACCCAGAGCGACAGGCAGCTACAAAGTTGCTGCTAGTCTGAATGAGGCATAAAACAAAGACAATGCGGGTCAGATAGTTGAAATGGTAGGCTACAAATAATTAATGTTATGAATTAATTAATTATTCAGAAAAAATTAATTCATCGTCCATCACAATGTTTCACATTAGACATCGTACGATGCCAAATTGGTCGACCCTAATTCCAGCCAAACTAAAACTGTCAGGGTTCTGCCACTCTGGTCTTGTTAACTCTTGTTTTGGTGGCAGAGTCCAGACACTAGCTCTGTCTTGTTGTGCTCGGCTCGAGTTTTCTCGGGTCGAGCACTTGTGTGTCATTGTGTGTTTCTCTGCGTGTGCGCGCTGTCGTGAGTGCGTGCGGACCGTGCGCGCTCCCGCTTGATGCGGATGTGTACGGCCTGCGCGTGATTGTGACGCGCGCGTGCTTGTTTTGTTCTGTCGGCATCGCGCTGTTTCATTCTTAGCGTCTCAGTCTGGTTGGTTTTGGTTTCGGTTGGCGCTGAGATGAAGCATGCGCGGTGCTTATGTGTGAGCGCACGGTAAGATGTTTACATCTATCGTGTGCTCATGTCCCCTGTTCAGTCTTCTGTTGGTGTTGTGTTCAGCACGTGGTGCGTGTTTACATGCACCGCGTGCTTGTGTTCTAGTCTCATGTTATGTGAGCATATGGCTTGTTGTCTTTGAGTCATGTGCTCTCCCGTCTATTGTCTAGCCCCACCCTCCTTGTTAACCCATTATTAGTTTATCATGTTCACCTGTTTGTGTGTTAATTTATGCTTGTATATAATCTCCTCATGTCTGCTGTCCTGTGCCAGTTCGTCATCTTTTCTCCTTGTCTTGACGTTTGTAGCCTTGTCCTGTCCTGTTCCCTGCCAGCCTGCCCAGTGAAGTTTATTTGTATGTTTTGTTAATGTTTTCCCCCTCGGGGTAGTTTATTTTCCTGTTTGTTTTATTTAATTATTAATAAATACCCATTTTTCCCTGCGTTTGAGTCCTCGCTCCTTTTCCCCACCCACCAAACCCTGACAAAAACAAATAAGGCTTTCTACAGAAGAAGACAACAGTATAGGACATTCTGTAGAAATCTTCTTACTCTGTTGAATTTGATTACTTGGAAAAAAAATTTAGGGAAAAAACCTTCACTTTTCATTTGAGTTTCAAATCTACATAGACGGACAGACTTCTCTTTGACCAATCACAGCACTTCACAGCACTCATGTCTCTATCTCTGGGTGTGTGCAGTTGTGTAATGAGTCCTGCTAAAGGTTAATGAAGGGGGTTTGAGCTCCGGGCACAAACATTATCTGACTTTGAGGACTAAGCAAGCCAAGCTCAGATGAATGTAATGAAGAGGAAAGTCATTAGTAGAGAAGCGTTCACGCTGCGCTCCTCAGATGTGATCGCGGGGGCCGGGATGGACCGTTGTTTGCTGCTTTATCAATCTTTATTTGTTTGATTTCTCAGGGCCGCTCAAGGGTAGGTGGACACCATGTGAGAGGCCAGCCTCCTCCTCGGCTTTCCAATTCAATTTATCCACACAACGAGACCTGGACGTCCATCGTTCTGGCATTTTGAGCGTTTGTCAGGCAGTCGTGTTCATTAAGCAGCAGCCTTGAGTCCTAATATTGGTGCTCCTTAGTCATCAGCATCAGGAAATCTCGAGCCGGAAAGAAAGAAAATGGATCCTAGAGTTGTACCGTGAGCCTTTACTGTCAGCCGTTCGCTAATTAAGATTGGCTGCGAAGGTTTTTCAATCACCAAGGTTTTTTGTTTTTTCCATCAGCTTGTGCGCCAATGCACAGTAATGAGTGCTTTAATGAGCCTCCTGGCACTGCGCCGATGCTTCTGGGTTGTATATTCAGGCTGGATGTTGCTTTGTGTTGTTTTTGACTGGAATGGATGGCTGTACAAGGGCTTTTTCGATAGCTTTAAGTGTTAGGGGTGGAACGGTTCACAAAATTCGGTCAGTTTGGTTTGTATCACGGTCACGGTTTTTGGTTTACATTGGAAGAGAAAAATATTGTAACACTTTTGTAACACCTACACTGTAAACAGCGATTAGTTACGTTCATTCATTCATTATTCTTCGGCTTAGTCCCTTATTTATCATGAGTCGCCACTGCGGAATGAACTGCCGGCTATTCCAGGACACACACACACACACTTATACACTATGGCCATAGTTTATTCAATTCACCTGTACACCACATGTGTTTGGACTGTGGGGGAAACTGGAGCACTCGGAGGAAACCATTGCCAACATGGGGAGAACATGCAAACTCCACACAGAAACGCCAACTGGCCCAACCGGGACCCGAACCAGCGACCTTCTTGCTGTGAGCCGACAGTGCTAACCACTGAGCCAGCGTGCTGCCCTTTGACCTAACTTCATTCATCCATTCATTTTCCTTCGGCTTAGTCCCTTTATTCATCAGGGGCCACCACAGAGGAATGAACCGCCAACTATTCCAGCATATATTTTACAGCGGATGCCCTTCTAGCTGCAACCCAGTACTGGGAAACATCCATACACACTCATTTACACTCATACACTACGGCCAATTTAGTTTACCCAATTCACCTATAGCGCATGTGTTTGGACTTGTGGTTGAAACCGGAGCACCCAGAGGAAACCCACACGAACACGGGGAGAACATGCAAACTCCATGCAGAAATGCCAACTGACCCAGCTGGGACTCAAACCAGCGACCTTCTTGCTTTGAGGCAACAGTGCTAACCACTGAGCCATCGTGTCACCCCAGAACCAAAACATTGATTAAAAAATAAACAAATGAATAAAACATGTATTTTTTTTGCATTTGATACATTTGCTACAATGCTAACAAGGGCTGCAAATGAAAAAAGCATTACATTGACATTTGATATGATTAAGCTGGTTTTAAAAGAAAAAGCAAACAAATATATTGATTTTCTGAAGAAAACTGAAAAATATTAAGTATAAAATAAATTAAACTCAACACACACTATATTAAAATAAATAAATTCATTTTCTTTTCGGCTTAGTGCCTTTATTAATCTGGGGTCGCCACAGCGGAATGAATCGGCAACTTATCCAGCATATGTTTTACGCAGCGAATGCCCTTCCAGCCGCAACCCATCACTGGGAAACACCCATACACACTCTCATTCACACTCATACATACGGCCAATTTAGCTTACCCAATTCACCTGTACCACATGTCTTTGGGCTGTGGGGGAAACCGAAGCACCCGGAGGAAACCCACGCGAACACGGGGAGAACATGTAAACTCTACACAGAAACGCCAATTGACCCAGCCAAGGCTGGAACCAGCGACATTCTTGCTGTGAGGTGACAGCACTACCTACTGCAACACCGTGTTGCCTAAAATAAATAAATCAACAGAGATGTATAAAGTACTAGAGACCCAGAATTAAGTAAACGTAAAAGTGCTCTATCAAAAAGTGACTTGAGTAGAAGTTGAAGTGCTCTTTAAGCACAATACTTAAGTGGAAGTACTAAAGTACTCAACATTTTTTGTACTTAAGTATTGCAAGTAGTTTATTTAAAAATTTACTACTCAAGTACTGAAAGTAAAAGTACAAGTATTGCGTTATGTAGTTATTTTTAAAAAAGCAGTCAAAAGACATATTGTTTTGTTTATTTTAAATATCTTTTTTTGGGGCACAGGATTAAGCAGAACAAAAAGAACCATGGTTTACAATTTATAATATAAATAAATAAATAAATAAATATGGATATGATGGGTCAAAAACACCATTCAGCGCAACACTGCCTTTATGATAGACAGTTAACATTGTGAACATTGCAGCATGATATGAACCGCGGGTAGCTAACGGTAGTTAACTTTTCTAGCTTATATGGATAGCTCAAACTGCTGTTTTGTGTATTATATTATCTTTAACTTGACATGTTTCTTCAAATCCGACGGTAGAGTATGCACTTCATTCTATATGAACTGCCTTTCACTCCGACAAATGCAAACATTGGCTTTAAATAGGGTCACGGGTGGTCTTTTTCCTCATCGCCATGAACAGTTGAAAGTAAAGGAGTTGAAGGTGGAATTTCTGGGTTTTCCATGTCTAAAACAAACTAAAGTGCTCTCAATGCAGGCAGGCAGCACTGTCTTCTTTGATCGTCTGATCAATGAATGATTGATTCGTAACATTTTTATAATTGTAACGATTAACTATGCAACACATAAAAAATCTACTGGAGTAAAAGTATTAAGCTCATCGAAAATATGTACTGAAGTAAAAGTAGAAGTAGGAGAAAAAAACAATACTCCAGTAGAGTACAGATACAGCCTTTTAGTACTTAAGTACAGTAGTGAAGTAGTTCTACTTCGTTACTATACATCTCTGTAAATAAATAAATAAATTTCTCCATGACAAGGATGCAAAGCAACAGACTTCGCTGGATGTAGTAATGTAGGAATGCTATCAAATGAATAAAAATATAAAAGCCACCCCTTGACTTAACTGAACTTTTATAATTATGCACATAGTTTGTTTACTTAATAATTATAAGTCAACGAATTTGCTCTCTTTTATTATATGCAAAATATGCAAAATACGATGGGACCATCGCAACTGGCCCACCTTTACAGGTACTCTGCCCTGCACCTACTGTGGGCCAGTGGCATACTTCCCCCTCCTCTCATACTTCAGCACCAGTAAGGGACATACTGTATATAAGGGTTGATGGTTACAGCCGGTCATCAGATGGGCACCCCCCTTTCTTGGTGTTTCACCGATTTAAGCCCATGACACCTCAGGAGGGCTCGACAGCAGATCCAGCGTCCTGGATCTACTCCTGCTGACCACCACCCAACTCTATGATACGGTTTGTCTTTCAGCAGGTTGGCTTTTCCACCGAACCTCCCTTTGTAGCCAAATCCAGCGTGATGTTACTTCAGCCTCTTGCGTGACCTTTCCTACCAGCCGTTTCCTGGCCATTCCTTTGATTCCCAGCAGTCCGAGGGCTCTCCAGAGTGACTGCCCCGCAAACCCCCTGCAACCCACCTCTACTGGTAAATTCCAGGCCCTCCATCCATTCTCCTGGCTCTCAAATATGAGACTCTGATATTTTTTGAGCTTACGTTCATGGGCCTCCTCCATTCTTTCCTCCCAGGGTATTGTAAGTTCTATCAGCACCACCTGTTTAGTGCCTCTAGACCAGAGGACAATATCTGGTCTGAGGCTAGTGTGTGCTATTTCCTCTGGGTATTTCAGCTGCTTTTTAAGGTCTGCCCGCATTTCCCAATCCTTTGCTGAGGTCAGAACCCCTCCTCTCCTTCGTCCTACTGCAGTGCTCTCTCCTGACCTAATAAACTGAATACACTGCCCATCAGAATGTTGTTTCACCTTCTTCCTTGCCTGCTCCAGTCCATCCGCCAACTGAGAGAGGATTTTATCATGCCGCCACCGAAATTTATTAAGTAAAGTTAACTACAGTAATCACTTTTTAGTGTATTGTTACATATAAATCCCCTATTATAACCCTAATTCTAACCCATTTACAAATACCATACATCAGCATTAAATACATGTTCTTATAATCTACGAATTCTTAGTTTTAAATTTGTCTTTTGTTGTTGATGTAAGGACAGCGTGTTAATTTTGGGTGCTATTATTTATAAGTTTTTCTATGACTATGCACTTTCACTTTAGTCTTCGACTTTGACGGCTGTTAAAAATGGGTATTCTGTCATTGTTACATGCGTTCAGCCTATATAGTGCAGCACAATCAAAGACTCTAAAATACACAAGACGTGTCACTTGTATAATTTTGAATAGGGAAAAAGTGTAGCGGTCAATATGGTGAATGAAGCCCCACCTACTACTACAGGAGCCAGTCATTGTTCGCCATAGACTGATGTTTCTCCGAGGGTGAAGCTTGAACCAGACGTGTGCTTTTACGACAGTGGTGGTCAACAAACGCACTGGAATCTCAGTGAATACTAGCTTCACAGACATAATAAATATATCCACATAAAGCTTAAAATCTGTACTTTTAAATGAACCAGCTACACTTAAAAATATAATTTCTGGTTTTGTAATCTGTATGAAATGAATGCGAGGTAGAGTCCGCACTGTGAAACGCTCATCACTTGACAGCAACTACTCAAAACCACAACCTTGTAAACAAAGAGTAGCTGTCATTTCTGGAGGATATTCACCATTTCTGTTGGTGTTGTGATCTCATTCCTTTCGAGTGCGCATGCGCATTAGCTCGGGCAACCTGAAAATATGCAGATTTTGGTTGATTCGAAAGTTTAGAAATGAAACTTGCGAGACAGTTGTTGCTTTATTTTATTGGTGATTCCAAATATGCAATGTAATCGTATGCTTGGCTAACAGTTTTGGAGAATTTAATGTTTCCCCATTCAGACAGAATGCTCAAACATACTGCCTGAGAGGCATTACAAAGATGGTCGGCGAGTGAAATGACTTGCCTTAAAGGGAACTTAAGGCACGATGACATAATGAATTAATGACTTGCACTGGAATCTTTAATATAACCTGAAGTATTTGAGTTTACAGCTTTAACCATGACCGAGACGCTGTAAACTCTGGACAAATTAGCCAAGTTAAACCATGATGAGACATAATAGACTGCAGTGGGCCATAACCAACAAACAGCAAACAGTAATAACACACCAACAAACAGCTTCAAGCATCTGGAATGTGCCTAGGTTCAACTGTAATCATATGAAGCTCCAAGAATACTTGTGTGTTCCAGAATGCTTTGTTCACCTTTGTCTTTTATTTTTACTTCCAGTCATGGTGTGTGTTTGCATGTCATGATTTTACCAAGTACAATGCAATCCTGGATTAACATCTATGTTGATCCTGGAACATCACTTGTGTTGGAAATGTAACCCATATCTATTCCCTACCCCTAAACCCAACCATAACTGTAAATTATTTCCAAAATCAGAGGGGAATAATAGTTAATAACAGTCATGTAGAAGTGCATAACCCTAACAGGAGCCTAAACAACATAAACGGTAGACATATCCCTTAATTCTGATTGGCTGATTGGAATGTTGTTCCAGGATCAACATAGATGTTAATCCAGGAGCATGTCTGTCTTGGTGAAATCAGGCTGGCGGTGTGTTTTTACCCCAATGCGGAAGACGTGATCTTTAAATTGTAGAAAAACCGAAGTGTGTGCAGAAGGTGGAGGTGAAGTGTCAGAAGGTCTGCTGACTGTTTGGATGTGCTTATATATGAAAAAATGTGGCCACACTAGAGCTCTTGTTGTATTATCCACTGAAGTGTCCTTGTGTGAGTGCCTTCTGACTCAAACCAGCAGTCTGGGGTTGTGAATCGAGCTGCAGGGCAGTCAGGTGTGTAAACCTAATGTCATGTAACAGTGTCATTGTGTGTGCATGTGTGTGCCTTGCATTCCCCCCACCAAATGTCCCCACAAGTATAGCAATAACAGACAATTCTGATATATTTTTGGTCCCCATGAAGAAAACAACTTGTAAATCACACAAAATGAAGTATTTTAAGAATGTAAAATCTCTACTTGTTTTCTGTGTAGGTTAATTTTTTTTTTTGGTGGGGGGGGGTGGTAGTGGGGTACGAATTTAAAGTCTGTACAGTATAAAAATCATTACATCTGTGGGAAGTCCCCATAAAGATAGCTGCACATGTATGAGTGTGTATGCATGCATGTGTGTGTGTGTGTGTGTGTGTGTGCTCCCTCTCCACCTCAGCTGTGTGTTGATGCCACCTGATTCTGCCCTGCACTGTGTACAACAACTCTCATTCCTGACCCACAATCCTCAGTGGTTGGTTTGGCCCCAGGGCAGACATGCTCACCTGGAGCTCAGCGCTTCTCTGACTCACTCCGTCATGGATGTCTTTGGTTATGTCACTTTACATTGGTTTTGACTGGTTAAAAGCCTAGACCTAAACTGCTGCCAGCCCATTGGTTGAGAGATGCATATGCAAATGAGCACTGTGTAATGTATTATATGAGTTTAATGGAGAGAAAAATTTTTTGAACACATTTCTAAACATAACTAATTTCTAATAACTGATTTCTTTTATCTTTGCAATGATGACAGCACATATTTTACTAGATATTATCCAAGATACTAGGGGCTCTATTTTAACGATCTAGGCACAAAGTCTAAAGCACATTGTGCCAAAGCATTAAGGGCGTATACAAATCCATTTTTGCTACTTTAAGGATGGAAATATACGGTCTATGCCCCGGCGCATGGTCTAACAGGGTTGTGCTTATACTCTTAATGAGTTCTGGTTGTATTTTGAGCATAACGTGCATTAAACCAATCAGAGTCTCGTCTCCCATTCCCTTTAAAGTGAGTTGCGTTGCGCCATGGTGCATTTGCTTTTTACATGGTGGACTTTGTAAGTGTAAAAACTGAATGCTTCACTAGCGAGAAAACAGTTAAACAGAGCATCTGCAGCGTGAGGATAAAGAACGAGCCTCCTCCATTTAGCCTCTTTACTTTCTCTTTACTTTACTTTTACTCTTTACTTTTACTCCTTTACTTTTGTGGATGAGGAAACTGTGTTGTACATACTCTATTGAAGACATCCATTAGTCTACATATTTAATTTCCTTTGTTAAGCGCAAATATTTGTTTCAAAACTATTTCTAAATTCAGTTCTAATTTCCAGCAAACGAATAAATTAACAATATTAACAAAGTGTGGTCAAAAAACTGAGTTTTATCCAAACACACGTCCTGTTCTTATTCCCCATATGGTGATGCAGACGTCTCCAAAACCCAACAGGTGGACAAATCTAAACTTGTTTTAATTAAAGCAAATATAAATATGCATATAATAAATAATACTGCTAATACTAATAACATTATACAAATGCAAATTGTGATTAATAAAATGAAAAAGCCCCTCAACGTGAAGGCATGTAGGCAGCGGTTTTTATATTTCTGTAGAAAATTATAATTTTTGTAACATTTTAATCCTTTAATTGTTTTCAAATGTAAAGATATTTGTGTATTGCTGAACATCCTGTGTGTAACAAATCATGTCTAACACGTCTTGCGCCTTATACGCTTATTTCACGCGGCCGCCAATTTAAAACACGAAAGCGAGGCTGCGGTGGGAAGAAACCCGGAAGTATAGGATCAGCACTGTAAAAATTGCAACAACATGCTGTGTACTACAAACCTCCAGCTGTTGCTGCGATTTCAAAATGCAGAAATGGTGTAAACATCACTTTAATATCATTCAGTTCCGTTTATTTTAAACAATTAAAAGCATATTAGGCATCAAACAACATGGCAATCTCTTTAAGAGTGTCCTCCTGGGCTTCAGTTCATGGCACTAGGTAAACACAGTGGGGGCTTCCCTGCTTGCTTCAGCCTGTGTAACCCGTTGAGCAATTAAACAATGCAGTCCTTTGTAGCTCACCCTCGTGTTGTCTGTAATAATGTTGTCCCAGTACTGAAGTTAAAAAAATGTCCATTTCCCGCTAACATTTAAGCGCTGCTGAGCGCATACTTAAACACTCCTGATTTCCCATAGTATTCACCGGTGCTCATTAGAAATGACTGTGATTGGTCGTGAAGGCAAACATAGATGCATGAACAGTGGAGCATTTTAAAGCCGCAAAGATCAGTCGAGTCATCAACGGATCGCTCGTCTGTGTTTGCGCGCGGTAAACAGTGGTGAAGTGCGGTGAACTGATGACCTCCACAGCCAATCACAGTCATTTCTGTTGAGCACGTGTGAATACTATGGCAAATCCACGGTGTTGCGCTCAACAGTGGTTAAATATTAGTGGGAAATTGATGTTTTTTTTTATAAATTTCAATAACGAAGTTCAGTATCTTGACAAGTCTAATATAGTGAAAGAATCAGTTCATTAACTTGAGTTTGATAAATGGCAGCTAAAACGTGTGCATGGGAAAGAAAACGTTAGCTAACTAGTGCCATTTCCCGTAACTTAGCTGAAAATGAGGTTTTTATTTTCACTTTCCATTCAGAATGGACCTTTGAGTCACTCGGGAGACAGTGAAATTATAAATTTGTGTCACTTTCTCTTCGCTGATAAGATATACAGCCAGATACACAACATTCCTGTGTGACTCAGGCTATACTTCTGGGTTTCTTCCCACCGCAGCCTCGATTTCACTTTTCTAATCGTGGCCACGTGAAATCAGTCTATTGCACAGGGTATATGATTGTGTCACACCCTCGGCTCGTTTCTGCTGCCCCAATCACCGCTCTCCCTCACCATCCACCACTCACCACACCCGTGAGCAATTACCTGATTACTGATCACCCGCACCTGCACCATCAATCACCCATGCACTACATAAACTCACCTCCTTCATTGGCTGTTTCTCAATTCCAAGAACGCAGAGAACGGACTTGCGTTCTTGTGGAGACCGGTCTTGCCAGGTGTCCTCGGAAGAACGAACTTGGGAGACCCAGAGAACAGAGAACACGTCCTGTGAGAAATGAGATGCTGCGTTCTTCCCTGGTTCTTTCTGATGGTCAAGTGACCTTTACGCGTTTTAAATGGAAAATTATTTAAACATGACCGCATTCATACAACGATTTATTGTTTTTCCCCTTTTCACAATATATACTGTGCATAAAAACATTATAAATATACTTTGCACATTAGAAATAAAACAGATTTTAATATGAATTTCAGCAAACAAACACTCTTAATGTGTGTATTCCTTTATTAAGTGTGTATTCCTTTATTATGTCCATAGTAATGTTTATATTCACCGTTTCATTTAGAAAAAACTCCTGAGGTAAATAAGTGATATCTCTGAACTTTAATAATAAATCTAAATAAAATACTGCACTTCCCACCTCCAATCGCAATGACTTCTGGGACTTCTAGAGCGAGATCGGTGCTCAAGTCTGCATCGGTGCGTCCTCGATATCAACAACACATCCGGGGAAGCTTCACGCGTCCTCTGTTCTTGCGGTCTTGAGTATTGGAACTGAACTTTGGCAGCTGCTGATGACGTTACAAGAGAACACGAAGATGCAAGACCGCTGAAGAACGCATATTGAGAAACAGCCATTCACTCACCGGCTGGAATTGAAGTCAGATGATTCTCCTCATCGGCTCTCCCTCTTCCTCTTGTACTCTTCCATGGATGTCCTTTTTCTTCTGTGGATGCAAATGCATCTGCTTAGGGGAAGTGACTAAAGCTTTGTTGGTGTAATACTAAAGATCTGAAACTTACTACTATAGATAATACTAAAGATCTGAAACATTTGAACTGTGTGTGAGATCGCTCTCCGTCTGCTACACCACTTACCTGCTTCATCTCTCAGCATTTGTTGCATTGCACAAACAAATACCCTTATAGATATAACCATCGTCTTCCTTTTGTGACCGTGACAGATAGGGCCCGAGCATTCAGCTTAAAGTGACATTTTAAAGGCTTAACTAGGTTAAATAGGCAGGTTAGGGTTAATAAGCAAGTCCTAATAGTAGTGGTTTGTTAAGGAGACAATCGGAAACAAATATTGCTTAAGGGAGCTAATAATATTGACCTTAAAATTGTTTTAAAAAAATTAAAAACTGCTTTTATTCTAGCCAAAATAAAACAAATAAGACTTTCTCCAGAAGAAAAAATATTATAGGAAATACTGTGAACAATTCCTTGATCTGTTAAACATAATTTGGAAAATATTTAAAAAAGAAAATGTATTTATTTATTTATTGAAAAGATAATACTGTATTTTACACAGTGCAAATCAAAAGTAAATACTAAAAGAGGTTAAAATAATCCAGTTGCAGTAGGTGCCTGAGACTTGGCAACCACATAGCAATACCATGGCAACTACACTTGCATCAATTTTGCCAAATTTGCCTGCCTGCTTGATTGATTGGCTGAATGCATGTACTGTATATGCTGAAAATCAGGAATATAAATGGTGTGTGTGATGTTAAGGGGACTGTGGAGTCTCCATCGCCGTCGTGTCGTCCTCTGTGTTTCTGCGCTGCTGGAGGTGCGTTCAGGAGAGCGAGTGCTGACAGATTTTGTAATTGAGTGCTTACAGGTCACAGACCATTTCAGACACACGCTGCCCTCCGCAACAGAGTCTTCCTGACAGCTCTTAGACCAAAATAGCCCCGTTCCAGCTGAGTCGCACAAGTGGCTTGTCTTTTAGCATGGCGTGGAATGGAGAAGGAGAGACACACACCGTTCTGAGAGCATCATTCATGACAATCACACAGTCTTTCTGTGTGTGTGTGTGTGTGTGTGTGTGTCTGTGTGTGTGTGTGTGTGTGTGCGCGTGCGTGTGTGTGTTCAATAATTCAACATGTGAGGATTACTCCATTTATATGATATATAGGTGTATTTGTCATTGGTTGTGATGGCTGATGGTTCATTGTTATGGTTCCCAAAGAAATGTCATGTGGATGTTTTTTTCAGAGGTATGTGACTATTTATGTTGTTTATTTTTTATATAAATATTATGATTTTAAAAAAAAAAAATTATAATTAATAATAATAATAATTATTATTATTATTATTATTATTATTATTATTCACGCATTCATTTTTTTTCGGCTTAGTCCCTTTATTAATCAGGGGTTGCCACAGCGGAGTGAACCACCAACTTGTCCAGCATATGTTTTACACAGCGGATGCCCTTCACACACATAAACTATGGACAATTTAGCTTACCCAATTCACCTGTAGCGCATGTGTTTGGACTTGAGGGGGAAACTGGAGCACCCGGAGGAAATCCACGCCAACACGGGGAGAACATGCAAAATCCACACATAAATGCAAACTGACCCAGCTGAGGCTCGAACCAGCGACCTTCTTGCTGTGAGGCGAGAGCACTACCCACTGTGCCCCCCCCCCCTATTATTATTATTATTATTATCATCATCATCATCATCATAACCTTGTTATTGTTACCTAATAATTCAACATGTGAGGATTACTTTATTTATATGATATATAGGTGTATTTGTCATTGATTGTGATGGCTGATGGTTATTGATTGTTATGGTACCCAGAGAAATGTCATACATGTGGATGTTTTTTTTTTTCAAAAAGGTATTTGATATTTATATATTTTTTATAATTATTATGAAAAAATATTATTATTATTATTATTATTATTATTATTATTATTATTATTATTATTATTATTAATATTAGTAGTAGTAGTAGTATTAGTATTAGTATTGTTATTATAACCTTATTATTATTATTATTATTATTATTATTATTATTAATATTAATATTAGTAGTAGTAGTAGTAGTAGTAGTAGTAGTATTAGTATTGTTATTATAACATTATTTTTATTATTATTATTATTATTATTATTATTATTGTTGTTGTTATTATTTGTAATTATGTTATTTTTGTTTACTGTTGTTGTTGTTGCTGGATTAATATATTACGATAAACTTGTTTTTACAGAATTAGTCAAATGTTATACAAATGATTGAATAAAATGATTATTAATTTGTTAACATTTACAAATATCAGGGGTTCATTGTTAATATTTTATTATTAATTTGAATAACATTGTTGTTCTTAATAATAACATTCAGTAATTATTTTAGTGTTTTATAATGACAACTGTTATTACAAAGTTTTTATTTATTGATATAAATCATTAAATCTAATAACGGTGGCACAGTGGGTAGCACGTTGGCCTCACAGCAAGAAGGTTGCTGGTTCGAGCCTCAGCTGGGTCAGTTGGTGTTTCTGTGTGGAGTTTGCATGTTCTCCCCGTGTTGGCGTGGGTTTCCTCCGGGTGCTCCGGTTTCCCCTACAAGTCCAAAGACATGCGGTACAGGTGAATTGGGTAGGCTAAATTGTCCGTAGTGTATGTTTGTGAATGAGTGTGTATGGATGTTATCCAGTGATGGGTTGCAGCTGGAAGGGCATCCGCTGCGTAAAACATATGCTGGATAAGTTGGCGGTTCATTCTGCTGTGGCGACCCCAGATTAATAAAGGCACTAAGCCGAAAATAAAATAAAATAAATGAATGAATAATAATAATAATAATAATAATAATAATAATAATAATAATAATAATAATAATAAGGTATTATTATTATTATTATTATTGACATTGTTGTCACGGTGGCCCAGTTGGAAGTACAATTGCCTCACAGCAAAAACGTTGTTAGTTCGAGCCCCGGCTGGGCCAGTTGGCATTTTTGTGTGGAGTTTGCATGTTCTCTTCGTGTTGGTGTGGGTTTCCTCCGAGTGCTCTGTTTTCCCCCACAAGTCCAAAGACATGCGCTCTAGGTGAATTAAATAAGTTAAATTGGAGTTGGGTTTGCGGCTGGAAGAGCAACCACTGTGTAAAACATATGCTGCATAAGTTGTCGGTTCATTCCGCTGTGACGACCCCTGATTAATTAGGGGTTAAGCCGTAAAGAAAATGAATGAATGAATTGTTGCTTTATTGCAATCAATTTATTGTCATATAGCAACACTGGTATACTTGTTAGCCATTTAATAGCTCAGTAAAAAAGAAAAACACATGAACAAGCATCCTGAATACTCCTCCATCACCTGCTGTAAAAATGAGCACCGGTGACCAGACTGAAATCACCTGAGATTAACAAACCAGGTGATCTTGTTACCTCTCCGATTTCAATCTCATTCTCACTTCAGTTTCAATGGGATTCAACATACACGCAAGTGCATGAGACATACAGTTCAAGTCAGAATTATTCGCCCCCCTGTGAATTTGTTTTCTTTTTCAAATATTTCCCGAATGATGTTTAAGTTTTCCTATAATATTTTTTCTTCTGGAGAAAGTCTTATTTGTTTTATTTCTGCTAGAATAAAAGCAGTTTTTTTCAATATTAAGGTCAATATTATTAGCCCCCTTAAGCAATATTGTTTTTTGATTGTCTACAGAACAAACCACTGCTATACAATGTAAGCATGGGCCCAGGGGCGGACTGGCCATAGGGAGCACCGGTGGCCTGACAGTCAATCTGGCCTGCAACCGTAATTCTGGCCAGCCTCGCATACATACCCCCCCCCCCCCCCCCACCCCCCACCCCCCACCCCCCACCCCCACCCACTCTTCACTTTCAATATCACATCGGATGTGGCCTGCCACCGGGACTCTGGCATCCCCGCGCCCCCCCCCCCTTCTAGATCGCATGGTGGCCTGACTGACAGTTACTTTTGCCCGGTTGAAAATGCTTACCCAGTCCACCCCTGCATGGGCCGGTATGAGATTCTGAAGGTATGATAACCTTGGATAAAAATATAACAGTACAACACACTATATTTTATTTTGAGAAACATTTGAAATATTTTGGAGCAGTAAACATGTTAGGCTTAATAATGAAAATGAATCATAGACTTCTGCTATCTTCATTTATTTCAATAACAGATTTTTTTACAATTTAAAACAACATCTTTGGATATCTTTTCTGCTGGAGATAATAAAAATAAAAAAATAAAAAAAAATAGCTCCGGTTTCCCCCACAGTCCAAAGACGTGTGGTATAGGTGAATTGGGTAGGCCATAATTGTCCGTAGTGAATGAGTGTGTATGGATTTTTCCCAGAGATAGGTTGCAGCTGGAAGGGCAACCGCTGCGTAAAACATGTGCTGGATAAGTTGGCGATTCATTGCGCTGTGGCGACCCCAGATTAATAAAGAGACTAAGCTGAAAAGAAAATGAATGAAATAAAAAATAGTACACATACGTTAGGAACGTTATTGTTGCAAAATTTTGACCGTTTTAAAACCTTTTCCAAACCGTGGTATACCTTGAAAACGGTTATCGTCCCATGCCTAATACAATGACTTGCCTAATTACCCTCATTAACCTAATTAAGCCTTTAAATGTCACTTTGAGCTGTATAGAAGTATCTTGAAAAATATCTAGTCAAATATTATTTACTGTCATCATGACAAAGATAAAATAAATCAGCTATTAGAAATAAGTTATTAAAACTATTATGTTTAGAAATGTGTTGAAAAAAATCTGCTCTCCGTTAAACAAAAATTGGGGAAAACATATACAGGGGGCGAATAATTCTGACTTCAACTGTATATACTTGCATCAGAATCAGGATGGTGTGAAATCCCTGTAGATATCAGAAATCTTTTATGAGCACCGGAGTGTGTGTGTGTGTGTGTGTGTGTATGTGTGTGTGTGTGTGTGTGTGTGTGTGTGTGTAGTCACTGGAAATAATCCCCTCAGCCCGTTCCTCATGTAGACACATTAATGTCTTTCAGAAGCATGTGGATTGTTTTTGTGACTCGTGGCCAAATGCATCTTTCTCTCTCTCTTCGGTGACTTCATAGATTTAGTTGTAACTCCAGGCGAGCTGGAATGCACATCTGTTCTCCGGCTGCATTCGAACGCGTCAGCTGGGGGAATCTGAATGGAGCGTTCGGATAAAAGACTCCAGCTTGCATCTGTGCGCTTCTCCTTTTCCCTTCTCCATTTTATTCTTTCCTGCCTCTGTTTGCTCTGAGCCTCGGTGATGTGAGCCCGCTGATGGCATTGATTGTGTTTTACAAAACAAATTTGCGGGCGCAGAATGCGGTTATTTAGTGACGAGCTGCTGGAGAGGATTTGAACATCCTACAGTAGATTTTCAGCATGTCAACCAGGTGAATTCCTTATGAAGTGACCGAACATTACCTGACCCTGAAAGAAGAACTCAGGTCAAATCTATAGGCCAGAATATCAGAAGAGATATTTCAATGCTACCAAAACGCCCTGACAACTGCATAGCAACAATGCTTAAATCATTTAGAGCCACTTAACAACCACATAGCAACATAAAAAAGTCTGAGTACTTTAATAACCACATATCAGCTGCTACATTCACTCAGAGTCCCTTAGCAACCACATAGCAACATACTTACAATTTTCAGATTCCATTAGCAACCACATAGCAACAACCTTAAATTTTTTAGAGTACCTTAGCAACCACATGGCAACATACTTACAATTTTCAGTGTCCCTTTGGAACCACATACTAACTGCTAAATTCACCCAGAGTCCCTTTGTAACCACATAGCAACATACTTACAATTTGCAGTGTTCCTTTAGCAACCACATAGCAACATACTTAATTTTCAGAGTCCCTTAGCAGCCACATAGCAACATACTTAATTTTCAGAGTCCCTTAGCAGCCACATAGCAACATACTTAATTTTCAGAGTACCTTTGCAACCACATAGCAACATACTTAAAATTTTCAGTGTTCCTTGGCAACCACATAGCAACATACTTAAAATGTTCAGAGTCCCTTAGTAACCACAGTAACATAACAAATGTTTAAGTACTTTAGTAACCACATATCAGCTGCTCAATTCACTCAGTCCCTTAGCAACCACATAGCAACCTGCTTACATTTTTCAGATTGCCTTAGCAACCACATAGCAACATGCTTCAAATTTTCAGAGTCCCTTAGCAACCACATACTAACCGCTAAATTCACTCAGAGTCCCTTAGCAACCACATAGCAACATACTTAAACTTTTCAGAGTACCTTAGCAACCACATGGCAACATACTTAAAATTTTCAATGTTCCTTGGCAACCACATAGCAACATACTTAAAATTTTCAGAGTACCTTAGCAACCACATAGCAAAATACTTAACTTTTTTTAGTGTTCCTTGGCAACCACATAGCAACATACTTATAATTTTCAGAGTCTCTTAGCAACCACATACTAACTGCTAAATTCACTCAGAGTCCTTTAGCAACCACATAGCAACATACTTAATGTTCAGAGTCCCTTAGCAACCACATAGCAACATACTTAATTTTCAGAGTACCTTAGCAACCACATAGCAACATACTTAAAATTTTCAGTGTTCCTTGGCAACCACATAGCAACATACTTAAAATGTTCTGAGTCCCTTAGCAACCACAGTAACATAACAAATGTTTAAGTACTTTAGTAACCACATATCAGCTGCTGAATTCACTCAGTCCCTTAGCAACCACATAGCAACCTGCTTAAATTTTTCAGAGTACCTTAGCAACCACATAGCAACATAAAAATGTTTGAGTCCCTTAGCAACCACATACTAACTGCTAAATTCACTCAGAGTCCCTTAGCAACCACATAGCAACATACTTAAACTTTTCAGAGTACCCTAGCAACCACATGGCAACATACTTAAAATTTTCAATGTTCCTTGGCAACCACATAGCAACATACTTAAAATTTTTCAGAGTACCTTAGCAACCACATAGCAATATACTTAAATTTTTTTAGTGTTCCTTGGCAACCACATAGCAACATACTTACAATTTTCAGAGTCTCTTAGCAACCACATACTAACTGCTAAATTCACTCAGAGTCCCTTAGCAACCACATAGCAACATACTTACATTTTTTGGAGTACCTTAGCAACCACATAGCAACATACTTACAATTTTCAGAGTACCTTAGCAACACATAGCAACAATCCTAATATTTTCAGTGTCTCTTGGCAACCACATACTAACTGCTAAATTCACTCAGAGTCCCTTAGTAACCACATAGCAACATACTTACAATTTGCAGTGTTCCTTGGCAACCACATAGCAACATACTTAACATTTTCAGAATAACTTAGCAACCACATACTAACTGCTAAATTCACTCAGAGTCCTTTAGCAACCACATAGCAACATACTTAAAAATTTCAGAGTACCTTGGCGACCACATAGCAACATACTTAAAATATTCAGAGTCCCTTAGCAACACATAGCAACATACTTAAAATTTTCAGAGTCCCTTAGCAACCACAGTAACATAACAAATGTTTAAGTACTTTAGTAACCACATGTCAGCTGCTCAATTCACCCAGTCCTTTAGCAACCACATAGCAACATACTTAAAATATTCAGAGTACCTTAGCAACCACATAGCAACATACCTAAAATTTTCAGAGTACCTTAGCAACCACATGGCAACATACTTAACATTTTCAGTGTTCCTTGGCAACCACATAGCAACATACTTAAAATTTTCAGTTCCTTAGCAACCACATACTAACTGCTAAATTCACTCAGAGTCCCTTAGCAACCACATAGCAACATACTTACAATTTACAGAGTACCTTAGCAACACATAGCAACATACAATTTTCAGTGTCCCTTGGCAACCACAGTAACATAACAAATGTTTAAGTATTTTAATAACCACATATCAGCTGCTCAATTCACCCAGTCTCTTAGCAACCACATAGCAACCTACTTTAATTTTTCAGAGTCCCTTAGCAACCACATAGCAACATACTTAAAATTTTCAGAGTACCTTGGCAACCACATGGCAACATACTTAACATTTTCAGTGTTCCTTGGCAACCACATGGCAACATACTTACAATTTTCACAGTCCCTTAGCAACCACATACTAACTGCTAAATTCACTCAGAGTCCCTTAGCAACTACATAGCAACATACTTACAATTTTCAGAGTACCTCAGCAACACATAGCAACATACTTAATTTTCAGAGTCCCTTACCAACCACAGTAACATAACAAATGTTTAAGTACTTAAGTAACCACATATCAGCTGCTCAATTCACTCAGTCCCTTAGCAACCACATAGCAACCTACTTAAAATTTTCAGAGTACCTTAGCAACCACATACTAACTGCTAAATTCACTCAGAGTCCCTTAGCAACCACATAGCAACACACTTACAATTTCCAGTGTTCCTTGGCAACCACATGGCAACATACTTAAAATTTTCAGTGTTCCTTGGCAATCACATGGCAACATACTTACAATTTTCAGAATCCCTTAGCAACCACATACTAACTGCTAAATTCACTCGAGTCCCTTAGCAACCACACAGCAACATACCTACAAATTTACCTTAGCAACTACAGTAACACAACAAATGTTTAAGTACTTTAGTAACCACATATCAGCTGCTCAATTCACTCAGTCCCTTAGCAACCACATAGCAACCTACTTAAATTTTTCAGATTGCCTTAGCAACCACATAGCAACATGCTTACAACTTTCAGAGTACCCCAGTAACCTCATACAGTAGCAACATACTTGCAATTTTCAGATCACCATAGTACCCCATAGCAACATACAATTTTCAGAGAACCTTAGTAACCACATAGCTGCATACATTTTTCAGAGTTCTTTGGCAACCCCATAGCAACATGCTTGAATTTTCCAGGTCACCTTAGAAACCTCATAATGCTGTACTTTACTTTAGCAATCCAATAACAACATGCTTACATTTCCTAAAGCACATTCACAATACATTTGCAACCAATCGCTATATGGCAAATAAAGCCTGTCTTCTATTACAGGAGCCAATGATCGATTGCTATAGACTAACGATACTCCAGGGGAGGGGCTCAGACCAGGTGTGAGTTTCTGCAGATATTGTATGATTTGGACGTTAAGAAATGAAACTAATTTTATTGATGACTCCTAATATGAAATTTAATCATAAGCTTGGCAAGCATTTTGGGATAATTTGATGTTTCCCTATTCAGACAGAATGCCCGAGCATACTGCCCGAGAGGTGTTTCAAAGGTGGCCGCCGAGTGAAATCACTTGCCTTAAAGGGTCTTTGGTTTAAATCACCCAGAATGATTTGCATTTTGATTACTTTAGCAACCCCGTAGCAACATTCTTACTGTACAGTGTTAAAAGTACCTAAGCAACATGCTGTCATTTAAGTTTTTGGTTTGCGTTTATCGTCAGTGTTTTTCGAGAGGTTTTTCCGGATTCAAACCCAAGCTATTTACTTAGAAGAGTATGCAAAATCACTCCTTGTCGTTAGATGGCGCTACACAACTTAAGCTTCTGACACCCGCTTGTAACACAGAAGACATAGACAGAAAGTTGACATGCTTGTTGGTAAAGTTACTGGCGATTTGAATAAGCATGGATTGTTCAAGTAGCAGCTCCAGCTCTAGCGATGAGGAAATGATTATTGTTCACCAGTGCAATAAGCAGCTCCACGTTCATATCGCCTCTGGGCATCTTCTTCAATGTGCGCTCGCATTGACAGTGTTGCGCTTGAGCGCCTCCAAGTGCTGTTTACTGTAACTTCAGCAGCTCTGTGCACATGAACAAAAGTGCCAATCTGATTGGTGGAGAAGGTTTTGATGTGGTGCGTCAAAACAAAAAAAATGAGCATGAGGCGTTTCTTAAAAATGACGCTTTTACGCCTGGCGTTTTGCGCGTTGGTGTGCACGATCACATTGGCGACCTTTATTTAGTCACAAGGCGTTAAACGTCGATGGTAAACGCGAGCTAAAAAGCATCCCGGTGTGCACGGGCCTTAAGGTGGTTGGCTGGTTTTAGCTGGTCAACCAGCCTGGTTTTAGAGGGGTTTTGGCCATTTTCAGGCTGGTTTCCAGCCATTTACAGCCTGGTCTTAGCTGGTGAGGATGGAAAATGACCAGCTTAAACCAGCTAAAACCAGCTTGACCAGCCTGGTTTAAGCTGGACATAGCTGGTTTTGGCTGGTCAAGCTGGTTTTAGCTGGTCATATCCCAGCCTAACCAGCTAAGACCAGGCTGGAAATGGCTGGAAACCAGCCTGAAAATGGCCAAACCCCTCTAAAACCAGGCTGGTCGACCAGCTAAAACCAGCCAACCATCTTAGGCTGGTTTAAGCTGGATTTTTCAGCAGGGTCATTAGAAATCTTATGTAATTTAGCATTTTAGGGGTATATATTTGGATATTTTACTCATATTTTTAGGCACGTTGGTTTATTTTTGGTTATATTAAAAATATGTAAATGTATATTTTTTGTAATGCTCATTTATTTTCAACCGCTTATCCGGGGCTGGGCAGCGGGGGCAGCAGTCTTAGGAGAGAACTCTAGACTTCCCTCTCCCCAGACACTCCCTCCAGCTCCTCCGGGAGGGATCCCGAGGCATTCCCAGGCCAGCCGAGAGACATAGTCCCTCCAGTGTGTCCTGGGTCTTCCCCGAGGCCTCTTCCCGGTGGGACATGCCTGGAACACCTCCCTAGGTAGGCATACAGGAGGCTTCCTAAACAGATGCCCGAACCACCTCAGCTGCCTTCTCTCGATGTGGAGGAGCAGCGGCTCTACTCTGAGCTCCTCCCGGGTGACAGAGCTCCTCACCCTAACTATAAGGGTGCAAAAACTCATTTTGGCCGCTTGTATCCGAGATCTTGTCCTTTCATTCATGACCCAAAGCTCATGACCATGGGTGAGAGTAGGAACGTAGATTGACTGGTAAATCAAGAGCTTTGGCTTTCGGCTCAGCTCCTTCTTTACCACAACAAACCGGTACATCGACCGCATTACTGCTGCTGCTGCACCAATCCGCCTGTCAATCTCACCCTCCATCCTTCCCTCACTTGTGAACACAACCCCAAGATACTTGAACTCCTCCACCTGTGGTAAGGACTTTCCTCCAACTTGGAGATAGCAAACCATCTTTTCCGGTGGAGCAACATGGCCTCGGACTTGGAGGTGCTGATTCTCCAAGAGACCAGCTGATTGCTGGTCCTCCTCCAGTCCAAGGCTGCGCTTTGAAATTCTGTCCAAAAAAAAAAAAATTGTAATATATATTTTTTATTTTTAAATATACTTTTTTTTCCGAAGTTTAGGCACGTTAGTATATTTTATGTTATAGTTTAAATTATTTATTTATTTATTTATTTATTCATAATTTATTTGTTGTTATTTTTTATATATATATTTTTTTAATATAATTTTTTGTCTTGTTTTTAGGATCCCGGGATATTTTTACTTTATTCTTATTTTATTATATTTGTTTGTTTGCATTTTTCTCAGGTTCCTTTGTCTTGATTCAGTAATTTCTCTTTTATGGCAAAGAATAGATTATTTTTAACATAAAATAACTGAACATAAACATAAGAGGCTGAGAAAAATGCTTATTGTAGAAGAAAATTCCAGATGGCACTTAGAGGTTTATGCATCTGAACTCTTCATATTTAATTTATTTATTTATTTATTTATTTATTTATTTATTTATTTATTTATTTATTTATTTATTTGTTTGTTTGTTTGTTTGTTTGTTTGTTTGTTTGCTTGATTATTTGCTTATTTATTTTATTCTGTTTGTTTGTTTATTTTATTATATATTTTTAAATATTTTATTTATTTATCATTTTTATTTTTTTATTTACATTTTTCAGTCTTGTTTTAAGGATCCCTGGATATTTTTAACCATTTCTTTGGCACATTAGTGTATTTGTTATTTATTTATTTACTTATTTATTTATTTATTTTATTATAATTGTTTGTATATATATATACTTGTATATTCTCTGACTCACTCCGTCATGGATGTCTTTGGTTATGTCACTTTACATTGGTTTTGACTGGTTAACAGCCTAGACCTAAACTGCTGCCAGCCCATTGGTTGAGAGATGCATATGCAAATGAGCACTGTGTAATATATATATATATATATATATATATATATATATATATATATATATATATATATATATATATATATATATATATATATATATATATATATATATATATATATATATATAAACAAATAAAATATTCAAGGATTCCTGGATATTTTTGCCCATTTTTTTGGCACATTAGTATGTGAAGAGATTAGATGCAAAAACCTCTAAGTGCCAACTGAAATTTTCTTCTAATATTAGCATTTTTCACAGGTTCCCTTGTCTTGATTCAGTAATTTCTCTTTTATGGCAAATTATTATTTTCATCGGTTTTACCATAAAATAATTGAACATAAACATAAGAGGCTGAGAAAAATGCTCATTGCAGAAGAAAATTCCAGATGGCACTTAGAGAATTTTGATCTATATACAGTATACTCTTCATATTGTTTTCGTATATTTATTTTTTTTATTTTTCTATTTATTTGATTATTTGTTAATTTATTTCATTCTATTTGTTTGTTTATTTTATACATATTTATTACATATTTTATTTATTTATCATTTTTATTTTTTATTTACATTTTAATTTATTTTATTTACATCAGGGTCCCTGGATATTTTTACCCAGTTTTTGGCACATTAGTATATTTTTTATTATTAATGTTATTATTTTTTTGTCTTGTGTCATGGATACCTGCATATTTGTACTCAATTCTTTAGATGCATTCAAGTACAATTATTACTGATGAATATTTGACATTTTTTGTAAATGTATCAGCCCCTATGCTGAGCGTACGCAGAAGAGCATGTGTGCACAGATCCCGATGTGTGGGAGAGCGAGTGTGTTCTCCATCATCCAGTAAACTCCAGCCGCTCGGAGCTCTCATACACACTCCTCCTACAACAGAGAGAGAGAGAGACAGAAAAAGAGAGAGAGAGAGAGAGAGAGAGAGAGAGAGTCACGCTACAGCCAGCAGAGCAGCGGAGAGGAGAGAAGAGCGCAAGAAGAAGAGAATCACAGGAGAGAATCGCGCATCTCTTGCTGATTTATCTCTGGGCTGTAGCAGGTGGACAGCAGATCAGATCAGATCAGTCCATCTTTTTCTTCTTCCCGCACGTCTCCTCGTCTGCTCCTCAGCTTTATTCAGGAGAGTTTTGGGAGAGCGTTCGAACGGCAGGATGGTCAACAACCTGACCGAATGCGAGGAGGCAGAAGGAGCCGCCAACAGTCAGGGTGAGTGCAGGAATGTGCCAGGATTTCTGCTCTGTCTTTACTGCACGCCTACTGTGAGCCGAATAGCAATGGGCTGTTTTAGTGGTGTGTGTGTTCTCGTGTTGGAGACCCGTGCTGTGTGTGTGTTTACACCAAACGCAGATAAAGCTGTGGTGGAAGGGGAACCTCGCTCTGCCGTCATTCAGAGTCATGATGCTTTATATCAACTCCTCTGACGGAGGCTCAACGCTTTATTCTTTCTTTCATCTGATTCTGTATTGGAGCATGTGTTGATTTGGGATCTGCTTTTGAGCTGCCATTTAAGCTTTGTGCAATTTTTTTTTTTTTTCTTGAATGTGTAGTTATTTATTGAATATTTTATTTATTGTTAGTATTATATAAATATTTTTCTTTGACTTAAGTGGGAATTATCACTTTATTATTAATGTATTATTATAATTATAATTATTATTATTTTATACTATTTATTTATTTATATATATATATATATGTTTATTTCATTTAATGCATTTTTTGAATTTTATGCATATTTAATTGTATTTTATATTTTGCTATTTTCTTTTATATATTATTTTCTTTTATGCATATTGTATTATTTCATATTTTGTTGTTATATCATTTATATATAATTTTATTTTATAATAAGTGCATTATTTGATGCATATTTTATTTTATATTGTTATTTGTAAATAATTTATATATAATTTTATTTTATAATAAATGCATTATTTTATGCATATTTAAAATTTTGTTAAATAATTTATATATAATTTTATTTTATAATAAATGCATTATTTTATGCATATTTAAAATTTAGTTATAAATAATTTATATATAATTTTATTTTATAATAAATGTATTATTTTATGCATAATTTATTTTATTTTTTATATATATTTTATATCAAATTTTATTTTATAATAAATGCATTATTTTATGCATATTTAATATTTTGTTATTTTGAAATAATTTATATATAATTTTATTTTATAATAAATTCATTATTTTATGCATATTTTATTTTATATTTTGTTATTTATATTATGTTATTTATATTTAAAAAATGCATATTTTTATTAATTTCATGCATCTTTTATGCATATTTATTTTTATTTTGTTAAATACATATGTATTTATTTTATTTACTTTTAATATTATGCAGTTCATTCCTTTATCTGATAAAATTTTTCCTCTTCGAGCGAAGTGCGCTGTAAATGTTACTGCTGTAAAATCTCATCTATCAGGTCGACATTGCATAAGTCTCCATCACCGTAACAGAAGCGTTGTGGTTCAGTCAAACGTTTGCAGCTCCAATCCTTGCACAATAAAAACACAATTTGGCTTTGACTCCGTAATGCACCTTCTTATCCTTCATGATCGGTGTGTTTAACAGCTGTCGGTGTGTTTGGACACTTTGATCTCATCAGCAGGCAGTTTTTCACATCACAAACACAGAGCTGTGTGGCACAAATCACATTACGCAGCTGTGTTTAATGTGATTGTCATCCTTTTGTAGCTCTGCATTGTTGTTTAGTCTACATCCAGTGTTGCTGTCACAGATTTGGTACCTTTTTGTCTATATAATGCCCTATAAAGGCAATCCCAGAATGATATCCAGGTTAGTGGATGTGCCGCTGACCATGGTGCTGATTTGAGTCTGAGCCGCCTGTCGCTGTCCGGGGTCCTGATTTATCCCTTTCATTATGAGCTGAGGCGGATTATCAGGAGATTTGGGCGAGCATCTTACTGTCCCACTACACTAAGATGAAAGGCATCCGTCCTCCAGATGCTTTCTGCGTCATCCGCTCAAGCATATTCATGAGATATTCATTATTTGCAGGAGAGTTTGTTCCAGGCTTTATGAACAAAGAATTTGTTTAGCAGGGTGTACATGCTGGTAAAAAAAAGATCAAAGTTAGGAAGAATCTTTTTATCTGCATATTAGAATTTTTTTTAAGTGTCAAGTGACTTCTGTAATGACCTTGAAAATTGCTTTTTTTTTCCAAAATGCTAAATTGTTTTTATTTACATATGTACAGTTGACGTCGGAATTATTAAACCCTCTGAATTAATAGCCCCCCTGTTTATTTTTTTCCCACTTTCTGTTTAACAGAGAGATTTTCTCAACACATTTCTAAACATAATAGTTTTAATAACTAATTTCTAATAACTGATTTATTTTATCTTTGTCATGATGACAGTAAATAATATTTGACTAGATATTTTTCAAGACACTTCTATACAGCTTAAAGTGACATTTAAAGGCTTAACTAGGTTAATTAGGTTAACTAGGCAGGTTAGGGTAATTAGGCAAGTTATTGTATAACGATGGTTTGTTCTGTAGACTATAGAAAATAAATATAGCTTAAAGGGGGTAATAATTTGACCTTAAAATGGTTTTTAAAAAAAATTAAAAACTGCTTTTATTCTAGCCAAAATAAAAAAATAAGACTTTAACCAGAAGAAAAAATATTATCAGACATACTGTAAAAATTTCCTTGCTCTGTTAAACATAATTTGAGAAATATTTTAAAAAGAAACAATTGAAAGTGGGTTTAATAATTCTGATTTCAACTGTATATATGTACTGTTTGTAAGTGCTGGGCAAAGATTAATTGCAAATAATTGCTTCCAAAATAAAAGTTTGTTTAGACATAATATATTTGTGCATTTTATATGTGTATATGATACACACACATGCATATACATAATAAATATTTCCAGTACACACAAATGTATTATGTCAAAACAAATTTTTGGACAAGTTTTTTGGATGCGATTAATCGCGATTAACTTTTGCCCAGCACTAATTATATATTATCCAAAAATTTGCTAAAAAAAAAGTTTTTCTTTTTAATTTGAATTTATCTTAAAATTTGTTTTGTATATTTTTGTTTCTGGGCGTCACGGTGGCGCAGTGGGTAACACGATTGCCTCACAGTAAGATGGTCGCTGGTTCAAGCCTCTGCTGGGTCAGTTGGCATTTTTGTGTGGAGTTTGCATGTTCTCCCCGTCTTGGCGTTGGTTTCCTCTGAGTGCTCCGGTTTCCCCCACAGTCCAAAGACATGCGGTACAGGTGAATTGGGTAAGCTAAATTGTCCGTAGTGTATGTATGTGAATGCATGAGAGTGTATGGTGTTTCCCAGTACTGAGTTGCAGCTGGAAGGGCATCCACTGCATAAAACATATGCTGGATAAGTTGCCAGTTCATGCCGCTGTGGCGACCCCAGATTAATAAAGGGAAAGCCAAAAAGAAAAAAAATAATGAATGAATATTTTTGTTTCTATGCATGTGTGTGTATCATATATATGTATGATGTGTATTTTATATATATATATTTTATTATATATATATATATATATATATATGTATGTATGTATGTATGTATGTATGTATGTATGTATGTATGTGTGTGTGTGTGTGTGTGTTTAATTATTATACACTATATTATTATTAATAATAATATACTTATTATATATATATATATATATAATGTTTTATTAATATAATAATTATTATTAGTATTAATAAATAATATTATATGGTAATTTATATATATATATATATATATACAAAATATGTACAAATATTTTTAATACTTGTAAAAATAAATATTACATATTACATATACACTTTAACAATATTACATATCATTTAAAATGTCAAATATTACCTATAATATTTATATAAATATGTATGTATACATGCATACATAAACATGCATGAAATGAAAAATTTATTTAATTTTGTATATTTATATATTTATTTATATTTATGTACCATACAATTGTGTATATTCCCACATTTTGCATACTTCATTTTCATAATGATTTGTTTTTATTTATTTTGAGAAATAATGACAGACCGAATGCACTGTCTATTTAAGTAGAGCTTGATCTCTGTACTGGCCTATTAGTATCAGCAACCATAACTGACTCATTATGTTTATTTCATGACTTTTCATTTAGCTTTATTTGTGTCCTTTAGGGACAAGAATGACTCCAGTGATCTGAGAGTCCTGACCTGTCGCTATGAGCTATTGTTCACTGATGTGTGACTTTTAGTGCACTCTAATCACATCCATCAGGTCAGCATTGCATAAATGTTCACCACTGCGTCTGTGACAATAGTGACACTTCACTGACGGAAGTTTTGCTTTCCTCAGAACATAAATGAGTATTTACATTTCATTTCATTCACACAAATATATGATATAATGATAAATCAGTGACAAAGCCAAAGGAAGTTTTACTCACATTGGTTTGGTGTATGCACATCTGTTTATTTTATTTCATATTTGTTTAGATAGTTTGGGGGGGGGGGTTCAGCCTAGAAACCCAATAGCAATATTCCAGAAATTCCAGCAAGCATATTTTTCCAGTTGCCAAATATATATGTACAACAAAATATATACGTTGTGCTCTAATTTGCATACTATCCATCCTAAATAGCATTTGAAAATAGAATTAGTATACTACTAAATCGTAGTATGTTAAAAAGAGTTTGCCAAAGGTTCCTGGATGGTCTACTATTTTTTTTAGAAATTTGGAGAATACAAAGAAATTGACTAATATTGCCCGCAATACGTTACGGATTGGATGTGAATTTCATTACAACTACAAATGTGGATAAAAACTACAAACATGGTGGATGCATGAGACCAACCATCAAGTGGTTGTTGCTAGAAGGGATTCAACTGGGGACAGAAGTTAACGAGAATGATTTGTATTATTTTCTAAATTACCGATTAAATTGTATTTTATTAATGTCTACACCTACCCCAATCTTAAACACAACCCTCACATTATTGTAAAAATGTATTCTGTCTTGTTGTACAGTGTCACAAGGCTCATTGCGGATACATTCCCAGGTCTACATTTCTGGGGACAACGAAATACAAAACCTTAGTTACAGCCGCTCACAGTTTTTGTTTTTGAAAATCCGCCAGAGGCCGCTGTGTATGCTTTTTGATGATCACAAATTCCGAGATATATCCAGCTGCAGACCCGCAGAACTACACACGTTTCAGGCACACACAATCTAGCACACACGATCTAGGCAAACCATATATGGTAACTTAACTAACTAACTCCTTAGGAGCATTATCGCCACCTACTGAATTTTACAAATATGGTTTCCCATTTCAGTCATTACATCATTATTATATCGTAACAATCATTTTAACATCTCTGCAGTTTCTGAACTCAAAAATACAAATAATTGTTTAAACACTTATGACTTTATTCACGTGTCCACATACGCAAAGAAAACATAATAGACCGTCTAATTGTAGGGCGAAGTAATAAACTAATTCAGCATCTTAATATTATTATACTTGGTTAAAATTGTTTTGTTGTAAAATATAAAAAGCAAACAATATTGTGTCACATTAAAATGAATTACTATAGTTAATAATTTAAACAATATATAATATAGTTATAAACTGAATATCTGATTATAAACTACTGTATTTTACTAAACTGTAGCAACTGTTAGTAATATATATATATATATATATATATATATATATATATATATATATATATATATATATATATATATATATATATATATATATATATATAATTATTTTTTTATTAACAGTTAATTTGTTTGTATTGCTATATTTGTTGCAACTATTTCCAACAAATTATCAATATATTTCTTACTATAAATTACTATAGTATTTAATGTGGGAAATCATTAATGAAAAGTTATTAGAAAAATAAGCAAATAAATTCTATTAGATCGCTGGAGTAAAATATTAATATAGTGTTATACATTTATTACATGTAAAAATATTTTTATTACATATAAAGATGCATTATTGCCTATATTACCTTGCTACTTACTTAAATACTACAGTAAGAACTTTCCCAATGATTATTTGATGTATTTGTTGTAGAGTTTATTCAAGCCTTTCTGCAACTATGAGTCACACACAATGTCATTACAAAGTTAACGCACACAGCGTGCATGTTTAACTTTGCACTGTTTTTGCAGGCAAATGTGACAGGATACATGTTAATATCCACTGCTGTATGGATATTCGTTATGTTAATGTACAAAATAAACCTGATTTAACATCCACAAACCGTGATTGAAGCATCTTCTTTCATAACTGTACTGACACACGGCTGTGTTGATAAAGATGGTAAAATCACTTTAATAACCTGCACTGTTTTAAAAACGTATTACTTGTAAAACTCATTCTTGATCACATTTGATGATGATTGATGATCACAGAGAGCTGAACAGATCTTTTTAATCCAAGTTGCTTTGCGCTCGTCCTGTCTTGTGGATATGATTATACACGTTACAACAGAGACATGTTAATACACGGCTGTCAATCAGTTAAGTGGGCAGGGAAACGGCACTACTAAGTCATGGTGGGCCTCAAAATGGGAGGGATTTGGAAGCTATTTTAACGTCAGGAAATTTTAAAAAAAGAGACTTATTGTGTTTGAATCACCCCAATATTACTGCGGACGCACTAGACCTTCTGTCCAAACAGCTTCCAGGTGATGATTTTCATCATAGGTGCCTTTTAAATATTGTTTTCTGTGCTGTTCACCTTATTCTCCGCGTACGAGCGGACACAGCCATTTGAATCATTTTGTCTCGAGATTTCCGGTCTCATTCACTTCCATTCATTTTTAGATATTAAAAACAGCACGTTTTGCTGCTTGATGTTGCAAACTTACATTTTCTTATTATATTATTCTACTTTGTCTGTATAATCATGCAAACACTTGTTTGTAGCGCAAGTAGTTTGACCATTTTCTGCCGTTTATTATCCCTATAGGCAACTGCCGTTTATTTGCCCATAGGCAACTGAATCGGAAGTTCTAAAACAATCGCGAAAACGAGCGCACTTCCATATTGAAGAATAAGGTCAATACAGGGTGGGCCATTTATATGGATACACCTTAATAAAATGGGAATGGTTTCCTGAAAGTGGATTGTATGAATCTATGTAATTTATTAAGGTGCATCCCTATAAATGGCCCACCCTGTATTTAATTGTTAACAAAAACTTGAACTTTTATGAAGAACTGTTTGGACTTAAACTTCTGAATGAAGGATTCTGCAAACATGGAAGACTCACGAATGGCTGAATAACCTGCTACTGAATCTCCAGTGTGGTAGAAAATTAAATATGAAAGAAATGTGGATGATGTATTGAGATGACTGACAGGTCTCATAACTAAGCAACATAATAGTCTGTTAATGAGGAAGTGGTTTGTCCCAAAACTTGCGTACTCTTCTGTTACACACTCAAAATTATCTACTCTTTCTTTGCACAAAAAAAACTATACTTTGACGACATAGTATATGTACAATGCAAAACTCAAAAAGTTAAGGTAACTCGAACCGTTTGACGAAACCGAATGCAACAAACCATTTACGTTCAAAACTAATCCTAATGAGTATTGTCAACTTACACCATTTGAGTAAGCAAAGCAATTTGAGCACAGTAAAACCCAATAAATGAAGAGAACTCAAACCAACTGAGTACTGTAAAACCCAATAAGTTAAGGCAACTCAAACCATTTGAGGAAACCGTTTGCAACAAACCATGAGTTAAAAACTAATCTATATAAGTACTATGAACTTACTCCATTTAAGTTGAAGTAATGAGGTATTTATTTAACTCATTACCTTCAACACTGAGGTCAAAACTCTTTTCAAATGAGTAGAGTTAACTTTCAGTCAATTTTGAGTTAACCACACTCATTTCATTTGATTAAGTTGACTGTTGGGTTTTACAGTGTAGCTGAATTGGGACGCAGCATTAGTTTTATGGATAGTTTCTTCTTTGATCACTTGACCTTCCCCTGTGAAGCAGTATTGAGTGCTTATCAACAGCGTGATAAATTGGAGGATATCAGAAATGGACTTTCGGAGAGTCTTTCTGAGATAAGAGGTTATTGTGTTATTTGTCAGCGCCGTGACTGTGTGGATTGTACAGTGACACAGGGATGATCAGTCACTGGTTTACAGTGTGAACGCTGATGATTAATGCAGTCGTCATGCAGTGATGGGGCCTGTGTGCAGTCCTGTGTCTTATGAAGGTCTGCTTTGAAACCCTGTGAGCTGCCAGTTTAGATGGCATTTTAAAGAAATACTCCACTTTGTGTACAGTAATAGGCTTATTTACAACTCCCCCACAGTTAAACAGTTGAATTTTATAATATTTGTGAATCTATTCAAAGGGTGGCACGGTGGCTCAGTGACTGTCACCTCATAGCAAGAAGGTCACTGGTTTGAGTCCTGGCTGGGCCAGTTGGCATTTCTGTGTGGAGTTTGTGTTGGCTTGGGTTTCCTTTGGGTGCTCCGGTTTCCCCCACAGTCCAAAGTCATGCGGTATAAGTGAATTGGATAAACTAAATTGGATGTAGTGTATGAGTGTGTGCGTGAATGAGTGTGTATGGGTTTTTCCCAGTACTGGGTTGTGGCTGGAAGGCCATCCGTTGTGTTAAACATACTGTATGCTGGAATAGTTGGTGATTCATTCTGCTGTGGGCGAATTGTCAGGACAGGTGGCAAAACAACATGAACGATAAACACAGGTCAAAAACACAAGACAAGGAAAACGCTTTGTAATGCTAACAGAAAACAAGACTCAGCAATGTGTGTGAGAATGTGAGGTGTATAAACAGTCCATATAATCAGTCCATCATGGGCTTCAGCTGTTTGTAGTGCATTACAGTGAAGTGATCTTCAGCAGAGGCAACACTGCTGGTGCACCCATCACTTTTAAAGTGAGTCTGAACATATGGTTCAGGGGAAGATGGTTGACACACTAGGAGAGGGCTTTATTATTGTGGATGTGATTGAAATGTAAATGTTCAGGGTGAGAAAGAAAGACTTATGTTGAAGTGTGTTTCTGCAGCTCCTCTGGGTGCAGATCTGTGTGTTTGTCTGTTTTGTCCTCAGTCTCTCTGATTCTCTTCATCCAGGGGTTAATGACCGTCTCTCACCGCAGCGTCTGCTGAAGCTCTTTAATAACGTTTAGTTAGGGCTGACTGTAATAACACTGTAAGAGCCCGTGAGCGGCCCTCGCTCTCTCTTAGTGCGTCACTGGAGTCTTTAAATGACACTTTGAACCGCTAATATATATTAATGTCACTGCATTAGATAGAAAGTGCTTTGAAATTGATCTAGCAATAAAAAATGAGGATTCAAATATTTGTGGTTACTGTATGTTGATGGGTAAATTGAATTTGCAATAAAACAGAAGTTTTGATCCTCCTTTAACTAATGTAAGGTGAGACTTTATTTTCTTTGTGGTGAATTGAATGAATGGTTGACTTTTATTCAGCTAGCAAGATTTTTTTTTTTATATGAAATGGCACAGGCTTCTCCAAAAAAAGATAATAGAGTGGAAAAACTATGACGTTAACTTGTATGAAAAAATCCGGAAGCATTTTAGCAGTTCCGGTTCCCTCGTCCCGAAGTCAATGGGTTTTTTTAAATGGGATTTTGATTAAATCGCTTAAATAAGGTTTGTGGTTACCACAAACTCAAGATACTTTCACATTTAATTCTACGACATAAAACACATCAGTTACATCACACTCTTGATTTTTTTAATCGGTTACACTTCTTTAAAAAGACAGTTGCTATCAAGTTGCTAAATGGGAGGACAGGCGGTGTCTGTGACATTTTACGTCATCGAGCTGAACTGGTCTGGACTGCAGCTTGCTTGCAGTGGGCATTTGGATTTGTCTGTTATTCAAATACTTTCATAAATTGTATTTTATAAATTGTAGTATTTCTCTAATTGAGAATTGATATTGTGTAGATAATGCCTTCACTTGTATAGACTGTCAACACAGATTAAATTGTAGATCATTTATTTTAATTAAACGATAATATGGGGATACTGCTTACCAGTGCAGCCTGTCTCTTTCCTGCTCTCAGTAATGCAAACGTGTAAATAAATGTGTAAAAATACATACATATTAACTGTCATTTTAGCGTGATCAATTGATTTTTTTTTTTTCATCTGAACACATTTAACTCTGTCATAACTGCAGTATTTACACTCCTCCTTAAAATTTATAGCATATATGGTATGGGCTGCTTTTCGATGTACTTTGTGACAAAAAAAAGTATTCAATGTCTGTCTCCATTATAGAACTTGCAGGCATGTAGACTTGTCCCTCACACCTCATTTCTGTCGTCTTTTACTTAGTTAAGCGGGCTTATTCATTCATTCATTAGTCCCTTTATTAATCTGGGGTGGCCACAGCGGAATTAACCACCAACTTATCCAGCACGATTTTACGCAGCGGATGCCCTTCCAGCCGCAACCCATCTCTGGGAAACATCCACACACTCATTCACACACATACACTACGGACAATTTAGCCCACCCAATTCACCTGCACCGCATGTCTTTGGATTGTGGGGGAAACCGGAGCACCCGGAGGAAACCCACGCGAACGCAGGGAGAACATGCAAACTCCACACAGAAACACCAACTGACCCAGCCCAGCCGAGGTTCGAACCTGCGACCCAGCGACGTTCTTGCTGTGAGGCAACAGCACTACCTACTGCGCCACTGCGTCGCCTAAGCGGGCTTATTTAACACTTATTTAAATGTGTCTTATGATAATACTGTGTAGGCACATTTATACATACAGTTTTTAAAACTTTTACAACAACTGTAAAGCAAAACAAAAATGCATTTGCCACGTAAAAAACTATCCAAAAGGCACGTAGGTCTATGTGCTTTTGCGTATTTATTTGTTTATAATATATAGCGTGGATTATAATATATTAAACTGGGAAAGTAAAGTTGTCATGGACCGTATTTCTAAAAATAGGCTTGGAAGGTTGTCTGTAGCAGGGTGGTGCTGACGTCACAGGCGAGCGCCCCGAAGGCATTGTAGTTCGTTTATAGCCTAAGGTAAGCTTTTCAATTCTTGCGTTTGCATTTAAGATCCAAATATGCTAAAAGTTGTGTTTTCATGTGAGGATTATCCGGTTGGACAAAACGTGTAAGTGTAATGTTTAAACAACATGTGGCAGTCAGAATTTACCAGGGGGTGTGAATAATTTAACACAGACTCATTGTGAAAACGTACCCCCGTATACATTTCTGGAGAGCGCTACTTATGTAGCCAAAGCTACTTATGGCTGCATTTCATCTTTAAAACAAATGATACAGGGTGGTATGACGGCGCGGACAGCTTCTGTTTCTTTTCACGCTACCAGTAGACCGCTTACCTCCGTATGGATGGCTCTTCCGCTGTTCCCAGTTTGCCCAGTAGCTCGATGTGTATGTCGGTGGACTTTAGATGCAAAGAGGAGTTGACTGCAACAATGGGGTTCAAATGCGGTGAAGAACGGTTCCAGAAAGCAGGTAAAACAAAAACAAAAGAGAAAAAATTAAATAAACAAGTAAATAACCGGGTGAGAATGTGGTAAAATCTGAAAATGTAGTAAAAATCCAAAAAAATCCAAAATCCAAAAAAAGCGAGGGCTTTTTTATTCTGGATTGCTTTTGAAAACACTGTTGGTTGGGTTTAGCCAAGGGGGGGTGAGCGGGTCAATTGGTGCTTTTTGAAAACACTATTGGTTGGGTTTAGGGAAGGTGGAGGGTGGGGGTATTGGTCAGTCAGTCAGCTGACAGCGGCCTCTGGTGGAATTACGAGAGAAGAGCAGGCGCGAATGGCACTCGCTAGAGAAATTTGAGATCTGGAAAAAGCATTCGCAGAGGCCTCTGGTGGATTCGCGAAAATAAAAACTGCAGAAAAACACCTAGCTCCTGGGACGTATTTTGCAATCTCCAAAAATGTACATGGGGTACGTATCAATAATGAGCCTGGGTATGAATAATTTCAGGCTTGACTGTACATACGTAGGACTGTACATACATTTGACTACTGTATTTGACTGCATCAAGAATTAATAGCCATCTGACTTAAGTCAGGGACAGTCTCTCCTGTTGATGTTGTCAATCTGGCAACCTGCGATTTGTATATATTTTCAATTTAGACTGCAATATCTAGTTCAATCTTACATACGACACCTTTAAGTGAGCCAGGACTAAATGCATCAGTTTTGTTTTTTTTTTGGTTTGAACCAAACAAACCAAGAGAACCAAAAACACACTGGGCTAAAACGCTGATAATTGTGACATTTTGGATGAGAAATGATCAGCATTTTGAATATATGACATCATAACTTTTTAATTTACAACTTTAGTGTTGACATACATTTAGGAGCTGCTGTTATGAGTGTCTGAATGTGAATTAAAATGATGTGGTGAGCTTCAGCAACACACACACACACGCTCACACACTCCATATGTCAAACGGCTAATGGGTTCGAAAGGGAAAAACTGTATTTTAATTAAAACTGAGCCCTACAGAAAAGGTGATGGTAATGAATATTAATTCTGTGATAACTGTCAGCCTTAAAACATTTCAACTCTTCAGTGCGGGATTTTTCTTTTTAATTCTAGTAGCAGATGACAGTATGAGTAATCAAATCTTCACTTGTTTAATTGCTTTTTTCAGCTAAGCATATTTCAGTTGTACATGACTGTGATGTGGCAATGTTGCAGTGCAAAAGTATTTTATTTGTTACATAGTTATCCTTTCCAATTGTATTTGCTGTATTTGATCTTCAAATATTAAGATTTTTACCCCTATAAATGTAGATCGCGCTCCAGTTTCCCCACAGTACAAAGCCATGCGCTGTAGGTGAATTGAATAAACTAAATTGACCAAAGTGTATGAATTTTGTGAATGCAAAAGTGTATAAATGTTTCCCATTACTGGGTTGTGGCTGCAGGGCATCCGCTGCGTAAAACATATGCCGGAACAGTTGTCGGTTCATTCCACTGTGGCGACCCCTGATACATAAGGAACTAAACTGAATAAAAATGAATGAATGAATGAATGAATGAATGAATGAATGAATGAATGAATGATTGTAGATCGCTCCATAAACCTAAAGAATTCAAAACATTTTGTGAAAATCGCTAGCTTTTATGCACTAAATAATCACTATTGTTATGTGACCTAATTATTTAGACAATTATATATTTATACATTATAGAATATTGAAATTGTAAAATATTTATCTCATTCTTGCATTTGTTGCAAACCTGTATTTGATTGAACACACTTGTGCATCCTTTTGGACATATTTGTATTTTTTTGATAGTTTGTTTGTTTATTTATTGAATTTTTATTTATTTATTTATTTTTTTATTATTTTTTATTTTTATATTTTTGTTTGTTTGTTTATTTTTTGGTTGTTTGTATGTGTATATATTTATATATATATATATATATATATATATATATATATATATATATATATATATATATATATATATATATATATATATATATATTATAGGTGTGCATAGATACATTTTTTAATCTAGATTAATCTCACTGTAATCTTGGAATTATTCTAGATTAATCTAGATTAAAATGGCTCATTTGAATTCTGCCGAAGGCATTCAGAATATGTGTGCTTCCCAAATAATGACTAAAGTAAGTCTTTGAGAACGGGTTTCTCAAGCCAGGTGACGCATTAGACGAAGGGCTCATCTCCGGTTTCAAAAATGCATCACAAACTGCTTGAGAAACTGTTCTACTATGATAATTGGTGATGAAAATAAATGATGTTCAATAAGATGTGCTTGTGTTTACTAACTGTTTATTCAGTTAAACATGAATTGTGAACTTCATTGTGGCCTACATAAGCTCCAAACAGCGATTTTTGATGATCTTAATCTGACTAAAGTCATAACTGAACTAAACAGAAATGGAATTAAGACGTGGAGTAAAGATATTAGTGGCATTATTGAAGTAAACACTCCAATCAAACTATTACCATCATGTAGGACTTTTCGCCATATTTTCTGACAAGATCCACACACGCGCCTGTCAGTAAAGGACTGCACGCACACACACACACACACACACACACACACACACACACACACACACACACACACACACACATTGCGAAATGCGGAAGTTTTTTCTTTCCATTTGGCGTGCGTTATTAAATTTCATAACACTCTCACCAGTCCTTACTCCTTATTTGCGTCTAATACCCCAGTTTGTCACGGGGGCATGAATGAAATGTTCATGAGTGAAGGTGAAACTGCCGAACTGCAGTTAAAGTCACCCAAAATTACAGGAAACTCTTACGTGAAAGCACTTCACGTAAGCACCTTAATTATATTATTGTCTATTAAGGCAAATAAAAGATTACAGATGTCCATGTAAGCGTAGTCAGTAGTGTCTTCGAAGTAAGTGAAAGTTCCAGAAGGGCATCCTGCTGGTTTGATTCAGAAGGGCACTGTTTTGTCAGACGGCTCACCGGTCAGGTATACATCTGCGCTAAATATCAAGGTGAAAGTCATCATAGCTTGCGCAGAATATAGGCCCAGCTTCCAACCCAACTTCGAGAATAGATTAACGGCAATATTTTTTTTATCGAGCGATAAGAGTCTCGCATTAACGCAGCATGTTAACACTGATAACGACCCACCACTAACCAGCACTAACATATATATATATATATATATATATATATATATATATATATATATATATATATATATATATATATATATATATATATATATATATATATATATATATATATGTATATGTTTGCTTGTGTTATGGATTATTTATTTTATTTTTTTGTTTGTTTATTTATTTTTATTTATTTTTGGTGATGATTTTGGTGTTAATGCTAACTGTACTTTTATGCAATAAAAAAAATGTGTATTTGTATTTTCTTTTTTTAATGCTCATTTCCTTTCAGAATACTGTTTTTACACTATGACCAAGAGTTATGCATTAGTTAGAATAGTTAAAGCAAATTATGTAAAAAAGATTTAACGCATTTATTTTACCTGATTTTTTTATTAGATTTTTTCAACAAATAAACACTTTTTAACTCTTTGTTTGGTTGTTTGTTTGTTTGTTTGTTTGTTTAAGCACTGCATGCAGAATACTGTATATTACAATTATGTAATTAAAATGGTAAATTGTAGACATTAGAGTTTGTTTTGCATGTAAGCTAATGTCACTTCTAATTATATTAGGTTAGGTCACTTCTAATTAGCCTTGATTATATAAAAAATATATTTATATTATAGCTATTTTTTTAAATAATAAACAACAGCGACATTATGCAAACTAACTATAATTTAAAGGGTTAAATCCTTTTTTTTCTTTTTTTCACTAGGACTGATGGTAAAGAATTGCATGTCAGGAAAAATTTAAAGAAATAGTCAAATTCCTTCATTCATTCCTTCATTCATTCATTTATTTAGTTTTTTTATGGAATTGTTTAAATGAATGCACAAGGGTAAATTATTTTAATGCAGTAAAAATTCATTACAGTAATACAGTAAAACTGCATGATTGCATAATGTGCATTTTGATGGAAACGATGTTCTTAATTGTCATGAAAATAATGTCATAAAGTCCAAACATCCATCCTTTGTTGGCTTGGTTCAGCTGTGGTCTTGTTCTGAACTGTCTCTGGACGTGTGATCTTCCTAGTGGACTTGATTTGTGCTGTTTTGCACAAATGCAGCGGCTGTAGGTGCGAGCGTGTAGGAGAGATGTTTTGCAGGTTTTTTTTTTTTTCTTCTTGCTGTTATCGCCATAGTTACCGCTGTCGCAATGGAGCAGTCGAATGCATTGCTCACCACCAAGGCCAAGTGTGTGTGTGTGTGTGTGTGTGTGTGTGTGTGTGTGTGTGTGTGTGTGTGTGTGTGTGTGTGTGTGTGTGTGTGTGTGTGTGTGCTTCATTCAAGAGAGACTCATTTCAAACTCAATACAAGCGGAAATAAGAGGAAATAATGAGCTGGTCCACAAGGACCCTGAAAAAACAAGTGGCCCAAAGGGAGAAGTAATAAATGACATCACTGCACTGTCGTGATTCCCTTCTTGTGCTACACAGGAAGTCCTAATATAGACGCTGAATAACTAAAAGGAGTGTTGTAGTAAAAATCAATCAGCTCATGGGTAACAGGAATGTGCTTTCTAAGCTCTGATGGCTTTTAAATTTGACAGCGGGTTTATGACTGGGGTTACCTATTGTTAACTGGGTAGTAAATACATTTTATTTGTATACAATTTCCAATATATTTAAAGGTTGTATGTTGTTTGTTATTTATTTTTCTAATTTTAAAAAATGTTAATTGTGGACAAATGAAAGAAATAAAGTATGTTTTTACATTTAGAAATGATAAATGTTGTTGTTTTTCTTGTTACCAACAAATAAACAAAAGTATCCTTTATTATTATTGTTGTTGTTGTTGTTGTTGTTATTATTATTATTATTATTATTATTATTATTATTATTAAAGCAACAACAATAATGGTGCTAATAATTATTATTTTGTTTTTTATTATTTCATTTTATTTTATTTTATCCCCCAAATTTAGTTTAATAAAATGTAATATATATATATTTTTTTACATTTTTATTTTATTTTATTTATTAAATTTTTTTCATTATATTTTATTTTATTATTGATATTATCCCCAATTTTATTTAATTTTTATTTTATTTAAAATTATTTTATTTATTTTTTAATTTTATTTTATTAGATTTTTTTATTTAATTTTATTGTATTTAATGTATTTTATTTTATTAATATTTTTACCCCCCATTTTATTTTATTTTATAATTTTATTTTATTTTGTTTTTTATTTTATTATTATTTTATTATTATTATTATTATTATTATTTACATTTTTATTAATCTGTTTTTTTACATTTATTTATTTATTTATTTTATTAATGATATTATCCCCAATTTTATTTTATTAAAATGTATTTACATTTGTTTAATTTAATTTAAATTAAAACATTTTTATTTTATTTTATTTTATTTATGATATTACCCAACCCCCCAACCACCACCACCAATTTTATTTTATTTTGTTTTGTCTATTTATAAACCTGTTTTGGCATACATTACAGACAGAGCAGCAAATAAACTTAAAATGTATTATTGTAAAATGAAAATAATGCATTTTTTTATAATAATAAAAAATATATTTATTGTGATATATGACAATTTCAGCTTTATTCATTTATTTTTCCTAACATAAATGGCCTACAGTGTTTTCCATTAGAAGCTCTCTTTTGCTGTGTTTTCCTCAGATCTCAGCCTGTAGTTCTCAGCCAACATCTTCTGCATTACCTTTAATGTTTTCCCCAATCAACTCTCATGGGTTTGCATGAAGTGCTGCTCATTGCTTTCCAAAGAGCGACCAATCAGGAGACTCCAGCTTAAACCGAGCCAATCAGCCGAACCTGCTCAGTTTCAAGGTTATTTGATATATGATTCACTCCTGCCATTAAATCAGCAGAACAAAAGGTGTTTGGTACAGTTGTGTAACATGCAGATGACATTTGAGTGCGGTAGGTTTGTGCAACGTCTTCAAACACCCACATTTGATTTGTTTCTCTACCTCTCATAGAAATAGAGTATAGAAATGCCAGTCTGAAGTCAGAATTATTAGCCCTTCTGAATTATTAGCCCCCCTCTATATGTTTCCCTCAATTTCTCTTTAACAGAAAATAAGCACATTTCTAAACCATACCTGTCAACATTGGGATGCAAAAAAAATAAGGGATCGCCCTATTTTTCATTTGATTACATTAAATAACAGAGGTGTCACTTTAAAAATGCACACATCTATAATGAAAGCATTCGATTGCTTTCCTAACTGTTCATGCTCATTTAAGACAAAATTTGTTGTGTTTAAAATAAAACCCACCAAGATCGACATGTTTTGATGTTATTTTTATTATTATTATTATTATTATTATTATTATTATTATTATTATTATTATTATTATTATTATTATTATTATGTGTATATATCTGTTCAAACATGCACCCAAAACCCAGAGTGTCCACTTTCGCTTCAAATAGAGTGTAATGTTACAGAATGCGTTTGGGAAACAAACTTATATTTATCACTGTGGAACACGTTTGACAGTCACGCACCACTACATGAACTGACTGTAATTTGTTCATTTGTAAATTGCAATATCCCGGAACTGGAACACATGGGGGTAACGGATCTGGCATGTTACTTGAACAAAAAGTAAAGAGTTGTGTGTTGGGTGTCGCAGATGAAAACGAAGAGAAGGGGGCGGGGTGTCACGGACAAAAGTGAAGAGGGTTGTGTGGAATCCCATTCATTCATTCATTCATTCATTCATTTTCTTTTCGGCTTAGTCCCTTTAATAATCTGCAGTAGTATTTAGCCTACCCAATTCACCTGTACCGCATGTCTTTGGACTTGTAGGGGAAACCGGGGCACCCGGAGGAAACCCATGCGAATGCAGGGAGAACATGCAAACTCCACACAGAAATGCCAATGATCCAGCCGAGGCTCGAACCTGCGACCTTCTTGGTGTGAGGCGGCAGCACTACCTACTGCGCCACTGCGTTGCCTACGTGTGGAATCCCATCGTTTTTATATTTATTTCAAAGTGTTTTCATGCCTAAATAAATTGAAAGCACAGAACAGATTCACATTTAATAGCAAGGAGTGTCTGTAGCAGCGGTAATTTATGAATTGCAAGGTCCTGAAACAGGAACAGATGGGGGTAACGGATCCAGCATGTTACTTGAACAAAAAGTAGAGTTGGGGGGGGCCAGGGGATAGGGTGGGGTGTTGCGGACGAAAACGAAGAGAAGGGGGCGGAGTGTCACCAACGAAGGTGAAGAGGGTTGTGTGGAATCCCATTCATTCATTCATTCATTTTCTTTTCGGCTTAGTCCCTTTATTAATCTGGGGTCGCCACAGCGGAATGAACCGCCAACTTATCCAGCACATGTTTTACGCAGCGGACGCCCTTCTAGCCGCAACCCATCTCTGGGAAATATCCACACACACTCATACACTACGGACAATTTAGCCTACCCAATTCACCTGTACCACATGTCTTTGGACTTGTGGGGGAAATCGGAGCACCCGGAAGGAACCCACGCGAACGCAGGGAGAACATGCAAACTCCACACAGAAATGCCAATGATCCAGCCGAGGCTCGAACCTGCAACCTTCTTGCTGTGAGGCGACAGCACTACCTACTGCGCCACTGCGTATGCGAAATGAATCTGTCATGTTACTTAAACAAAAAGTAAAGAGTTTGGGGGGGGGGGGGGGGGGTCGCAGACGAAAGTGAAGAGGGTTGTGTAGTCGTGGAAGAAAGTGAAGAGCGGGGTGGTGGTGAGGGGAGGTATAGGGTGTCGCGGACGAAAGTGAAGGGGGATGAGGTGGTTGTTGAGGTATAGGATGTCGCGGACGAAAATGAGGAGCATGGGGTGGGTGTTGGTTGTGTTCGTGGCAGTTTTTTTCATTGGTGTGTGATGATGGGAATCAGTAAAAATGAGGTGCCGGATCAGATTTCTGAGGTTCTGGATCCGGCTTGTTCCGGCACAAATTAAGCCCTGGGTTGCGTATAGTGGGGATCAATTCTTCAATGTTTATTACTACTCTTCAAAGATTAAAAATACGGGTGAAATTCAGGGAAATATCTTTACGGGATGATACCGGGATAGAATTGTAAAATACAGGAGAATCCCAGGAAAAACAGGAGGGTTGACAGGTATGTTCTAAGCATAATCATTTTAATAACTAATTTCTAATTAGGTTACAGTTCGGGTAATTAGGCAAGTCTTTGTATAACAGTGGTTTGTGTTGTAGACAAGTGAAAAAAAGTATTGCTTAAAGGGGTAATAATGACCTAAAAACAGAAAATAAAAACTGCTTTTATTCTAGCTGAAATAAAGCAAATAAGACTTTCTCCAGAAGAAAAATATTACACTGTGAAAAATGCGTCCCTGCGCTGTTAAACATCATTTGGGAAATATTTGAAATAGAAAAAGGGAGCTAATAGTTTTGTCTTCAACTATAAGTGTGTTGTGATCAAATCATTTTTGGGTTTGTGGGTCCAAAACAAGTTTGCCATTAGTGCGCGAGCAGCTTCAGGACGTCTGAAGGGCTTTTGAGAGGATCTTGTGGTCAGTAAATGTGGGCTGTTGGGATTCCTGACAGAACTGGGCCAATTTAATAAAAACTGAAGACAGCTTGATCCGCCGTGCGCCCGCAGGCAGAGTCTTGACAACAGCAATAAAGTAGCAGGTTTTTGAACATAATTTACTTGCTTGTGCAAAAAAAGCCGCAGTGCGAAGGAGTTCAGAGAGATTTCTAGGATATTGCTATGTAGTAGTCAGTATTTTCAAATGACTTATTTTCATTTTGAGTTTAAGTTTGAGTTTGAGTCTGTTTAATAAAACAATATTTGTCATATTTATGAAAATAATAAGCAATTAAAATTAAATATTATTATAGTTTTCACAATATTGAATATTTTCATGATTTATTTTTTAAGCTTAAATTAGTTTTTTCCCTTATTTTCATTTTAGAACTTTTCATACATTTTCTTTTCGACTTAGTCGTTATTAGTTAGTTATTAATCAGGGGTCGCCACAGCGGAATGAACCGCCAAGCTATCCAGCATTTGGTTTACGCAGCGGATGCCCTTCCAGGGGCAATAATTGGTGATGAAAATAAATTATATTCACCGTCATTCATTTTAAAAAGCACCTGGTCCATTTTATTTTTATATGTTTATATGTTTATTTTTATATGATCAGATTCACTCTAGTGAACTCATGTTAGCACGTCATGTTTGATGTGGTAATGTCACAGTAGAAATACACACAGGTTCGAAGACTCGTTCTCACCCCCTACAGTTCAATTTGGCCAGGTAACATCCACGCTTAAATATCAAGATGAAAGTTATCATAGCTTGCGTATATATATATATATATATATTTATATATATATATATATATATATATATATATATATATATATATATATATATATATATATATATATATATATATATATATATATATATATTATAGGTGGGCATAGATTAATTTTTTTAATATAGATTAATCTAGATTAAAATGGCTCATTTGAGTTCTGCCGAAGGCATTCAGAATATGTGTGCTACCCAAATAATAAGTCTTTGAGAACGGGTTTCTCAAGCCAGGTGACGCATTAGACCAGGGGCTCATCTCCGGTTTCAAAAATGTATCACAAACTGCTTGAGAAACTGTTCTACTATGATAATTGGTGATGAAAATAAATGATGTTCAATAAGATGTGCTTGTGTTTACTAACTGTTTATTCAGTTAAACATGAATTGTGTACTGTAGGCCTACATAAGCTCCAAACAGTGATTTCATACTTGCTTTTGATGTACGTACATACAGAAAAAGTTTACAGAGCCCTGACGGTGTCAAACATTGAGTATGTTTACATGGGCAACAATACTTTAATACGATTTTAATATGATTAAAACAATACTCTGATTAAGAGTCTACCATGTAAACAGCGATTTTTGATTACTTAATGCGACTAAAGTCATAACTGAACTAAACAGAAATGGAATTGAGACGTGGAGTATGCAGATATTAGTGGCAATACTGACAAACTATTCCCATCATGTAGGACTTTTAGCCATATTTTCCAACAAGATCCACACAGGCGGCTGTCAGTAAAGGACCGCACAGACACACAGATGCACACACACAAACACACACACACAAGTTTTTTTCTTCTCATTTGGCGTGCGTTATTAAATTCCATAACACTCTCACCTGTCCTTACTCATTTATTTGCATCTAATACCCCAGTTTGTCACGAAGGAATGAATTTAATGTTCGTGAGTTAAAGTAAAAATGCTCAACTGCAGTTTGAGTCAGGCATCCTGCTGATTTGATTCAGAAGGGCACTTCTTTCCCAGACGGCTCACCGGTCAGGTATACAACCGCGCTTAACTATCGAGGTGAAAGTCACCATAGCTTGCGTAGAAAAGACCCAGCTCTCACCCAACTTTGAGAATAGATTAACGGCGATATTTTTTTTTATCGTGCAATAAGAGTCTCGCGTTAACGCAGCACGTTAACACTGATAACGACCCACCATTAATATATATATATATATATATATATATATATATATATATATATATATATATATATATATTTATATAATGAAAAGTAACTAGTAACTATTTACTTGAGTAATTTTTTCATCAGATACTTTTTTACTTTTACTCGAGTAACTTTTAAAATTACTTTTACTTTTACTTGAGTAAAAATTTCCGCAAGTGCTTGTACTTTTACTTGAGTATAGATTTTGGATACTCTTTCCACCTCTGATGCTCAAGTAATGTAAAAAAAAAAATTGCACCACACTAAACATTTTATTTCATTAACTTATCAAGTACAGTTTTATTAACCTTTGAAAAAACTATCGATTGTAAATAAATGAGTACTTTTCAATCAGTCTATATGATTTTGTCTCCAAAGTTTCCCTCCAATGCAATTCTCTGGAATATTTATTTTATTTTTGTATTTTTTATGATTTGTGTGTGTGTGTGTGTGTGTGTGTGTGTGTGTGTGTGTGTGTGTGTGTGTGTGTGTGTGTGTGTGTGTGTGTGTGTATCGATTTAAAGCACCCATAATGCCACTGAGCTGCTCCTCCTCCATCAGTTGTGGACGCACATGCATGTACTTCCAAGAACTATTTGCTTCTCCTCGGATGGAGCTAATCTTCATTTCCATGGTTACCCGTGTCTGGACGGGCTCCAGCGGGTCGCTCCGCTAACCTCGTTGAGTGTAGCAGTGGTAAACATGGTCTTCCCTGTGCCCTTGGCCTCTTCCCGGCCCGTTTGGAGCAGAGCATTAGTGCAGATGCTTTGAGTAATAATCTTCAGCATTTCCCCAGCGCAGGAGCAGGATAATGCTGCGTGTTCTTCATTCTCTCTCTCTCTGTGCACTCAATCTTTCTCTTCAGTGTGCCATCATGACTGTGGGGGAGAGCGGAGGTGTGTATGCTGGAGGTGATAGCTGTGGTTGTGTTTGGAGGTGGATATACAAGTCAGAATTATTAGCCCTCCTGAATTATTAGCCCTCCTGAATTATTAGCCCTCCTGTATATTTTTCCCCAATTTCTGTTTAATGGAGAGAAGATTTTTCACACATTTCTAATCATAATAGTTTTAATAACTCATTTCTTTTATCTTTGCCATGATGACAGTACATAATATTTTACTAGTATGACGACAACAACTTTTGTTCCTTTCACACTAGTGATATTTACAGGGACAAATTATTGATGAATAAAGAATTATTTTCATGCAGTTCACAAAAAACTTAACGCTGTTTATAATTTGTAATGAATATGTTTTTGTCACTTATCTATCTCCATATAAACACTTTTCTGGTGTGGTAAAAGCAATGTAAAATTAGGGTAAATCTATATGGTCGCAGTGCACTTTTCACTTACGTTTGCTTTTGAAAGCACTATTGGTTATGTTTAGGGAAGGAGTTTGCTAGCTAATCTGTATGACAAGCTCTGCCTTCTACTGGATGTGTACAAGAAAGATGATCTGAAACGTACAACAAACGTAACTTATTTCAGGTTTGTAAAAAAAGTAAACAGTGCTCTCTTGTTGATTTCTCATCTGAAACGTGCAACAAAACATACCCTAAAGAACTTTTTTAGGATTTGAAAAAACAGCTCCCTCTAGTGGATTTGTGATCTGAAACGTACAACAAAACGTACCACAAGTAACTTATTTCAGATTTGCAAAAGAGTTTACAGCACCCTCTAGTAGATTTGTCATCTGAAACAGTATACAGCGCCCTCTAGTGAATTTGTTATCTGAAATGTACAACAAAACGTACCCCAAGTAACAATTCAGATTTGCAAAACAGTATACAGCGCCCTCTAGTGGATTTGTGATCTGAAACGTACAACAAAACGTACCCCAAATAACTTATTTTAGATTTGCAAAAAGTAAACAATGCCCTCTAGTGGATTTGTCATCTGAAACGTGCAACAAAACGTACCCCAAATAACTTATTTTAGATTTGCAAAAAGTAAACAATGCCCTCTAGTGGATTTGTCATCTGAAATGTGCAACAAAATGTACCCAAAGTAAATAATTTCAGATTTACAAAAATGTAAACAGCACCCTCTAGTGGATTTGTCATCTTAAACGTACAACAAAACGTACCCTAAGTAACTTCTTTCAGATTTGCAAAAATGTAAACAGCGCCCTCTAGAGGATTTGTCATCTTAAACATACAACAAAACGTACCCTAAGTAACTTATTTCAGATTTGCAAAGAAGTAAACAGCACCCTCTAGTGAATTTGTCATCTGAAATGTGCAACAAAATGTACCCAAAGTAACTTATTTCCGATTTGCAAAAAAGTAAACCGCACCTTCTAGTGAATTTGTCATATGAAAAGTACAACAAAACGTAATCCAAGTAACTAATTTCAGATTTGCAAAGAAGTAAACAGCGCCCTCTAGTGGATTTGTCATCTGAAACGTGCAACAAAACGTACTCCAAGAAACTTATTTTTAGATTTGCAAAACAGTATACAGCGCCCTCTAGTGGATGTGTCATCTGAAACGTACAACAAAATGTACCGTAAGTAACTTATTTCAAATTTACAAAAATGTAAGCAGCGCCCTCTAGTGGATTTGTTATCTGAAACATACAACAAAACGTACCCCAAGTAACTTATTTCAGATTTGCAAAATAGTAAACAGCGCCCTCTAGAGGATTTGTCATCTGAAACGTGTAACAAAACGTATCCTAAGTAACTCATTTCAGATTTTTAAAAATGTAAACAGCACCCTCTAGTGGATTTGTCATCTGAAACGTACAACAAATCATACCTTAAGTAACTTATTTCAGATTAGCAAAAAAGTATACAGCGCCCTCTAGTGGATTTGTCATCTGAAACATGCAACAAAACGTATCCTAAGTAACTCATTTCAAATTTGCAAAATAGTAAACAGCACCCTCTCGTGGGTTTGTCATCTGAAACTTACAACAAAATCTACCCTAATTAACTTATTTCAGATTTGCAAACATGTAAACAGCGCCCTCTAGTGGATTTGTCGTCTGAAACGTGCAACAAAATGTAGCAATGTATTTTACGTTTCGCAACACTGTGTAGGCTAAAGCACGTATCTCCATCATTACGTGATCATGTGATAGAGGTGTTTGGAGATGTTTTCCAGTCTGGAGTGTGTGTCCTCCCACAGCAGGACTCAAGAATAGTGTCGTCTGAATCCATAAGAGGAGTTGGTAATTGGTGCAGTATTGGGCAGCTGGATGGCAGACGGATGGGCAGGGATATATGGAGCTACTGGAGGAGAATTAAAGCAATGCTGGGTAATTGGCCAGCATGAGAGAAAAGGATCAAACTCTGACTGATGTGCGACTCTACATCACGACACACACACACTTCACATGTGGCCTAATGAGGGAGCAGGGGTTAATACTGATCCTGGAACTGAGATATGACTGTAAATAGAGTGATGTAGATCTTAATATTTTGGTGCAGACCTGAAATTAATATAAAAATAAAATAAAAACAATGGAAAAGTTAAAAAGTAACGTGGAATATAGATATAATGGTGTCTGTTTAACTTGAACATGCAAAAATGTATATAATAATAGTTTTGTAATATTTTATATACAGTAATAAATTATGTTTATATTATATTATATTATATTATTTATTTATTTTATATTATTATTATATTTTATTATTCATTTATTTCTTTTCGGCTTAGTCCCTTTATTAATCAGGGGTCACCACAGTGGAATGAATTGCCAACTTATCCAGCATATGTTTTACGCAGCGGATGCCCTTCCAGCTGCAACCCATCTCTGGGAAACATCCATACACTCTCATTCACACACATACACTACAGACAATTTAGCTTACCCAATTCACCTATAGTTGAAGTCAGAATTATTAGCCCCTCTGAATTATTAGCCGCCTTGTTTATTTTTTTCCCTAATTCCCCAAAGATTTTTTTCAACACATTTCTAATCATAATAGTTTTAATAACTCATCTCTAATAACTGATTTATTTGATCTTTGCCATGATGACAGTAAACAATATTTTACTAGATATTTTTCAAGACACTTCTATACAGCTTAAAGTGACATTTAAAGGCTTAACTAGGTTAATTAGGTTAACTAGGCAGGTTAGGGTAATTAGGCAAGTTATTGTATAATGATGGTTTGTTCTGTAGACTATCGAAAAAAAAATATAGCTTAAAGGGGCTTATAATTTTGGCCTTAAAATGGATTTTAAAAAATTTAAAACTGCTTTTATTCTAGCTGAAATAAAACAAAAAAGACTTTCTCCAGAAGAAAAAATATTATCAGACATACTGTGAAAATGTCCTTGCTCTGTTAAACATCATTTGGGAAATATTTAAAAAAGAAGAAGAAAAATTTAAGGGGGCTAATAATTATGACTTCAACTGTATAGTGCATGTCTTTGGAGCACCAAAAACCGGAGCACCCGGAGGAAACCCACACGGGCATAGAAAGAACATGCAAACTCCACACAGAAAATGCCAACTGACCCAGCCGAGGCTTGAACCAGCAGTTGTCTGTATTATATTGTATTATATTATATTGTATTATATTATATTATATTATATTATATTATATTATATTATATTATATTATATTATATTATATTATATTATATTATAAATTGAAATTTAAGTTGAAACCTTTAAAAACAATTGGCAATAATTATAATTTATTATTGTTGTAATTATGTGTATTATAATCTGTGCATAATAGCAATTAATTGATACATTGATAATATTTATTTTTTCATATTTATAGTAATTAATAAAAAAAAATATTGTTAAATTGCTGTTATTGTTGTTGTTGTTGTTGTTATTATTATTATTATTAATATTATTGTTATTTTTGTAAAAATAAATTGTGTGCATAATAGCAATTAATTTATACAAAACATTTATAATTTTTTTAATAAAAATTTAAGTAATAATAACATATTTTTTTCTTTTTAATTTTGGTTAAAAAAAATTTATTATTTATTTATTTTGTAATTTTGCTCTGTCATTTTTAATAATATTTTTTATTCAATTACTTTTAATTGTTATTGTTTATTATAATTATTTTAAGTACAGTACATCAATTTTCACTGAATTAAAACGCAGAGTGCTTGAAAACTAGCTGAAGTTTTTTTTTCATTTTATTGAATATATGATTTTGTTTAAAATTTGTAATTGTTGTTTATTTATTGGTAACTAATTTATATATTATTATTATTAATTGATTTAGCCAAGTTTAATTTCAGTTGAGCTATAACTTCAGTTTAGTTTGTTTACTTTTTTATTCATTCATTCATTTTCCTTTGGCTTAGTTTTTTCTTTGTCATGGGGTCGCCACAGCGAAATGAACCGCTAACTTATCCAGCATCCAGCCCTTCCAGCCACAACCCAGTACTGGGAAATACCCATACACACTCACATTCACACACACACACTCATACACTATGGCCAATTTAGTTCATCAATTCCCCTATAGCGCATGTGTTTGGACTGTGGGGGAAACCGGAGCACCCGGAGGAAACCCACACCAACACGGGGAGAACATGCAAACTCCACACAGAAATGCCAACTGGCCCAGCCCGGACTTAAAGCAGTGACCTTCCTGCTGTGAGACGACAGTGCTAACCACTGAGCTACCGTGCTGCCCCCTTATTTATTTACTTTTTAATATTTGAAATAAAGCATAATATCCCTCGTGGGTAGTTTTTGTCCTTTTAAAATGACAAAAATCTGCATTTTAGTTGATAAATATTACTCAAATAACTTAAATAAATATAACCTCAAATTAAAAGCCCAGATACCCTTTTTCTTTTTTTCATGTATGAAATATACAAGGAATAATATTCCCATTAAAGGAGTTTTTACTCACAAAATCTGTGTCGTTTTGATTTCGTTGCAATCAAGTCAACAAGCAAATCAAATCATTGAGGGATTTTCTGCATGTGAATATTTCCACACATCACAACACGCCACTCGAGCCGTGGTTAACTCTGAATATGGTAAATATATGATTTATGACCGCAGCATCGAGAACAGCACCCGGCTGCAGTAATTATATACGTGGAATGATTGCATCCTCTTGAATGTGTGAGCAGATGTGATTGTGGACCCCCGTGGGACCTCCGTCATGTTTCAAAGACTCTCGTTCCTCTGCATATGTTGAAAATACTTTGCAGCCGTCATGCTGAGAGAGACTGGAGTTTATTCTGTGTGTTTTTTTCTCTCTCATGATGTCCTTGGTTGATTTTTGAGTGACAGGTCAAGCTGTAATTTACATTTTGGAGAAGAGAAGCCGTCAGTCGCTGTCTGTCCTCTGAAGCGGGATACAGTTTTCTGTCATGCTTCTTCTGTTTCTCATTTTTCAGAGACAGTAGAAGTGCTCTCTGTTAACACTAGATCTAGCATACCTGTGCATTTGTAAGTCCTCAAAATTCCCTAAAAGAATAATAATGAAATTCTTATGGGAATCCACTAAGAACTAAGCACAGCCGAGTCCTCTTGTTTGGTTCATTTGCACTAGAATTGTTTTTTGTTATTTTATTTTTATACTTTTTTTTAATTAGGTTGTTCCATTATTGCAACCTGAAATAAATTGCTTTATTTATTTATTTATTTATTTATTTATTTATTTATTTATTTATTTATTTATTTATTTATTTATTTATTTATTTATTCATTTATTCATTTATTTATTTATTTATTTATTTGTTTATTTGTTTTATTTTATTAGTAATATGTTTTGTTCCCAAGAGATAAAACTTTGAAGTTTGTTAGTTTTTGTTTTTGTTTTCGTTTTTTTGTCTTTTGTAAAAAATACCAGTAATATTGAGAAATATTATATTATTGCAATTTTAAATAAACATTTTGTGTTCAAAACTTAAAGCAAAATTTGTTGAGTTCTGTGACGAACTTTAGGAGAACCCAAAATAGATTTTGTTTTGGGACCTTTATTTTTTTTAATTTGCAGGTCTTAAAGGGCACCTATTTTACCTCTTTTACAAGAGGTAAGATAAGACTTTGGTGTCTTCAGAATGTGTCTGTAAAGTTTCAGTTCAAAATACCCATCAGATAATTTATTAATTATTATATATTATTATATGCCCATTTTGGTGTCTGAGTACATTGTAGCTGTTTTAGTAGCATATGGCTTTAAATGCAAATGAGCTGCTTCTCCCCGCCCACCGCTCTGTAGTGCGTGTCTGCTTCTCCTGCATTACATCAGATAAACAGCAGTCAATGATAGAGACCGACTCGAAGCTGAACTACAGCCAGGGCCGGCGCGTCCATAATGGTGACCTAGTATAGTGGGGCAGAATAGTGGAGGTGGCGTCCGCAACACCCCCCACCCCCATCCCCTCTACTCACCGCCACTAATAACCCAACCCCCCACCCCACTTTCCTACGTGACTACTTCACCTACACCAGCTCGCTTCTTTCCTCCATGACGTACCAACCACCCCTGACCCCTCCGCTCTTCATTTTGCGCACCGGCCGCATCCGTTTTCACTTTCGGGTTGAGGGCGGCGTGATTGTTGTTTGCCTAGAGTTTCAGTTCAACTTGCACCAGCCCTGACTACATTTCATTAGTCAGAAATACCACGTTTATTTGATGTACAGTTGCAATCAGAATTATTGAACCCCCTTTGATTTTTTTTTTCTTTTTTAAATTTTTCCCAAATTATGTTTAACAGAACAAGGAAATTTTCACAGTATGTCTGATAATATTTTTTCTTCTGGAGAAAGTCTTATTTGTTTTATTTCGGCTAGAATAAAAGCAGTTTTTAATTTTTTAAAACCCTTTTTAAGGTCAAAATTATTAGCCCCTTTAAGCTATATAGTTTTTCAATACAGAACAAACCATCATTATACAATAGCTTGCCTAATTACCCTAACCTGCCTAGTTAACCTAATTAACCTAGTTAAGCCTTTAAATGTCACTTTAAGCTGTATAGAAGTGTCTTGAAAAATATCTAGTCAAATATTATTTACTGTCATCATGGCAAAGATAAAATAAATCAGTTATTAGAGATGAGTTATTAAAACTATTATGTTTAGAAATGTGTTGAAAATTTTTTCTCTCCGTTAAACAGAAATTAGGGAAAAAAATAAACAGGGGGGCTAATAATTCAGGGGGTTGAATAATTCTGATTGCAACTGTATTTGTGGTGGAGATTATTTAAGTCTTTCTAAAATGATGAATCACGCACAAATGCCGTTTGCAGTACACACAAACACACACACACATTTTAGCGTTTACTGACACCATGCCGCCATGGTGATTATAGCGGTTAAAAATTACAGTGATTTTACTTTTACATGTCTTTATTACAGACATGCTGTTTTAAACTTAAAACTAAATTAATTATTAAGATGCAGCTGATCATGTTTTAATCCCAGTTTCTTTTCAAAAAATGTTCAGTGGACATGTGTATACATGTTATTATAGAGACATGGGGTGGGCCTCAAAATCACTGGGATTTTGATTCTTTTATAACATCAGAAAATATAAAAAAGAGACTTGTTGTGCTTCTATCACTCTAATATGACTGTGGACACACTATACCTACACACAGTTCTGTCCAAACACCTTACAAAAGATGACTTAATCATAGGTGCTTTTTAAGGCGAACAATTAATCTGTTAATCCATTGAAAAAACGTTTGTTTTGGCAATCTTTAATCAAAATCTGACCAATCTTCCATTGTGGGCTTATGCTTAGCCACGCCCCTCTAACCGTAAGTTTGCTGTGAGTGAAAGATGATTGGAGGTGCACCAAAATAAACCTCATTCCTGAAAAAATTCACTGAAAAAAATATTCATTGGATTTACTGAATTTTTGGGATTGTGGATGATTGTAAACACTGTATATGGGCTGAATTTAAATAAATTCCATTTAGTAATGTTCAAATTCATTTGTTTAAATTCAGATTATACAAATTGTTTGCAACAATTTGCAATGAACCATTTTTTTTCAATGGACCCAATACATACCTGTCAACATTGAAACGTGAAAATAAGGGATATGCCCACCATAATAAGGGATTACTCCGACGCCCCTTAAAAAAAAAATCCCCAAATTGCTAAATATGTTCATTTGGAGCTGTTTCATTGTAAATAAACAATTAAATGGTCAGTAATATGTTTTATTATTATTATTTACAAAAGAAAAAAATAAATAGTATACATTAGCAGCAAATAAATTAGCAAACAGTTCAGCTTATTAAAATAGCTATTATAATGAAATAAAATCAAGCTATCAGATCTCATTAGCCGTTTCTTCACTGTATAACTTACACATTCTGATTAAAGAGCAACGAATAAATCTCTTATTTATTTAGATTTTTTTCGTTTGATTACAATAAATAACAGGTGTCACTTTAAAAATGCACAGATCTAACATTTTAATGAAAGCATTCGATTGCTTTCTTAACTTTTATGCTTATTTAGGACAAAATTAGTTGTGTTGAAAAAACCCCACCAAGATCGACATCTTTAGATATTACTATTATTATTATTATTATTATTATTATTATTATTATTATTATTATTATTATTATTATTTATTATGTGTATGTCTGTTTAACACGCACCCAAAACCCAGCCTCCGCTTCAAATCGCGTGTACAGAATCCATTTGGGAAACAGCGTCTATTTATCACTATGGAGCGCGTCAGCTGATAGTCATGCACCGCTATATGACTGTTTTGAGGATTGCATATAGAGGGGAGACAGCATCTGTACTGAAAAGGCAAGGGAATCCCGCCGTTTTTATATTTATTTTAAAGTGTTTTTATGCATAAACAAAGCGAAAGCATAGAAATAACTCACATTTAAGAGCAAGGGGCGGCCCCTTGTGGTTCGGTGGCATGGGTTACATATAGGGAGGCTCTGCTCTTTAATGTTTATTGTCACCCTTCAAAGAAAGACTGAAAATACGGGAGAAATACGGGAAAATACCTTTACGGGATGATAGCGGGATAGAACTGTAAAATACGGGAGAATCCCGGGAAAAACGGGAGGGTTGACAGGTATGACCCAATATTCAGTTTCAGTTGAAAATACTTCATCTAGGGCTGGGTGGTTTAATCAAGGTGGTTTTCATGCGCATTTTGTCAGTAAAACTGGTTCTAGTAATCCTCCAGCATGTCCATTTAGCAGAGTGTATTACACATATTTGTAAAACACTAATAAGGTATGCAAAGCAATCGGTTTAAATTTGTATTCGGTTTAATTATTCGATAATGACATCAAGATAATTCGCTCTCAATGAACTACGGGTGTAGTAAAAGTTGTACATAAACTTACAACACATAATATCATGTTTTTACTTCAAACTCACCTCATAACTACAGTCCAGTGTTTGAAATAAATCCTTATGTGATTCAGTAGTCATGTGTTTATTAGTTAAATTTAAATCAAATCTGTTTATTCAGCAACCGTTATTTTCCTCAAAGCATTTCCTGGGTTTCTTCATGTGTATTTAAACAGGTTTGTAAGTTTCTGCAAGAGCGCCCTCTTGCCTTCGGTAGATATTTACTACAAATCACACCGTTCTTCCTTGAGAATACATGCAGCTTTACTTAGTCGCGCTTGCAATCTCAATTTGATTAATCGTCCAACATCATCATACTAAAATGGAGCCTTTTCACATATCCGTGTTTCTAGCAGTAGAGGAAGTCATCATAGTTGGCAAATTTAGAGAGCGGTGAATGGGGGAGCACAACAACTATATCTTTTTTGCAATCTTATTTGCTGAAATACTAAAAGAAAAACTCCATGATGGGGTTATCAAGACTTTTAGAAAAGGAAAAAAAAAAGTGTAAGACTAACAGCAGCCAGAAGTAATTTGATGTAAAGAATATATAACACATACTTAAATACGTTTAAATGTACATACATTTTTTTTTTATATATATATTAAAATCATTCAAGGACTATTAAATGCGTCATAAAAGTCTTGTGAAAAGGGTCCTTAAAATGAACTGTAAGTTGCTGCAGACTTTTTAGATTGTATCAGTTATGGATGTAACTGAAATGCTCCTCTAATTCCGCTCTATGCTAAGGACAGCTGATGTTTACTCCACAAACCCTCTTTTGAAGAGCAAATGCACTCCAGCACGTCATACTGAAACACTGAGCTTTAAATCCTCTCACGCTCAAGCAGTTTGGATGCATCCCAAACCGCCAGGAACTCTATCACAGCCTTCCAGATAAGGGATCAATTCTGCCGGTTTATCCCGAGGCTACAACATCCACAGATATCTGCTCTTATTACACTGGGCAGAGCAAAGATCAATGCTGCCACCTCAGAGTCCAGTCCGGCTGGAATATCTCACTCCTTCCAGACTAAATGCTGGAGCTGGTTCTTTTTCTTAAAGGGGTCACATGTTGCATCTCCCCCTCTTTTTCTTTTTTTTTTTTTACAAGATATTATATAATTCTCTGGTGTGTCCACAATGTGTCTGTGAAGTTTTTGTAGGTTTCTGAGCACACAGAAGAAAAACTTGTAACTGAAAGGGATAGTTTAAGGGATAGTTCCAACCGTGGCTCATTGATACATACCCCTATGTACATTTCTGGAGATTGCGCAATACATCCGAGAAGCTAAGTTTTTTGCCGCTGTGTACGCTCTTTTAGATCTCAAATTTCTCACACAGTGCCATTTGCACCTGCTGTTCTTCTGTCGACTGACTGAGGGACCAACCGACCGATCTCCCCACCCACCGCCTTCCCTAAACCCAACCGACAGTGTTTTCAAAAGCAATCCAGAAACAGAAAAGTTTTCGCGCTGCTGAATTGTTACCACGTTTTCAGATTTTAACAACACTTTCATGCTGTTATTTACTTGTTTATTTTATTTTTTGGCTTTTGTTTTTTGCTTTACCTGCTTTCTGGAATTGTTCTTTGGTGGACTCGAACTCTGTTGTTGCTGTCAACTCCTCTGTGTCTCGTGTCCCGACGTACATGGCGAGCTACTGGGCAAACTAGTAACAGTGGAAAAGCCATCCACACGGAAGTAAATGGTCAGCTGGTAGAGCAACATGCAATAAGGCGTCCGCTCCGTCATACCACCCCGTAGCATTCGTTTTAAAGATGAAATGCAGCCATAATTCGCTCTGGTTACATAATTCGCAATCTCCAGAAATTTACATTTTTACAATGAGCCCGTGTTGGATAGTTCACCCAAAACTAACGTTTTTGTCATCATTTACTCTCCCTTCTCAAACCTGTTTGAGTTTTCTTTTTCTGTTAAGCACAAAAGAAGGTATTTTGAAAATTGTTGGAAACCTGTAACCATTGACTTCCATAGTATTTGTTTTTCCATGAACATCAATGGTTACCCATTTCTAACATTTTTCAGAACACCTTCTTTTGTGTTTCACACCTCATAAAGGTTTGGAACCACTTGAGGGTGACAGAATGGTGAGTAAATGGTATTTTTGGTTCAACTATCCCTTTAACGTGTTTTTCTGTGGCTCTTATTTAAAATTCAATTCAATTCATCTTTATTTGTATAGCACTTATACAATGTATCAGTGTGGGTTAATAATCACTACTGAGACTCCAAACACTGAATAGCAAATCCATCAATGCGCAGCTCTACAGATCCCGAACCATGCAAGCCAGTGGCAACAGCGGCGAGGAAAAAACTTCACCAACTGGCAAAAGCGAAGATTTTAAAAAACCTCGAGAGAAACCTGGCTCAGTTGGGCACGACCATTTCTCCTATGGCCAAACGTCTTGTGCAGAGCTGCAGTCTAGGCGCAGGAAGCTGGACCTCAGCGAAGACTCGTCTGTCCTTGGAGCATCACAGGAGTCAGTCATGCTCTTGCTCCATGATGACCACAGCAGCTGCTCAGGATACGGCCTGGTTCAGAAAACCTTGGGATCATCTCGTCGCTGGTCTCGGATCGCGTCAGTAGCACTGCATAGTCTGAGGGCCTCGAGATGAGTACCCCCAGGTGGAAATACAGAATAAGGAGAATAATTAGCGTAGCTGCTGTTCATAGTGTATATAAAAGAGAACCAAAATCATGTGTGGGGCACATCATGCGTCATAGCGCTATGTACTGCACTGAGTGTATGCTTTGCTAAAAAGATAGGTCTTTAATCTAGTTTTGAAGAGCGAGAGTGTCTGAGCCTCGGACATTATCAGGAAGGCTATTCCAGAGTTTAGGGGCCATAAATGAGAGGGCTCGACCTCCTTTACTCGACTTTGATATTCTAGGTACTACCAGAAGCCCTGAATTTTGAGATCGCAAAGAGCGGGTTGGGTTGTAGCGAGACAGGAGGTTGGTTAGATAAACAGGAGCTAGATTATTTAAAGCTTTATAGGTAAGGAGTAATATTTTAAATTCAATACGAAACTTAATAGGCAGCCAGTGTAAGGAGGATAAAATTGGGGTGATACGATCATATTTTCTAGATCTGGTAAGAACTCTGGCAGCTGCATTTTGTACTACCTCGAGTTTGTTAATAAATAAAATGTAACTTTTAGTAGATGTTTTGTTGTAAAAAGTCTTGATTTAAAGAAGCCAAACTAGTGGTGGATGCTCTTGAAATAAATACTTTGTAAAGAATTTATTTATTGTTTATATAAAATATCAGCATATATAAGTACACCCCTCACAAATCTCTCTTTTAAATTCATATTTTAATAGGAAGCTCTACAATATTATATTTGTGCATATACATTAGATTAGTCAGTACTGAAGCCAACAAAATCTAACAAAATAACTTATGATAGCAGTCTAAAAACTAGCACAGCCAAATTTATATGTTATAGAAAAATATTTAATACAAATTTTAAAAAGAGGAAAAATTAAGAGAAGCAAAAAAATTGAAAAATTTAGTTGAAATTTTGTAGGTTGAATTTAATTGTATTATATTTCTATTTCTAAAGATGCTCGGTGACTAAAACATAATAATAATTATATATTTAATATTATATTTATTAATGTTTAATAAATAGATCTGTTTAATAAATCTGTTTTGTTTAAATGCACCAAAATACATTGCCTATATTCACTGAAAAATGGATAAAAATATTCATTTTCAAAATGGGGTTTACTCAATTATGTGGAGCACTGTAAGTGGCTGCAAGCAATTTAAATGGGCTGAATTTAAACAAACTAATTAGGTTGAACATTACTCAATTTATTTAGTTGGTTTAAATTCAGCCCATTTTAATTGTTTGAAACCAGTTACCTTAAAAAAAATTCAGTGCATGAACAAGTGTATGCATCCTCTTGTACCCTGTCTCAGATCAGTTTTATACATGTGTAGTCATTTCTAATGATTAATTTGTATAACAACAAGAAAGAGTTGTTGTTAATAGTCTATTACATGGCCTGATTAATCAAACTCCCCATAAAACAAACAAGTTAAGCACTACAATTTAATAAAATAACACATTATACAAGCACTTCATGACTTCATGACTGATTTGTTAATTGCATTTTGAGATTATAATTTCAATAAAACATGTGCAATTTGTTTCTAAAGGATGTACTTCCAGCATTCTGACTAATAACATTAAACTGATTCAAAGATGTGGTGCAGTAGGTAGTGCTGTCACCTCACAGCAAGAAGGTCGCTGGTTCGAGCCTCGGCTGGGTCCGTTGGCATTTCTGTGTGGAGTTTGCATGTTCTCCCTGCGTTAGCGTGGGTTTCCTCCGGGTGCTCTGATTTCCCCCACAGTCCAAACACATGTGCTACAGGTGAATTGGGTGAACTAAATTGGCCGTAGTGTATGAGTGTGAATGAGTGTGTATGGGTGTTGGGTTGCGACTGGAAGAGCATTCACTGCGTAAAACATATGCTGGATAAGTTGGTGGTTCATTCCACTGTGGTGACCCCTGATGAATAAAGGGACTAAGCCGAAAAGAAAATGAATGAATGAATGAATGAATGAATAAATAAAGTTGTATTATGGTGAATGCCCAAAACATTGTACACTTTGCAAATAAATGTAAACTTTTAAAATACCGTGATAAATCATTTCACAAACAAACAATGAACAATGATTCCATTCTAAAAGTACCATGGTATTACTATAGGTTTTGGAAATTCGCTGTGATGCTGTCATTGTGTTTTGAACATACTTTGTCGTGTAGAAATCATTGTGTGTTCATTTGAGTTCTGTCAATAGACCCAAGCTTAAAGACTTAAGCACCTAGCAACCACCCAGACACCCTAGCAACTGCATAGCAACTCCCTGGCAACCACTTCAAGCGCTCTATGTAATGTAATGTGTATTTATATAGCGCATTTATTGTGTATCGGCCATACACCCGAATCGCTTCACAATCATGAGGGGGGTCTCTCCACACCACCACCAGTGTGCAGCATCCACTTGGATGATGCGACAGCAGCCACATGACAATGGCGCCAGTGCGCTCACCACACACCAGCTATTAGTGGAGTAAAGAGACAGACATATAGCTAATTTGGTGGATGGGGATGATTGGGAGGCCATGATGGATAAGGGCCAGGTGGGAATTTGGCCTGGACACTGGGGTTACACCCTGGGTTTTTTAGTGACTACAGAGAGTCAGGACCAAAAGGCGGCGCTCACTGACAATATAGTGTCCCCGTCACTTTACTGGGGCATTAGGACCCACACAGACCACAGGTTGAGCACCCCCTGCTGGCCTCACTAACACTACTTCCAACAGCAACCTAATTTTCTCATGTGGTCTCCCATCCAGGTACTGTCCAGGCTCAGCCCTGCTTTGCTTCTGTGAATAACCGATCTGGGGCTGCAGAGTGATATGGCTGTTGCGTGGTATCATAGCAGTGAGTTTTGCTCAGGCTAGCAGGACTGGCATTCATATTTTCTGGCTAAATTTTTGGTTTGATTGTGTTGCGTAACATGAGCAGGTCTGGTGGTGTCTGTGGCGGGCCTCTGGGAAAGAGTGTCAACATCAAACAGATCTGTTCTGGAGTGGTCGCTAATCCCTTTAGTTCTGCAAGCACATCTGATCCCCACCTGCCCGTCGCTCTCTGATCGTACATAACGCCTGCAAATCCCACATCATTTCCAGCACACGCTCCCAAACAAACCACCACCACTGTTCCCGGAGCAGATCTGCCATGCAGCCTGTACACACTCTGTGTTTTACAGTGGCAGAGATCTGTCAGCATAGGAAACTGTAAATGACTCTCTACACTGTAAAACATATCAGTAAATTAGCGTGTACTTGTGTACTTTGTGATTGATGTTTTTATTTTTCCACCATTTATTTATGCATTACGGGACCTTTATCTTCCAACAACTTTTAACCTTTTTTTTAACTAAACAAGGTTTGAAAAAGTGACTTTTATGAACATTTTTGTAAAATTGTTGTGTTGTACAGTATATTACGCTACAAACACCTTGGAATAAACTGCCAGCACATTTTCTGTTATTTTACAGACTTATTTCTCTATATATTATTCTTAACTTTGTAAACTGTCAAGTTGAGTTTTCAACATCAAAAGTCGAGATCAACATCCCATAATGCAATTCACAACCGTAAATAAACAGAAAACACTTGTGAAACAATAGATTATTTTACAGTGTATACAGTAGTTAACATTTGAAGTTGATCAAAACATTTCATCAAAGTTGTCCTGAAACTATTAAACAACATTTCAGTTCTTATTTTTGAAAAACGTTTGATCCATGTCAAATGTTGACGACTGTATTTCCAACCCAGCCTCATTCTGGAAACGTACCTCGATATACATTTCTGGAGACTGCGAAATACGTCCCAGGAGGTTATTTTGCAGTTTTTCTTTTCGCGAATCCACCAGAGGCCACTGTGTATGCTTTTTCAGATCTCAAATTTCTCTCGTGAGTGCCATTTGCACCTGCTGTTCTCACGTAAATCCACCAGAGGCCGCTGTCGACCGACTGACTGATCGACTGACCCACCCCTCTCCTTGCTTAAAGCAACAATTTTCAAAGCAATCCAGAAAAAGAAAAGCACTCGTCTGATTTTTACTATGTTTTCAGATTTTACCACATTCTCACCCTGTTATTTACTTATTTAATTTTTTGGATTCTGTTTTTGTCTTACCCGGTTTCTGGAACCGTTCTTCACCAGACTCAAACCCCGTAGTCGTGCTCAACTTCTTCTCAAGTCCACCGCCGTACATGACAAATGGGACAAACTGGTTACAGCGGGAAAGCTGTCCATACGGAGGTAAGCGGTCAGCTGGTAAGCGCGAAAAGGAATGGCGTCATACCGTCCCGTAGCATTCGTTTAAAAAATGTATCTCTGGCTACATAATTTGCGGTCTCCCGAAACGTATATAGGGCTAGGTTTTCAGAATGAGCCTATGTTGTGTATTTCACTGACAAAGAATCATGATGCAATTGTAAAATAAAAAGGCAATGTGATAATTTGTGTGATAATTAATCCTTATTTCAACCGATTCGAATGTTATCACTGGTTATCAGCTGATAGATATGGGCCAGTAGGGCCCTTCTGTGCCTACTAGTAGGCTCAGAAGGCTGTTATTATTATTATCCACAAGGTTAATCAGCTATAGATCACATATAGCTGAAGTTACCAAGAATTATTTATATTATTTATTAAATTTCCCATTATTGTATTTTATTAACGTCTACCCCTACCCCAACCCTAAACCCAACCGTCACCGTAATGTAAAAACAGATCTGGATCTGGAGTCTTCTCTAACAGTATAGCTGATTAACCATGTAAATGGATGATTACAGCTTTCTGAGCCTACCAGGCGCAGAAGGCCCCTACTGGCCCATATCTATCAGCTGATAACCACTGATAACGCCCATTCAATCGAGTACACTCGATTGAATGGGCGTTATCAGTGGTTATCAGCTGATAGATATGGGCCAGTAAGGCCCTTCTGTGCCTACTAGTAGGCTCAGAAGGCTGTTATTATTATTATCCACAAGGTTAATCAGCTATAGATCACATATAGCTGAAGTTACCAAGAATTATTTATATTATTTATTAAATTTCCCATTATTGTATTTTATTAATGTCTACCCCTACCCCAACCCTAAACCCAACCGTCACCGTAATGTAAAAACAGATCTGGATCTGGAGTCTTCTCTATCATTATAGCTGATTAACCATGTAAATGGATGTTAAAAGCTTTCTGAGCCTACCAGGCGCAGAAGGCCCCTACTGGCCCATATCTATCAGCTGATAACCACTGATAACGCCCATTCAATCGAGTGATAACATTCAAAGCAGGTGCTGATTTGAAAAAATACAATTTTACTGGTGTTGTAAAAGTCCAATAAATAAACTGTAAAGATTCTGGGTTCCACACAACCAATTTGGGTTTGGACAACATAAAGGAATTAAGTTAATCTAATTAGTTTTTATTCATTTAAGTGGATTAAACATAAAACACTTAAGTTGTCCCCCCACAAAAAAAAAAAAAATCATGAATTGTGTGGTTTGAGCTCATTTTAAATAATTACAAACAGCAAACATCATTTTTGAGTGGATATTAAAGTACTTTGTGTGTTATAAACAGTGCCTGTGTTATACTTGTGTTATAAACAATACTAAAAGCACATGTTTTTTTTTTACATTTAATTTTTTTTATGTACCATAGGAATCATGCTTTTTTGGCATGATATAATGTTGACTGTACACTAATGCAAGGTTTCATACAATTCATGTTGTTCCAAACACAAATCAATTAAGTTAACTATTAACAATTATGTGGATTGAACAAAAACAATTAAGTTCCCTCAAATAAATTCAAAAATTGTGTTGATTCAGCTCATTTTAAATAAGTAATTTGAAAAAAGAAAAACAGAAAAAAATAAATATTTTTTGAGTGTATTATGTCATGTTACAGTAAAACTTTGTATTTGGAATAGACATTTATTCCCAAGTGCTTAAAAAAAATGCCATGTTGCTACTATGGTAAATGCCAAAAAAAATTAATGTTTTCCTTTGTGTTTTTAAAAGTACTTTGTTGGATTATGCAAATGGTACATGATTTTTTTGTTCATGGTTTTATTATGAATATGATGGATTCATGGTCCTTCCACAGTATTCTTGTAATAATTGTCATTAGAATATCAAGTATTTTTCATTACCAAAAAGTACTACGGTCTATAATAATAACCATGTTTACACTTTATCCAGCCTGAGCTCACAAGGAAACAACTATTTTACGTTTTGTCAGTTTAGTGGTCATTTTTGACTAATTCATACAAGTCCAGTTGTACGAAAATGTACAATTTTTAAAAGGAGGCGTGGCACCAAACCCCACCCCTAAACCCAACCGTTATCGGAGGATGAGCAAATCATACTTAATTATATGAATGAGATTGTACAAATTCATATGAATTAGCCACCAATTCAAAAAGTTGGAAATTGCCATGAGATAGCGTTGATACAGTATATATTACTTTTTCCATTTGATTCCATCAATGTGCTGTAGTTTATCAGTGTTTTTGGTGATGCTGAATTGTGCGGCGTCTCCTCTAATGTTTCTGCTGTGGATTTGAGCAGGTTCTAGATCAGCTTTGGCTGCTCAGAGTCTAATCTGATCTTCTGCTGTTTCTGACCTCCACGCTCCTGCGGCCCGGAGCTCATTTCATGGCCTGTCATCATCATTAATCCCTGGGCAGAAGGTGAACGGGCAGATTCAGGTGTGCAGGGATGAGCAGGTTTTCTCCTTCAGTGTCAATGAGCTGCTCAATATGCAAAACACTGTATTTGTAGCATGACTGAATGCTCAGTCGGTCTGATGCTGCGTTTGTGAATGCATCATTGAATCTTGACTAAACAAAAGCTGGATCACATCAGGATTGTGCAGTTTTAAGTCAGGCTGAAAGATTTTGTTACGCTCAGAAAAGGATGTTTGTTGTTTGATCAATTCAAAATTTAATGTAAAAAAACATGCTTTTGTGAGTATTGTTTATAACACAAGTATAATCTGTATAATTTTTTTTTCTCATATTTAATTTTGTGTTGTCACTTGTCACCTTATGTACACTGGAAGCTTCTGTAGCCAAAACAAATTCCTTGTGTGTGTGAAGCACACTTGGCAATAAAACTGATTCTGATTCTGATAACAGAAGTATTGTTTATAACACACAAAATACTTTGGTATTTCTATATACAGTTGAAGTCAGAATTATTAGCCCACCTGAATTATTAGCCCCCTGTTTATTTTTCCCCCAATTTCTGTTTAACGGAGAGAAGATTTTTTCAACACATTTCTAAACATAATAGTTTTAATAACTCATTACTAATAACTGATTTATTTTATCTTTGCCATGATGACAGTAAATAATATTAGGCTAGGTATTTTTCGAGACACTTCTATACCGCTTAAAGTGACATTTAAAGGCTTAACTAGGTTAATTAGGTTAACTAGGCAGGTTAGGGTAATTAGGCAAGTTATTGTATAATGATGGTTTGTTCTGTAGACGATCGGAAAAAAATAGCTTGAAGGGGCTAAAAATATTGACCCTAAAATGGTTTTTAAAAAATTAAAAACTGCTTTTATCCTAGCCAAAATAAAACAAATAAGACTTTCTCCAGAATAAAAAATATTATCATACATACTGTGAAAATTTCTTTGCTCTGTTAAACATCATTTGGGAAATATTTAAAAAAGAAAAAGAAATTCAAAGGGGGGCTAATAATTCTGACTTCAACTGTACACTCAAAAAAATGATGTTTGCTGTTTGTTTAAACTGCTTATTTAAAATGAGCTGAAACAACACAATTCTGGAGGCTTTTTTGAGACAACTTGATTGTTTTATTTAATAAATTAACTTAATTATTTCATGTTGCCCCAACACAAATCGATTGTGTGGAACCCAGCATGTTTTACAATGTATGACATGACTTTGAATTAATTTTTATGCAAGCTTCCTGTCATAAATTAGCTTAATGAGCAGTCAAATAAGGTTTTGAATTGTATAAAAAAAATCTGTTTTGAACTGATCGCCTGTTAGAAAGGAAGGTGTAGTTCCAAAAATAACCTTACAACTTTTTTTTGTCTACGCCATACTTGCAATATAGGCTCATTCTGAAAACGTAGCCCTATATACATTTCTGGAGATCACAAATTATGTAGCCAGAGCTACGTATGGCTGCATTTCGTCTATAAAACTAATGCTACGGGGCGGTATGACGCCATTTCTTTTCTCGCTAACCAGCTGACTGATTACGTCCATATGGACGACTTTCCTGCTGTTACCAGTTTGTCCGGTAGCTCGAAACTACGACATTACGTCAGTGGACTTGAGAGGCAGAGCAGAGTTGACCACGACAACGGGGTTTCAGTTCGGTAAAGAAACATTCCAGAAATTGTGGGTAAGACAAAAAAAAAGCTAAAAAATAAAATAAACAAGTAAATAACAGAGTGAAAATGTGGTAAAATCTGAAAACAAGATAAAAATCAGGCGAGGGCTTTTCTTTTTCTGGATTGCTTTTAAAAACACTTTGGTTGGGTTTAGGGAAGGTGGAGGGCAGGTCAGTCGGTGCGTTTGAAAACACTAATGGTTGGGTTTAGGGAAGGAGGTGGATGAGGGTATTGGTCAGTTGGTCAGTCAGTCAATTGACAGCGGCCTCTGGTGGATTTACGTGAGAACAGCAGGCGCGAATGAAACTCGCAAGAAGCCAAAGAACTATGAATGAAAGTTTTAAATGGGCTTTAATGAACAGTCAAATAAGATTTGAATTGTATTAACTACAACTGATTATATACATCAGTTAATATAAATAATCAATAATTTACAATTTACATTTTATTTTTGGTTTAATATTTATTTTCAGTCATTCAATAATGACATTTAGACAGACAAATGTGCTTATGACATCATGTCAACGCTGAGAGAAATTACTTTATTTTTTATGCAAACTTCCAATCATTAATGGACTTTAATGATCAGTCAACAAAGAAAGATTTGGGTTTTTATAAACACACACGGCGACGCAGTGGCGCAGTAGGTAGTTCTGTCGCCTCACAGCAAGAAGGTCGCTGGTTCAAGCCTCGGCTGGGTCAGTTGGCATTTCTGTGTGGAGTTTGTATGTTCTCCTTGTGTTCGCGTGGGTTTCCTCCAGGTGCTCCGGTTTCCTCCACAGTCCAAAGACATGCAGTACAGGTGAATTGGTTAGGCTAAATTGTCCGTAGTGTATAAGTGTGAATGAGGCCCCTTTTACACTAATACGTTTTAGTTTTAAAACGCATAAGTTTTGCTACGGTTACGCCATCCGTCCACACTACGCCGGAGTTTTTGAGCCCCGAAAACGGAGCGTTTTGAAAACGCTGGAGAGGCTGTTTTCATTCTAAAACGCTGCTGCTCTGTCTCGGTGTAGATGGGGGAAAACGGAGACATCTGAAAATGGAGGCGGGGCTGCAGACATTCTCCTCTCTGATTGGGGCTTTTTCCTCAATATTAAGTAGCCTTCACACAGTTCAGTCTTACATCCTCTCCGTGTAAGTTCAGACTTCGCAAGTTTGATATGGAAAACAAACTCCCGAGTGTGTACTTTATAAAATCATTCACATCACCCTGGCTAAGCAGTTTCACTAACTTAACAATAAAATGAAAACATGATGTGAGGAACTGCCTATTATCATTTTGATATAGCATATAGCAACGACAGACATCAAAAATGTTGAGGCGTTGTGTAGCTGCATGATATGACCGTCATCTTCAAGCATATTTATAACAAAACGGAGCCTATAACATTAGGCTACTGCCTCCTTTCATTTTTAATGAAATACGAAATACTCTTTCATTGAATATCAGTTTTAATGATCAATAATTGCCATTGTAAAAGTGTAACGCACAATAAGTTTATACAATAGAGAAAATAAAGGCAAACAATCAGTCAGATGTGCAGAATCGGTGTCCGCGGTTACATTAATTAAGATATTAACCTAACTTATCTTTGTGCTCAGCTAAAACACGTTACCTGAGAACAAGTAATAGATTCAAAAGACCAAAGTCGGGGAATATGTCGTCAGATATAGACAACAAGAGGAATTAAATATCACGTTTAACAACTATAGTGACATTAGATCCAGTGGTAGATCCGTGATAAACAGTCCGACGTGCACAGCTCTAATGTGGGCGTGTGTGTGCTCAAAGCACGCTGCAGTGCATGCCAGAAAGTGTGTGTGTGATCACAAGATTTCACCGTTTTAGTATAGACGGAGAGTTGTTCAGAAACGCTTGGTGAAACGCCAGTGTGGACGCGGATCGTTTTCATTCTAAAACGCCGTTTTAAAACTAAAACGTACTAGTGTAAACGGGGCCTGAATGTGTATGGATGTTTCCCAGAGATGGGTTGCAGCTGGAAGGGCATCCGCTGCATTAAACATGTGCTAGATAAGTTGACGGTTCATTCCGCTGTGGCAACCCCGGATTAGTAAAGGGACTAAGCCGAAAAGAAAATGAATGAATTAATGAGTAAACACACACACACACACACACACACACACACACACACACACACACACACAAATTTATATTTTAATTTATTTCTGCAATTACTTCTTATAATTAGGTGCATTTTCTTTCATCCATATTGTCAATACTGTAACACATCTGGGTGTTTTAGTTTTGGTATTTGTTATTATAACTTAATTAATTATTTTTTTATTTAATTAACATAGTGATGATTATTGCTAGATTCTAATTAGTGTATTAACATATTTTTATTTAAATCAGTTTATATAAATTATCAATAATTTGCTATCATTTTTTTTTTGTTTATTTTCAATCATGCATTAATGACAAGATCTCAGAGAAATGTGAAACAAACATCAATGCAGAAATTGATTTCTTTATGCAGACATTTTCATTTAAGAGTTAAATATTATTTATTAATGTTTAAAGCAATGGTCTCAAACTCAATTTCTGCAGGGCCTCAGCTCTGCATAGCTTAGCTTCAACCACCTCCAACTCACACCTGCTTAATAGTCGCTAGTAGTCTTGAACAGCTTGTTTAATTGGATCAGCTGTATTTGATTAGAGTTGGACCAAAACTGCAGAGCTGCGGCCCTCCAGGAATCCAGTTTGAGACCTATGGTTTAAAACATCAGAAGGTGTATTGTACTAGGTCATTGAGCACATCTGATACCTCAGCTGTTGATATAAAGAGAAGCTTGTGTGGCTGCAGTGTGAAGTCGTGCTCTCGGTCTGAATTTTGGCGAGGTGTTTTGGCAAGCGTGTGTTAATTTGAGAGTTAAATATGATTTGTTTATGTTTGAAGCATCAGAAGATGTTTTGCACTTGGTCTTTAAGCACATCTGAATCCTCAGCCATTGATATAAAGAGAATATATGTGTGTGTGTGTGTGTAGCTGCAGTGGGAAGTCGTGCTCTCGGTCTGAAGTTTGTCGAGGTGTTTTGGCGAGCGTGTGTTAATTTGAGGGTTAAATATGATTTGTTAAAGCATCAGAAGATGTTTTGCACTTGGTCATTGAGCATATCTGAAACCTCAGCTGTTGATATGAAGAGAATATTTGTGTGTGTGTTTGTGAGAATGTGTGTGTGTGTAGCTGCAGTGTGAAGTCGTGCTCTCGGTCTGAAGTTTTTGCGAGGTGTTTTGGCAAGCGTGTGTTTGTTTGCGTGTCGAATCCTCATCGCCTCCGACCGCCTTCTCGCTGGTGAAGAGGTGTAGCCTTTGTCTTCATGTGCAGGCAGTTTCCATGCCAACGTGACTCTGCATTCCTCCTTACCTGCTGTTTTCATCGGTCCACGCTAGTGAGATAGCACGCGATCTGTCACAAATCACTCATTTAAAGAGGTCACGTCATTTAGATGTTCATGAGATCCACTTAAGAAGGGCCCACACTCAAAATGAACACAAGACGTTTTTTATAAGGATGGAAAGAGCTCTGTGTTATAGCATTGCATGTCGGTGATTTCCATAATGCTCTTTTTGGACTGTGTAGGATGTTTCGAAGGCATTTTCACTCCCTCATGTTGTAAAATGTGGCTTGACAATGATATATCAACATTAAGGGCATGTACAGTGCATCCGGAAAGTATTCATAGCACTTTGTCCACATTTGTTCATGTTACAGCCTTAATCCAAAATGGATTAAATTAATTTATTTCCTCAAACTTCTACACACAATCCCCCATAATGACAATGTGAAAAAAGAGTTTTTGAAATTGTTGCAAATTCATTAAAAATAAAAAAAGCTGAAAAATCACATGTACATCAGTATTCACAGCCACTTTGTTAATGCATCTTTGGCAGCAATTACAGCCTCAAGTCTTTTTGAATATGATGCCACAAGCTTGGCACAGCTGTCTTGGAGAATTTTTGCCGATTCCTCTTTGCAGTACCTCTCAAGCTCTATCAGGTGGGATGGGAAGCGATGGTGTACAGCCCTTTTCAGATCTGTCCAGAAATGTTTAATAGGATTTAGGTCTGGGCTCTGGCTGGGCCACTCAAGGACATTCACCGAGTTGTTGTGAAGCCACTCCATTGATATTTTGGTGGTGTGCTTTGGGTCATTGTCCTGCTGGAAGATGAACCGTCGCCCCAGTCTGAGGTCAAGAGCTCTCTGAAGCAGGTTTTCATGTCTCTGTACATTGCTGCATTCATCTTTTCCTCTATCCTGACTAGTCTTCCAGTTCCTGCTGCTGAAAAACATCCCCACAGCATGATGCTGCCACCACCATGCTTCACTGTAGGAATGGTACTAGCCTGGTGATGAGCGGTGCCTGGTTTCCTCCAAACGTGACGCCTGGCATTCACTCCAAAGAGTTCAATTTTAGTCTCATCAGACCAGAGAATTTAGTTTCTTATGGTCTGAGAGTCCTTCAGATGCCCTTTGGCAAATTCCAGGCAGGGAGTGACTTCCGTCTGGCCAGTCTACCATACAGGCCTGATTGGTGGATTGCTGCACAGATGGTTGTCCTTCTGTAAGGTTCTCCTCTCTCCACAGAAGAACACTGGAACTCAGACAGAGTGACCATCGGGTTATTGATCACCTCCCTGACTAAAGCCCTTCTCCCCCGATCATTCAGCTTAGATGGCCGGCCAGCTCTAGGAAAGTCCTGGTGGTTCCAAATATTTTCCACTTACGGATGATGGAGGCTGATGATATCGGATGATATCAGTCCTTTAGGGAGGAGCTATCAGTCCTTTAGGGCATGGCTATCTGTCCTTCAGGGAAGAGCTATCAATCCTTCAGGAGGAGCTGTCAGTCCTTTAGGGCAGAGTTATCAGTCTTTTAGGGAGGAGCTGTCAGTGCTTTAGGGAGGAGCTATCAGTCCTTTAGGGCATGGCTATCTGTTCTTCAGGGAGGAGCTATCAATCCTTCAGGAGCCCTTTAGGGCAGAGTTATCAGTCTTTTAGGGAGGAGCTATCAGTGTTTTAGGGAGGAGCTATCAGTCCTTTAGGGCATGGCTATCTGTCCTTCAGGGAGGAGCTAGCAATCCTTCAGGGAGGAGCTGTCAGTCCTTTAGGGCAGAGATATCAGTCTTTTAGGGAGGAGCTATCAGTGTTTTAGGGAGGAGCTATCAGTCCTTTAGGGCATGGCTATCTGTCCTTCAGGAAAGAGCTATCAATCCTTCAGGGAGGAGCTGTCAGTCCTTTAGGGCAGAGATATCAGTCTTTTAGGGAGGAGCTATCAGTGCTTTAGGGAGGAGCTATCAGTGCTTTAGGGAGGAGCTATCAGTGCTTTAGGGAGGAGCTATCAGTGCTTTAGGGAGGAGCTATTAGTGCTTTAGGGAGGAGGTATCAGCGCTTTAGGGCGGGCGTTTCTGCTCTAACTTAATCGATTCATCAATCTTATTTCATGTTGTTAGCAACTCCCATCTTCCAACAATCCAACTGGTTCCCAAAAGATGAAATCATGCACCGCTCTACATTTTTGTCTCATTTCTGGGAGATGTATGTCACGATAGCACGAAAAAAGGACAATCTTAACTTCCGTTTCATGGTGATATTAACATTCACAGATGTTCATTTGCATGTAGCAGACGTCTTACATTCTCCGTGCACTTAAGGTGTAAAATTGTTCATATATTATGATTTGGGATGCACTAATTCAAATCATGCACACTATTTACGGTTGACGATGTGCGAATTTGAATGCAGCCGGTAGCGCTGGTCACTTGGGAACTCATTGAGCTGCCTGTCTGGATATGATCGATTCTGGTGAGGTTTGTTAGCACGAGTCTCAGTAATGGAAGCGTGTCCTGCGGCGCTGTCAGGCCTCCACCTCTCTCTCCAGCTATTAAAACACCCTTGATTTGGACAAACACACCGTGACCTCTTAAAACCTGTACATTAAGGGGTCTTCCTCCAGCTGGTGAAGACATGTGAAATCATGCCCACTTTACCTGTTGAATGACTGTGGGTGACCTTGAAGAGTAGCGTCTGAAATACAGAGACGGGTAATCACATGAATGCATGCTTGTACTGTATGTCACAATCACACTATTTATACAAGCAATATTCTTGTTTGTAGTAAAAACTACAGTGGAATATAGTCAGTGTTCCTCAAATAAAGTTCACTACTTTAGCGCAGTAGTAAGTAAAAATCCTTTTTGTCCAGCACTGAATGCACATATGCACATTAATTAAGCAGGCCACGTTCCCTGGACATGTGCTGTGAATGTTCTGTAATCTGTAATCATATCTGAAGTGTGAGCTGGGATGAGCCGATGCTGGAGGAGATCACAGGAGGTCGGTGTATTTTCCAGTTCTCACATGTGTCAGTATTGCTGTGTGTGTACATTAGCTCTACCTGACCCAGCCTGAGGCTCACACTGTGCTCGCTGGGAATTGTGGGTAGTGCTCTGTCTGCCTACATCTTTCGTCTAGGCTCCTATTATTTCTGCGATTTGCAAAACACAGATGAAGTCCTACAGTAAAATATATATATATATTTATTGTGTAATGTTATGGTTGTATAACATTTGGTTATGAACATTTGAACTATTAAAGCAGAAATTAAATTAAATTTGGAATTTGTAAAAAAAAAACTAAAAAAACAAAAATACAAATAAAAAAATGGAATGTGTAAATAAACTGTGCAAATAAGTTGCCTTTTTTTGAATTGGTTAATTAGCTTTTTTATTATTAATATATTACTTTAATATGATATATTATTTATTAATAATGTAACCATTACAGAAAAATTATAGTGAAACCACAGCTGATTTAGCTTTTTAATATTATTATTATTACTATTATTTTATTTTAATAATATATACTGTTTATTAATAATGTAACCATTGCATATAAATGAATACTGAAAACAGCTTTTACTGAAAATTTGCCTTTTATTATTATTATTATTTATATTAGTAGTAGTAGTAGTAGTAGTATTGTTATTATTATTATTAGTAGTAGTAGTTGTAGTATTATTTTAATATATATGTTATTAATTAATACTGTAACTATTACAGACAAATAGATACTCAAAACACAGCTGATTAGCATTTTTATTATTATTATAATATAACATATTATTTGTAATATAACATATTATATATTATTTATTAATAAAGTAACCATTACAGAGAAAGTATTCTAAAAGCACAGCTGGTTAGCCTTATTATTATTATTATTATTATTATTATTATTATTATTATTATTATTATTATTATTATTATTATTATTATTATATTTTAATTATATATATATATATATATATATATATATATATATATATATATATATATATATATATATATATATATATATATATATATATATATATATATATATATATATATACTGTATGTAATATATATAAATATAATATTTATATATAAATATATAATATATATAAACAATATATATATATATATATATATATATATATATATATATATATATTGTTTATTAATAATGTAACCAATACAGAAAGATGAATACTGAAAACACAGCTAATTATCCCTTTTTATTACTATATTATACATTATTTTAATATTATATGTTATTTATTAATAATAACACAATAAAAAATACAGAATAATAAACACAGAAATCACAGCTGATTAGCCTTTTATTATTTTTATAATATTTTTTATATAATATAATTTATTGTATAATTTTATTATTGTATCATATCATTTAATATATTAATTAAATATTTTATATTTTTTTAATAATGTAACCATTACAGAAAAATAAATACTGAAAAAAACAGCTGATTAGTCTATTATTATTATTATTATTATTATTATTATTATTACATGTTATTTTAATATAATATATTTGTTTAATAATTATGTAACCATTACAGAAAAATGAACACAGAAAACACTTTGTAAACACTTTTTTTATTTAATCAAGTTTATGCATTCAGTGATTTGTTTAATAATTAGATTATTATTTTTTGTAGGATTTTTAACTGTATTTATACAGTTAAACTACACTTTAGGGATTGCAATTATCTCTCAAATACGCGTTTTATTATTTTGATGAAAAAACATTCTACCCAATCAGACATACAGTATCTTATATTTGTAGAGAGGCTAGTTAAAATACACTAAGCATTGTCCTGAAAGTCAAGTTATTTTTGTATTTCTGTATTTTCACAGTTCCAAACCTATTGAACCTGAAAATGCACCTTATATGCTTGCTTCAGGAAGTGCACAAATGGTCCATTTGCCATTGCTCTGGGATATAGAGCTGTAAACTATTGATGCAATTATTTTAAATGAGTTGGCTTCATATTATTATTTTGATGAGAAAAAAAAAACACTTTTACACAAAATCAGATTTACACTTAACGGCCACTTTATTAGGTACACCTATCCAACCAATCACATGGCAGCAACTCAATGCATTTAGGCATGTAGACATGGTCAAGACGATCTGCTGCAGTTCAAACCGAGCATCAGAATGGGGAAGTAAGGTGATTTAAGTGACTTTGAACGTGGCATGGTTGTTGGTGCCAGACGGGCTGGTCTGAGTATTTCAGAAACTGCTGATCTACTGGGATTTTCACGCACAACCAAATATAGGGTTTACAGAGAATGGTCTGAAAAAGAGAAAATATCCAGTGAGCAGCAGTTCTGTGAGCGCAAATGCCTTGTTGATGCCAGAGGTCAGAGGAGAATGGCCAGACAACACGTCCAACCTTGAGGCGGATGGGCTACAGCAGCAGAAGACCACACCGGGTGTCACTCCTGTCAGCTAAGAACAGGAAACTGAGGCTACAATTCACACAGGCTCACCAAAACTGGACCATAGAAGATGGGTGAAACGTTGCCTGGTTTGATGAATTGCCATTTCTGCTGCAACATTCAGATGGTCGGGTCAGAATTTGGTGTCAACAACATGAAAGCATAGATCCATCCTGCCTTGTATCAACAGTTCAGGCTTGTAATGGTGGTGTAATGGTGTGGGGGATATTTTCTTGGCACACTTTGGGCCCATTAGTACCAATTGAGCATCGTGTCAACGCCACAGCCTACTTGAGTATTGCTGCTGACCATGTCCATCCCTTTATGACCACAGTGTACCCATCTTCTGATGGCTACTTCCAGCAGGATAACATGCCATGTCATAAAGCGCAAATCATCTCAGACTGGTTTCTTGAACATGACATGAGTTAACTGTAATCAAATGGCCTCCACAGTCACCAGATCCTCAATCCAATAGAGCACGCTTGGGATGTGGTGGAACGGGACATTCGCATCATGGATGTGCAGCTGACAAATCTGCAGCAACTGCGTGATGCTATCATGTCAATATAGAGCAAAATCTCTGAGGAATATTTTCAGTAGCTTTTTGAATCTATGCCACAAAGGATTAAGGCAGTTCTAAAGGTAAAAGGGGGTCCAACCCGGTACTTGTAAGGTGTACCTAATAAAGTGGCCGGTGAGTGTAGCTGTAAACTATTGATGTAAGCATTTAAAACGAACTGGCTTGCTATGTTTTTCATGCATTTTATAAGAGCGTGATTCTTTTTAAGGGGCTGAATTGTTAAAGCATCGCTGATTTTTGTATAACACGACTGCACGTGTGTAAAATCCCTTGAACATTTGCCTGCATGAAAGGGCCTGCGCTGGAGGCAGTGGTGTCTTGTGGGCTCTCTCGGATGTGAGACAGGCAGCGGAACGGTGAGAAAAACAGAGAGAAACAGATAGAGAGAGCTGTGCGGTTGCCAGATCTTCCCAGCGCTCGCAAACGTCACTGCAGTAAGTAGGTCAGGCTGCAGGCTTCCATGATCGGGCAACGTAACACAGGATCTGATCTGTGTTGTGTTTGAATCTCCACATCACTGTGTGGGAACTTACCAATTATTTTCCCTCTTTCACATTTTAGTCATGTTGCCATATATAACGTATGCCTCAAGGATTACGTTGCCAAATTACTAAGCATCAAAACCCTTATTTAGCTTTCCAGAGTGTTCCTGACCAGACGCGGCTAAAACTGACTTCAATACACATGAAGAGCGTTGGGGAAAAGACAAAAAAATAGAGCAATTATTTGTGAGCTTTCAGACATAAAACCATTTTAGTTCTACAGTTTTTTCTTCATATAATGAGATATATCGTCATATAATAATTTACTTCATAATTTGGTCACACAGCATATTTAGTGAGAATAAAGTGAGGTTTTAATGTATTTATAGAGAATAAATCAAATAAAAAAATACATTTTATTTTATTATGTGGAATAAGACGTATAAATTGGCTTAGTGGGGCGACGCAGTATGTAGTGCTGTCGCCTCACACCAAGAAGGTCGCTGGTTCGAGCTTCGGCTGGGTCAGTTGGCATTTCTGTGTGGAGTTTGCATGTTCTCCCCGAGTTTGCGTAGGTTTCCTCCAGGTGCTTCGGTTTCCCCCACAAGTCCAAAGACATGGTACAGGTGAATTGGGTAGGCTAAATTGTCCGTAGTGAAGAGCTGCACGATTCTGGCTAAAATGAGAATCGCGATCTTTTTGCTTAAAATAAAGATCACGATTTTCTCACGATTCTGTAGATGTAAAATAAAGGTTAGTAGTATGAGTCGGCTTTTATTATTATTTTAGAATACAACTATTCATAATTCTGATGTTGAATTAATGTGTTTGAGACATATGCTTGCAATCTGTCATTGACAACATTGTTAGACCATTTTTTTTCTTCAGGTAAAATCAGACAGTTGTCATTATCAGATTCCCTCTTGCATTATATTTAACATTATATAGGCTAGAGTAGTTATACTGACACTGTTTAACATGTATTCTCATGCACAACACTCTGTGTTCGCTATGAGGAAAAACATTTTAAATTCTTGTCGTAATCATAACTCTAAAATGCGATATGATTATTTAAATGATGTGCGCGCGCTTTCAGTTTCATTTTCACTGCTAAGTGCGGTTCAGACTTACGGTTCAATGTTATTTACAACTTTATTACCTGTTATTCACAGCCTATGCAGGTTTTGTTCACTTAAGTGGGCTTCATTCACAGGCGAGCGCCCGCCCTCTCTGTGGTAACAGCTCACGGTCAGCTCACGTCACTTGTGTTTTCGCGGCCACGAATACATCATTACATGAAGACAGAAATGACATTTTTGGGTGAATTATACCATATAAATACAGTATGTGACTCTTTCAACACCAGTTGAAGGTGTTCACGTTGCTGAACATTGTATGTAAAACAATGTGAAGACTTGTGCGGCCGTCTTTGCTTCTCTCCTGAACTTGAAAATATGATTGGCAGAATCGTATAAATGCTGGACTAAGATCGTAGAGGGTTGAATCGAGATCGCGATTATTTTACGATAAATTGTGCAGTTCTACCGTAGTGTATGTGTGTGAATGAGAGCGTATGAGTGATTCCCAGTGATGGGTTGCCGCTGGAAGGGCATCCGGCTGCTGGATGTGCTGGATAAGTTGACGGTTCATTCCACTGTGGCGACCCCTGATTAATGAAGGGACTAAGCCGAAAAGAAAATGAATGAATGAATGAAAATTGGCTTAGTCCCTTTATTAATCAGGGGTCGCCACAGCGGAATGAACCGCCAACTTATCCAGCATATGTTTTACACAGCAGATGCCCTTCCAGCTGCAACCCAGTACTGGGAAACAGTCATACTCACTCATTCACACTCATACACTACGGCCAATTTAGTTTATTCAATTCACCTATAGTGCATGTGTTTGGACTGTGGGGGAAACCGAAGCACCATGAGGAAAACCCACATCAACACGGGGAGAACATGCAAACTCCACACAGAAATGCCAACTGACCCAGTCGGGACTCGAACCAGTGACCTTCTTACTTTGATGTGACAGTGCTAACCACTGAGCCTCCATGTCGCCCTTTTATAGGGACAACTTATTCGTTTGTACAAATTAAAGTGGACTGAACATAAAACAATTAAGTTAACTTAATCGACTTGTGTTGGGACAACATGAAGGAATCGTGCAGAACCCAGCATTTTTTACAGTGAATTAAACATGAAAATAATTATTAATATTAATGTTATCAAAATAAAAAGGTGTAATAATATGCTGCATTAAAGTAAAATCACATATGGTTGATTTAAATTTGTATATAATCGTGCTTTAACCCAACCATTGATGCGATCGTGCCTCTTCCTCTGCTTTGTTATTTTAGCATGTGGTCGTGAACATTGAATGTTTATGAGATTCATTTATTCAGAGTTACACAAGAAGCATTTGTGTGTTTTCTCTCTCGCTTCACTCACTGTGATACTTGTATAATCAGAGCAAACATCTGAGGCCAAATGTGGCATGAGGAAATATGGAAATGCCGGCAATGGAGTCTGTCAAAGAGCTTCTCGCTTCTTAACTATACATCGGTAAATATTTGGACAGAATTACCGCGGCGCAGATGCAGCAGAATAACTGTGGCTTTAAAAGGAGTGCTTGTTCAGATTGCATAACATGAAGAACAGTTACACTCCTCAGAGGTCAACATAAATTATTTTTATTGTATCTTTATTGAGGTATTTATTTTTATGCTTCTAATGAAATGACATTCAAACCTCTAGCAGCTTTCAAGTTGGAGGCAAGTCAGAGCTACGTTTTTAGATCCTGATTGATAGTTGATGCACAGCATTTTGAAAATTTAGTTTTCAGCGAACAAACCATCATAAAAAACCTCATGATACTATTGATGAGACAATCATGATTAACCTATTTAATTTCTTTTGCTTCTCTGTGTGTGTGTGCTGCTACAGTTTATCAGTTCAGTATGTGCACTGTTACATAACTGCCCCCTGCTGGTCATCTCTTTCTTGCGTTAGACCATTTTGTGCTGTACCGCGCAGTACTGCAGCATTGCATGTGGTCACGTTCATTCACTCACGCATTCTCAGTAGCCACATCTGTACATAGATCCCACTTAAAGGGATAGTTCACACAGAAATGAAATCATTTACTCCATCCTTCACACGTTTCAAACCTGTTTGAGTTTCTTTTTTTCTGTTGAACACAAAATAATTTTGAAGAAAGCTGGAAAGCTTGACTTCCATTTGTTTTTCCTACTATGGAAGTCAATGGTTACAGGGTTTAGCATTCTTCAAAATATCTTCTTTTGTGTTCAACAGAAGAAACTCATAAAGGTTTGGAGCCATATGAGTGGGAGTAAATAGTGAGTGAACTCTCATTTTGGGGTGAACTATCCCTAATTTAAATGTTTTTTTCCAAAAATTATATGAGACGCGCGAGTTTACTGGGGTATGCTTGATAGGAGACATAGATATATACACTAGATATCACATAGGGACCCTGAGCATGCGTCAATAGCGCCGCCACATTGGTACAGTGCTCCTAGGACAAATGTCATTCAAAGGCACTAGTCAAGACAGTGTGTCAAAGTGAAGATGCTGGACTTTAGCGCTGTGTACGGATGTAGTAACGAGCAAACAAAGAAAATATACCACAATAGCAGAACATTTCATAGGTAAGATTTTGTTTTTTATGTTTTTGTATGTTATGAACTTTTGTGCTTAACAAGTAATGTTATTGATGATAATACAGTCTCTTACTGAACTGACCATAAGGCAAAGTAGCATCAACACGCACTAAATTCTAAGCTTATACTAGTTTTGTTGAATAAAATAAGCAAACAGTGTTATGAAATATGACAACAAGATGCTGCGCTGCTAAAAACCTGTATTTTTGTCAATGAGTTGTTCATAACGGAGATTCATTCACAAACGAATCGCTCTCTCCGTCAGAATGAGAAGTGAAAGCAGGAGAGGGGCTGTGTTTCAGGACATGGATTAGATCAAATTAAACAGCGAAGGAGGATAATACATTTCCATGCACACAAACACACACTCTTTGTCGGTAATGCCCATGCGGTCACATCCATCAATGTAGAAAAGTGATGTAAAATTATAATATTTCGTAATTTAAAAAATATTTGCATATGGACCACCGGGGAAAACTCCCGATCATAGATATATGTGTGTATATGTGTATTTCTCTGGCTTTGTATGGCCACAGTCCTCCACTGCACCTTGGTCCCGCATTCATTTCAAAGGAGCGCTACCCTGTACTAAAATGGCGGCTCTATTGACGCATTCGTTCTAATAGACAACAGCAGGGTAGGCAACATCTAATGTATATATCTATGGATAGGAGAAGCAGAATTTATATAGTAGAATAGATGAAGTGGGATTGCTTTGGAGTTAATTGTTGAAATTATGCTTATCAAAAAATATCAACATTATTAATTCAAGTAAATTATTGAGATATTATAGAAATCACATTTTAGATTTAGTTCTGTTTTTGTTCTTTAAAGGAGACCTATTATACCCCTTTTTTAAAGATGTAAAATAAGTCTCTCCCTTGCTAAAAAAGATAGGTCTTTAATCTAGTTTTGATCTGCGAGATTGTGTCTGAGCCTCGGACATTATCAGGAAGGCTATTCCAGAGTTTAGGAGCCATAAATGAGAAGGCTCGACCTCCTTCACTCGACTTTGCTAATCTGGGTACTACCAGAAGCCCTGAGTTTTGAGATCTTAAAGAGCGGGTTGGATTGTAGCAAGACAGGAGGTTGGTTAGATAAACAGGAGAGATTATTTAAAGCTTTATAGGTAAGAAGCAATATTAAAATAAGTCTCTGCCATCTCGTCTGCAGTCTCTGCCAAGTCTCTGCCAGAGTGTGTGTGTGTGTGTGTGTGACAATGGTAAACACAGGAGACCCAAATGCAAGTAAAAACAAGATGATTTATTTAAAGAGTCACAACTGGTATAGATCTCACCAGATATAATAAGGCAAGGATGCCCACATCAGAATACGACACGCCAAACAGTGGAAAAGGTTAGTCCGTGAATCAACGTCGTATAGCAGTCTCTCATGGTTATCTCACCAGATATCGAGGGAAGGGGAAGGTAGCGCTATGGAGCAGCTCTCAAGGAAATCGTCGAGTTTACCCATGGTAAAGTTCATTAGAGAAACAGACATGAGGCGACGTCTCTCACATAAAAAGTTGTCTTCAGGACAGGCAGTAGTAACAACATCAAGGAGACGGAGGCTTGCGAAAGGTCCAACAGAAACAGATCAAGACGGCAAGCCTTTCCCCAGGCAAGCGAGAGAGTCTAGCAGAACAGACACCGGAGTGAACAAACAACGGACTGATCACACGAGATACAAAACACTGAACATTTATGGCGCGGTAACGCGCTGCAGCTGTGACTAAATGATTAACAGCTGAGATGAATGAGTGGTAACAAGACACGTGACAACCCAGCTGATGAGTGTAAACACACACATACACACACACCACGCGGTGAAAACCCAAACAAACACGCCCACTTCCCACACACACACATGCAAGAAGAACAGATAGATCACAACCGTGACAGTGTGTGTGTGTGTGTGTGTGTGTGAGAGAGAGAGAGAGAGAGAGAGAGAGAGAGGTTTTATCTCAAATGCTTTATTATAATATATAAAAAATGTTTTATTATATATACAGTTAAAGTCAGAATTATTAGCCCCCCTTTGAATTTTTTTTCTTTTTTAAATATTTCCCAAATGATGTTTAACAGAGCAAGGAAATTTTTACAGTATGTCTGATAATGTTTTTTCTTCTGGAGAAAGTCTTATTTGTTTTATTTTGGCTAGAATAAAAGCAGTTTTTAATTTTTTATGAACCATTTTAAAGTCACAATTATTAGCCCCTTCAAGCAAATTTTTTTTTCCGACTGTCTATAGAACAAACCATCATTATACAATAACTTGCCTAATTACCCTAACCTGCTTAGTTAACCTAATTAACCTAGTTAAGCCTTTAAATGTCACTTTAAGCTGTATAGAAGTGTCTTGAAAAATATCTAGTCAAATATTATTTACTGTCATCATGACAAAGATAAAATAAATCAGTTATTAGAGATGAGTTATTAAAACTATTATGTTTAGAAATGTGTTGAAAAAAATCTTCTCTCCGTTAAACAGAAAATGGGGAAAAACATAAACAGGGGGGCTAATAAATCTGACTTCACCTGTATTTGTTATAGATGCTTTGAAACTGCCCCTTTTAGGCTTTGATCCTAATTGTGCCGTTTTGATGACTGTCGCTTTAAATTCAAATGAGATTGTGCTCTTTTTTTTTTACAAATGCCTATGCGGCAACATAATGGCTGCTTCTCACTCAGGGTTGTTTATGCTAAGGAGGGAGAGAGTGGGCGGGGCTTTTCCCCTCTGATGACACGTACAAAGGGAGAATGTCAATCAAAGTGTTTCTGCATACTGTTTTTATCAAGTGTGATTATAAGCAATACAATTAATACATTTTTACCTTTAGAAGCTGAATATATTCACAGACTGCTGCCAGACACCTGTGTTTAAAACCCCTTATAAAAGTAATGTTTGCATAATAGGTGCTCTTTAAAGGGATAGTTCAACCTTAAAATTGAAAATGACCTTATTTTCAACTCTCACATGTGATTTAGAACTTTTTAGTTTTTACACAAAAGAAGATATTTTAAAGAATGCTGATTGATAGCATCAATTGACTATCATAGTAGGGAAAAATACCCAATAGTCCCAATAACCAGCATTTTTAAAAAATATATCTAATGTGTTTAACAAAATGAAGAAACTCAAATAGATTTTCTAGTGAAATAGTGAGTAAATGATGACAGAATTTTCATTTTGTTGGGTCAACTGTCCTTTTAAGGCATGTAAGTTATCTTTTAATTGACTCAGTCATTGTCCTTGGAATCGTTCCTACTGTATGTGTGATTGAAGCGTAATTAATCAGCAGTTATTAATTTAGGGCCGGACACACGTTAGGCCAAGTCTTGCAATGCATTTAACAGTGTAATTTTTGCCAAGGCTTGCAGGATTAACCTGTTGAGAAACCGGGCAAAGATCTGAAAGACGTTAATTGGGTTTCCTCACTAAGGCACCTTATCTAAAGGTCAACTGTTACAAAATAATAACTATTTTAAGTTTACCCTAAAAATAAATAGCTGCAAATAAATTAACCCCAGAGAAGTTGTTAGCCTACAGACATTCTCTTTTAGCACAAACAGTCCAGTTCAGCCTTTGTTTTGAACACGTTTTATATTGGCATATACTCAAAAGATTATTTTTGCTGCTTGTTCAATATACTTATTTAAAATGAGCTGAATTAATACAATTCTTGGGAATGTTTTGGGGGGATAACTTAATTGTTTTATGTTAAATCCACCTAAATTTGTAATTTAAGTTAACTTAATTGATTTGTGTAGAGTTGTCTTGATACTGGAATTCGGTACTGAAATTTTAAAAACCCATTTCTCGCTAACATTTGAGCGCTGTTGAGCACGTTCTTAAACATCGCTGATTTGCCATTTGCCAATGCTCCAGTGTCCCTGTATCTGTGGTCCCACAGCGGTGAGTTCAGTGAACTGATGACCTTCACAGCCAATCACAGTCATTGCTGTTGAGCATGTGAACACAATGGCAAATCAGCTGTGTTTAAGAATGACCTCAACAGCACTCAAATGTTAGCGGAAAATGGAGGTTTTTTTAAATTTCCGTATCGATTGGTACCGAATCCCCGTTTCGTGACAACCTATAGTTGGGGAATAAGGAATTGTGTGGAATCCAGCATGTTTTACAGTGTAAAACTCATTTGATGCCAGTGTGTTGCTGCACAGTTTTTAATGTGTATTAAGTGATAGTTGAAGTGTTTAGCATGAAAAGAGATTCCGGGGTCTCATTTATAACACTTTGCATAAAATCCTTCCTAAAAGTCAACTTAAACCAGAATAAAATGTATTTATTATTGATTGTGGCTCTGATTATTTAAAGTGGTTCAATTAAGTCAATATTTAAAGGTGCTGTATCTACGTTTTTGACTTTTGTAAAACATAAAAATACCATAATATGTTTGTAGATATTTCAGAAACATGCTAAGTGAACATTCTTGTTTATCTGAAAAACAATGCTGAAGTCAGATATTCTACTTTGAAAATGTGTTTTCCGTGCTGGAACAGCTGTCTTTGTTTTGGTCCCTTTAACCCGCCCACTGCCAGCTTAGCCAGTTATATTTCAGCACCCCGGGATGCCTTGCTGGAAAACAGAGTGTATCATTCATTCAGTCAGGAAACCTCTCAAAGCATGCGTCTGTGACAGTAGCAGACTCAGAAATGAGACACAGATTCAGAGTTCCTAATGAGGTAATTAATTAGCAAATAATTTAAATATAACAAACATAAACATTAGGTGAGCAGGTTACATTGTAACCCTGTGTCCTAAAAACACGATAGGTAAGGAGATTTGCAGTCAAAAGCAATTTGGCTGTTTGCACCAGACGAAACGCAACAGAAATGTAAATACAGCCATACAGAAGCCCAGAATATGCACTCACTCACGAAATGGTAGAGTTTATAATCTAATTAATACATAATAAACCTCTTTAACATTATTAAATGTACATGTTGAATCACTGATATGTGTTGGCTTGCACTGAATTACAGTTCTGAAGCTCAATTTTAAACAGCTTATTTTGTTTTCAAGATCTGAGGTGAACTATCTGCTGCTGCTTTCAGGAGTATGGCAATAAATGTCATGTAAAATGGCATTCAAACTCACATTATTAGTATTTAACACTGAATAAAGCACATGAGGGGATCATTGTCAGTTTTCTGTTGTTCAGCTGCAAAAAAATAGAAAAAAAATAGTTTCTAAAATATAAATTCCAGGTATTGGTTAGGACAAAAACTCTTTTTACTATGGTAAATATTCCTTCTTTCGCATGCCATTGCTTTTATTTAGAACACAATTTAAATCAGCGTTTAATAGGCACACTCCTGTTAGTCCTCAATCTGGCAATCTGTGCTTGCATGTGTTTTGATCCAGGAATGCAAACCCAGGATGCTCCAGGACGTCCGCGTCGGGTTGAAGGCTATAGGGTTAACCATTGGTTGTCAGATTTGCATACTGCACCTTTAAGTTACATGTTTTCACTTAGAGTTTACTTTGCACACTTTCCCGTTAAGTTTACTGCAAAAATACTTTTCTTAAATAAATTTTTTACTTGTTTCTAGTACAAATGTCAAAAATTCTTAAATCAAGCTTTTTTAGACAAACAAATATATTGTCTTATTTTCAGAAATAACATTACAAAATGAAGTGAGTTTTTCCTCAAAACAGGCAAAATAATCTGCCAATGGGGTGAGCAAAATAATCTTGTTTTTCTTTTTGACATAAATTATTTTGCTCACCCCATTGGCAGATTATTTACCCTGTTTAAAGTAAAATCTCACTTAATTTTGGCATATTATGTCTTAAAACAAGACAATATTTTTTGCTTGTTTAGATGTAAGTATTTTTAGATATTTGGACTAGAAACAAGACAAAGAAAATCTAAGAACAGCATTTTTGCAGTGTTTGTTATGTGTTGTAATGTTTTATCTTCTTTTGTTGTTGTTTTTTTGCATACACAACTTTTATAAATGAGACCCCTGGACCCTCCTTCAGTGCAAATCAGATGAGATGTTTTTTTAATCACAAACATATTACTTTCCAAAGTGCAATACTAGTGGATTTGTTTAAGTTATTGCTGCAGGAATCCTTTTTTAAATTGGAAACCCTGACTGCAATCCCATGATATCACGGTTTTTATTACATTTAAGAGCAATAATGTGCCGGCTCAGTAAACATGTCTTCCAGTGGTGCATTTACTTTCAACCCTGACACTTCATTAGCGCAGGCAGTAATTCTGATCCACTAGATATTCTCCATGACCTGTGGAAGAGAGCGTTTGGATCCAATCCCAGCTTTATCACACCATGAACATCTGTTGTGTGAGTGTGGGAAAAGGATGAGCCGCGTCTTTAGGAGCGCATGCACAGTGCAGATGGTGAATCTCGTCTCTTTTTGAGACAGTGATGCAGATCTTGAAAATGCATCCTTATTGGTTGTCTGAAATTGATTGGTTGTGAAATGAAAAGGAAAGCAACACCATTAAAAGCAACCCAGGCTCAGTGGAAATATGTGCCTCAGACTTCACTGAAAAAAAAAAAAAAGACTTTTGCAAAATTGTTGCAAACAATTTATATTGGCTGAGTTTAAACAAACAAATGAAATTTAGTGATGTTCAACTTAATTTGTATGCTTAAATGTAAGCCATATACACTACCTGACAAAAGTATTGTCACTTATCCAAGTTTTAGGAACAACAAATAATAACTTCTAGTTGATCATTTGGTATCAGAAGTGGCTTATATGAAAGGCAAAGGCCTCTAGATTACGCTTATTTTACCAAAATAAAATATGATCATGCCTTGATTTTAAATGATTTAATTAGGACAGTAAAGTCTGACTTTGCTTAGACAAAAGTCTTGTCACTTAACAGAAATGATGTCCAGTATAGAATATAAAGTCATGGAGCAGTGGAAACAGAATGAATATTGTGTCTGACTCCATCATGAGCTTGGAGGACTGCATCCATACATCTCTGCAATGACTCAAATCACTTATTAATAAAGTCATCTGGAATGGCAAAGAAAGCGTTCTTGCAGGACTCCCAGATCTCATCAAGATTCTTTGGATTCATCTTCAATGCATCCTCCTTCATCTTACACCAGACATTCTCAATAATGTTCATCTCTGGTGACTGGGCTGGCCAATCATGGAGCACCTTGACCTTCTCTGCTTTCAGGAACTTTGATGTGGAGGCTGGAGTATGAGAAGGAGCGCTATCCTGCTGAAGAATTATTTGCCCTCTCCTGTGGTTTGTAATGTAATGGGAAGCACAAATGTCTTGATACCTCAGGCTGTTGATGTTGATCATCCACTCTGCAGATCTCTCAGATGCTCTTATACTGAATGAAACCCCAAACCATGATTCTTCCTTCACCAAACTTGACTGATTTCTGTGAGAATCTTGGCTCCATGTGGGTTCCAGTAGTCTTCTGCAGTATTTGTGATGATTGAGATGCAGTTCAACAGATGATTCATCAGAAAAATTGACCCTCTGCCACTTTTTCAAATGATCAACTAGAAGTCAAGTTATTATTTGATGTTCTTACAACTGGGAGTGACGACAAGACTTTTGTCAAGTAGTGTAAATTGTTTGCAACAACTTACCTTAAGATAATTAAGTAAGTCCAATGAATCGTTTTTTCAGTGTACATATTTGTATAGTACATTGCTCCGGGTATATTTTCTTGCACGTTTCTGATGACAAATCCACTAGAGGGTGCTGTCTACATTTTTGCAAATTTGAAATACGTACATTGTGTTGTACATTTCAAACACATGTTTTTCTAGTACACGTCCACAAGAAGGCGGAGCTTGTACAGATAAGCTAGCGGACCACTGAGCTAAACCCTTTTCTAAACCCAACCAATAGTGTTTGCATAATATATGAAACTCTTGGTTTGCTTCAACCTAAGTTCCGCAGACAGTATCATTGGTATTTTTTTTTTTTTTTTTTTTTTTTTTTATGTGTTTATTTTAGTTTCCCCTCTTATTTAAAGCAGTTTATTGTTCCATTTACCTCATCATATTCACTTCGTCATATGCAACAGAATTAGTTTTTTGTTCCCAGAATTGCAACAGAAAGTGGCCGCAGGTCAGTAAAATAATTTAATAAGAAAATGTCAGTTTCCTACATCAAGCAGCATAATGGGCTGTTTTTAACATCTACAAATCAATGGAAGGGAATGAGACCGGAAGTCTTGAGCCAAAAAGATTCCAATGGCTGCAGTTGCTCACACGTCAAGAATAAGGTCAATAGAATAACCTTTAAAAACAGGCTGATCAAATGAGCGGGTGTTTAGCAGTAAGTCAGAAACACGTTTTTGAAAAAAGCACACCAGTGAACGTGACTCTAGAAAGCTTCATTGTTCAAAACCTCACACTTAAATGCACACAGAGCCCAATAAAAGACTAATTAAACAGGGCAAATTTAATGAGGTACATCAATAAATGAAGGAAGAGGAAGCTTTGTCTGCACTGCACTAAATAGCTTTAGAAAATCTGAGCTGCTTGATCAGACAGGAGAAGCGCCACAGCGATGTGAAGACATCTTATGCAACGTCTGGGTGGAAGTGGAGAATTCTGCCCCAGATACACCATTACGCAATACTCTGATGTTGAATTCCATCACAACGCCTTCGCACAACAGATCTGTGGTGGTGCAAATGTAATGTTCCAACACAAATGTATGTGGATTGAACATAAAGAAATTAAGTTGTCCCAGTGAAATGTCAAGAATTGTGTTGTTTCATTCATTCATTCGTTTTACACAGCGGATGCCCTTCCAGCTGCAACCCATCACTGGGAAACATTGATTCACACTCATTCACACACATACACTATGGACAATTTAGCCTACCCAATTTTATTCAAGCTTATTTTAAATATGTATGAAAGTTTAAAATAAGTTTTAAATATGTAGAAAGTAATCATTTTTGTAATATTTTAATCCTTTAGTTGTTTTCATATGTAAAGATATTTGCGTGTTGCTGTACATCAGGGCTATTTAATTGGCGGCCCCCCAAATAGTGTGACCAAGACATCAAAAATAAATTTAGTTCAGTCGAAAAACGGCAGCTATAGTTATGAAGTGACGTGCGTCTGTTCTATACAGCACAAGCTGCAGTTAAAGGCTGCGCAGAGCACGAGTCACCTGACATTAAGTGAAGTTTATTTATAAACTAATTTCAAGAGGAGCACGCACTTATGATTGATAGCAGCTGATCCTCATTAGCTAATACACGATCCACCAATCGGAAGATTCCTAATCACTATAAATAACGAGAGTACCTTACCTTAGCCATCTTCGTCTTGAAGAATCCCCCCCTTCCACCCCTGCTCCTCCCCTTTCCTTGTCAGGGCAGCACGGAGGCCCAATGGTTAGCATCATTGCCTCACAGCAAGAATGTCACTGGCTCAGATCTTACCTAGCCAAGTCGGCATTTCTGTGTGGAGTTTGCATGTTCTCCCCGTGTTTGCGTGGGTTTTCCCCGGGCTCTCCGGTTTCCTCCCACAGACCAAAAACATGTAACATAAGTAAATTGACAAAACTAAATCGACATCATAGACAAGCTCGAATTCATATACACCCTCCATAGCTCTTCCAATCTACATTTACCATTATCAAGCAGGGGGAGCTCTCGAGACCTACCTGAGCTCAGACTCCCCTCTCGCCCTGCAACGGGAGGGAGCCCCGGGCTCGAGGATCTCACGAGCTCAGGGCTCTCTCCCGGGACAGCATGCCAAATACGCATTATAACCAATCATCAGCAAGGACGAACTCTTGAAGTGAGTGGCGCAAGCATCCAAAAACATTTGGATATCTTTGTAGAAAAGGCCTTTTGTACAATGCACTGATATCGTTAATAGGGATGCAATGATTAGCCGATTTCACTATTAATCCCGCTTTTATTTATTAAGTGTGGTTTATTTATAAACTAATTTCGAGAGGATCACGTGCTTATGATCAACACGGCTGGCACCGTATCAGCTCCGTAATCTGCCCTATTAGATGATTACGGACACACTATAAATAACCAGAGATTTCACTCCAGTTATCTTCGTCTCGAAGTCCCCCCCCCCCCCCCACCCCTACTTCCACCCTTTCCTATAGGGCGACACGGTGGCCCAGTGACTAGCACTGTTGCCTCACAGCAAGAACGCCACTGGTTCAACCTCCCATTGAGCCAGTTAGCGTTTCTGTGCGGAGTTTTCATGTTCTCCCCGTGTTTGCGTGGGTTTCCCCGGGGTTCCCCGGTTTCCTCCCACCGTCCAAAAACATACACCATAGCCAATCGACTAAACCAAATTATTACCTAAGACAACCTTAGTTTACACTTTTCACACGGCGATAAGCGGGGGAGTTCTCGAGACCTTCCTGAGCTCGAACTCCCCTCTCGCCCTTCTAACGGGAGGGAGCCCCGGGCTCGAGGATATACAAGCTCAGGGCTCTCTCCCGGGACAGCATGCCAATTACGCTTTATTGATCATCAGCTAAGTGTGAACTCTTGAAAGGCTTCTCAACGCAGCATTTCTGTTGCACGGAAAAAAAGCTGCTGTTTCTTGCCTCAGACTATCAGGCTGATGAACACTTAACACACCCCACACAAACTCTTCCATACCCCGCACTGCACACCATCAAGATGTAGCATGCACTGCACTTTAACAAATCCATACTTAAAACAATACTGCCTACGTATCGCTGTCAACATTGCCAATTTTACATTGTCTCGTTTTTTTGTGAGTATGTTGTTGTATATTGCACTGTCGGTATTTTGCACTGTCTGTATTTCGCACTGTCGTTGTATTTACACTGTCTGTATTTTGCACTGTCTGGAGCCAGCACCTAAGCTTTTCACTCACCATAGCACATGTGCTGCTGATGATGTGACAATAAAAGTGATTTAATTTGATTTGATTTGATTTGATTTGATTTGATTTGATTTGATTTGACATATTGCGTCTTTTCCGCGCACAAGTTCATTATTTCTAATGGAGATGTGCGCATATTAAAGCGGTGAGCGCACAGCTCGCAAGCGAACCAACACACTCGGGCCCTGCAGGCGCGGCACACAGTAGAAACGATCTCAGTCAGTAGTGGTGAGAGTCATGCGTGGCTTTCAGTGCAATGTAAACAAAAGATATGTTAGATGAATTATTAAAAGTTATTAAAATGATTATGTATGTATGAACGCAGATAATAACAACAGTTCATTTAAATTCTAAGCTAATATATAGCTTAAATTAACATTAGACAAATACTATTTTCATTTATTCTTATTTGTATGTATTTATTCATTGTTCTGTCATTTATTTTGATTGTAAAATTATCACTCATGTTTAAATCAAAAACTTTTTCATTTATTTTTAAGTCCAAAGAGAGAAATGGACTATTGTGTGTTTTCATATTAATATTTTGTGCTGTATTTGGTTACTGAGCAGCAATAAACAACACTTTAATATATAAGCAGTTTTCTTGTGGTTTTCTAAACTAGTCGTGTTTTAAATGTAATAAATGCAGAATAATGGTGATAACTGTGAAACCATGATTATTCTTCAGACTATATAATCGTACAACCAAAATCTATAATCGTTGCATCCCTAATTGTTACGCAGTTTAAAACAGAACATATGAATGTGTCTGAATGTAAAAGAAGCCTACTTAAGCAATACACTGATTTTGTGCCTCGAAATACATTTGGATATGCTTGTAAAAAAGCCACATTGTACAAAGCAGTGATATTATGTAGTTTCAAAATACAACATCTTAACGTTTTAATGTAGAAAAAGTCAACGTGGGTGTTTTTATGAGCACAAATACAGCATATGAGCTCTGCATGTTGTGGCATCACTTATATTGCAAATAATATCTCTCCGGCCCCCCATTTGGGATGCTTTTCATGAACTGGCCCCCATGATAAACTAATTGAATAGCCCTGCTGTACATCCTGTGTGTATTAAGCAATGTGTAAGCAAGGCGCACAACTGACACGCTCTGCACTGGACTTTAGACCTGCTTTCAGGTCTTTTTGAGTTCCTCAAAATAGCAACGTGCCAGCAATGCGCCTTAACACTCCTCTTTTCTTGACCGGAACACTCATGAGTGCACAAAGTGGCGCAAATGGATTTGCTATTTAAACCATGTGGCGCAAAACGTGAAAATTAGAGCTGCGCTGGTCTGAAAATAGCAATACGTCTGGGCAAACACGTCTTGCGCCGGGTGTATGATAGGGCCCATACTGTCTTTCTGTGTGTGTGTCTGTGATGCATGTCTATCACAGGTAAACACACTCTTACTCTCTCTTATACTTTTGCACTTGCCACTGAGAAAGATGTATGTAATCTGCCGTGTTTCGCTTTCCAGGACTATTCTGATGGATTGCTCCAGCTTTCCAGCCTCAACAAGTTAATGTCCTTCCCATTTGTCACTAGACGTGGCACAAATAAGATGCACAGCAGAGTAAGGAAGTGTGTGTGTATGTATGTGCATCCTTCTGTTTACTGGAGGTCGGTCTTGTATTAACTGTTATGTAAAAACCTTATTGGTTGCCAGTATTTGGAATCCAGTATCCTATGAGAGTTAATGATGATTAGAGCCAGTGTGATGAAGCATGTTGGATCATGTTGGAAACCAGTTTAAGCGTCCAATCAGACGGATTAAAAGCATTTAAAATGACTCTGAACTGCGGCTTTAGAACAACTAATTCCCACGCTGCCCTCACAACCCTCTGAGACTCTGTGCATGTGTGTGTGTGTGTGTGTGTGCGCGCCAACACATCTGTCACATCAGCTTCTCTTGACTTGCGACGAGTCTAATTTCATGTTTTATTCAGTGAGTCTTTCTGCCAAAATAATCAATATAAGGCAGTATAGGCTGGAATATCCTGACCAATCAGAACTCATCACATGACTGACCTGTCCAACATTAAGCTGTCAGTCTCACTCGCCTGTCTAAGATTAGGTCTGTCTGTCCTTATTGTCCAATATATTGTGAAGTGTGTTCAAAGTACATGTTAAATTCATTCATTCATTTTCCTTCAGCTTAGTCTCAGGGGTCGCCACAGCAGAATGAACCACAAACTATTCCAGCATATGTTTTACACAGTGGATGCCCATCAAGCCACAACCCAGTACTGGAAAACACCTATACACACTCATTCACACACATACAATCATACACTATGGTTAATTTAGTTCATCAATTCACCTATAGCGCATGTGTTTGGACTTTGAGGGAAACCGGAGCACCCGGAGGAAACCCACGACAACACCGGGAGAACATGCAAACTCCACACAGAAATGCCAACTGACCCAGCCGAGGCTCGATCCAGCAACCTTCTTGCTGTGAGGCGACAGTTCTGACAACTGAGCCACCGTGCTGCCCACATGTTAAATTAATAATACACATTTTTAAGCACAATAACAGGAATAAAAGCAGAGTTTTTCTTTAACTCACATTAATTCTGCATCCTTATATTCATAGTGGAATGGCTTAATTCCGGTTTATGAACTGAAATTGAAACTAAAATGAAAGTATTTATGAATTATGCATGATGGATTTTCTGAGTAGTTTATAGGGTTATTGCTAGGCCGTTGCTGGTGTGTTCTGGGTGGTAGCTAGACAATGCTATGATGATTTTAGCAGGGTGGTTGCTAAGGTGGTGCTAGGAGATACAGTATATATATATATATACACACAGGGCTTGACGTTAACTTTTTTGATCACCAGCCATTGTGGCTAGTAGTTTTGCAACATTATTAGCCAGTCGCCATTTTCACTAGCCACACTTTTTGGTACGGAAAATATAATTTATATGCATAAATTAGACTTTGGCATGCTAAAATTACTTGATTTAGATGCATGCCTCCTCCTTCATTTCACTTTTTGTGTGTTGTGACTGCTCAATGAGCATGAGAAAATGAATTGCGCTTTCATAGTGTCGCATTGCAATTAGTTTTTATTTCACATGATGTTTTTAGGACTCAACACTATAAGGATTTACCAAATTTTTCTCTGGCCACACCAAACTAATTATTTCTCTGCAAAAAAATTTTAAATAATGTGTCAAAACAAGCTAAATATAGCTGTATACATCAGAATCAGAAAGAGATTTATTGCCAGGTATGTTCACACATACAAGGAATTTGTTTTCGTGACAGAGCTTCTACAGTGCAACAGAATTACAGAGACAGGACTAAAAAACAGATAATAAATATATTTTAATAAGTAGTGAATGCAAATATAAAAATTGACAAGTGTATGTACAGCAATATTACTATATACAACATAATATGTGCAGCTGTTATGTGCAAATTGGCATGTTGTTAAATAAGTGTAGATGTGTATAAAAGTGTATAGCAAGTAGTGATGTTGGTTCCACAATTATTATCATCAAGTGTTCATGAGATGGATTGCCTGAGGGAAGAAACTGTTTCTGTGTCGGGCTGTTCTGGTGCGCAGTGCTCAGTGCTCAGTGCGCAGTGCTCTAGCGTCGACCAGAAGGTAAAAGTTCAAAGAGGCAGTGTCACGGTTTATGGGTTTGTGTGTTCTTTCTGTAGGTTATGTGGCATGCCTTATGTGTTGTCGTGTGCGAGGGTGTGTGTTTGTTTATCTTTTTGTGTTGACCGTGTGCTATCGAATCAGCTGACCTTATCAGCTGACTAATCATCCTCCAGCTGATCTCTGTGTCATTGGCTATATATTATAGCCTGTGTTTACTGCTGGTTATCAGTCCGTTGTTTGTTCTTGTTTCTGTCTGTTGTTCTTAGGATTCTTCGCAGTCTGTGCGTTCGGTCTATGTCTTCGTTGGAGCCTGTGGGCTCTCTTTTGTTTTGAACATTTCTTTGTTTCCGGAACATCCAGCTGTATCCTTTGTTACTTATTTTTCTATTTTTCATTAAATACTTGCAGTTGGATCCTCTCTGTCTAGTGTCGTGACAGGCAGTGTGCTGGGTGTGAGCGGTCCAGAGTGATTTTGGTAGCCCTTCTGCTTGCTCTGGATAAGTACATGTCTTGGAGAGTAGGGAGGGTTGTACCAATGAATCACTCAGCAGTCCGAACTATTCCACGTAGTCTTTGGAGGTCGGATTTGGTAGCTGAGCCAAACCAGACAGTTATTGATGTGCAGATGACTGGCTCAATGATGGAGGTGTAGAACTGTTTCAGCAGCTCCTTTGGGAGGTTGAACTTCTTCAGCTGACGAAGAAAGTACAGCCTACATACACTTTGTATTCAACAAAAATGTTCTGAAAAATTGCCATTTTAAAAAAATGATTCTCTTGTAAATACAGTTGAAGTCAGAATTATTAGCCCCCTCGAATTATTAGCCCCCCTGTTTATTTTTTCCCCCAATTTCTGTTTAACGGAGAAAACACATTTCTAAACATAATAGTTTTAATAACTCATTACTAATAACTGATTTATTTTATCTTTGCCATGATGACAGTAAATAATATTTTACTAGATAATTTTCAAGATACTAGTATTCAGCTTAAAGTGGCATTTAAAGGCTTAACTAGGTTAATTAGGTTAACTAGGCAGGTTGGGGTAATTAGACAAGTTATTGAATAACATTTTTTTTTTCTGTAGACTATTGAAAACAAATATATAGCTTAAAGGGGCTAATAATTTTGTTTAAAAAAATTGCCGAAATAATTCCAAGCCGAAAAAAATAAAAATAAGACTTTCTTTCTAGAAGAAAAAATATTATCGGACATACTGTGAAAATTTCCTTGCTCTGTTAAACATCATTTGGGAAATATTTGGCTAATAAAAAGGGTGGCTTATGATTCTGACTTCAACTGTGTGTGTGTGTGTGTGTGTGTGTGTGTGTGTGTGTGTGTGTGTGTGTGTGTGTGTGTGTGTGTGTGTGTGTGTGTGTGTGTGTGTGTGTATATAAATATATGTGTGTGTGTGTGTGTATTGTTTTTAGTATCAATATCTTAGTGTTAAAGATGTCTATAAGCTAGTGTGCGGCAAAAACAGTGACAAATTTGCATTAAAAAGAATCAAAAAAATCTAAATGTTTGATGTCACTTCATACTTCAGTTTCTCATCAAATCGTCTGACCAATCAAATGCTCTCTAGGATCTGATATGCCCCGCCCCCTTTTGCTATATTCAAGATTCTGATGCTTTTGTAATGTTTATGCAGATTTACTCTCCTCTGCAATCATCACAATCAATGTAAAATTAGCAAATCTTTCCAATTAGTTACAAATAAATTTTGTGAATAAACGCACTCTGAGAAAATTGCACGCATATGGGCTGGTGCAGCCTTCTCGTGGGCACATAGCCCTCGCTGTGCACACCTCTTAAAAAATGAAACTACATCGCAACGATGCGTAGCGAAAGCTCTGTGATTGTTCAGAAAGTTAGCGGTGACGAGTGTGGGCGGTGCTGTGAGCCTGATGGAGTGAGTGTTTACAAGTGTGGAGTCCCATGAAGGAGCTCCAGATGGAAACTGTTGTTTTTTGTTTGCCTTATGATTAAAGTTGTTGCACTTCTGCCAGTTCCCGTCTCTAAATAAGTGAGTTTGAGCTAAGAAAAATAATACACCTGTGAAGAAACTCGACAGTGTTTTATTGCAGAGCAGCACAAACAGCACGCAGAAGTATAAATGCACGACTACATGCAAGGTATACGCCATGGGTCACGCCAATCACTCAACACAGAAGTATAAACCAGCCTTTTGATAGGCTGGGAATCTATTAGATGGGCTAAAAATCTGCGTAAATCTGCGGATTTTTGTGCGCTCAGATTTTGTGTGGGCCTAGTTATAAGTCATCTTGTGAAATTATATTTACAGGGAGTGCAGAATTATTAGGCAAGTTGTATTTTTGAGGATTAATTTTATTATTGAACAACAACCATGTTCTCAATGAACCCAAAAAACTCATTAATATCAAAGCTGAATATTTTTGAAGTAGTTTTTAGTTTGTTTTTAGTTTGAGCTATTTTAGGAGGATATCTGTGTGTGCAGGTGACTATTACTGTGCAGAATTATTAGGCAACCTTACAAAAAATAAATATATACCTAAATATATATATAAGCCTGCCATCCATGGATTCATCAACATTGCGTGCAGCAGCAACCACAGCCTCCCAGACACTGTTCAGAGAGGTGTACTGTTTTCCCTCCTTGTAAATCTCACATTTGATGATGGACCACAGGTTCTCTATGGGGTTCAGATCAGGTGAACATGGATGCCATGTCAATTGTTTTTCTTCTTTTAGACCCTTTCTTGCCAGCCAAGCTGTGGAGTACTTGGACGCGTGTGATGGAGCATTGCCCTGCATAAAAATCATGTTTTTCTTGAAGGATGCAGACTTCTTCCTGTACCACTGCTTGAAGGTGTCTTCCAGAAACTGGCAGTAGGACTGGGAGTTGAGCTTGACTCCATCCTCAACCCGAAAAGGCCCCACAAGCTCATCTTTGATGATACCAGCCCAAACCAGTACTCCACCTCCACCTTGCTGGCGTCTGAGTCGGACTGGAGCTCTCTGCCCTTTACCGATCCAGCCACGGGCCCATCAAGACTCACTCTCATTTCATCAGTCCATAAAACCTTTGAAAAATCAGTCTTGAGATATTTTTTGGCCCAGTCTTGATGTTTCAGCTTGTGTGTCTTGTTCAGTGGTGGTCGTTTTTCAGCCTTTTTTACCTTGGCCATGTCTCTGAGTATTGCACACCTTGTGCTTTTGGGCACTCCAGTGATGTTGCAGCTCTGAAATATGGCAAAACTGGTGGCAAGTGACATCTTGACATCTTGGCAGCTGTACGCTTGACTTTTCTCAGTTCATGGGGAGTTTATTTTGCGCCTTGGTTTTTCCACACACTTCTTGCGACCCTGTTGACTATTTTGAATGAAACCCTTGATTGTTCGATGATCACGCTTCAGAAGCTTGGCAATTTTAAGAGTGCTGCATCCCTCTGCAAGATATCTCACTATTTTTGACTTTTCGGAGCCTGTCAAGTCCTTCTTTTGACCCATTTTGCCAAAGGAAAGGAAGTTGCCTAATAATTATGCACACCTGATATAGGGTGTTGATGTCATTAGACCACACCCCTTCTCATTACAGAGATGCACATCACCTAATATGCTTCATTGGTAGTAGGCTTTCGAGCCTATACAGCTTGGAGTAAGACAACATGCATAAAGAGGATGATGTGGTCAAAATACTCATTTGCCTAATTATTCTGCACTGCCTGTATATTGCAATATATATCACAGAAAAAAATACATTTCACAATGTCATTTTTTTTTCCAATATATATTTCTCAGTTCTCAAAAAATGTAGCCTTGGGCACATTTTCCCAATCAGCCTGTGTTGGAAACTTCAATCTTCAGATCTTGTGATCTGTACAGTATATATGGCTCTGGTCCTTTTTCTCAGCACAAGTCTTTCAGTTTTATGGCTCTCCAGGTGAAAGGTGTTAATCTGGTCTCCTGGAACAGTAATAACACACCTGACTTGTCATTTTCTGACTCAACCACAGCATGCTTTTGGCCGGGACCAGCAGTTCTGACTAGTTGCACAGAAATTACATGCTTCACCTGGAGTTTAGACACGCGGCGGCTTACAAGAAAAAAAATAATGGCAAGTTTGTAGTGTTTGCCATGTGTTGGCAGACGTTAAGGCTAAAACAGCAGCCGATTGTTTGACGGCACAATGAAAGAGCTCTGACACTGTAAGCGACTCGGAGGAGAAACAAAGGAGCTGCTTTAAAAAGGGGTTCAGGTATTGGCAGGAGAAGTTGCTGAGCTCATTGATATTTTAGCAAGTGAACATATTAAACTTAAAAAAAGAAAGAAATATACAGTTGAAGTCAAAATTATTAGCCTTCCTGTGATTATTATTTTTATTTTTCAAATTTTTCCTAAATGCTGTTTAGGGATTGATTTGTTTGGGTCGTTGATTGCTAGGCCACCATCAACTGTTTTCTCAGCTGACATGCTGACAAAACATTGCTGCAACTGTGATACAAGTTTTATTTATGGGGGAAAAAGTTTGTCTGAGATAACTAGTCTACCGAAATGTGTATATTCCAAAATATGAAGCTGATCGGTCACTTCTTGTCAGGTGACTCGCGATGAAAATATTTTCAACTGGATACAGGCGCGAGTGCGTCACCCCGCTTGTGCGCACAAGTAGTGGTGTGCAGAGTGAGGCTTCATGAAACACTGAAACAGTTGAAGCAAATGTGTCGAAGCTTCGAAATGTTTCAAAACCTGCCTCTACAGTGACACCTAGTGGTCATGTTTTATGTATTGCTCTTGAATAGCTTCAGCAAAGAAACAGTTACACAAATTGAGGACTTATACCCCACATTGTAGAGTTGAGGTTTCAAGTGATTTAGTGGAGTGATGAGAGTTCCTGACTAGCATGCAGAGAAAATGGGTTCGAATCCAGGGAGATGCAGTTATAGACATTAGTTTTTAAATGCTCTGTTCTTGTAACATGTTTTGTCTTAACATTAGTCATCCAATTGAACTCTGTGAATAAATATGTCTTGTTTTGGTCATAAAAAATGAACATTATTAAAGGTGCTGTATGTAAGTTTTTGACTCTTCTAAAGCATAAAAATACAATAATATGTGTGCAGATATTTAAGAAACATCCCAAGTGAACATACTTGTTTAACTGACAAACAATGCTGAAGTCAGATATTCTGCTTTCAAAATGTTTTTTTCCGTGCCGGAACGATGTCTTTGTTTAGGTAATTTTCACATGCACATGCCAGTTTAGCCAATTATAATTCAGCACCCCGGGTTGCCTTGTTGGAAAACAGCATATTTCATTCATTCATTCATTCAGAAAGACTCTGAAAGCATGCGTCCATGAGCGAAATGCTACAGTGTAGTGGAAAGTATCAGATGTCAAAATGAGACAGATTCAGTTCCACATGACGTTAATTAGCAAATGACATAAATATTAGGAACGTGAGCAGGTTACATCGCGTGTCCTAACAACACGCTGTGACGAGATTGTTATGAGTGATGAGCCATTTGGCTGTTTGCACCACAAAACATGGCAGAAATTTAAATACAGCCTTTCAGAAGCACAGAATATGCACTCACTCACAAAACGGTAAGGTTTAGAATCTATTTAATACATGTTAACCCTCTTTAACATCATTAAAGGTGAAGTGAACTTTCTGCTTTCAGTATATGGTAATACACGTCATGTAAAATGCATTCAAACTCGCATTGTTAGCATTTAGCACTGAATAAAGCACACGAGGCTTACCTGAGGTGATCTGTCATAGGTTTCTGTTGTTCAGCTGTGAGAAATAGAAGCCGCTTCTAATAAACCAATTCAAGGTGTTGGTTAGAACCAAAACTCCTTTTAATATGGAGAATATTCCCTCAATCGCGTGTCGTTGCTTTTATTTAGAACACAGTTTAAAATCACTCAAACTGGCAACCCGGTGTACCTTTATTATGATTCAGGACTGCAATACCTACTTCAACCACTGGGTGTCAAACTTACATACTGCACCTTTAAAGTACATCAAGTCACAATTAGGGTTGGGCGATTTTGACCAATTTAGCATCGTACGATGTCTAATGTGAAACATCACGATGGACGATGGCATCGTCTTCATAGGCAGAGGTGAATTAATTATTTATGAATAATTAATTAATTCATAACGAATTAATTATTTGTAGCCTACCGTTTCAACTACAGTACCTGACCCGCATGGTCTTTGTTTTACCCATAACCAAATCATAATTAAATGTGATTAGTGATTTAGTAAATGGCTTAATTAAATCAGCCCTCACAAATATGGTAACCATGGCAACTCTGGATGTGTCAACAATTGAAAGTGTTTGCTATTTGCATTTTTTAACTAAATCATATTCAGACAATTGAAATGTGAATTACACACAAATTACCACCTGTCAATCACTCTTTCCGCAGAACTCTGGCATGAGTAGGCAGAGTGATCGGTGTCATTATAATGGCGTCAACAAACTTGGTTGGAAAAAAACGGTGCACAACCAACAGTATCTGAGGGTTTCGCTAAAATTACTAAGTACAAGCGTGAAAGCGAAAGATTGAAGCAGTGTACTGATGCTGTGACACGTTACCTGATAGATTCAAAAGCCTGAAGAGTCGTTAGATAGAGACAAGATTAATTAAATATCCTATTTAACAACTATATTGAGACATGATCCAGCAATACATCCTTGATCCGACGTGCACTGTTCTCTGGAGCTCAGACGAGCACATGGCAGTGTGTGTGTGTATGTGGCTGTGGCTGTGTATGTGTGTGTGGCTGTGTCTGTGTGTGTGTGTGGTCACGTGATGTGCGTTTTCAGTGGATGGAGGGCTGTTCAGAAATGCTAGATGAAACGCCAGTGTGGATGTGGATCATTTTCATTCTAAAATGCCATTTTAAAACTAAGCTGTATTAGTGTAAACGGGGCCTGAGTGTGTATTTTTCACGAGCGGGTTTGCGACGAGGGTGGGGCGGAGGATCGGCGATGCCGGCTCAGCATCGTGATGTCTATCGGCCATCGGCGATGGACGATGGCATCGTCTATCGGCCCAACCCTAGTCACAATTTCTGAGCATTTGTGCAAGTCGTAATTGGAACTCATGACATTTGCAGCACAGTTACTCTGTACTCACGCACATTCCACTTGGCCACATTCCCGACCCTGTCAATCAAACGCAGATTCGCTAGGTCTCGAAACGCTTCTGAAATGCTTTGTGTGAGAGAGTGAGAGCAGCGATCCTTGCATGCATGAAAGATTGCACATTATGACAAGTTTTGCTGCTACACAACTGAAAGCGTGCTAGATAAAATACAGTTTTTCATTGGGAATTGTAGTATTATAAAGTACTGTAAAGATTTCTAACTGGCGATTGACATGATCTAGTGGGTCATTTTTAAGGTGCGCGTTCGTGATTTCAAGAGGTGTGGCTTTGGGCGGCAGGAGAGGGACTGTGTTTCAAAAATATTATGCTAACGGATAGCATTTAGACTGATCAACTACTGCACCTTTATTTATTTTTTTCTTTCAAGAGTTCACACTTGGCTCATGATTTATCACATAGCTTGTTTGGCATGCTGTCCCGGGAGAGAGCCCTGAGCTCAAGGGATCCTCGGGCCCAGGGCTCCCCCCTTTCACATGGCGATGGGAAATTGAGCTCAGGTCGATCTCAAACTCCCCCGCTGCTGAGGCCAAGGTGAACTTCTTGACAGTAAGACATTAGAAAAAGATTTAGGCTTATTTCATCTATATTATAGAGCATATTTGGATGGTGGGAGGAAACCGGGGGACCCCGGGGGAAACCCACGCGGACACGGGGAGAATATGCAAACTCGGCACAGAAATACCAGATGGCCCAGCAAGGAACTGACGCCATTGGTATTCTTGCTGTGAGGCAACAGTGCTAGACACTGGGCCACCGTGCCGCCCATTCTGGACAAAGGTGGAAGAAGGGGAGGAGGGGGGTTTCTTCCAGATGAAGATAGTTGTAGAAAGGAAACAAGGATATATATATAGTGACTTGGGATCCTTTGATTGGAAGATCATGATTAGCTAATGTGGGCCAGCGGGGTCAATCATGAGCACATGCTCCTCTCGAAATTAGTTTAAAATGAAACTTCACTTAGTAAAAACTGCTTTTATTCTAGCTGAAATAAAACAAATAAGACTTTCTCCACATAAGAAAAAGATTTCTCAGAAGAGAAAAATTACTGTGAAAAACTCCTTGCTCTGTTAAGCATCATTTGGGAAATATTTGAAAATAAAATCACAGGAAGGCTGATAACTGACTTGTATTTTGGATTTGTTTAAAGCATGTTAAATTGATCTCATCACAAAAAAAGGTGGCAGGTTTATAGTGTAAGCATGAGGCTAAAACAGCAGCTGATTGTTAGACGGCACAATAAAAGAGCTCCGTCACTGTCTGAGGAGAAACAATGTAAGAGCTGAAGGTATTGGCAGAAGTGGCTGCGCTCATTGGCATATGCAGCTTTGCTTTTGTCATTACCTGCTGCTGTCGGAGCGGAGGAGAAAATGAGAGCAGAAAGCAGGAGTGTGGAGATAAGCTGAGCTTCTGAGAGCCGCTTGATTAGCACAAAGACCCTATAGTGAATATTGAGAGCGGTCCGGCTGTTCTGCAGGAGGATCTGAAGGAGCTGAACACACTCCTCAATCACTGCCAAAGCATGGGAAACTTCAGCTCTCTGGCTTGTAACATAAAGCACCATTGAAGGAGTGTAATGCTGAGTGATATACGTGTTGAGGGCAAAATTATAAGCCCTCCTGTGAACTATTTCTCAAGTGATATTTAATGGAGCAAGGACATTTTCACAGTATTTCTGATAATATTTTTTCCTCTGGAGAAGGTATTGTTTGTTTCATTTTTAAAAAACATTTTCAGGTCAATATTATTAGCCCCCTTAAGCTATTTTTCTTTGATTGTCTACAGAATAAACCATCATTATATAATGATGTCCACCTAATTAGGTTAATTGCCTAATTAACCTAGTTAAGCCTTTAAATGTCACTTTAAACTGAATCCTCGTATCTTGAAAAATATAAAATATTATTTACTGTCATCATGTCAAAGATTAAATAAATCAGTTATTAGAAATGAGTTATTAAAATTATTATGTTTAGAAATGTGTTGAAAAAAATCTTCTACCCCTTAAAAAATTGGGGAAAAACAGGGTCAGTAAGATTTTTAAATGTTTTAAAATAAGCTTCTCCTGCTCACCAAGGCTGCATTTATTTCATCAAAAATACAGTAAAAATATTATTATGTTATTGCACTATAAAAGAACTGTTCAAAAGTAGTTTATAAATTAATTCAATCATTCATTCCAGTGATTTTAAAGATGAAATTTCAGCTTCATCACTCCAGTCTTCAGAGTCACATGATCCTTCAGAAATCACTCTAATAATAATAATAATAATAATAATAATAATAATAATAATTATTATTATTATTATTATTATTATTATTATTATTATTATTATTATTAAGGCGATGCGGTGGCGCAGTAGGTAGTGATGTTGCCTCACAGCAAGAAGGTTGCTGGTTCGAGCCTCGGCTGGGTCAGTTGGCGTTTCTGTGTGGAGTTTGCATGTTCTCCTCGCGTTCGCGTGGGTTTCCTCCGGGTGCTTTTGTTCCCCAACAAGTCCAAAGACATGCGGTACAGGTGAATTGGGTAAGCTAAACTGTCCGTAGTGTATGTGTGTGAATGAGAGTGTATAGGTGTTTCCCAGTGATGGGTAGCAGCTGGAAGCGCATCCACTGCGTAAAACATATGCTGGATAAGTTGGCGGTTCATTCCGCTGTGGCGACCCCAGATTAATAAAGGGACTAAGCCGAAAAGAAAATGAATGAATTAATTATTATTATTATTATTATTATTATTATTAATATTATTATTAGTAGTAGTTGTAGTAGTAGTAGTAGTAATGGTAATAGTAATAACAGCAATAATGACTGGAGTAATAATTTCATTTGAAACTACATACAATAAGAAAGCAGTTCTTTAAATTTGTAATAAATATTTACCAATTAAATTTTTTTTGCATTTAATAAATGCTTCCTTGATGAGCAGAATAATTTTCTTTAAAAAAACATTAAAAAAAATTTGACCCCAAACTTTTGACCGGAAGTGTATATATATTTTGTTAATATATTTTTAATATTTATATTTAATATTTACAGTTCTTTTTTCGATGAATGATTGCGAAACAGTAATTTAATTATCTCATTGTTTATAAATATTTGCAAATTCTCCATTTATGGTTTTCAAAATGTTTACAATTCTTTTTATTCATTCATTGTCTTTTCGGCTTAGTGCCTTTATTAATCTGGGGTCGCGACAGCAGAATGAACCGCCAACTTATCCAGAATATGTTTTACGCAGCGGATGCCCTTCCAGCTGCAACCCATCACTGGGAAACATCTATACACTCTCATTCACAACAGACAATTTAGCTTACCCAATTTACCTATAGCGTATGTGTTTGGACTTGTGGGGGAAACCGGAGCACCCGGAGGAAACCCACGCCAACACGGGAAGAACATGCAAACTCCACACAGAAACACCAACTGACCCAGCCGGGGCTCGAACCAGCAACCTTTTTGCTGTGAGGCGATTGTGCTACCCTCTGCGCCACCGTGCTGCCCATGTTGTATTGTTGTTTTTATGTCTTAACATTTTTAAGTTTAACATTTTTAATTTAATTTAAAGCTATTTGAATGAAGCCTTGTGATGCCAGTTGACTAATTCATTTTTTTAGTATCCATTCATAATTCTATTTAAATATTTTACCTTTGTTTGTTGATTGTTTCTTAACTTATTATGATTTACTTAAATCATGTTGTATTTCATTTATGTAGGAAATGTGCTATACGTATTAAGGGGTGGCACGGTGGCTCAGTGGTAAGCACTGTCACCTCACAGCAAGAAGGTCACTGGTTCGAGCCTCGGCTGGGCCAGTTGGCATTTCTGTGTGGAGTTTGCATGTTCTCACTGTGTTGGCGTGGGTTTCCTCCAGCAAACACGTGTCCAAACACATGTGCTATAGGGGAATTGTGTGTGAGTGTGAAGAGTTTATGGGTTTTTCCCAGTGCTGGGTTGCGGTTGGAAGTACATCCAATACGTAAAAGATATGCCAGAATAGTTGGCGGTTCATTCCGCTGTGATAAATCAGAGACTAAGCCGAAGGAAAATGAATGAATTAATGAATGAATGTGCTATATTAACAAATGTGCCTATACAGTACAACATAATTGAAGTGCTACTTTCTGTATTAATTGTGTATACTTGGCACTTGGTGTATACTTGGTCCAAGTTATGGATCCTCTGGTAGCAACAACGCTCTTTAGAACATTCCACCGCAGGTTTGTACAGTAGTTATGTTGGAAATGTATGTTGAATAATGTCAAACGTCTAAGAAAAACATAAATATATAGTTTCCCCAGCAATATCAGCCAGCCCGGCTGATGTGTACAGTGAGTTACCGCTGTCAAAACAGAGAACCAAACGGAATTTGACATTGCATTTGCTGGTTTATTCTGCTGATATGCTGGATGGATTTCCCGTGGACATTCCTATAGTCTATTTGGGAGGGTTTTTTTTTTTTTTGCACAAATGCATATTTCAGAAACACACACACACACACACACAAGTGACTCATGTTATTTTTTCAGTCTTGGAGAGTTTTACCCCTGGAGCGAGTCCTCCAGCTCCGTCATCTACAGTAAAAGCAGATAAAGGTCAAATGATGCAACGTTCAGCTGATGAGTGAATTCACACAGTTTTTCACCTGAGGCTTTGCAAGAACCAAAGAGATGTCAAACTGCTTCGCTCGACAAATGCTATTTGTCATAATGTCACAAGAGACATTTCACCTCTGTCATTTGTGTCATGAGTTGATGATTAATAGATGCGGGATTGTTAAATGTGAATGCATCATCTCAATTATCAAAGGTTTCCAGCATGCACATGCAAGCACGCTGACATTTCTGTTGGTGAACATTGTAATGCTCTTAAAGGAACACTACACACAATATACTCATTATTCCTCTCTCCTAGAGTTAAACAGTTGAGTTTGGTTGTTGCTAGAAGGGATACAGCTGCAGTCAGAAGTTAACAAGAATTATTTTATTATCTGGAGTCAGATATGAGTTTCAGTAGCCATGTCGAAGCAGTAACTAAAGCATACTACCATCTCAAAAACATTGCAAGAATTAGATGCTTTGTTTCCAGTGAAGACTTAGAGAAACTTGTTCATGCTTTTATCAGCAGCAGGGTGGATTACTGTAATGGACTCCTCACCGGCCTTCCCAAAAAGGCAGTCAGACAGTTGCAGCTCATCCAGAACTCTGCTGCCAGGATTCTGACCAGAACCAGGACATCAGAGCACATCACACCTGTCCTCAGGTCTTTACACTGGCTCCCAGTTACATTCAGAATAGATTTTAATGTATTATTACTTATTTATAAATCACTGAATGGCCTAGGACCTCAATACATTACATATATGCTCACTGAATACAAACCTAATGGATCACTCAGATCATTCGAGAGTTCAGGCAATGCAGGTTAAATCGGCCATCAGTTACTAACAGCGCCCCTCGCTGCTGGAATCAGCTTCCAGAAATGATCAGATGTGCTCCAACATTAAGCACATTCAAATCAAGACTCTGTTTAGCTGTGCCTTAACTGAGCACTGTGCTACGTCCCACAGATCACACTATTATGTCTTTCTTTTCTTTTTCACTCTTTTAAAACCTGTTTTAACATATTTAATTGGTTTTTATCTGTTTTTAATCATTTTATTCTTTGTTGTTTTATTTTCTTATACCTGTTTCTTGTTTATGTAAAGCACTTTGAATTACCATTGTGCACTTTGAATTATATTATGTGCTATATAAATCAAATTGCCTTGCATTGCCTTGCCTATTTTCAATTACACCCTCACAGTAATGTAAAAACAGTAATTATTACGATAATCTTATTATTTATTTATATTATTTTATTATTATATTATATTATATTATATTATATTATATTATATTATATTATATTATTTATTTATTAATATATATAATATTATTTATATATATTAATAATAATATATTATATATTATATATTATATATATGTAAATATTTCCCAAATGATGTTTAACAGAACAAAGAAATTTTCACAGTATGTCTGATAATATTTTTTCTTCTGGAGAAAGTCTTATTTGTTTTATTTCGTCTAGAATAAAAGCAGTTTTTAATTTTTTAAAACCCATTTTAAGGTCAAAATTATTAGCCCCTTTAAGCTATATATTTTTTCAATAGTATACAGAACAAACCATCATTTTACAATAACTTGCCTAATTACCCTAACCTGCCTAGTTAACCTAATTAACCTAGTTAAGCCTTTAAATGTCACTTTAAGCTGTATAGAAGTGTCTTGAAAAATATCTAGTCAAATATTATTTACTGTCATCATGGCAAAGATAAATTAAATCAGTTATTAGAAATGAGTTATTAAAACTATTATGTTTAGAAATGTGTTGAAAATTTTTTCTCTCCGTTAAACAGAAATTGGGGGAAAAAAATAAACAGGGGGGCTAATAAATCAGGGGGTTTAATAATTCTGATTGCATATATATATATATATATATATATATATATATATATATATATATATATATATATATATATATATATATATATATATATATATTTATATTATTATTATTATTTATATTATTATTAATATTATTTATTCAATTGCTCATTAGTTATATTTTATGAGCATCTAACCCCAGCCCAAACCTAAACCTCCCCCTCACAATAATGTAAAAATATGAATTATTGTTGTACAGTGTCACAAACATTATGCCATATTGATGTGCATATCCGCAGCTGTATCACTTCTAGAATTTACCATTGAGTTTTGCCATTTTTAAAATCATTTTTAGCTTAGCTTAGCATAGATCATTGAATCGGATTAGACCATTAGCTTCTCGCTCAAAAATGAGTTTCGATATTTTTCTCTTGTTTAAAGCTTGACTTTTCTGTAATTACATTGTGTACTAAGAAAATGAAAAGCTGTTATTTTCTAGGTCGATATGCCTAGGAACAAAAATTTTATTTTGCCGTAGTAATCAAGATACTTTGCTGCTGAACCATATCAGAAAATCGGCTAACTTCCATCAGTATAATCATGGAGACATCTGTGAGAGATAGTTCAGATCATATTTACTTTGATGCAGGTCCTGAACGGTCTCTATTTGAACTGGAATACATGGAAGTTATTCTATTTCAGGCGCTGTGTAATATCATTTCTCCATCTGCAGTCATGATACAGCAGAACAGTTCCTTGATTATTACGCCAGAATGAGAGTCTATTCCTAGCCAGAAAATAGCAACTTTTCATTTTCTATTGGTGTTAGTACACAATGCAACTACAGAAGAGTCAAACTTTGAATAGGAAAATTATTGAAGTTCTTTGGTCATTTTTGAGCAAGATGCTAACGGTCTAATCCGATTCAATGATCTATGCTAAGCTAAGCTAAACATTATCCCGCTAGACCCAGAGATAGGCTGAATGGATTCAAAATTTATCAAATTCAACTCTTTAACTGCAGGGAAGTTGTAAAATGAGTCTATTTCCAAAAAACAAAAACACAAAAGTGCAGTGTTCCTTTAACTGCGGCAGCTATTATTGGCATATTGTAGACTTATTACTCAGTCCTTCTAAAATTATTGATTTTACTGTAAATAATCAAGTGTAAAGGTGTTGTGCATGTAACAAAAATCACAAGGAAATGACTACAATCTTATAAATATGAGCATGCATTGTGATTTTACAGTAATCTAAGAGATGGATTGTCTTTTGTCTGGTGTGTGTAGATGGATGTTGTGTGACGATGTTCTAAATGTGTGTATGTGTGTTGTGCGTTTTTCTCCAGTGGTCAACACCACCTGTCCACCCAAAAAAGGTGAGAGACGGGCAAATCGATGCCGCGTGCGTGAGACACTTGTGTGTGTGTTCACGCAAACAATGTGACGTGTGTGTGTCTCTGTGTAGTCCTGTGTTCCTCACTGACTTGGACTTTTCTTATATGAAAAGGTCCATAGTTCAGCTTATTTATGTTTGTGTTTTATGTATGTTTGTGGGTCAATGACAAATAGGAGGTAAAGATGTTTTTGTAATTATCAGTTATTAATTATAAATAATAAACACTATATAAAGCTTGATAAAATATAAATAATAAAATATAGTATTTATAATAAATATAAAAATAATTCTAAAAATTATATATACTACTGGGTGAAACTGCTGGGTTTGTTTAGGTTTATTTAGATTATTTATTATTAAAATAGTTTTATTTAGGTTATTATTATTCATAATTAATAAATAATTTCCTGCAATATTATATTATATTATATTATATTATATTATATTATATTATATTATATTATATTATATTATATTATATTATATTATATTATATTATATTATTATATTATATTATAATAAATATATTATATTATATTATATTATATTATATTATATTATATTATATTATATTATATTATGTTATATTATATTATATTATATTATATTATTATATTATATTATATTATTAATATACTATATTATATTATATTATATTATATTATATTATATTATATTATATTATATTATATTATATTATAATAATTATATTATATTATATTATATTATATTATATTATATTATATTATATTATATTATATTATAATAATTATATTATATTATATTATATTATATTATAATAATTATATTATATTATATTATATTATATTATATTATATTATATTATATTATATTATATTATATTATATTATATTATATTATGTTATATTATATTATAATATTATATTATATTATATTATATTATTAATATACTATATTGTATTATATTATATTATATTATATTATATTATTATATTATATTATATTATATTATATTATATTATATTATATTATATTATATTATATTATATTATATTATATTAAATTATATTATATTATATTTTTAGATTATATTATTATTATATTATATTATTATTATATTATATTAAATTATATTATATTTTTAGATTATATTATTATTATATTATATTATTATTATATTATATTATTATTATATTATATTATATTAAATTATATTATATTTTTAGATTATATTATTATTATATTATATTATATTATTATTATATTATATTATATTATATTATATTATATTATATTATATTATATTATATTTGTAAAAGTCCATCTATTAGCCCAATGACGAAACTAACAGCATGGTCGAAGGTTAAATGCATGTAAGCCTTTCCAGTGCTTCTGAAAAGAATTCTGTTATTTATTAGAGTTTATTTATACTCATTTTCTAGCTCCGAACTTTATCTGACTCCATTTTTAAGTGATTGTAATGTTTAGACTGTATTTCTAATTATAAGAACGGATCACAATAATCATTTATGACTTAATTTAGAGTTTTGATCTATCTGTTCCCATACTCTTCAATTTATACGTTCATTACTGGCCAATCGCCGCACAGAGTTTCATGCCCCGGGAATGCATCAGAGCTCACGATCAGAATGCCGGCACTCTGAAATTAGTCAGAGGATACGGGATGAATTAATATTTAATTAGGCTGGTTGTACAATACTAACACATGCCAAAAGAAAACATCTCACTTAACTCAAGATCCGCACTTGCTAGTTCCAGTGGTCAAGGAATTAAAAAGATCTCCAAACTACGGGGGCGATCCTACATATAGTCTATGGGTCTAATAACTTCCAAAATTATGCCGATCATAAAGGTAGCGAAAATGACTTCACATAATCTACTGGATATAAAAGATTTCAGGAGAATTCAGAATGAGTCAAAACTTAACATTTTATTCGTCAGGTAAAATTGTATAATGCCAATTATATAATCAAACAATCATCAAGCCAATTCAAAGATGATATCTGTAACAATATAACATTCATTAACTCAAATATAGATTACAGAATTAAAGAATGCATACCTGAACAGAGAAATACATTGCAGCACAAATGCGTGCCTACAATGGGGGTCTTGACTGCAAGAGTTCCCCCGAGCAGTTTCACACCTCATCCTCTTATACTCACTCAGAACAAACAGTCATAAATTCAAGACAATAGAAGCGTCACAGAGACTCTTGCCTGGTTACTTTGAGATGTTAATCATCTCTAGAGAGGGGGGAAACATCTGGCAAAGATTATATCAAAGTCAAAAACCAAATCAACATATAAAAATGAAATATCATCGTGAAATTAAGACCACTTTACCAATCACACAGAGACATTTAAAATGATACCAAACATGAATACAGTGCTATAACATACATCATATTAAAACCTTGAGCATTTTATCTGGAATGTGCTCTGATGAAGAAAAGGTCAAGAAGGGGCTTGAGGTGAAATGAGAGGGGGGGATCTTTCTCGCATTACCCCCTGGTAAGTTCTGTGTTTGTTGACAGTCCACACCTATGTTTGATGTTTGAATTGTCAATAGTAATTAAAATAGAACAGTTGGACAGCTGTAATCCTGTAATCCTTATCTTCTTAGACTCGAGAGATTGTTTTTATTGCATCTTATGAAATTCCATATCAGCTCTCAGGATCTGCCATAGTGAAGAGGTTAAAAGCCATCTTACATATTATATTAAATTATATTATATTTTTAGATTATATTATTATTATATTATATTATATTATTATTATATTATATTTTTATATTATAATATTATTATATTATATTATATTATATTATTAGATTATATTATTATTTATTATAATATATTATATTATTATTATATTATATTTTTATATTATATTATATTATATTATTTTATATTGTATTATATTATATTATATTATATTATATTATATTATATTATATTATATTATATTATATTATATTATATTATATATACACTATTGATTGCATTTCATAAATATTTAGAATAAAACAAGGTTTTCATTTAGAATATTTTTGCATTAAAATGTTGTTTTAGTCAACATAAAACCAATGCTTTAACTGCAGAAGAACTAAGAAGTCCAAATTTGGTGGAATAACCCTGATTTCTTTTACTCTTATTTTCATTCTAACCAATTTCCTGAATTAAAAATGACAATAATAATTTCAAAATGTAGTTTTATTTCATGCTTACAGTATTTTTTCATGTTTCTTCCTTTAAATGTAGCAGAAATATTACAATTCGTTTTATTAATCATATTAAAATGTTTTCGGATTCTTATTAATTTGTACACTTTTTAGTAATGTATTTAATTCTGGACACAAACATCACGTCATTGATCCTTATTTGTTTTTTCTTTATATCTCTGTCTTTTTAATTGTGTGTGTTGTCTGTAAGCTGCATGTTGTATCTGTGTATGTCTCTCTGTCTTTGTGTGTGTGTGTACAGTAAGTCTGTTTTCTGAGTGCCTGTATGTTATTGCCTGTGGAATAAGCAGGAAAGCAGTGATGGCATGCAGAATAATGCATCTGATGAAAAATGTAAACATGTACAGCTGTCCAAACACTAGAAATTAAAACACAAAAAAGCTAGAGAGGAAATAGAATTGAAATTCTCACGGCATTTCAAAATGTGTTGGAATTAGAATTCTCACGGCTTTTCAAAATGTAATGGAGTTAGATTTCTCTTGGCATTCTATTCCAAAATGTGTTGAAATTAGAATTCTCATGGCATTCCAAAATATGATGTAATTCTAAACAGAAAAAAACTAGCAGTGGATTTTGTCCCTCAGGAACTGATTGGATCTCTGTTTGACAAGTGCGTGAAGAAGATGCATTTGCTGATGTTGTTTTTAGAGCGAGTCGGTTCATTTTGATGTAGGATTCTGTAGGTTGTAGATGTAGGTTCTGTGGAATTTATGGCATATTAAGACCAGGAACATTCATTTTAAAAAAAGTACTAACCAAACCAAATCCTGCATATACGTATAGCTTCCTCCGTTCCTCATTAGCTGTGTATTTAGACCAGGGTTGTTCGACAAAAATTGAAAGATCATAATGAATAAATATTTTAGGTTAAAACCTAAAAAACAGAAACAAAATCATAAGAAAATCATAACAAATAAAAATTAAAAGTAAAAACAATATTAAAGAAAATTGTGTAGGCCTACCCTGCAGGCACAGGACATCAACATGACCTCATATTGACATTATACCTCAACATACCCCAAATGTCATGTGGAAGTTGAACTTTGTTTAGAAAAGAAAATCTGGTTAACGTCAGAACCCAACATCAGGCCGACGTCAATGTCCAACATCCAACCTAAAATCAACCTAAAATCAACCAATATCAACGTCTAATCATGTTACACCTTGACGTTGTGTGGACATTACCACTATGACATCTATTAGACCAGTGGTTCTCCTCGGGCCCCCTTTCCCTGCACATTTTGTATGTCTTCCTTACTTAACACACCTGATTCAGACCATCAGCTCATTAACAGCGAGATCCATGAACTGATCCTTGTGTGTCAAATAAGAGAGACACAAAATGTGCAGGGCGGGGGGGCCCGAGGACTGGAGTTGTGAACCACTGTATTAGAGATTGGATTTTGGCCACTTTCCAACACAACCTAAAATCAACCAAATATCAATGTAATATGACATCTTTATTGGACGTCAAAATAACGTTGTCCTTAGATGCTGGCTATACATTGAATTTTGGTCAGCTGACGTCATGACCTAAATCTAACCTAATACTAACGTCTTATGATGATGTGTGCCTGCTGGGTATGTTCAAATAATAATAATAATAATTCCTTACATTTATATAGTGCTTTTCTAGACACTCAAAGCGCTTAAATAAATTGTTTAACGTGAGGAAAATAAATGGAGGAAAAGCTTAAATTTATTTTCTGTTTTACATCTTAACTCAACAGTCGCAACCAGTTATGCAGATAATAAATGTCAACACATCTCTAGAGTCAGTTCATCATGACTTTATATTCATTTTCTTAATGCACTAAGTAATGTTTTTAAGTGAATATGTTTTGACTGACTAATCTAAAACAATTGTTAACACTGTATTATAAACTCTACTCAATTATGCTTGTTTTATTAATAGTTCACATTTTTATTAAAATTGTTTTTCATCCTATTTGCTGTTTTAATAGTTTTTGACATTCTTGTTGATTTTTACTGGTTTGTTAGTTTATGTATACGTAAGGATTTCTACATTTTAATATTTTTAGAGTTTTTGTAACTTACTGGCCATTTTGGGTGGCTGATAGACTGTAAATTTACATGCGCACTAAATAAATAATGACAATTGTCCAGTATTTTTACAGTAAAGTAGGTTAACTGCACACTGAAAATGAACTCTAAACAATTTACAGTAATTTACAAAACCACTGTGAATGAATAATACAGTATTAATAATATTGTGTATTAATAATAATAATAATAATAATAATAATAATAATAATAATAATAATATAAACTTACAGCTGTACTGATAAAATGCTGCACAGTTGTAATTATTAATTTACAGTGCACTTCCAAAATGAGTTTTCCTGGCAATTAAACTTGCCAGTAAGTTACTGTAAAATTTACAGTATTTTTTTTACAATGTGTCATACATAAGTGAACTTTTTTAAATTAGATTTTAATGTCAAAAATTTGTTTTAGTTTTATAGTTGATTAATTAACCCTGATAAGTGAGTATCAGTAAAATATCAAAAAATTCTGCCATGTGGACTAACAAAATATGACAGATTGCACATTTAAAGGGATAGTTTGCTCAAAAAAAGGAGAAAATTTACTCATAATTTTCTTCTTCCTCTAAAACTTCATGATTTTTTTTCTTTTTGTTAGTGTTACGGTTATTTAAGATGGAAACGCTAAGGTTACAGCAACATTTAAAATTTATGACACTTTTGTGAATGGTGGTGGCAATGGAGCAGACAAACAACCAATAATACTTCAATACTGGTGTTTATTTTCACAAAGTGAAAAGGATATCAAATAAAGTATATACAAAATAAAGAAAACAAGAATAAATTAATGGTTGTAATAAAAAGGGGAAGAGGAACAAAAGCGGCGCCAAAGAAAAGAAAATAATATAACAAAACACAACTAACTAGAAAACCCACAATCTCTAAACTATCTAATATAAAAGAAAGAGAAAAGTCTTCAGCGTTTTCACGCCCTATCTAAACTCCCCTAAAGTCCACTTGTGATTGGTCGCTGAGGATGATGTCATCGTAATAGTAATGATGATTGACATCTAGCTGAACCAATGGGGAGCTGAAACTGGGCGGACCTAGAGAAATGACAGGTAGAGAAAGAGAGAGAGAGCGAGAGAGCGAAAAAGAGCGCGGGAGAAAAACAAAACAAAAACACAGGCACAGATACTGAGCCGTAACAGTTAGCCACAAATGAAGATATTCTGAAAAATTCTGCATATCAGATGGCATTTTTCAGCATGTAAATGGTAAGTAAATAATGACAGGATTTCCATTTTGGGTGAACTGTCCCTTTAAGCTCTTCTTCAGCTATTGTAGAGTTCTACATTTTGTTGATTTCAGCAGCGTAGAGAGAATATCTACAGTAAGTGGAGTTTGAGAGCTAATTAGCTAAAGCTGAAACAGAAGTGAAGGCCCTGAGTGTACACTGGTGTAAAGTTATCTCCCATTATCTCCTCAGCCAGTTACTCATATCTATAGGTTACACACAACAGTTGTTACCTTCTCCGCATTATCTTGACTGTTAGATGGTATCTGGAACAAATCCTATTAGCTAGTTAATCCTGATTAATTAGTCAGGAAATCTCCAGTAGCCGTGCTTGGTTTTGGAATGGAGAGGTTAGATACTGCTGAGCGCAATAAACCTGAATGAAGCATGAGGTGCTCGACATCAGTTTTTCAGCTGATTCAGTCATCGATAACAGTGACAAAGCCGATATAAGCACTAATTATGATATTTTGCCTCACCATCAGTTTCAAGTACCTGACTAAATACTACCTCTTTTGTGCATTTCGGCAGTAATTGCATTCATCTGCAAAAATTAAAGGGATTGCTCACCCAAAAATGAAACTTCTGTCATCATTTACTCATCTTCACTTGTTCCTTTATTTCGTCTGCAAAAAAATGTTTTTGTCTTCTTTCTAGTCCAAATATCTTATTTTTTTTAAAGTAAGAAGCATTTTCTAGACAAGTAAAGAACTGTGTTTTATTTTCTGAAATAATGCATCAAAATTAAGTGAGTTTTGCCTTAAAACAAGTGAAATAATCTGCTAATGAGGTAACTGAAATGATCTTGTTTTCGGTTTGAATTAAAGAGCACCTAGGTTATCCCTTTTTCCAGATTTAATATAAGTCTTTTGTGTCCCCAGAATGTGTCTGTAAAGTTTCAGCTCAAAACACCCATCAGACTATTTATTAGAGCTTTCACTAGTTTGTTTTTTATAGCTCTCAACAGCTTTTTGCTGTTTTTGTGTACTGCGCCTTTAAGGCTAGTCCTCCCCGCCCACCGTTCCCACGTGCCTGTCAGCGTGCCTCAGTCTCCGGCCTAGGCTGCCTCAGACAACTGACAGACATAAAAGAAGCAGATCTCACGTAACGCTTGTGAGGAAAAACTACAGTAAGAACTTTACCAATGATTATTTGATGCATTTGTTGTGGAGCGCAACGACGAGTCACACACAATGTCGTTGCAAAGTTCACACACACACACAGACAGTGCGGGGACACACACACATACAGCGCGCACATTTAGCTTTGCACGCAAATGTGACAGTATACAGGTCAATCTCCACTGCTGTGTGGATATCTGTTACGTTAATGTACAAAATAAACCTGATTTAACGTTTCATGTATTAATGTAATTTATTACACACATGCACTGTTTTAAAAGATTTTAAACTTGTCAAACTCACTCTTGATCACATTTGATGATGATTGATGATCCTAGCAAACTGAACAGACCTTTTATTCCCGGTTGCTTTGCGCACGTCCTGTCTTGTTGATAGGATTATAAACGTTACTACGGAGACATGTTTAATACGCAGCTGTCAATCAATTCGGTGGGCGGGGGGACCGCACTTCTACGTCAAGTTACGGTCGGTCTCAAAACCGCTCCAATTGGTCCACTGTTTCTATGTTGTTAAATTGAAAAAAAAGGACTGGGTGTGTTTATATCACCCCAATATGACGCTCTATACACTATACCTACACATACGTCTGTCCAAACAGCTTGAAAAGTAGATTTTTCATCATAGGTGCACTTTAAAACAATTGAAATAATCTGTCAATGGTGTAACTGATCTTGTTTTCGGTTTGAATTAAGTTTATCTTGCTTACTCCATTGGCAACAAAAAAAAAAAACTTGTCTATAAAATGCTTCTTGATTTAAAAATAGTTCAATATTTAGACTGGAAAGAAGACAAAACCTCCAAGTAAGAAAAGCTTTTTTGCAGTAAAGATATTCTGAAGAATGCTTGAAAAAGCATCCATTTTTTTATATTATTGGTTTTCCTGTTCTATGTCACAAGGATGAGATTTAAACGGATCTTATTGCAAGTAAAAGTTTATTAGCTGAATTGCTCTGTGCAATATTCAAGGAACAAAGGCCGACAGCAACTCTGGTAGCATGGGACGCAAGATAACTAATAAATTCAGGGAAACAGCAGAACAAGACCTGAAAGACAGGAACAAACATGAACGGCTGAATGCCGAAAGGTGAGAAACAGAGTCTTTAAGTAGGTCTTAGTAATAGATTGCAGGTGGCCCCACTGATTAGTCAGCTGACTGAAACGCGTGCTGTCAAAGAAAGGTAAACGAACATAGCCATGCGACAGACATAAAAACAAAAGGAGAACACGGATATATGAACCGTGACATATTATGGATGTTAATGGCTGATTTTGTATTCAACAGTACAAAGAAATTCATAAAAGCTTAGAAATTCTAAACACCAGTTTTCCTTTTTGGGGGAACTGTCCATTTAACTTAAAATCTTTTAAACTTACGTTGTTTTGAGGGACAAAATTGGGTTAAGGATGTAATGCTAACAAAAAGTCATGGTCTAATAAAGTAATTAATAAGCAATTTTTAGCTGCAAATAAAAAAAATTATATACCTTTGTAAGGCAATGTATCTTGGGAGATGTATCCCATAAAATCCTATATAAATCAAATATTTAATCTGTTTATGTATAATATATTTATTTGTTGCTTGTAACGACTAGAAGAAAAATATAATTTGCTACAAAAAAGATATATAATTTGTCAAGTTTTATAAAATAAAAACAGTTTATAGAAAATAAAAACAATAATAATAATGACTTTGTCATGTGGTTTACCCACACAAGGCAAAGTATACTGGGAGATGCAGCTTATAAAATCCTAAAAGAAAAAAATATTCAATATTTTAAAAAATCGGATATGTTTTTAAAAATTTGGATATGTTTTACTTGGTTTCAAATGATGTTAAAAAAGGACATGCAATTATTGTTTTGCTTATCATTTTCCACTTTTGCCTGTTCAATGGTTTTGACTGGTTATCATTCAGAACCCTGGAATTTATCAAAGTGCATCCAATTACTATCATTTTACTATATTCATGAGAGAAACAAAAATAGTGAAATTGTTCAAAGTGCAAATGTTAACCTATCTAAAAACCCAAAACTGTTGTAAAATACGAGTTCTGCAAAACAAACATGTTTCACATTTCCCCCATTTACTGTATGTTTGTTTCAGTCCGCTTATGAAGCAAAGCATTAGTTCAAATATAAGTATCGTAATATAAGTTTTCTGTATGTTTGCCACATTAAGTGGTTTTGCTGATTTGCTGTTGAATTGCTTGAGCAGCCAAATGCATTCAATACAGTTCAATCTGCAACTTTAATCTTCATAAGCTTCATTTTTTTCAGCTGTTTGATCCTAAATCTCTGTGGCCGCGTGAGCTGGTCTGGGCTGTCAGGCTCCGTCCTCGTCTCAGCACCAAAAAAAAAAAACGATGATATTGTTAGACTACAAATGGAGAGCGAGGCGAGGCCATTCCACAGGGTTCAAACAGTCCTTTTGAAGTGTCAACCTTATTACAAAATGTGCCGTTTACCCTTACACACACACACGCGCACACACACTGACGCAGAAAATTGCTGCTTTTAAAAGCTTAATAGAGCCACCGCTCTGTGAGTCTTAACCTGCAGATATCAGTACACAAACAACACTAAAACATGCATGTGTGCTAGGAAAGGACTGTATATGATTTACTATGGTTGAACACATGCAAAACCATTCACCCTGACTGCATTTGTAAAATATGATCTAGAGTTTACCTTTCAGGTGATTGAAAAATATATTGTGTTAATAATATTCACAGAATTTTGTTCTATTTCCTTATGCATTTTTATTGTGTACCTGTTGGGGGTTTGCGGAGGTAGTTCCGATGCTATTTTTTAGTATTTAAAAAAGCCTATGTTCATTTTACAAGATGTAAAATAAGTCTCTGATGTCCCTAGGGTGTGTATGTGAAGTTTCAGCTCAAAATAATACACAAATAATGTTTTATAACTTTTTGAAACTGCCCTGTTTAGTCTTTGATCCATATTTTGATGTTTTGGTGACTGTTGCTTTATATTCCAATGAGATTGTGCTCTTTTCAAATGAAGGAGGAGTTATAAATGTCTATGTGTCAGCATAGTGGCAGATTCAAACTAATGGCAGACAGCTGCTTCTTGCACTTTTGCCACACAACTGTGTTTAAACCCCTTATAAAAGGGATTTTTGCATAATAGCTCCCCTTTAAAGGCTATTATTTAGAAGGATTTGCTTATTATGTAAGCTTATTTTCAACCATGGAATATGTATAGTTATATATTGAATATGTACTGTATATACACTCACCGGCCACTTAATTAGGTACACCTTACTAGTACCAGGTTGGGCCCTCTTTTGTCTTCAGAACTGCCTTAATCCTTCATGGCATAGATTCAGCAAGGTACTGGAAATATTCCCCAGAGATTTTGGTTCATATTGACATGATTGCATCACACCGTTGCTGCAGATTTGTCAGCTGCACTTCCATGATGCGAATCTCCCGCTCCACCACATTCCAAAGGTGCTCTATTGGATTGAGATCAGGTGACTGTGGAGGCCATTTGAGTACAGTGAACTCATTATCATGTTCAAGAAACCAGTCTGAGATGATTCTCACTTCATAACACACATGCATGCAATTCTAAGACACAGTGTACAATTGTGAGATGTAAAAATTCAGACTGCAAGAATGTTGAATTGCAAAACATGCTTTTTGAATTGTAATTAGCAAAAGGCAAAACAAACATCCATTGACTTCCATAGTATTTTTTTGACACTATGGATGTAAGTGGCAGCTTTTTTCCTCCCCAGCATTCTTCAGAATACCTTGTTTTGTGTTCAACAGAATAAAGAAGTTGATTAAAAGCTTACTGCCACTTCTTAACTTTGGAGGGAGGGGCGGCACGGTGGCTCAGTGGTAAGCACTGTGGCCTCACAGCAAGATGGTAGCTGGTTCGAGTCCTGGCTGGGTCAGCTGGCATTTCTCTGTGGAGTTTGCATGTTCTCCTTGTGTTGGCGTGGGTTTCCTCCGAGTGCTCTGGTTTCCCCCACAGTTCAAACACATGCGCTATAGGTGAATTGAACAAGCTAAACTGGCCGTAGTGTATAAGTGTGTGTGTGTGTGTGTGAATGAGAGTGTATGGGTGTTTCCCAGTACTGGGTTGCAGCTGGAAGGGAATCCGCTGCGTAAAACATATGCTTGAATAGTTGGTGGTTCATGTCGCTGTGGCGACCCCTGAAATAGAGAGTAAACCGAAGGAAATTGAATGAATGAATGAATTTCTTAAGGCATAAAATTGGGTAACTCTCATAGCAAAACATTGATTTTCCTTTTTTTAATTGAAATTTGTTGTTACTTGTAACAGTCGGGGAAGAAATTAGTAAATTACAGCAAGATACAATTGACATTTACCTTTTATTGTGGAAAATGGCATCTGTGACTTACTGCTTAGAGACTAGGGCTGCGTCCGAAACCGCCTACTACTCAGTAGGTACTGCATTTGAATTTAAACATACTACTCGGCCATTAGAAAAGTACGTTCTATACAGTATGAATGTAAGAAGTATGAATGCGATTCGGACGTACTACATCCGCCATTTTGTCATGGTCACGTGACCTACAGTACCTGCGTCAGTTGCGTCAATTCACTCCCATTCATGAATTCTCTCGCGGAGCATCATGGGATAGCGCAGCGTGCATGGGATGCGCACTTCAGAATCTCGCCAGAAGTAGTAAGTCATCCGCGAACTTCTCGCATACTGATTTTCGAATTCTATAAATTCGGACATATTACTCGGCTCGCATACTGATTTAGCGTACTGTATAGTAAGGAAGTATGCGGTTTCGAATGCAGCCTAGGTGTGTGTCATTTAATAAATTTTTTACATTCTAGTTAAAATGAATCATAATTGTATAATATGCATATGGGTCAACACAGTGGCTCAGTGGTTAGAACTGTTGTCTCACAGCAAGAAGGTCGCTGGTTTGAGTCATGGTTGGGTCAGTTGGCATTTCTGTGTGGAGTTTGCATGTTCTCCCCGTGTTGGTGTGGGTTTCCTCCGGGTGCTCCGGTTTCCCCCACAGTCCTAAAGACATTCACTATAGGTGAGTTAAATTAATTAAATTGGACTTATTGTATGAGTGTGAATGTGAGAGTGTATGGGTGTTTCCCAGTACTGGGTTGCAGCTGGAAGAGCATCCGCCCTGTAAAACATATGCCGGAACAGTTGGCGGTTCATTCCGCTGCGGCAACCTCTGATGAATAAAGAAGGTAAATGAATGAATAATATGCACATGTATTTCTATGGCCGTGGTGCAACATAGAGCCATGAGAAATATAATAATATCATATAATCCTGTTACATCATAAATCAACCAAATGAGAAAATAATAGGCTGCATTAAATGACAAATATTCTTCATAAATAGGACGCAAAATTGTGTAGATAAATTGTACTGTCAGCGATCTCAATTAAAACTAGATAAAAGGCCAGCAGCATTCTGTAGAGATTGTCATGAATGGGAAATTGAAGAAAATGGAAAATCCCAGAGGCGAGGATGCCTTTTGGTGGTGTTCATGCGTGCTCATCTCATAAATATAATATATTGTATTTTACACTGTAAAAAATATCCGTTAATGAACAGTTTGCATATTTTGTGATTCATTTTCAGTTTATTTGCGATGTGAATTGCATTATGGGATGTTGATCTCTGCTCTGTCAATTTTTGATGTTGAAAATTCAACTCTACAGTTTAACCAAGTGACTTTTATTGACATTTGAGTAGTTTGAAATAGGGTTGGGTCGATAGACAATGCCATCGTTCATCGCCGATGGCCGATAGACATCACGATGCTGAGTCAGCATCTCGATCCTACGACCCGCCCCCGTCGCAGCGGCAACCCGCTCGCGAAAAATACACACTTAGGCCCCGTCTAATACGTCTTAGTTTTAAAATGATATTACCGCTGGATCGTGTCTCACTATACAGTAGTTGTTAAACATGATATTTAATTAATCTTGTCTCTATCTAACGACTTTTCAGTCTTTTGAATCTATCAGGTAACATGTCACAGCGTCAGTACAGTGCTTCAGTCTTTTGCTTTCACGCTTGTACTTAGTCATTTTAGTGAAAACCTCAGATACTGTTGGTTGGTTCCTGTTGGTTGTGCACCTTTTTTACCAACCAAGTTTGTCGACGCCATTATAACGACACAGATCACTCTGCCTATTCATGCCAGAGCCTCGTGGGAAAAGTTAATGACAGGTTGTAATTTGTGTGTAACTTAACTTTATTTATTTATGATTTGTTTATGGGTAAAACAAAGAACATGTGGGTCAGGTAGTTGAAACCGTAGGCTACAAATAATCAATTAGTTATGAATTAATTAATTATTCATAAATAATTCATTCACCTCCGCCTACGACGACGATGCAATCGTCCATCGTGATGTTTCACATTAGACATTGTACAATGCCAAATTGGTCGACATCGCCCAACCCTACACTCTCAGAAATAAAGGTACAGGATTAAGATATTCAAAGATATTTGTAGCTAAAGAGTCCATAGTAGTACCTCGAGGTACATATTAGTGCCCAAATGCCCCTAAATGCACCTTTGAGGTACCAATATGGACCCTTCAGCTTCAAATAGGGATGCAACGATTAACCGGTTTCACTATTAACCGCGCTTTAATTCGTCACGGTTAATTAATCGTAAAGGCTTCTCAACACCGCGTTTCTGCACAGAACAAAACTGCAGCAACTAAACAAAGTTATGCCAGCTGTGCGCTAGTTTGTACACCGAGACTAATAACCACGCACACTGGATTAACTATGACTGAGGCTATTAACTAAGGCAAGCTCGTGCAAGTTCATTATTTCCAAAGGAGGGACGCGCACGCGATGCAATGCGCTCACGCTTTTCAGCCGCACTAGTTGAGATGGGGGCTTTTGTGACCGCGGGAACTGCAAACGGCTGAAGTTTGAGGAAGAAGCGATGAAAAGTACACAAGTTGGCAAACCCACTTAAAGTTAGAATTATTGGCGCCGATGAGAGGATCATGCGGTGAATGTTGATCCACCAGCCGAGATCAATCCAGTGATTTCAGAGAGAGTGCTGAAAGACTCGGAGTGGATCAGCTGTTTAATGGCCTGAATCTCGATGCGTTGGATTATCTGCGTGTTCAGCACAAATGGACGCTAAATGTACAATCTAACAGTGTATAGATCTCTTTGCCGAAGAAGCTCGACTTTACTAAGTTTAAACTGAAACTTTGGCTTATGACAAAGAATACTGTGCAGGTGTTCATCGCGAGAATCCTGCTCTGCGCCGGTCATATATTGGGTCGGCTGACTCGCCTGCTTTTCCACAAACACAGAAAACTGAAAATCAGCGCATAATGAGACTGAGCATTTAAAATGACACAAACCAAAACCTTTAAAGAGTGGTAGAAGTGAGACTTCTTTCTTTCTTTTGTCCGATCTTTCTGGTTATTATATTGACATGTGTATAAAAACAATAGTGCAAAATGCATATTTCTTACTGCAATGCTTCATTTTTGTTTGATGCAAACCATAGATTTTTTTTTCTCATAAAGTAACATTAGGACTTTTTATAGCAGATAACTCACATTCAGGACAGCATGATAATGTAATTCATTGTTAGTATTATTGTCATCATTGACATCAATAATATTTTATAATTATTAGACATTTATTTTGGAATTATTGCACAAATATCAATAAGTCATAACAGAATTAGTTAGTTGTTTCTGGTTTTTGTTAGTCCTGATTGATGCTGTTTTCAATTGCAATAAATCTGTTAATATACCATTTGCAGTGGTGCTCATTCATTTTTGGTGGGTGCTCCCAATTTGTTTTTATGATGCTCCTAAAATTTTTGAAGTTGAGAGCACCAGTGGTGCCAAGTAAAAATGTTAATTTCAAGCCCTGCATTAGACAAAGGCTATTTTTTTTTATTGATTTATTAATTTTTCTGTCATTTATTTACAGTGTAAAAATTATGTATGTTTAAATGTCAAAAATGTTACTTATTTTTAAGCACAAAGTGAGACATGGACTATTGTTTGTTTTTAATATTATCATGTGCTGTACTGGTTACTGAGCAGCAATAAATAAAACTTTAAAATATAAGGAGTTTTTATGTGATTTTCTAAAGTAGCTGTGTTTTAAAATTAATAAATGCATAATAATCGTGATAACCGTGAAACCGTGATTATTTCTTAGACTATAATCGTACAACCAAAATCTATAATCGTTGCATCCCTAGCTTCAAATAATACCTTTTGAAAAGTTACTGCCTCAGTGACTGCTCCTGTACCTTTATTTCTGAGAGTGTAGATTGAAATAATTTAATAAGAAAAAATGTAAAGAGAAATAAGTTTGTAAAATAACAGAAAATGTTCTGGCAGTTTATTACAAGGGATGAGTAGCATAATTTACAACACCAATCCAGACAATATATCTTTTTAAACTATTAAAAATGTTCATAAAAGTCACTTTTTTTAAACTTTTCAAGGTTTAAAATAGTTTGAAAGAAAGATAAAGCTCCCATAATGCAATTCAAAAGCAAAAATAAACAGGGAAAAATAAAAACACGAATCACAAAATGTGAAAAAAAACTGCTCATTTACAGATATTTTTTCAGTTAAAGTGAGCCTAAAAATCTGTAGATGTCATAACTTGATCACATTCATCTTATTTTATGACAGCATGACCTGTTTGGATGATGAAAAGTCGTTATCGTTATAAAAAGTTATCGTCAGAAAAGCTAGTTACTCAGTTTTGAAGTGATTTTTTTTTCCTCTGAGCAAATCTCGCACTTCCTCTTGTTTGTCTTTTTCACACTTTTCCGCTGCTCATTGAGGTGTGTTTTTGCTTTCTCCTTTTTTCTCCCAGTGTATTTTCAGCTTCTTCTCTTTTTTTACTCTGTGAGAGCGTCAGAGCTGTCACCAATTACCAGAAGAGACACTGTTGATGTTTGTAGAGAGAAAACAGTGAAGAGAGGCAGAGATAGACTTGAGCAATCGCTGTTACCCACGACAGAGGTCAGTCTTCAGGGCAGTGTGTGTGTGTGTGTGTGTGTGTGTGTTTAATTTGAGGAGCAGAACACCTGCAGTTTTTCAGTTCTGTCTCGACCAGACAAGATGATTCAACAGGCCACTTCAATCAGACCTGATGCACTGAAAGAAATGATTCATTGGATATGCTAAATTTTAAGGTAAGTGGTTGCAAACAATTTATATGGGCTGAAGTTAAACAAATGAATGTGGTAATCTTCAGCTTAAATTGTTTAAATTAAGTTACCTCAAAAAAATATTTCATATTACATTCATTAATTTATTTTCTTTTCGGCTTAGTCCCTTCATTAATCCGGGGTCGCCACAGCGGAATGAACCGCCAACTTATCCAGCACGTTTTTACACAGCGGATTGCCCTAGCCATCTCTGGGAAACTTTAAAAAAATATATAAAATCCAATTAATCATCTTTTTTCAGTGTGAGAAAACTCTTCATCTCCTCTAAAAAACACATTTCCCTTCTCGTTTAGTCTTGTTTGGTCTCATTAGTGTTGTTTGCTAAGACAGGCATCACTATTACTGTTTCTCTTCATTAGCATAACACTAACACTGAGTAATAAACATTATCGTCCTCAAGCATTTGTGTTTGGGCTGAGGAGGGCAAATTTAGTCTTTGTGTTTGTTCCATATTTATTAATTCGTTTTCTTTTTGGCTTAGTCCCTTTATTAATCTGGGGTCGCCACAGCGGAATTAACCGCCAATTTATCCAGCATATGTTTTACGCAGCGGATGCCCTTCCAGCTGCAACCCATCACTGGGAAACACTCTCCTTCGTACATACACTACGGACAATTTGGCTCACCCAATTCACCTGTACCACATGTGTTTGGACTGTGGGGGAAATCGAAGCACTCGGAGGAAACCCACGCCAACACGGGGAGAACATGCAAACTCCACACAGACATGCCAACTGACCCAGCCAGGGCTCGAATCAGCGACCTTCTTGCTGTGAGGCGATCGTGCTAACCACTGAGCCACCATGCCACCCTCGTTGTTTGTATCAATTCAGCCCATATAAGTTGTTTGCAACCATTCACCTTAATAAAATGTAGTAAATCCAATGAAGACTTTTTTCAGTGTAGGACACGGTGTAAGTGTAGTTTGTTGTGTCCCAGTAAGAGCTTGAGACCACTCCTGCGACATGAATCATTATCTGCGAGTCCGAGTGTCACAGAAAATCTCTAAAACCCTTTCAGAAAACATTGATCTGTCTGTGCGGGTCAGATGCACGTGTGCTGGAACCGCAGCGCCGCTTCTTATTAGCACTCAACACCGCTTCACAAACCCCACAGATATCTGGACAGATTTGTGCATTAGCGCTCCTCCAGGACCAATTGTAATGAGAGGAAAGATCAAACTGATCTGGGATCGGCAGTCAAGGGCAGCAGATGGCGGCTCTGCTGTGCGCTGTCGCTCCTCTGAACTCCTGCTAGGTGAGGAGTCTAGTCAGAGAAGCAGAGGAAAGCTGATGATGAAGACGCCAGACCTGCTCCTGCTGCAGGAGCTTTTGTTGATGTCGACTGGAGAAGGTCACACCGCACTTTACTGGATGTCGAGATGTCTTTTATTAGTCTCCAGTTGACAGACTTTTTGCAGGTTTTTTAAAGCAGATTCTGATTTGATGTTGTTGTTCAACTGCATTCCTTTAATATGATCAATATTGTGGCTGCAGGATACTGGGAAAATATGCGATATTGTTGTGATATTGAGTGTTGCGATAATTATATTTTTTATGATGTTAACATGTAAAACTCTATTTTATCAGCATTTTGCTCGTTAATGCAAATTTCTAATCAGCCAAGTCACATTGCAGCAACTCAATGCATTTAGGCATGTAGACATAGTCAAGACGATCTCCTGCTGCAGTCCAAAGCGAGCATCAGAATGGAGAAGAAAGGTGATTTAAGTGACTTTGAATGTGGCATGGTTGTTGGTGCCAGACAGGCTGGTCTGAGTATTTCAGAAACTGCTGATCTACTGGGATTTTCATGCACAACCATCTCTAGGGTTTACAGAGAATGGTCTGAAATAGATAAAATATACAGTGAGCGGCAGTTCTGTGGGCACAAATGCCTTGTTGATGCCAGAGGAGAATGGCCAGACTGGTTCTAGCTGATAGAAAGGCAACAGTAACTCAAATAACCACTTGATACAACCGAGGTCTGCAGAAGAGCATCTCTGAACACACAACACGTCCAACCTTGAGGCGGATGGGCTACAGCAGCAGAAGACCACACCGGGTGTCACTCCTGTCTAAGACAGGAAACTGAGGCTACAATTCACACAGGCTCATCAAAATTCGACAATAGAAGATTGACTGAACGTTGCCTGGTCTGATGAGTCTCGATTTCTGCTGCGACATTCGAATGGTAGGGTCAGAATTTGGCGTCAACAACATGAAAGCATGGATCCATTCTGCCTTGTATCAACGATTTAGGCTGGTGATGGTGGTGGTGTATTGGTGTGGGGGATATTTTCTTGGCACACTTTGGGCCCATTAGTACCAACTGAGCATCGTGTCAACGACCTGAGTATTGTTGCTGACCATGTCCATCCCATTATGACCACAGTGTACCCGATCTTCTAATGGCTACTTCCAGCAGCCTAACGCAACATGTCATTAAGCATGAACCATCTCAGACTAGTTTCTTGAACATGACAATGAGTTCACTGTACTCAAATGGCCTCCACAGTCACCAGAGCTCAGTCCAATAGATCATCTTTGGGATATTTCGGGAGATTTGCATAATGGATGTGCAGCCGACAAATCTGCAGCAACTGCGTGATGCTATCATGTCAATATGGAGCAAAATCTCTGTGGAATATTTCTAGTACCTTGCTGAATCTATGCCACAAAGGATTAAGGCAGTTCTGAAGGCAAAAGGGGGTCCAACCCGGTACTAGTAAGGTGTACCTAATAAAGTGGCCGGCGAGTGTATATCAATTAATTCATTCATTTTCTTTTCGGCTTAGTCCCTTTATTAATCTGGGGTCGCCACAGCGGAATGAACCGCCAATTTATCCAGCATATGTTTTACACAGTGGATGCCCTTCCAGCTGCAACCCATCACTGGGAAACATCCATACACACTCATTCACACAAATACACTACAGACAATTTAGCCTACCCAATTCACCTATAGCGCATGTCTTTGGACTTGTGGGGGAAACCGGAGCACCCAGAGGAAACCCACACAAACACAGGGAGAACTTGCAAACTCCACACAGAAATGCCAACTGACCCAGCCGAGGCTCGAACCAGCTGTGAGGCGATTAAGCTACCCACTGCGCCACTGTGCTGCCCGCGAGTATATATAATTATTATTATTATAGACTACAAGGCATAATCTCTACATGCACTTTCTGTTATTAGGGCTAACAAGTAATTTATTAATTGCTAAAATATTAGTTTCAGTTATGAGAAATGAGAACCTGTAGACATTATTGATGGGTATACAAGTTTAATCAATGCATTTTGGCTGTAAAGTTTGATCGGTAAAGAATTTTAAAGTAGTTTTGTGTCTTATTAATGTAACTATAAAAGAAAAATCAAGAAAATATGACAAATTTTTTGCTTGTATAACTAAAATATCCAATGCACGTAAATTTTAAAATATTGTTTACCTAAAATACATGTACTCTCTCTCTCACGTAACTAAAAAACCTGTAGGGTGTTCATGATACTGGGATTCGGTACTAATCGATACTGAAATTTTAAAAACCTCCATTTCCCACTAACATTTAAGCGCTGTTGAGCGCGTTCTTAAACAGTGCTGATTTGACATTGTGTTCACGTGCTCAACAGAAATGACTGTTGCTGCGTCCCAATTCGCATACTTATACTACCACCTAAAAGTATGTACTTTTTTTGTGGAGGAAAAATATATACTTTTGAGTGTGTAACAGAAAGGTATGCAAGCTTTGGGACATACTACTTCCTCGTTACACAGATCGTTGTGTTGCTTAGTTAAGAGCCCTGTCAATCATCCACATTTCTGTCGTATTTAATTTCCTACCTTATTGGAGAAGCAGCAGCACGTTAATCTCCCATTCACAAGTCTTTCATGCAGAGAAATCTCCTCAGGTCTTTGGATAATTCTGCATTCAGACGGTAGTGTCCAAACACGTTTTTATATAAGTTCAGTATTGTTGTTGCAGATGAAATATAACACAGACAACGCTATTTAAATATTCTCCAATTGGCTAGATATTAATTAACAATCATACAAACATCTTTACCGAAGCCTCTCTGCTTGACGGTTGGTCTCGCGCGTCCATCATGTTTGTAGTTTGTTTACACTTTTCACCCGCGTTTTGTAGTTCTAATCGAATCACGTCCAACGCGCATATGCACTGTGAGGCAATATCAGCAGTTAGAGTATGGACGCTTCTACACTTAAAATTTGACCGGAATGAGTCAACCATTTTCCTGGGAATCTCTGGCATACTCTTTTCAACATACTACGATTTGGGACATATTAATTCTATTTTCACATACTATTCAGGACGGATAGTATGCGGATTGGGATGCAGCATGTGATTGTCCATGAAGGTCATCAGTTCACCGAACTCACTGCTGTTTACTGTAAACACAGAGACAGGGACATGGGAGAGCTTTAAAGCCACGATTCATCAGCGGATCACTTGTATGTCAGTTTATAGACAAACCAGCTGATGGATGTAACTTTGAAATGCTTCAGTGTCCCTGTATCTGTGGTTACACTCAGTAAACAGCGGTGAGTTCGGTGAATCGATGACCTTCATGGCTAATCACTGTCAAGGATGTGCTTAACAGCGCTCAAATGTTAGCGGGAAATGGACTTTTTTAAAATTTCAGTATCGATTGGTACAGAATCCCAGTATCATAACAACCGTAAAAACGTTCCAGAGACAGTCTGGCAATCAACTATTAAGCAAATTCACTCAACATCTATCTGCGTCAAACACGGTTTAATACAATTTAAGATAATTCATACACTCTAAAAAATATTGTTTAGACCAAACAAAAAAAATTAAAGCAACAGTTTGCATCAATATATTCAAGTTACAACAACATCAAACAAAATTAAGTTTAGACAACAAACTTTATTATGTTAGCCAACTGGACTTTTCCTCTTCAATCAGTGGCACTTTTACATAGCATAAACTCCATTTTTTAAGTTGAGTATTTAAAAAATTAAGTTGTTTCAACTCCCTTTTTTTAAATTAAAATTTTAAATAAATCCTGTGTTACGTACTTAATTTCCATAATTATACATGCAAGTTTTCAAGTTTAGAACCTCAAATAAATTAAATAGCTAAAATTGTTAATTGTATGTTTTTACATTTACTGTTCATTTAGTTGCTTGTAACAAATACGTTCAACAACAACATTTTTGTTTTCCAGTCATTTTTTTGTTTTGTTTTAAACCACAGTCTTTCAGTATTTTACAAAACAAAAATATGTTCTGTCTCATATAAACAGTATGAAAAATAACAAAAAAAAACAGTAAGTGTTTTTTTTTTTAAGTGTGGACTTAAAAATACAAAACAACATAAAGTGCAACATAAAGAGCAAAATCTACTCTGAAATAAGAAGAGACTTCAGAAAATAATGTTCTTGAGGCGCATTACTTTTGCACTGGGCTTCAGTTCATCAAGTTCGAGAAACTTCACAAGTATATTTAAGTTCCTTGAGGTAGTTCAGATTCAGAGTATATAGTATGCTCATCAGCAGACCACAGCACCTTGAAATATCCATTCCATTTAGAATTCTTATGCCCTCAACTATGATGGTTTCCATCTTGTGGTTCAATTCCAAAGTAGACTGATCACCAATAATGGCAATTGTCATTACTTGCCTCCTCATTAAGGTCCTTAATGCATCCTCATTAAGATCCTCCTCAAATTCTTGTGTATTTTTGTAAAGCAAGAAACAACTTTTTTTAGTCAAAAAAACACTGCTAACATCAACTGTATTTACCAGGAGTAGCCAACGCTCTAGTGGAATGGAGAAAATTGATTTGGAAATTAAATAAAACTAAGATATCTCACCTTAAAATGTCCTTTGTGCCAAACAGTCTGCCTAAAACTTGTCCAGACTTGCTTCCTGCTTGTTCAGAGTGGGAGGAGCTCTGAAATCCAGAATTCCATTTTTGTGGAAAAATTGAATTATCAACCCAATTTCTTTGGGTTGCTACTAGTTAAATATTGTTTCAAACTAACTAACTGACATATTTACCCTTAAATTAGCTGCATTTTTTAGTTGATGTAATTAGCAATATTTTCCTGTTGTGAAAACTTAATAAAATTATTTTGACCACTAGTTTTAATCTAATCAGCAATTTAGAATTTTTAAGTTAAAACAATGTATTAAACTATGTAGTGGTAACAGACCTCTTGAGTTATTTTTTAGAGTGTAGGCTGCACTTTTCTAAAAGCAAATTGTCAAGAATATTCCCAGAAATTGATCCAACATGTTCTAGGTGCCACAGAGATGAGGCCACCTTGGGTCATATGTTCTGGACGTGTCCATCCCTAAGACTGTTTTGGTCTGCGGTTTTTCTTACATATGTGAAAAGGAGATACAACCAGATCCAGTAATAGCAATAATTGGTCTGACACCTGAAAACCTTGCACTACCAGCAGGTCAATTAAATGCACTAGCTTTCTCTTCTTTGTTGGCCCGAAGGCTTATACTTTTGCACTGGAAGTCAACTAAACCACCAACACATACTAAATGGGTGGAAAATGTCATGGCATATCTAAGGGTGCTTTCACACCTGCCTTATTTAGTTCGGTTGAATCGCACTAGAGTTCGTTTAGTCTGTTGGTACGGTTCGTTTGGGCAGGTGTGAACGTAGCAATCGTACTCGAGTGCGCACCAAAAGCGGACCAAAAAAGCATACCGAGACCTCCTTGAAGAGGTGGTCTCGGTACGCTTTCAAACGAACCCTGGAGCGGATCGTTTGTGGTGAGAACATGATCCGTACTAAAACAGACCCAACCGCAAAAAGTACTGCGCCTTTTTGGACTAATCCAGCTGCCGTAGGCCGATGCAGTTTAGCTAAATTAATTTACGCCTCCTCCTGAAGTGACGTACGATGCACCTTCGCCGTTTGCAATGCCTTAAAACATTGTTTTCCACCCACAGCCGCGCTTTATCCTCGAAATGTATAGTTTGTTTAACGTGATGTATACAAACTATATAGTATACTATGAGCAGGGATACAATCAGCTAGCGCAGTCGTCCCTCCATAGTGTAAAGCCACATTTTGTATCTGCTGGTTTGTTTATTTGCGGGAGTTCCATTGGCATTTTCCTGCACGTGAATTCTGACCAATCGAAAAGCAGTTTAGGAAATATATTCAACAACATCTGGCCAATGAGTGATGTGGATTTTGTCACATGAATGCATTTTGGTTCTTTTCAACTGGTTCGGACCAAAGCAATCAGTGTGGTGTGAAAGCGGCCCAAAGACGGCAGAAAATGCTACAATGTATCATTTATTGCCCTTGGTCCGGACCAAATAAAACGAACTACAGATGTGAAAGCACCCTAAAGCTAGAAAAACTCAAATATAGCACCCAAGGCTCAAATAATAGATTCTTCAAAGTTTGGAGACCATTCCTGTCATATTTTGGGAACAGACTTATTCCAAATACTTAAATAAAGTAAATAGTAAAGTAATAGTAAAGTACTATTACTTGTCTATAAATCACTAAATGGCCTAGGACCTCAATACATTACAGATATGCTCACTGAATACAAGCCTAACAGATCACTCAGATCCTTAGGATCATATAAACTAGAAATTCCAAGAGTTCAGTCAAAGCAGGGTGAATCGGCTTTCAGCTACTATGCCCCTCGCTGCTGGAATCAGCTTCCAGAAATGATCAGATGTGCTCCAACATTAGGCACATTCAAATCCAGATTGAAAACACATCTGTTTAGCTGTGCCTTTACTGAATGAGCACTGTGCTACGTCCGACAAATTGCTTACGTTTTTCTTTTCTTTTTCATTTTTTTACAACTTGTTTTAACACATTTTTGTCTGTTTTTATCTGTTTTTTATTATCTGTTTTTATTTTTATTTTTTCTTATACTTGTCTTTTTTATTCCTGTTTATGTAAAGCACTTTGAATTGCCACTGTGTATGAAATGTGCTATATAAATAAACTTGCCTTGCCTTGCCTTAAATTGTAAGCCCCCCCACCCCAACTTACCCCTAAATCTATTTTTTTTTTTTTTTTTTACTTTTTTTTTATTTACTTTTTTCTTTTTTATTTAGTATTATTTCACCAAAAAAAAAAATTCGGTACTTTGTTCTTGTATATGTTTGAGTTGCTCTGTTAAAATGTTTTTCTGAAAAATTCAATAAAAAGACTTTTAAAATAAAAAGTCTACTACTAACAACCCTAAAAACCTGTATTACTTCTTTTCTTCTGTGCAATGATGAGATGGTTCAGAATCAACAGTTTTTCCTATAATTTTGTATCCTCTCTTCTCCTTTCTTGTCAGATTCCTGTAGATATTAAATCACTGTGAGCTAAATAGTCTGGCAAATGCATAAATGTTGTCTAGTGTTCCAAACCTCGAAACTGCCAGAAACGATGTACTATAAAAGAGCTTGAAGCCAACCAATCAGACTGTAGGTTGTTTTTTTGAGTAGGCTCTTGCTATTTTTGAGTGCGTGGTCTGTGCGACGTCTGAGACTGAGACTGCTTTGAGTTTTTGCCAGACGTTGCTATTATTAGGCCTCTGCGAAACATTGTCTGTGTAAGCAACACTGATGAATCCCTGACAATGTGTCACAATATTTGAGCCAATGAAAGGAGATTTTGCTGTGTTGGGTTGGGAACCGATCTCTGCTAGTTTGCTTTATCTGTGTTGCTTTTGATGTAGAAAACCATTTCCAAGTGTCAGATCTCTTTTCAGAATTAGTGCAGGATTAGTTCACTTCCTGAATAGAAATTTCCTGATTTACTCACCCCATGTCATCCAGTATTTTAAGGAAAATATGAAGGATATTTCTCTATTTATAGGACTTCTGTGCTGCTCAGTGGTTTGAGCTTATAAACTATAGCTTCAATGTAGCTTCAAAGGGCTTTATGTGTGAAATAAGAGTCTTACTCAATGAAACGATTGGTATTTCCAGACTTTTTCAAGAAAAGTCTGTTCACTCGATGGCCATATTTGCAATGACTGATGATAAATATACAGCACAGTTGAAGTTCAAAATTTTTTTTTCGGCTTATTCATCAGGGGTCTCCACAGCGGAATGAACCGCCAACTTCTCCGCCAACGTTTTACACAGCGGATGCCCTTCCAGCTGCAACCCAGTACTGGGAAACATCCATACACACTTCACTCAATTCACACACATACACTACCTACCAACTGACCAAGCCAGGACTCGAGCCAGCGACCTTCTTGCTGTGAGGCGACAGTGCTAACCACTGAGCCACCATGTGGCCATCAGAATTATTAACACTCCTAAATTAATAAACAGTGTTTTTTTTCTATTATTCAATCATTTCTTTCTTCCACCCATCCATCATTTCATCCATCGATCTATCTATCTTTTCATCTTTCCTTCCACCCATCCATTGTTCCACCGTTCCATAAATTGATCCCTTCCATCATTCCTTCTGTCCTTCTATCCATCCATCCATTCATCTATACATCCATCCATTGAATTTTCTAATCTTTCTTCCATTCATCCATTCATCTATCATTTCATCCATAGTTCCATCCATTCATCCATCATTTCATTATTCTATCCTTCATCCATCTATCCATACATTGTTCCATCTTTCCTTCCATCCATCCATTGTATTCCATCATTCCATAAATTGATCCTTCCATCATTCCTTCTGTACTTCTCTCTATCCATCCATCATTCCATTTATCCATCCATTATTTTTTCCATCGTTCCAACTATGCAACCATCATTCCATATTTCCTTCCATCCATTCATTTATTGATCCAACCACCCATCCTTCCATCATTGCATCATTCCATTTTTCTTTCCATCTATCCATTGTTCCACTGTTCCATAAATTAAGCCTCCAATCATTCCTTCTGTCCTTCTATCTATCCGTCCATCATTCCATTCATTCATCTATCCATCCATCTATTCATTGTTCCATTCTTCCTTTTATACATCCATCCATCCCTGATCCATCCATCCATCTTTACATTCATCCAATCATTGTTCCATCCATCCATCCATCTATTCATCATTCTCTCATTCCATTATTCTATCCTTCATCCATTAATTGTTTCATTATTCCATCCATCCATTTATTTCATCCATCCATCCATCTTTCCATTCATCCATCCATTGTTCCATCATTCCATAAATTGATCCTTCAATCATTCCTTCTGTCCTTCTATCCATCCATCATTTCATTCATTCCTCTATCCATCCATCCAACTATCCATTTATTGTTGCATTCTTCCCTCCATCCATCATCCATCCATCATTTCATCCAGTTCCATCCATCCATCATTACATATTTCATTCCATCCATCCATTCATTCATCCATCCATCCATCCATCCATCCATCCATCCATCCATCCATCCATCCATCCATCCATCCATCCATCCAACAATGCTTAAATTCATCCAATCATTGTTCCATCCATCCATCCATCCATCCATCATTCCCTCTTTCTTTATTCTATCCGCCATCCATCCATTGTTTCATTGTTCAATCCATCCATTCATTTCATCCATCTATCCATCCATTTATTGTTCCATAGTTCCAACATCCAACCATCATTCCATCTTTCCTTCCATCCATTCATTTATTGATCCAACCACCCATCCTCCCATCATTGCATCATTCCATCTTTCCATCATTCCCACCTTCCATTATTCCATTCTCCATGCATCCATCCATTCATTGTTCCTTCCGTCTGTCTGTCCATCTATCATCCATCGATAGATAGATAGATAGATAGATAGATAGATAGATAGATAGATAGATAGATAGATAGATAGATAGATAGATAGATAGATAGATAGATAGATAGATAGATAGATAGATAGATAGATAGATAGATAGATAGATAAATTGATGGCATGATAGATGGATGAAACAATGGATGGATGGATGGATGGATGGATGGATGGATGGATGGATGGATGGATGGATGGATGGATGGATGGATGGATGGATGGAACGATGGATGAATGGAACGATGGATGGAACGATATATGGATAAAACAATGGATGGATGGATGGATGGATGGATGGATGGATGGATGGATGGATGGATGGATGGATGGATGGATGGATGGCTGTCTATCATCCATCTATCCATCCAAATCAAACTAAGTTTTAAAGACACAAATCTGCTTTTAAGGTAAAAAGCTAGCATTACTAAATGCGGAAATGACTTAATGTCCTCATGTTGTTTATTCTACTCTATGTCACTGTTTAAATTGTTACCACAATAAAGAAAATGTTTAACATATAGTGCATGAGTCACCATTGAATTTATTTAGTTGACCGTCTAATTTAGCATGTGAATATTCCACTTTGGCTTGTTTTGGCAACACCAGTGGCATGTTGTGTGCTTTTACTTTTAGTTGCTATCTGTGGTGTAATTATTTGTGACGGCCAGCCCCTAGGTTCATTTTTGTAAAGGAAAAGTTTACATTCCCTCCGGCCCACGGCCTTACAGACTGTCATTGTAATGTAAGCACAAGTCTGTGGTACAGTGTGATTTAGCAGAATGCTGCGTGACAGACTGACAGCCATACTGAAAGGCTCCATGAGGCCGAAGCATCAATCAGGCTCTGACAGCAGGCAGCCGCTACATCGCAGTCAGAAAAACCTGTGAGATCAGGGAGGTGATCAGCTGTCAGCTCCAATACTGGACATGACCACTGCAGAAATCAGATTGGAATTGGATGACTAACCTGTAATCAGGAGGGTAGAGGTTTTGAAAGGCTGTGTTGATGGAGACTTAATGTCACAATAAAGGATTGCATGGAAAATGTGATGATTCGGTTTTGCATTTTGTGATGGAGAATGACCTGTGCAGAGCAAATTAATAGTGCTGTGTGTTTTAATGATATCAGCCTGACATTTCACACTAGACTATACAAAGAAGACTAGACTGATCCAGAGATAACAATATGCAAATAATGTTACATAACTATCTGTTTTTTGCACTCATGAATGGATGATGGATGAAAAAAATAGATAGATAGACAGACAGACAGACAGACAGACAGACAGACAGATAGACAGACGGTCAGACAGACAGACGGTCAGACGGATGGATGGATAGATGGATGCGTGGATGAATGGATGAATGGAATGATGGATGAAACAATATATAGATGGATGGAAAAATGGAAAAATAGATGGATGATGGAAAGACAGATGAATTAAACAATAAATCGATGGATGGATGAAACGATAGATGGAATGATAGATGGATGAAACAATCGATGGATGAATTGAACAATGGATGGATAGATGGATGGAATGATAGATGGATGTAACAATATAAAGATGGATTGAAAAATAGATGTATGATGGAAAGACAGATGAATGGATGGATGGATGGATGGATGGATGGATGGATGGATGGATGGATAAATGGACTGAACAATGGATGAATGGAAAGATAAATAGACAGACAGACAGGCAGATAGATGGAAAGATAAATGGATGGAATAATAGATGGATGGAATGAAGGATGGATGAAACAATATATAGGTGGATGATGGAAAGACAGATGAATGAAACGATAAATGGATGGATGGAATGATGGATGAATGGATTGAACAATAGATGGATGTGAAGATAGATAGATGGATGGATGCATGGATGAAACGATAGATGGATGAAACAATATATAAATGGATGGAAAGATAGATGAATGATGGAAATACAGATGAATGAAATTATGTAAAGATAGATAGAAGGATGGATGGAACGATATACAGACAGAAGGACAGACAGATGGAAAGATAAATGGATGGAATGATAGACGCATGAAACAATGGATGGATGGACAATAGATAGATAGATGTAACGATAGATAGATAGATAGATAGATAGATAGATAGATAGATAGATAGATAGATAGATAGATAGATAGATAGATAGATAGATAGATAGATAGATAGATAGATAGATAGATAGATAGATAGATAGATAGATAGATAGATAGATAGATAAAACAATGAATGGATGGATGGATGGATGGATGGATGGATGGATGGATGGATGGATGGATGGATGGATGGATGGAACGATAGATGGATGAAACAATGGATGGATGGATTGATGGATGGACTGATAGACAGACAGATGATAGATAGATAGATAGATAGATAGATAGATAGATAGATAGATAGATAGATAGATAGATAGATAGATAGATAGATAGATAGATAGATAGATAGATAGATAGATAGATAGATAGATAGATAGATAGATAGATGAAACAATGGATGGATGAAGGGATGGATGGATGGAACGATAGATGGATAAAACAATGGATGGATGGATGGATGGATGGATGGATGGATGGATGGATGGATGGATGGATGGATGGATGGATGGATGGATGGATGGATGGAACGATAGATGGATGAAACAATGGATGGATGGATTGATGGATGGACTGATAGACAGACAGATGATAGATAGATAGATAGATAGATAGATAGATAGATAGATAGATAGATAGATAGATAGATAGATAGATAGATAGATAGATAGATAGATAGATAGATAGATAGATAGATAGATAGATAGATGAAACAATGGATGGATGAAGGGATGGATGGATGGAACGATAGATGGATAAAACAATGGATGGATGGATGGATGGATGGATGGATGGATGGATGGATGGATGGATGGATGGATGGATGGATGGATGGATGGATGGATGGATGGATGGATGCAACAATAGATGGATGGATAGATGGATGGATTGAACGATAGATGGATTGAACAATGGATGGATGGATGGATGGATGGATGGATGGATGGATGGATGGATGGATGGAACTATAGATGGATATAACAATGGATGGATAGATGGATTGAACAATAAATGGATGAATGGATGTATGGAACGACAGATGGATGGGAAGATAGATGGATGAAACAATAGATAGACAGAGAGGCAGACACACAGGCTGACATATAGATAGATCATTGTAAATTGCTCATTTTAAGGCAGCCTGTGCAGTGCTCCTCTTTTAAATTCCTTTCCTGTGGTGTGAGTCCAGAGACCCAATCTCCACTCGAACCCTGTCATCCAGATCCTAAAAATAACTGCCCTCTGATTCCAAACCTCAGGTGACTGAACACACCAGCTGAGGAAACCGTCTTACCCGTAAAGATACAGGTCATCGCAAACACACGCCAGACCTGTATGCCTCACTGCCTAAAGTGTCTCTCCCAGTATTATCTATCTATCTATCTATCTATCTATCTATCTATCTATCTATCTATCTATCTATCTATCTATCTATCTATCTATCTATCTATCTATCAATCTATCAATCTATCAATCTATCTATCTATCTATCTATCTATCTATCTATCTATCTATCTATCTTTTTTTTGGCATTTGCTTTTATTCAAACAGTCGAGCATACCTCAATATGGGTTTCATTCCTAGGCAATGCATGCATGTATGCAAATCCATCCATCCATCATTTTATACATCCATCCATCCATCCATCCATCGTTTTATCTGTCCATCGTTTTATCCATACTTCATTTTATCATTCCATCCATCTGTCCATTTGTCTATCTATCATTCCATTCATCCATCCATCCATCCATCCATCCATCCATCCATCCATCCATCTGTCTTTTCATCCATCCATCTGTGTATCCGTTTTTCCATCCATCTATCTTTTTTTGGCATTTGCTGTCACTCAAACAGTCGAGCATACCCCAATATGGGTTTAATTCCTAGGCATTGCATGAGTGTACGCTAATCCATCCATTCATTCATCCATCCGTCCATCCACCTGTCCATTCATCTATCCATCCATCCATTCGTCTATCCATCTTTCCATCCATCCATCCATCATTCCATTGTTCCATCAATCCATCCATCGTTCCATCCATCCATCCATTTATCATTGCATCGTTCCATCTATCCATTTATTGTTCCATCATTCCATCCATCCATTTATCGTTGCATCGTTCCATCTATCCATTTATCGTTCCATTGTTTTTTCCATCGTTCTATCTATCCATCGTTTCATCCATATATCGTTCCATCCATCTTTTTATCTCTTCATCCATTTATCATTCCATCCATTCATCCATCCATCCATCCATCGTTCCATCCATTTATCGTTCCATCCATCCATTTATCGTTACATCGTTCCGTCCATCCATAAATCGTTCCATTATTCTATCCATTGTTCCATCCATTCATCGTTCCATCATTCCATCCATCCACCATCCATCATTCTATCTATTTATCGTTCCATTATTCTATCCATCCATTTATTGTTTTATCGTTCTATCAATTGTTCCATCCCTCAGTCGTTCCATCATTCCATCCATCAATCATTCCATCCATCCATCCATCATTCCATCCATTTATTGTTCCATCATTCCATCATTCCGTATATCGTTTCATGAGTCCATCCATCCTTTTATTGTTTCATCGTTCCATCCAATTATCCATCCATCCATTTATTGTTTCATCCATCCATCCATCCATTCATCCATCTTTTGTTTTTTGCCACTGTCACTCAGTCGAGCATACCTCAATATGAGTTTGATTCCTAGGGAATGCACAAATGTATGCAAATGCAAAGCAAGAAACTTCGGAAGAAAGCATCTGCCAAATGCACATAAATTAATTGAAGATGTTTGTATTCAGTGCACACTATGCATTTGTTTTTGGTATGCATGGATGGCCTTAAATGTGAAATAAACACATTTTACATTTGCACAGCTACAATGTATTCCGGGTGAAGCCCACTGGAGTTACATGAAGTCTGCTGTCATGCTGATGATTTATTTGTGTGTTTTTTTTTCTTTTTGCTAACAGGAGATGGAAACCCCAAGGAGAGCAGTCCATTCATCAACAGCACAGACCCGGAGAAGAACCAGCAATTTGACGGCAAGAACATGGCCCTGTTTGAGGTGCACACGAGCGCACGCACACATTAAATGATAAAGCTGCACCGCTCGCACAATTCCAACTCTCATTAGAGCCAGCTAGAAAGGCACACGCACACAAACTATAGTGATTAACAGAATAAAAGAGTCTGACAGTAATTAATAAGGATAATTAGCGTTTGAAGGGCAGGAAGTCCCCAGGACATTGAACTCTGCAGGTGGATGATAAAAGCATTTTAGAGGCTCTTTTTAGGATATAAGATACGGGAAAAACACTTTTACTGCATTTAAACTCCATTTCTGTGCATTTATGGTATTTATTTTATTATTTAAAGTGATAGTTTACCCTCAGATGTACAGTAAATGACCTCATTAACGCTCTCTCATGTAATTTTAAACCTTTATGAGTTTCTTTCTTCTATTGAACACAAAAGAAGATGTTTTGAAGAATGTTGGTTGCTGGCAACTATTGACTTCCTTAGAAGGAAAACTACTATGAAAGTCAATGGGTGAAAGCTACCAGCATTTTTCAAAATATCTTCTTTTGTGCTCAACAGAAGAAAGAAACTCAAATGGGTTTTGAACAGATGGACAGCCAGTAAATGATGACAGAAATTTCATTTTTGGGTGAATTATCCCTTTAAGAGAACTGCTAAAAGCTTATTCAAACATTTGTATTTGATAAATTTAATATTTACTCTTTATTACTGGTTATAGCATCAAATAAACCTATATGCCTTGAATGCATAAATGTAAATCAACTAGTGCTGCAAAATTATTAAACGCATCCAAAATAAAAGTTAGTATTTACATGATATTTGTGTACTTACGATGTATAAATATATATATATATACTGTATATATATATATATATATATATATATATATATATATATATATATATTTTTTTTTTTTTTTTTTTTTTTTTTTTTTTTTTTTTTTTTTTGATGGCTTGTTCTGTAGACTATTGAAAAAAATATATAGCTTAAAGGGGCTTATAATTTTGTCCTTAAAATGGCTTTTAAAAAATTAAACACTGCTTTTATTCTAGTAGAAATAAAACAAATAAGACTTTCTTCAGAAGAAAAAACATTATTAGACATACTGTGAAAATTTCCCTGCTCTGTTAGACATCATTTGGGAAATATTTAAAAAAGCTAATAATTTTGACTTCAACTATATATATATATATATATAGCAATTAATTTTTAGACAGCACTAAATTCAACGTTTAATGTCCAATGAATGCAAGCATACTAATTGTTCTAATTCTACACAGTTCATATGTTTTTGCATTGAATGCTTCACTTGCTGCATTTGATAATCTAATTTTACTCTGTTTCTAATAAACTACAACAACAGCTTTTCAATTTCCACATTAAATTTAGCATTTTTCTTCAAATGATCCATAGATCAAATCAATAGCTTAAAACTCTTACTGTATTACTGTTTATTTTACATTTTTATTTGCTTGAGGCTATGTTTTTAAAGGGGCAGTTCACCCCAAATTGAAAATGTTATTATTTACTTGCCCTTCACTACACTGAACAAAATTATTAATTGGATTTACTTAATTTTTTAAGGTAAGTGGTTGCAAAAAAAAAATATTTTGGCTGAATTTTAAATTTAAATTTTGGCTGAATTACAAATTTAACTTGTTTGTTTAAATTCAGCCCATATAAATTGTTTGAAACCACTTACCTTAAAAAACGTAGTAAATCCAATGAATCATTTTTTTCAATGTAATTATTTTACTCTGTTGAACAAAAAAGAAGTTATTTTGAAAACCATAGTATTTGTTTTTCCTACTATGGAAGTTAATGGCTACTGGTTTCTAACATTTTTCAAAATATCTTCTTTTGTGTTCAACAGACAAAAAGAAACCCATAAAGGTGCTAGAGTAAACTAAATTTTCATTTTAATGTGAACTATCCCTTTAAATTATAATCATCATTGCTTTATTCAGATTCAAAGTGTGTTATAAAATATACCAATTGTGCTGACAAGGTATCCCATTATATATTAATATTCTACAAGATACCTAGTGACACATTTCAATTTGTGTTTTTTAAGCTATCCTAAATTTTAAATGACACGTCCTAAAACAAACCCAGCTGCGAGTCTCACCAGCTATTAAAGAGCAATAACTCGTCTTCTGGGCTTGTCATTTGTAATCTGTAAATGTAAACATGACATTTTAGATGAAGAGCTCCTTGAATTATTTAGCGCTTACAATATTTGCTCTGTATGTGTGTGTGTGTTTACTACAGGATGAGATGGACACGATTCCCATGGTATCGTCTCTTCTCAGCAGTCTCGCCAACTACTCAAACCTGCCCCAAGGCAGCAAAGAACATGAAGAGGCGGAGAACAACGAGGGTTCGCGGAAAAAACCTGTCCAGGTACACAAACACACGCTTACGGCACGCTCTCAAAGCAGCGGATATTAGAGATGCAACCGTGCAGATTGCTCACAGTTCGGTTCATATCACAATGCAAAAAAAAATAACCATCTAAATATGAGAAATGAAAAGATACAGGCTAGAAACAAGTCAAGTGATCTGCTAGTACAGTGAGAGAAATATACTTGCAAAGATTTCTTGAAATTAAAAACAAAGTGGGTTTTAGTAATATTGTATTATAACACTTATTCCAAGCTGTGTATTTACTTGAATTATTTTTAAAAATTGCTTGTTAACTGCTTTTTAAACAATTTGTTTTTCGTATTTTGTGTGAAATCGTTTTAAACAGGAGAATCTCTCTTCATTTAAGAGTTTTTATTTTATATTTTGTTTTAAAACAAGCCAAAGTATTTAAACTTAAAACAATATTATTGTATGAATTTAATCACGATCACACACATATGCATATTGTCCACTATTTTTTATTCAAATGATGACATTTTGTGTAAAAAGATGTTAAAACTAGAGTTACTAAACAGGAGAATTCATCTTCATTTAAGAGTTGTCATTGTATATTCTGTATTATAATGAGCCAAAGATTAAAAAAAGTTCATCAGGATCACATGGTTTATACATGCATATTGTCCACAATTATTTATTAAAAATAAGGGTAACACCTTATTTTGATGCTCCATTTGAGTATTAGTAGACTGTCTGCTTAATATCTGCTGATACTGCTCCTTTAACAGACATTTAACTGACTATAAGAAACTTTGCAAGTATATGTCAACTTACACTAACCCCAACCCTAACAGTCCACTTATAATCTAATGAGAATTAGTTGGCATGTACATGCAATGTAACTTAGATTCAATAAACAGACCATCAAAATAAAGTGTGATTAAAGTAAGACATGACAGTAGTTACAATGCAGAATTATTTCATGTTGCCTCTCAAAACACTGAAGATTACTGCAACAAAACATAACAGACTGTATTTTGTCAGTAAAGAAAAAGTATAAGAGAGATTAAGCTTTTGTTAATGGGCAAACTTTAAGGTCTTACAGTTCAAATAAAGTCTTAAAAATACAAGGCTGATCTTAAATAATGGCGCTGATTGACTTTTAGCTTCACTATTTAAGTAAAAAAGATAAATAATCTTAAAACAATCATAATAATCGAACACAATATGACCTCACATTGTATTGTGTTAATAAAATGAGATCAATATGATTTTTTGGCTTGAAGTAAGATTGTAACTCATGACCAGATAAGAAGTTTTTGCTGTGCACAGTTTTAGGGCTCTAAAAAGCATTAAGAGTGTGTCCGAATTCACTTTTGCTATTTTAGGGACATAAAAAATACGCTCTGTGCCCCGGCGCATGGTCTAACAGGGTTGTGCTTATTCTCTTAATGAGTTCTGGGTGTGTTTTGAGCATAACGTGCATTAAACCAGAGTCTCATCTCACATTCCCTTTAAGAGCCAGTTGCGTCCCGCCATGGTGCATTTGCTATTTACATGGCGGACTTTGTAAGTGTAAAAATTGAACGCTTCACTAACAAGAAAACAGTTAAATAGAGCATCTGCAGCACGAGGATAAAGAACGAGCCTCCTCCATTCAGCCTCTTTACTTTCTCTTTACTTTACTTTTACTCTTTACTTTACTCCTTTACTTTGATGGATAAGGAAACGGTGTTGTACGCACTCCACTGAAGACATCCATTAGCCTACATATTTCATTTCGATTCTTAAGTGCAAAGATTTGTTTCAAAACTATTTCAATTCTAATTTCCAGCAAACGAATAAATGAACAATAATAATGAAGTGTGTTCAAAAAAGTTTTATTTAGCGTTATATCCAAACACACGTTCTGTTCTTATGCCCCATATGGTGATGCAGACGTCTCCAAAACCCCACAGGTGGGCAAAACTAAGCTTGTTTTTTATTAAAACAAATATAAATATGCATATAATAAATAATATTGTTTTGGACCTACATAGGTGCATAACTATCGCGCTCTGCACTGGACTTTAGAGCAGCTTTTAGCTGGTCAATGGCCCGGTCTATTTCAGTTTCTCAAAAAAGCAACTCTCCAACAATGAACCTTAACACACCTCCTTTTAGACCAGCACACCCATGAGTCCACAAACTGGTGCAAATGGATTGGCTATTTAAACAACGTGGTGCAAGATGGAAAAATTAGGGTTACACTGGTCTGAAAATAGCAACATATCGCGCCAAAAACATCTTGCACCTTATTGCTCCAGGAGTATGATAGGGCCCTTAGAGTGATGGTTTTAGTTCAGTAAATGATATGTTTAGAATAAAAAAATAGAGCACACTGTCATATAAAAATGAAGAAAAAATCAATCTACAAGCAAAAACACAGACGAGGACATTATAGCAAATATATGAATAAAATAAGGTTTCAAGTACAAAAACTGAATAACACAATCAAGCATGACAGCATGTACCACTGTATAAATGAAATAAAAGTTAAACATTATTGAAGTTACAACAGTTATCCAGTCTAGAGCAGTGAGTGATCTCTTTGTCTTTTGTTGTTTTATTAATATTAAAAACAAAGACAGCAGGAATGAGATGTTTTCACTTTAGGACAATCCACAGATCCAGCACACTGAGAAAACTACAGACAACATAATTTCTTGGACATTTGTGCTATTTAATTGAGATTTAATTGAGAACATTTTCTTTTTTCATATTTAATTTTGTGTTGTCACTGTCACTTTATGTACACTGGAAGCTTCTGTAGCCAAAACAAATTCCTTGTGTGTGTGAAGCACACTTGGCAATAAAACTGATTCTGATTCTGATTCTGATAAGGAATTGGATACTATAGTAAACATGTTGTAATTTACTATAATGTAACTTAGACAGGTCATCAGATTCGATATGAACCGGAGGGCAAGAATGTGCCAAAATATGCACAGAACATTAAACTTCGATTTTTCTATTTATTTTTTATTTACCAAGAACCTTTCCACACCTAATTTTCACATTTAAATGCAATTTACATGTATGTATTTGACTAAAGAAGCTGTACTGAACAGTTCAATATTATATTGAGTATTGTAGCATTCCTAGCGGACATCACAGGTTTCTCTCTAGTTGATTGTTACAGGTGTGAATGATTCAACTGTGGCCAGACGGAGTGTATAAACTTAGCAGAATCACAGATGTGACTCGAACCAGTGTGTAAATGACGGCTCGTCTTGCACTTTTGACCTGTGACCTGATCTCCCTTGGTCTCTCGCCATCCCGGAGAGAGCGTGCTCATTAGAGACTGGACTCTCATCACCGCCCTCATGGCACTGGCCTTTCGCAGTCTGTCTCTCGCTCTCTTGTGTACAAATTTGATTTCAACTTTTTTGTGCATGATATCAAAGGACTGGAAGCTAAATTTGTATACTTCTAGAAATTTTGGTCCACTAGATATGCAACTGGAAGCAATGTTATGTTAAAATCAGCATGAAACAGAAGTAAGGTATGTCCTTTCTTTCCCATATCACATACATCCAATTAAAACAGAGATAAAAAATAGAAAAAAAAATGATTTTATCCTTTGGGAACAAATTGGATCATTGGATGATGGACATTGCTAACAAAATGGAGGAAGACTGATGAATGGATGAAAGCAGGACAGACATTAGACTTATTGGTATTAGTCCGGCCCTAAAGGACTCATAGTCCCACCCTAAATGACTGATAGCCCCATCCTAAAGCACTGATAACCCCATCCTAAAAGACTTATAATCCCGCCCCAAATGAATGATAACCCCATCCTAAAAGACTTATAGTCCCGCCCCAAATGAATGATAACCCCATCCTAAAAGACTTATAGTCCCGCCCCAAATGAATGATAACCCCATCCTAAAAGACTTATAGTCCCGCCCCAAATAAATGATAACCCCATCCTAAAAGACTTATAATCCCGCCCCAAATGAATGATAACCCCATTCTAAAAGATTTATAGTCCCGCCCCAAATGACTGATAGCCCCATTCTAAGACTTATAGTCCCGCCCCAAATGAATGATAACCCCATTCTAAAAGACTTATAGTCCCGCCCCAAATGAATGATAACCCCATTCTAAAAGACTTATAGTCCCGCCCCAAATGAATGATAACCCCATTCTAAAAGACTTATAGTCCCGCCCCAAATGAATGATAACCCCATCCTAAAAGATTTATAGTCCCGCCCCAAATGACTGATAGCCCCATTCTAAGACTTATAGTCCCGCCCCAAATGACTGATAACCCCATTCTAAAAGATTTATAGTCCCGCCCCAAATGAATGATAGCCCCATTCTAAGACTTATAGTCCCGCCCCAAATGAATCATAACCCCATTCTAAAAGATTTATAGTCCCGCCCCAAATGACTGATAGCCCCATTCTAAGACTTATAGTCCCGCCCCAAATGAATGATAACCCCATTCTAAAAGACTTATAGTCCCGCCCCAAATAAATGATAACCCCATCCTTAAAGACTTATAGTCCCGCCCCAAATGAGTGATAGCCCCATTCTAAAAGACTTATAGTCCCGCCCCAAATGAATGACAACCCCATTCTAAAAGATTTATAGTCCCGCCCCAAATGACTGATAGCCCCATTCTAAGACTTATAGTGCCGCCCCAAATTACTGATAGCTCTGCCCCAAATTACTGATAGCTCTGCCCCAAATTACTGATAGCTCTGCCCCAAATTACTGATAGCTCTGCCCCAAATTACTGATAGCTCTGCCCCAAATTACTGATAGCTCTGCCCCAAATTACTGATAGCCCAGCCCAAAAATATTTATAGTCCTGCCCCAAATGACTGATAGCCCATTTTAAAAGACTTATAGTCCGGCCCCAAATTACTGATACCCCCATCCAAAAATACTTATAGTCCCGCCCCAAATGACTGATAGCCCCGTCCTAAAGCACTGACAGCCCCATCCTAAAATACTTTTAGTCCCGCCCCAAATGGCTGACAGCCCCGTCCTAAAGCACCGAGAGCCCCATTCTAAAAGACTTATAGTCCCGCCCCAAATGACTGATAGCCCCACCCCAAATGACTGATAGCTCCGCCCTAAAGCACTGATAGCCCCGTCCTAAAAGACTTACAGTCCCGCCCTAAATTACTAATAGCTCTGCCCTAAAGCACTGATAGCCCCATCCTGAAAGACTTAGAGTCCCATCCCAAATGACTGATAGCCCCGTCCTAAAGCACTGACAGCCCCATCCTAAAATACTTATAGTCCCGCCCCAAATGGCTGACAGCCCCGTCCTAAAGCACCGAGAGCCCCATTCTAAAAGACTTATAGTCCTGCCCCAAATGACTGATAGCCCCACCCCAAATGACTGATAGCTCCGCCCTAAAAGACTTACAGTCCCGCCCTAAATTACTAATAGCTCTGCCCTAAAGCACTGATAGCCCCATCCTGAAAGACTTAGAGTCCCATCCCAAATGACTGATAGCTCCGACCTAAAGCACTGATAGCCCCTTCCTAAAAGACTTATAGTCCCGCTCCAAATGACTGATAACGTCGTCCTAAAAGGCTTATAGTCTCAACCCAATTTACTGATAGCTCCGCCCCAAATTACTGATAGCCCCTCCCAAAAATACTTAGAGTCCCACCCCAAATGACTGATAGCTCCGACCTAAAGCACTGATAGCCCCTTCCTAAAAGACTTATAGTCCCGCTCCAAATGACTGATAACGTCGTCCTAAAAGGCTTATAGTCTCAACCCAATTTACTGATAGCTCCGCCCCAAATTACTGATAGCCCCTCCCAAAAATACCTAGAGTCCCACCCCAAATGACTGATAGCCCCATCCTAAAAGACTTATAGTCCCACCCCAAATGACTGAGAGCTCCCCCCTAAAGCACTGATAGCCCCGTCTTAAAAAACTTACAGTCCCGCCCTAAATTACTGATAGCCCTGCCCTAAAGCACTGATATATGTAAATATATATTTGATTTTTTTTAATATAATATTTTATTAATATGTTGAATATCCACTGTAATAAAAATAATTGGAGCTTTATTTAATTGGCCTAAAATGCAAGTTGATAGTTTTAGCAACACTTTTAAAACTCTTTTTCTCTTTTCATAATCTCCTATTGTAATTCCCTTCCAGTTTCCTCTGCTCAAAGTCAAAATGAGCAAAAGCCCAAGATTAAACCCTGCTGTACACCATTCCTCTGCTACAAGAGAAGAGTGATTGAGCGAGAGTAAAATAGCGAACTGAGATGGAATTGGATTTGTCCTCTCAACGCGATAGAGGAGAGCGATAATCTTCCTCTTGTTTCACACTGCAACTTCAACTTAATTAGCTCGTCTTGCAAAGCGTCTGCTCTCCAATCAGCCTCCATTTTGAGAGGGTCAAATCCGCTCCTCTCCAGCAGCAAATGTCCCCTCATGCCCACACACACACACACTCAACCATGGGGGTCCGATTAGTACAAATCACAACATGGGGACAGTTTTATACCGCATTGCATAATAAAAAGCTGCATCTGAGGTGAAATATACACTGTTATTCAAAAGTTTGGAGGATTTCAATTTACAAAGGATGTTTATAGTGTGATAAAAGATTTCTATTTCATTTATTCATTCATTCATTTTCCTTTGGCTTAGTCCATTTATTCATCAGGTGTCGTGACAATGCAATGAACCACCAACTTATTCAGCATATGTTTTACACAGCAGATGCACTTCCAGCTGCAACCCAGTACTGGGAAACACTCATACACACTCATCCACACACATACACTATGGCCAATTTAGTTTATTCAATTCCCCTATAGCGCATGTGTTTGGACTGTGGGGGAAACCGGAGTAACCGGAGGAAACCCACACCAACACGGGGAGAACAAGATATTTTGAAGAATGTTGGTCTGTTTTAAAATATTATACAAATCAATAATATGAAGCAGCACAACTGTTTTCAGCACTAATAATTAAAATTTCTCAAGTTTATCGATTCACCTTTCGCGGTCTCGTAGTTTTTGTGGATTTTTTAGGTCAATTTGACATGCTTTTTTTTTTTTATCAGCTCATTGTGTTCTGCGTCCCGATTGGCTGTAGACCATTGTCAATCAATCTCCTCCGTGCCGTGTCTCCTGTACAGTACAGAATGCGTTCAGCTTGCCAAATTTACATAAATCTTCGATCGCTAGCAGTGTGACTCTGAAAAGCTGTACTGTATGTTTGCAAGTTTTCTCCCCAACAAACCCCATAATGTGTCGGGATATGCTAAAGGAAGAAGTTACGCAGCTGTAAGGCGCTATTACGGAATAAATAAAACTTCAGTTCGTTACATAAAGAAGGAGGGAAATAACATAAGGACGACAGCAGCAATACGTTTCAACAAAGATGCAAAAAGGGTTGTAACAAGACCATCGTAAGGATGGAGTCTGCTTTAGCTTTGTGGCTCAGTAACTGCAGGATAAATGGTAATGCCTGTCTGAGAAAAGATGTATACAGTGTGTAGTGAGGGGTTTTACAGCCTTAAAACATCTATAATAATTGTAAAAAAATAAAGCTGACTACTTCGCGGATTTTTACCTATTGCGAGATTTAGTATAGGTATAGTGTTATAAAAGATTTTTATTTCAAATAAATACAATTTTTCTATTTTACATTTTCTATTCATCAAAAGATTCTGAAAAAAAACTCAGTCAGAATTGTTAGCCCCCTTTTGATTTTTTTTCCCTTTTTTAAATATTTCCCCAATGCTGTTTAACAGAGCAAGGAAATTTTCACAGTATGTCTGATAATATTTTTTCTTCTGGAGAAAGTCTTATTTGTTTTATTTTGGCTAGAATGAAAGCAGTTTAGAACTTTTTAAAACCCATTTTAAGGATAATATTATTAGCCCTTTTAAGCTATATTTTTTTCGATAGTTTACAGAACAAACCATCATTATACAATAACTTGCCTAATTACCCTAACCTGCCTAGTTAACCTAATTAACCTAGTTAAGCCTTTAAATGTCACTTTAAGCTGTATAGAAGTGTCTTGAAAAATATCTAGTCAAATATTATTTACTGTCATCATGGCAAAGATAAAATAAATCAGTTATTAGAGATGAGTTATTAAAACTATTATGTTTAGAAATGTGTTGAAAAAATATTTCCTTTAAACAGAAATTGGAAGAAAAAAATAAACAGGGGGGCTAATAATGCTGACTTCAACTGTATGTTCAAATATATTAGTTATATTTTTATATGCATAATCAATATATCCCATACAGTATGTACTATACTATATGCTATATATACTAGCCATGTATATTATTTCTGTTTTAGTTGACTGATTCCACAAAGAAAAATATCTCTTTTTTTCCTCTTATAAAGGATGATGCAAGATGAGTTATGAAGTAGTTTTGCCTCATAATGAGAGGTTATGGACAGTGACATGTGGTCATTACAGTTGCCATATGCTCTCTGTGGACCAGTAGCCAAACCTCACTACATGAACACGTACACACACACACATAGAGAGAGAGAGAGAGTCACTGAAAAATGCTAATTCATGTCAAGCTCTAAGGGACGGGGCGCAGAGCGGTTATTTGTGCAATTTCTGAACATGCACACAGTAATCCGTGTTGGGCTGACAGTGATATTCACTGGCCTTTTCCATTGCTGTGGTTTTTAATAATTCACCCGGTCTGAACTAAAGTCACATTAACACTGTCAGCTCCTGTTTGGGCAGTCGGGCGAGAGGAGACTATTACAAGCTCTTGCTTTCCTCCTCTCCTGTTCTCGGCTATCGGCTTGTTTCTCAGTCTGGTCGACATGTAAAATGCTGTGGAGACATATTGGTATCATACTCGTATTTTGAGAAAATTGGTTTGGGAGACCATTGTGATTTTAGTCATGGCAGCTTTATTTTTGTGACAATTAAACAGATTTCATAGCAAATTAATCTTATTACTGTAGTGAAAAACTGTCTGTTTATAGCAGCTCTATGGATAATAACACATACTGGGGAAAAAAATAATTTCTTATTTAGAGGTTTTTTCTAGTACAAATTGTAACTGATGGATACTGAGTTGAGAATCCACGTGCAGTTTATTTAACAAAGAATAGTCAGGCAGGCAATAGTCAAAACTGGAGCAAAACAGAAGCACAAAGGTAATCCAAAATCATAGTCTAAAACAGGCAAATTGTCAGGCTAGGCGGCAAAGAATCAATAATAGGAAAAGCAAGGCAAGGATTGAGACACAGAAAGACTAAACAAGATTTACGCTTTGTAATGCTAACGGATAACCAAACAACAAGACTCAACCCAGAAGTATGTGTGCGTGCTGTGTAAATAGTCCTTGTAATCAGTCCTTGACCAGTTCCCAGCTGTGTGTAAGTGTGTAATCAAAAGAAAACCGAAACAGGTGCGTGTGAGGTGCATGACAGGATTTGTAGTCTATATGGTAACGGGATTGTAGACCTAGTGAAAGTGATTGATTCTCAGCGATCTACAAGCCTGGATCGCTTGTGATTGTTACACAAATATCTAAAAATTCTTAAATCAAGAAGCTTTTTCTTCACAACTAAAAAATATTGTCTTGATTTTAGAAATAATGTCTCAAAATTAAGTGAGTTTTTTCCTTAAAACAAGCTAAATAATCTGCCAATGGAGTAAGCAAAATAATCTCTTTAAAAATAAATGTAATTATAAATTAATATTTTTTTCCACTTTGAAAATAAGATTAATTTCCTTAACCCATTGGCAGATTAGTTACCTTGCTTTAAGGAAAAACTCACTTCATTTTGTATAAAATATATAAAATAGTAATGTGTATATTTTTTTCAGAGCCTCATTTGAACTGAAGTAAAGTTTTATAAAATAATTTTGAGAGGAGCACTTGATATGATTGAGCCTGGCTGGATTCTGATCCGTAATCAGTAATAATCTATCAGATTGATCCAAGTTTACAATAAATAGGCCGATTTAACCCTACTGCTTTATTTTCGTTTTGGAAGAATCCCCTCTTCCACCCAGTCTTCTCCTTTTCCTCCCTTTTTAAGGGGAGCTCTCGAGACCTCTCGGACCCCCTTTACATGCTTATTTACCAAGCAGGAGCCTTGGACTCAATTATCTCCAAGCTCAGGGTTCTCTCCTGGGACAGCATGCCAAGTTTGCTATTAACGCCAAGCATATCTAAGTGTGAACTCTTGAAATATATTTTATTTCTATATTTCCTAATGATTCCTCCCTAAGAAATTACGATTTTTTCGATTTGCTACAGAACAAAACCACTGTTGTTCAATGACTTGCCTGATTAACCTAACTTGACCTAATTAACCTAGTTAAGACTTTAAATGGCACTTTAAGCTGAATATCTTGCCAAATAAGTAGTAAAATATGATGTTCTATTATCACAGCAAGGCCAAAGAAAAATGTATTAGGAAATAGTTATTAAAGTCTGCATGAACCAGAAGCTGCGACCATTTTTTCTTCGTATTGTGACGCAGTTCCTAGAGAAACAGAATATTAAATGAGTAAACAGTGGGTGTGGCTTGTTATTGCTACTGTGAGCTGATTGGATGTAGTAAAGTAGGCATTTTATTCAGAAAGATGGGGAAAAGTGTTTGGGGAGAGTTATTACAACCTAACAGACTCCTCCTCCTCCTCAATTCTGTTTGTTGTCAAAACTGACAGTTGGAGGGGCGTGGTTAAGTATATTAGCCACGCCCAACACCTCAGACACACGTAATCTGAGGATTTAAATGAAAACAAACAGGAAGTGTGACTTCAATTTTACAGGGAAAACTTTTTTTTTCCTATTGATATGAACTTGATGAAATCAACAAAGGCTCATTCTGAAAACGTAGCCCTATATACGTTTCTGGAGGACGTGAATTATGTAGCCAAAGCAACGTATGGCTGCATTTCATCTTTAAAATAAACGATACGGGGAGGTATGACGCCGTTCCTTTTCTCGCTTACCAGCTGACCGCTTGTCTGCATGTGGACGCCTTTACCAGTTTGTCCAGTAGCTGGCCAAGTATGACGGCGAACTTGAGACGCAGAGCGGAGTTGACCGCGATGACGAGGTTCAAGTCCGGTGAAGAACAATAATAATAATAATAATAATAATAATGCATTTCATTTAAAGGCGCCTTTCATGACACTCAAGGTCACCGTACAGGACAGCTAGAACAGTCAGTTCAAATAAAAACACAATAAAAGTCAATAGAATACAATACAATTTTTAAAAAGTGCAGTTGGGTTAAAGAGAGTAGGCTGTTCTAAACAGATGTGTTTTGAGTTTGGATTTAAATTGTGAAAGAGAGTCTAAATTACGGAGATCAGGAGGAAGAGAATTCCAAAGCTGAGGAGCAGAGTGGATGAAGGATCTGCTCCCCATGGTGACAATGCGGACAGAGGGAACAGTGAGGTGAATGGAAGAAGAAGACCTGAGTGTTCGAGAAGGTGTGGCGATATGAACAAGATTAGCAAGGTATGGAGGAGCAAGATTGTAGATGGCTTTAAAAGTGAGAAGAAGTATTTTATAATTAATTCTGAAAAAGATGGAAAGCCAGCGAAGCTGTTGTAGAATGTGTGTGATGTGATAGATAGAGGGAGTGTTTGTGATAATACGGGCTGCAGCGTTTTGTACCAGTTGTAATTTATGAACAGTTCCAGAAAGCAGGTAAAACAAAAACAAAAGTCAAAAAATAAAATAAACAAGTAAATTACAGGGTGAGAATGTGGTAAAATCTGAAAACGTGGTAAAAATCAGGCGATGGCTTTTCTTTTACTGGATTGCTTTTCAAAACACTGCGGTTGGGTTTAGGTAAGTGAGTGGACAGGTCAATCGGTGCTTTTGAAAACACTATTGGTTGGATTTATGGAAGGGGGAGGGTGGGTCAGTCGATCGGTCTGTCAGTCAGTCATTCACTCAGTAGACAGTCAGTCGACAGCGGCCTCTGGTGGATTTACGTGAGAACAGCAGGCATGATTGGCACCCGGGAGAGTAATTTGAGATCTGAAAAAGCGTACACAGCGGGGATTTGCGAAAACAAAAACTGCATAGCTTCTGGGACATATTTTGCTCTTTCCAGAAATGTGTATAGGGTATGTAATCAGAATGAGCCTGGGTTGGATGAATATTTCACCGCAAAACTAACAGTGTAAGCTAACAAACCAATATGGTTAGTCTTTTGGGGGAGATTTTATGTGTACTTTAAAACTAACTAAATCTGTTGGAAAAGGCGAATAATTTTGCCTTTTAACTGTACTTTTGTGTTTGAAAGTCCCAGAGGTGTGCAGTGACATAAGGGTGAGAGAATGAAGGCAGTGTTTTCAGCTTTGTGTGTGAACTATCCCTATAAAGTCGTCCACTTTTCAGGCTTTCAGCACAGATCTGTTGTTGAAAACTGCTCTGTCATTCCTAAAGAGGAATCCATTATCTACCAGTCTAACATGCCGGCCTTGCAGCTGGGCAGGCGGTGGCGAACACACACAGGGTGCTGCGGTGTTTTATAGCCGGAGCAGCTGTCAATATGCGCAGTGGGATTGAGACACCTGAGGCTCGCAGTCAGATTCCTGCACCATCTGCTGCCTTTACCTGAGATTCCAGCCGGCTGAGAGAGAGCCACCCATGGGAAATCATAAACACACACAAACACACACACACATATCTATACCCACGGGAACGAGAGGCTTGATTAAAACATAGTGCAACTGCTTTTAAAGTACACATGAAATCAAAACTAGCCATAGGGATTTTGTTAGCTCACATTGCTAGTTTTTTTGGTGAATAATTTATCTGTGCATGTCATTAAGAATAACAAATAGTTTGGCCTTGTAATCTAAAATTGAAATCTGAAAATGCACTTCCTGTTTGTTTTGAGTTAAATTCTCTGATGAAGTGTGTCTGAGGTATTGGGCGTGGCTAACATACTTAACCACACCCTCTCTAATGGTCAGTTTTGACAACAAACAGAAATGGTGAGGAGGAGGAGTCTGTTAGGTTGTAATAACTCTCCCCAAACACTTTTCCCCATCTTTCTGAATGAAATGCCTATTTTACTACATCCAATCAGCTCACAGTAGAAAAAACAAGCCACGCCCACTGTTTACTCATTTAATGTTTCATTTCTCTAGGAACTGCGTCACAATACAAATCAAAGGTTGCATATTCTGGTTTATTGGGACTTCACAGGATAAAGGTCCCGTGAAGTGCTTTGGAAAATGTATTTTTTATTCTATGTTTGATGTAATCTCAACTATATATGAAGAGAGGGCGGGACCTATAGTAGCCCCTCCCCTTTTAAAAAAAATCAGCCAGTGGTGTTTTGCTTTATCACTGCTCTGCTAGTGTTTGAGCTCAAGCGCATCAAATGAAAAGCAAATGAGAATCGTCTTGAAGGGGGCGGGGCATGTCAGATACAAGAGAGAATTTGATTGGTCAGAAGATTTGATGAGAAACTGAAGTATGAGATGTTGTCAAAATAAAAAACAATGATTCATTTAGGTGGAAGTGACAAACTGTAAGATTTAGATGTTTATATCAGTTTTATATCTTCTAAATGTGTGTTGTCACTGTGTTGTAGCACACTAGCCTAAAGAAATCCTTAAAGCTAACATACAAAATAAAAGTTTGTTTTGACATAATGTGTGTGTGTGTATGAACTGTGTATATTTATTATGCGTGTTAAATGCACACATGCATGCATATATTTGAGAAAAGATTTATTTGTATTTAGACAAAATATATACAGTATGTATATGATACAAATTATGTATATATCTATGCAAAAATAGATATATAATTTTGCATAGTTTTGTTTTAATATATGCAGGGTTCATACACATTTTGACTACTAAAATTCCAGGCCTTTTCTAAGACTTTTCCAGAACTTTCAAGTACATTTTCGTGACGTAATGTTTCATGTAATTTCTATGTATACATGGTAAATAATAAGAAAAACAATGACGTTCAAATGTGTTACAGCACATCATAGAACACACAACAATCTATTTTGTTTCAATTTGTTTTTATATTGATTTTGATCATGCTTACACAGCACTAACAATGTGAGAGCAAGTTTTTGGCCAAGGGCAGAAAATAAGACAACTAACCTATATTCAAGATATCTTAATGTGTGCATCCACAATAGTCACATCGCAGGATATGCAATGTTGGGATTATAGTTTAATATAGAGTTGAATCATAATGGAGTAAAAGTTTATCATCTGCATGCATTTTTAAAGACATTTTAAATGACTTACCATTTTCATAACACCCTTCACTTGTTTCAAACATTAATGAGTTTTCTTTTTTTTAAATGAACACAAAAAGAATATAATTTTATAACTCCTATAGTATTAAAACGAGTGAAGTGTGAGTAAATAGGGAGTACATTTTAATCGTTGAGTGAACCGTCCCTTTAAGGCCTGTGACTGTGTGAACATTTCAATATTTCAAATTTTAAAACATCCGGCAACAAGAAATGTTTTGTAACTTTAATAAAGATTAAATAATATACAATGAAGACTATACAGTGTTGATTATTCAATATCTGTACCTGAAGAGTGAATACCTGAAAACTAGAATTGACTTTTATCTTTACTATATTTTATTTATCTATGCTTGTAATTTATTTGTTATATAATATTCGAGATTCACTCCTGTACAAAATCCCCCCAATCATTACAAATAAACCTGTTAAATCATCTGGTGAAATTGTATTCACATCGCAGTATATATCACAGAAATACAAAATACTGTAATGTCAGATTTTCCAATATCGCACAGCCCTAATTCAAGAATACAGATATCAGTTAAACTAATTTCCATGACTTTTCCAAAACTTTGTGGGTTTTTCTGGTTTCCATAACTTTTCCAGGCCTGGAAAATGGCATGTCTTTTCCAGGTTTTCCAAGACCGTATGAACCCTGTATATGTGTGTGAATTACATATATATATATTCTTTTCTAAATATTTCCCAAATGATGTTTAACAGGGCAAGGAAATTTTGACAGTATGTCTGATAATATTTTTTCTTCTGGAGAAAGTCTTATTTGTTTTATTTCGGCTAGAATAAAAGCAGTTTTTAATTTTTTAAACACCATTTTAAGGACAAAATTATTAGCCCCTTTAAGCTATTTTTTTTTGATAGTCTACAGAACAAACCATCATTATACAATAACTTGCCTAATTACCCTAACCTGCCTAGATAACCTTATTAACCTAGTTTAGCCTTTAAATGTCACTTTAAGCTGTATAGAAGTGTCTTGAAAAAGATCTAGTCAAATATTATTTACTGTCATCATGGCAAAGATAAAATAAATCATTCATTCATTTTCTTTTCGGCTTAGTCCCTTTATTAATCTGGGGTCGCCACAGCGGATCGAACTGCCAACTTATCCAGCACATGTTTCAGGCAGCAGATGCCCTTCCAGCTGCAACCCATCTATGGGAAACATCCATACACACTCATTCACACTCATACACTGCAGACAATTTAGCCTACCCAGTTCACCTGTACCGCATGTCTTTGGACTGTGGGGGAAACCGGAGCACCCGGAGGAAACCCACACGAACGCAAGGAGAACATGCAAACTCTGCGTCGCCTTAAAATAAATCAGTTTTTAGAAATGAGTTATTAAAACTCATTCATTTATTCATTCATTTTCTTTTTGGCTTAGTCCCTTTACTAATGCGGAGTCGCCACAGCCGAATGAACCGCCAACTAATCCAGCACGTTTTTACGCAGTGGATGCCCTTCCAGCCGCAACCCATCTCTGGGAAAAGTTATTAAAACTATTATGTTTAAAAATGTGTTAAAAAAAATCTTCTCTGTTAAACAGAAATTGGGGAAAAAATAAACAGGGGGCTATATATATATATATATATATATAATACACACACATATAGTATATTATGTCAAAACAAACTTTTATTTTGGATTTGATTATTAGAGATAAAATATGGCCCAGCACTTTTTCTAATGAATTGTTTTTGCCGTGAAAATAGCCATTGTTGCTGACATAATGACATAATGAAAGTCTATGATGTCACTGAAAAAATGGTTCATTGTAAACTATTGCAAACAATTTATATAAGCTAAATTTAAACAAACAAATGAAGTTGAACATTACTAAATTTAATTTGTTTGTTTAAATTCAGCCCATATAAATTGTTTACCACCACTTACCTTAAAAAACGTTAGTAAATTTGGTAAAAATGATAGGACAGGCTTGATTACGCACCTGCTCCAGTAAATAGAACAGTGCTGATGGAGTCCTGAAAACTGACCACTGCCAAGCGCTGTGATTCAGATGTTCACACTCGCCGCAGCGTTGATGATGAGAACTAATTTCAGCCTGCATGGTGTTGATGTGACACTTTGACTCACGGATGCATCCTGAGCTTGCCAGATACACAAATAACACTGATAATTCATGCTGGAGAAAAAAAACTGCATGGTAATGGTGTAATATGGTAAAATTGTATTGACACTGTATGCAGTTAAAAGCAAAATTATTAACTTTTATTACTTTTTCAAATAAGCGCAGTTTTTAGCCTGCTCTCTGCAACTCTCACATGGTTGTCTACTGAAGCTAAGCAGGGCTGTGCCAGGTCAGTACCTGGATGGGAGACCACATGGAAAGTGAGACCAGCAGGGGGCGCTCAACTTGTGGTCTGTTTTGGGTCCTAACGCCCCAGTATATTGATGGGGACTCTATACTGCTCAGTGAGCGCCGTCTTTTGGATGAGACGTTAAACCGAGGTTCTCTCTCTCTCTGTGGTCATAAAAAAATCCCAGGATGTCCCTCGAAAAAGAGTAGGAGTTTAACCCCGGCATCCTGGCCAAATTTACCCAGTAAAGTGGCCAAGATGCAGCACGTTGGCTCAGTGGTTAGCACTGTCACTTCACAGCAAGAAGGTTCGAGTCCCGACTGGGTCAGTTGGCATTTCTGTGTGGAGTTTGCATGTTCTCCCCATGTTGCCGTGGGTTTCCTTCAAGTGCTCCGCGTTCCCCTACAGTCCAAAGACATGCGGTTTAGGTGAATTGAATGAAATAAATTGGCTGTAGTGTATGGGAGTGAATCTGAGAGTGTATAGATGTTTCCCAGTACTGGGTTGCAGCTGGAAGGGCATCCGCTGTGTAAAACATATGCTGGATAAATTGGCGTCTCATTCCGCTGTGGCAACCCCTGATGAATAAAGGGACTAAGCTGAAGGAAAATGGATGAACGAATAAGGGGGCCAACTCCTTTTAAACGCAATAAAATGCCCAAAGCACATTTTTAAAAAAGAATAAATTATTTACACATGTAAATGAAATGTTAAATATAAAAATGAAAGCTAATTCAAGTTATTTAATTTCCAAAGAACTGCAGGCCTCACTCGCCTCAATTTAGGTTAGTGTTCATGACTCCCCCATAAGAAAGAGGCCAACATGGTTTGCATCACAAAGTTCCAAGTCAAAAGCAAACATGACAAAGGCTCGTCTCAGTTTTACCAGAAAACATCTTGATAATCCTCAAGACTTTTGGGAAAATAATGTAATGTGTATTTATATAGCGCATTTATTATGTATGTTCATACACTCAAAGCGCTTCACAGACATGAGCAGGGGTCTCCACACAACCACCAGTGTTCAGCTCCACTTAGATGATGCGTCGGCAGCCACAGGACAACAGCGCCAGTGCGCTCACCACACACCAGCTATTGGATAGAGCCAATTCGGTGGATGGGGATGATTGGGAGGCCATGATGGGTAAAGCGGCGGTCACACTGGACTTTACTCCCCATAGACTTTCATTCATACGCACGCGAATGCGTCAGACCGGAAACGCAGGGTCATGCGTCGAGTTTCGCATTTCGATGCGGTGCAAAGTTCAAGCTTGGTGAACTCTGACCTGCGAAATCGCATCACTTGACTGCGTGAGACCAATCCAGAATCAAAACATGACCTCTCTGAACAGAAATTTAAAACATGGAGCAATCGCTCGCTTTTTAAATGTCTAATCATCTTGTTTAATCTCGCCCCTTTTTGCAGCGCCGTACGACAGAATATCGCAAGCTCAAACTCTAGTGTGACTTCGGCTTAAGGGCCGATAGAGGAAATTTGGCCAAGACACCGGGGTTACACCCCTACTCTTTGCGAGAAGTGCCATAGGATTTTTAAGGACCACAAAGAGCAGGACCTTAGTTTAACGTCTCATCCAAAAATACTCAAAAGTTGAACATTTTGAAAGGTGTTTGTCCCATTATGTGTGACGTAAATGTAAAACTGCATTTCAGAAAAATAACACATTACCAACAGTAAAATGTGGAGGTGTGTTGCATATGGAAGCTATGCACACAGGGGTAGTTCCAAATGCAGCTTTATTATGAGAACGGTCAATCAGGCAGGGGTCAAATGCCAGCATAAACAGTATAGTAGACAATCCAGAAGCATAATCCAAAAAACAGGCGAAAGGTTCAGGGCAGGCAGCAAAGGGTCAAAACACGAGAAACAGTCCAAGGTCAAAAACACAGGGAACAGGAAACAAAGAGAAACGCTTACGTAAAGACAGCTACACAATACTCAGCAACATGTGTGTGGAACAGAGGGGTTTAAATAGTCCAAATAATCAATGATCATGTGTATCAGCTGTGAGTGTGTAATCAGTCAGAATCTGGAACCGGTTTTGTGTGTGTGTGGTGCATGACTGGGTTTTGTAGTCCCTTTACCAGCAGATTTGTAGTCCTATGTGTTAACCAGCGATCTGCACAGGCTGGATAGCTGGTGATCATGACAAGGTGGTAGTGTGATGGTCTGGGGCTGTTTTCTTGCTTCAGGACCTAAAGGACTTGCTGTGATAAATGGATCCATGAATTTATCTGTGTAATAAATCAATAGGAAAACGGCAAAAACATCAGAACACTTAAAGTTGAATTATAAGCCCTCCTGAATTATTAAACCCCCTCTATATTTTGTAGGGGTGTGAACCTACACTGGTCTCACGGTTCGGTTCGGTTACGATTATTATGCCATCGATTCGGTTCAATTCGATATCTCGGTGCATCACGGTGCATTGACGATGCTTTCCATACATAATAAGATTTTTTTCTTTACAACACAAAAAAAAACTGTATTAAAATCTATAAATATGTTTATATTTATATATTACTTGCAATACAATTTTGTCCTTTAATACAAGCAGTCAGATATATGAACTGTACCTTTAATTTAACCTGCTCAAAAAAAAAAACACACTTTGTGAATGTTTTAGACAAAACTCCAATACATGCACAGAAGACAGCACGAGCATTCATAACAAATAAACTAATGTAAATATTATCCCGCTTGCTTTTTGAGCGCTAGCAAGTTCTTACACCCCTATGATTGGTCATTATCTTCACCCGCTCAACAAAAAGGGCTGCCCTTGGCTTTAGAAACGAAAGCGCCGTTCACCCATGAGTGACGCGGGAAAAACAGCCGCGGGTCAGTCTATATGCGCATAATACGCGGTTATCAGGTAATCCGTAATAGAATAAATACAATACAATAAACTCGCACCACAGGCACGCTTGTGTCTCGATCCACAAGTATTTAACAGCCGAGAGGAGAGGAAACTTTACCACACGAACATGCCAACGGGTCAAATGCCTTAAGTGTGTGTGTGTGTGTCTGTGTGTGTGTGTGTGGGGGGGGAGAGAGGGGCAGAGATGGAGTTTTACATAATTTCTCCCAAGTACTGAAATAGCGGCTCGTGCTTTACCATTCCTCAGTGTCAGTGAAAGACTGTGTCCAGCACACTCACACGTGCACAATTATCAGCTTTTTAAGTAGTAGGAGTGTTTTATTTACTCACCCTCGCCTCCTTCGCCATAGTATTCTACCGCGACATCGCGCATAGGGGATAAATGACGTCAGTGCGTAATAACCGGTTATGATCTATTACTGAACCGATATCGAATTGTCTGCATCTGCATTGCGTGCACCGAAGAAACTATTAATTTTGACACCCCTAATATTTTGTTTCCCAATTTCTGTTTGACACAAGAAGATTTTTCTCAACACATTTCTAAACATAATAATTTTAATAACTCATTTTTAATTACTGATTTATTTTATATTTGACTAGATATTTTTCAAGATACTAGAATTCAGCTTAAAGTGACACTTAAAGGCTTAACTAGGTTAATCAGGCAAGTTAGGGTAATTAGGCAAGTCAATGTATATTGATGGTTTGTTCTGTAGACATATTGCTCAATTAAATTGACCTTAAAATGATTTAAAAAATTTTTTTTATTAATTAATCTTTTATTCTAGCTGAAATAAAACAAATAAGACTTTCTCCAGAAGAAAAATATTCTAGGAAATACTGTGAAAAATTCCTTGCTCTGTTAAACATCATTTGCAAAATATTTGAAAAAGAAAATAAAAAAAATCACAGGAGGGCTAATAATTTTGACTTCAACTGTAAATAAGTCCTGCCTGACAAAGTGGAGTAGACCAAAAGATCCTCAAAAGCTTACATTAAAGTGTGACCAAACTTGCGAAAAAATATTAAATCCATAAAGGGGGGCCAACACTTTTTCACATCACTTTCCAGACGCTTTGTTGGTGTTCTTCAGGAGCTCTTCATTTGTATTCCTGTCGTGTTCAGAGCTGTAAGTGTGCCGGTCTCGAGGCTCGTCTGTTCAATTCTCAGCAGGTACACTGGCTTTCCTTCAGGTTTATGGAGTTCCTGTTGAATTTCAGTGGGTTAATGTGTTCCTGCAGCACAAATAAACAAAACCCGGCCTTTGCATAGACAACACCTTGACTTCCATTAATGTCAGTAATCTTCTGAGAAAGGGAGGGAATGATTTTTGTCGTATAGGTTGATTGTTTTTTATTAATTTTGTCACGGTCTGTGGGTGGGGAAAGAGGCGAGGACTCAAATGCAGAACTAAAATATGTAAAATTGAAAAAAAACAACAAGTAGAACAAAAACAACGTAACGAAAAAGACAAACTAGACTGGGCTTGGCTGGCAAGGAACAGGACATGACTCTCGAGAAGAACGACGTATGAAGATCTGGCACAGGACAGCAGACACAAGGAAACTATAAATGAGAAATAATTAACAGACAGGTGCACTGATGAACTAATAATGGTATAACAAGGAGAGTAAGACTAGACAATAGATTGGAGAGCACATGAAACAAAGAGATAACACAAGCCATGTGCGCACAAGAAAACAGGACTAGAACATGCAGCCAATGAGAGAACCTATTAACCGCATGTTCACATGAAACACAACACTAAAGCACGCAGCCACAATGTCAACACAGAGCCACGTGCTTTGACAATGCCAAGACGAGACAGAACCAACTAGTTTGGAGCTCTGAGACTGAAACCACCATGCCACAACAAATCACACACCAGGACGAGAGCCCGCATCCCAAGCACACCTGGAGCTCCTGCATCAGCTTCGAGCACGGCCAAGATAGCGCTCATACAAAAGACGAAGACAGACAAGAACCGGATAAGAATGCTCCCCCGACAAAACTTGAGCCGAGCACAACATACAAGACAAGACAAAACTAGTGTCTGAACTCTGCCACCAAAACAAGAATTGACAAGACCAAAGTGGCAGAATCTTGACAAATTTGGCAAAGGACTTGATTTCAGCTCTTACAGATGTGTTTCAGAACTGATAGAGAAAAAACTCTGAGAAAATTTAGATTTTTTTACATAATCCAAATGCATTTAATGAAGAAATAATCGTGCAGATAACAGAAAAAAGAATGAGACATGCAAAAATCAAAGTATCAAAAGAACAATAATAAACAAAGCAAGAAACTAAGGCAAGATACAGGAACACAACACATGCACAACATACTATACAAAAACAAACGACTCAGTAACAACAAACGGGTGCAGGGTGTATAAATAGTCCAAACAATCAATAGTGATGGGATTCAGCTGCGTGTGTGATCAGTGGAAGTGAAACCCGGTGTATGTGTAGCGGAATGAAGGGATTTGTAGTTCATGACTGAATTGTAGTTCATCAGCGATCTCTGCAGTCCTCGATCGCTGGTGAACATGACAAACCTATTTAGTAAAATGTGTTATTAATGAAATACATTATATTGTTTTATTATTGTATTCTTATTTATATAATAATAATTATTTTTATTATTATCATTAAATATATTATATTGTTAAAAGATAATATGAATTTGTTATATTGGAAAATATAAATTTTTTCATTATTCAACAATATATAAAATGGTTATATTATATGATAGTATATATTATTATATTATATTATATTATATTATATTATATTATATTATATTATATTATATTATATTATATTATATTATTATATTATATTATATTATGTTATAGTATATTATATTATTATATTATATTATATTATTATATTATATTATATTATATTATATTATATTATATTATATTATATTATATTATATTATATTATTATATTATATTATATTATATTATTATATTATATTATATTATATTATTTTATATTATATTATATTATATTATATTATATTATATTATATTATATTATATTATTTTACATCATTATATTATATTATATTATATTACATTATATTATATTATATTATATATTATTTTATTTTATTTTATTTTATATTATATATTATTATATTATTTTATATTATACATTATTATATTATATTATATTATTCATTCATTCATTTTCTTGTCGGCTTTGTCCCTTGCGGGGTCGCCACAGCGGAATGAACCGCCAACTTATCCAGCACGATTTTTCCAGCCGCAACCCATCTCTGGGAACTTCCACACACACATTCACACTCATACACTATGGACAATTTAGCTTACCCAATTCACCTATACTGCATGTCTTTGGACTGTGGGGGAAACCGGAGCACCCGGAGGAAACCCACGCAAACCCAGGGAGAACATGCAAACTCCACACAGAAACGCCAACTGACCCAGCCCAGCCGAGGTTCGAACCTACGACCCAGCGACGTTCTTGCTGTGAGGCAACAGCACTACCTACTGCGCCACTGGGTTGCCCATATTATATTATATTATATTATATTATATTATATTATATTATATTATATTATATTATATTATATTATATTATATTATATTATATTATTTTATGTCATATTATAATATGTTATATAATATTATATTATTTTATATTATATTATATTATATTATATTACATATTATTATATTATATTATTTTATTTTATATCATATTATAATATGTTATATATTATTATATTATATTGTATTATCTTATCTTATCTTATCTTATATTATATTATATTATATTATATTATATTATATTATATTATAAATTATTATATTATTTTATATTATATTATATTATATTATATTATATTATATTATATTATATTGTATTATATTATATTATATTATATTGTATTATATTATATTATATTATATTATATTATATTATTTTATATTATATTATATTATATTATATTATATTATATTATATTATATTATATTATATTATATTATATTATATTATATTATATTATATTAAACATTCAAATTATATTGTAACTTTGAGTTTTAATATATCATCGCAGTAATGCTGTACTAATTTTCTTCTGCTGATAATAATACAGTATGAGCGTATCTTCTCTAGAGATATCAGGCTGTGTGCAAGGCTGTTCTGTGTCAGTATGTGTTTCACTGTATCCCGTTTTGTTAATTATGTACCTGATATTAAATCCTGACCCCAAACTCCACCTCAACTAGTGTTTCTGTAGCAACAGCACTTTTTAATTACTAATTGCTGATTGGACACATTCACCGACTCCTCAGATGTGTAATACACACGCCTCATGAGCCGCTTCTAATTAGAGGGATGAAGGAAATGAAAGTGGATGAGAGAGAGGTTTTGTTATCGTTTTCTTTTACGGTGTTGTAAAAGAAAACAATATTTCTTTTTTTATTTTTCATGGATGCCGAGGCAGGGAATGGAGCGGAACATGCTTTTTAGGAGCACAGCTGTATTGTTATTATTGTGAGAAGTGAGCTGTAATCTTACCTTGACACACATTTCACCAGAGAAACGGATTTATGGGCAGCCTTGACCATCTTACACAATCATTTCGTTTCATTTCAAGGAAAACAAAAGCGCTCTGTATGAAATATTACATTTTATGAAGAAAAAGAGTTGTTTGACTATATATACAGTTGAAGACAAACAGTTGAAGATATATTTTTCAAATATTATTAGTTATTTTTAACAGAGCAAACTATTTTTTATAGTTTCACTTCTGTAAAAGTCTTTTTTCTTTAGTTTGGTGGGAATAATAATAATAAAAAAAATATTTATGTGTTTGTTTGTTTGTTTGTGTGTTTGTTTGTTATTTTATGTTAAAACTCCTAAAGTCATTATTATTATTAGCCCCTTAAGATTTGTTTGTTTGTTTGTTTGTTTGTTTGTTTGTTTGTTTGTTTGTTTGTTTGTTTGTTTGTTTGTTTGTTTGTTTGTTTGTTTGTTTGTTTGATTGATTGATTGATTGATTGATTGATTGATTGATTGTTTGTGTTTTATTTAATGCAAAAAAAACCTGCTAAGGTCAATATTATTATTATTAGCCCCTTAAGATTTTATTATTTATTTATTCGGTTTGTTTGTTTGTTTGTTTGTTATTATTATTATTATTTATTTATTTATTTTATGTAAAACTGCTGAGGTCAATATTATTATTGGCCCCTTAAGATATATTTATTTATTTATTGTTTGTTGTTTCTTTGTTTGTTTGTTTGTTAAGTTTATTCTTTTTTATGTAAAAACTGCTGAGGTCAATATTATTATTAGCCCCATAAGATTTATTTATTTATTTATTTATTTATTTATTTATTTATTTATTTATTTATTTATTTATTTATTTATTTATTTATTTATTTATTATTTCTTTTATGTATAATCTGCTAAGGTCAATATCATTATTAGTCCCATAAGATCAATTTATTTGTTTTGTTTTTTATTATTATTATTATTATTATTTGTTTGTTTGTTAAGTTTATTCTTTTTTATGTAAAAACTGCTGAGGTCAATATTATTATTAGCCCCTTAAGATTTATTTATTTATTTATTTTATTTATTTTTATTTTTTTTATTTTATGTATAATCTGCTAAAGTCAGTATTTTTGATAGTTCCATAAGATCAAGTTGTTTGTTTGTTTGTTTGTTTGTTTGTTTGTTTGTTTGTTTGTTTGTTTGTTTGTTTGTTTGTTTGTTTGTTTGTTTGTTCGTTTGTTTGTTTGTTTGTATTTTTGTATTTTTTATTTTTTTATTTATCATTATTTATTTTTTTATGTATAATCTGCTAAGGACACTATTATTGTTAGCCCTAGAAGATTTATTTTTTTATTTTTTATTTTTTATTTTATTTTTTTAGTTTGTTTGTTTTTTTATTTATTAATTTTTATGTATAAACTGCTGTGGTCAATATTATTAATAGTCCAATAAGATACATTTTATTTATTTATTTATTTATTTATTTATTTATTTATTTATTTATTTATTTATTTATTTATTTTATGTATAATCTGTTAAGGTCAGTATTATTATTAGTCCCATTAGATCAATTTGTTTGTTTGTTTATTTATTTATTTAAGACATCTATATATAGTTTATTTAGTTATTTACTGGATGTGACCTATTCTGCCTGATTGCAAAAATCAGTACAAATCAGCAAAAATCAAGAACATTTCAGAATCTAGTCCACAGACTTTTTTTTTATAATGTTTTATATTCAGTTTCAGTATCTTTTGTTAGCATTAAAGATGTTATTTAAGTTATAGATCAGACATTGTGATGAATTAGTTTGAATTGGTGTCTGTTCATCATTCATTCATTCATTTTCTTTTCGGCTTAGTTACTTTATTAATCAGGGGTCGCCACAGCAGCATGAACCGCCAACTTATCCAGCATATGTTTTATGCAGCGGATGCCCTTCCGGCCGTAACCCATCACTGGGAAACACCCATACACTCTTGCATTCACACACATACACTACGACCAATGTAGCTTATTCAATTTGTAGGAATGGTATTTGGACCACAGCGGTTCGAACTGTAGTTCTGCCGAGCGACTAAAAAGTTATCAGCATGATGGTAAAAAACTGTACATTTCTAGTCAAACCATTCTTCTGCAATCTTATACCAAAAACGGAAATAAGGGCAGTATTAATAGCTATAAATGTGGGAGAGCGTTGATATTATGTGATTGTATTGTATTACAATATGGAGCAATTAAGTGTTGATGTTAAATCAAAAGTAATTCACAAATACTTGAAAATGAAATGATTTAATGACAATAATTCTCTATGGTTACAACTGAATTAGTTACAAATAACTGTATAAAATGATAAAACATGAAATGATAAAAAGATATAATATTAATTGTACCCAGCTTAAATGTAAATTTAAAGTTACCAGAGAGAGAGGGAGAGACAGGGGGAGGGAGAGACAAAGGGGGAGAGGGAGAGATCCAGAGAAGATAACCTCCAGAAAGGAGAGGAGCAGAGCTCAGGAAAGCACAGAGAAGAAAAGAGAGCCAGAGCCAAGTTTACCAGCTATTTTGTACCTTCCTTGACCATGTGACCAAAGCCCAAATGCTGAGACATTCAAACTGACCAATCAACATGTGACCACATCGTGAAACCCCCAAAGTCCACACACCAGGCCCTGATCTTATCAGTATCTGCCTTTGGAGTCAGCATGGACCTTTTTTGGTGAAAAAGACCTGTTTTGCCATATAAACAAATGCATAGGATAATTTAGACCCTTACAAATTCCCCTATAGCGCATCTGTTTGCACTGTTGGGGAAAACAGAGCACCCGGAGGAAACCCACACCAACACAGGGAGAACATGCAAACTCCACACAGAAATGCCAACTGACCTAGCCAGGGCTCGAACCAGCGACCTTCTTGCTGTGAGGCAATCTTGCTACCCACTGTGCCACCGTGACGCAATTAGTGTTCAGCATTTTATGCCATTTTTGTCATGAACGGTGTATCTGTAATGCAGAAAAAATTCTTTCACTGTCATCAAAGCCAAATGCCAGATAAAATGATTAGGAGAAGAACAGATATAATTAGGAATAAGGTGAAGAGTGTAGAGGAGACAAACACCGCGGGGTGCAGACAGTAAATGTGATTAGTATTCTTCTGACATCACGAAGAGGTGCTGCACATTAGCATGAAGAGAGCCATGTCAAAATGACAAAGAGGATCTGCTTTCCTCCGCCTGCGTTCACTGTGAGTGCCGCTCTCGGGTTTACAGCTCAACACTCATGTGGAGAGAAGGATTGAACTTCTTTAAGATCAAATATGGCACACTGTAAAATACATCCATAAATTAGCAGTTTTCCGTATTTTGTGATTCATGTTTTTATTTTTCCCCATTTATTTATGCTTTTGAGTTGCATTATGGGACCTTGATCTTTCTTCCAACTTTTAACCTTGTAAAGTTTGAAAAAGTGACTTTGCTGAACATTTTTAATAGTTTAAAGTGATATGTTGTCTGGTAATAAACTGCCAGTACATTTTCTGCTATTTTACAAACTTATTTCTCTATATATTACTTCTGATGTCCCTAGAGTGAGAGTGTCTGTGAAGTTTCAGCTCAAAAAAATCACACAAATAATGTTTTATAACTCTCTGAAACTGACCCTTTAAGGCTTTGATCCTAATTGTGCTGTTTTGATGACTGTTGCTTTAAATCCAAATAAGATTGTGCTCTTTTTAAAAGAAGGCGGAGCTACAAATATGGGATTAAATTCCCGCAAGTAAAGTATTTACTAAAGTATTTTGGTCGCGGATAGAAAAATAATGCGCGTAAACCAAAATATTGACATCGCATGTAAAATTATAAAGCGAAAAATAAGCACAAATCTTTGTGCTTAAGAATTGAAATTAAAGATGTAGGCTAATGGATGTCTTCAGTGGAGTGCGTACAACACCGTTTCCTTACTGCACCAAAGTAAAGGAGTAAAATAAAAAGTAAAGAGGAGGCTCATTCTTTATCCTCGCTCTGCAGATGCTCTGTTTAACTGTTTGTTTAACTGTTGCTAGTGAAGCGTTCAGATTGTCCTCTTACAAAGTCCGTCATGTAAATAGCAAATGCACCATGGAACGACACAAGTGACTCTTAAAGGGAATGTGAGATGACACTCTGATTGGTTTAATGCACGTTATGCTCAAAACACACCTAGAACTCATTAAGAGAATAAGCACAACCCTGTTAGACCATGCGCCAGGGCGCAAAGTGTATATTTCTTTAAAATGGCAAACGTGTATTCAGACACGTCCTTCATGCTTTTGAGCCATGCGCTTTAGACTTTGAGCCTAGATCATTAAAATAAAGCCCATTGTGTCAGCATAGTGGCAGATTCAAAAACAAAACTATAGTCCTATGCTAATGAGAGAGAGATGGTCACTAATGGGCGGGGCTTTCCACCTCTGATGACACGTACAAAGGGAGAATGTCAATCAAAGTGGCTGTTTATATCAAGTGTGATTATAAACAATACAATTATTGCATTTTTACTATTAGAAGCTGCTTATATTCACACACCGCTCCCAGATAACTGTGTTTAAACCCCTAACAAAAGTGATTTTTGCATAATAGCTCCCCTTTAACAGTAAAATAACTAACTGATTTTTATAATGTATTTAATTATTATTCATTCTGTGGGCATATTTTGTTAAAAAGGCATTAATTTTATTTTAGTTGATATTTTTTAGTTTAGTTCAGTTTTAGGTGCGAGTTTCACTTAATTCAGGGTCTTATCGTAGACCATAATTGTCGCTGTTGTTTATACACGATGCATAAAGCCACATTATATTAGATTACATTAATAGCGAAATTAATCCTTGCTTCAGAAATCAAATTATCCCACACAGAATTGCGCATTTGCATGGCTGATATTGAATTTAATGGCATGCATTATTCAGCCCTTCTTATTTATTTCAGGTTAATTAAATTAAAAGTCTTGTTTCCCAGTTTGCCATCTGCTGTCGCTTTGAGCGCACGGATGACTTGTTCTCTGTGTGTGTATGTGTGTGTTTCCCATCTGAAGGGTCCTAATTTCAGTCTGTTATGAAGGTTAAAAATATGCCGGAGGGAAGCATCTTTTCTCTCCGCACTTCTTATTGTCTTTGCTCTATTCATCATGTCAGATTGTCTTCCAAATATAATAGTTAGCCACAATGACTGTAATTAACTCTAATTTCTAAAACATATAGTTCTGGCTTTAGATTCTGATTGGATGAGTCATGCTCAAAGCCAGTGTAATAAGCAGATATAAACACGTGTGCCATCAGTTCAGTGTTCATTTATATGCAAAATCACTATTTAGATGACCATATTCATGTAGTATGAACAAAAATAAATTGGTATTTTAAGGTAATGGACGCTTTTCGCATTTCTGGGTTCATCATAGTTGGTAAACTTAGAGCGCAGTGAATGGGAGAGTACAACAAATCATTTCTTTACAATCTTATTTGCTGAAATAATAAAAGAAAATCTCCATGATGGTGTTATCAAGACTTTCAGAAAAAGATAAAAAAATATTGTGAGACTGATAACGGCTGCTAGAAGATTTACTGTCCTGCCCCCATAGACATTGCATTACAAACACCTCACATAAGCGATGATTCGTTTTTTGTAATTTAAAGCAAAGATGATATAATACATACATAAATACGTATTCAAGAGTTCACACTTAGCTTATGATTGATAATAAAAGCTTGTTTGGCATGCTGTTCCAGGAGAAAGCCCTGAGCTTATGAGATCCTGGAGCCCTGGGCTTCCTCCCGTTTGCAGGGAGAGAGGGGAGTTTAAGCTCAGGTAGATCTCGATAAACTCCCCCGGCTTATTCTAGCTGAATGATAGATATGGATGACTGAGGAGAGGTGTTCTTGCTTAGAGCTTAACTATGGTATCAATCTTGTGTGTTCAATTTACTTAGGGTGCGAGTTATTTGGACAGTGGGAGGAAACTGGGGAACCCGGGGAAAACCCACGCGAGCACAGGGAGAACGAGCAAAACTCCACACAGAAATGTTGTCTGGTTTAGTAGGGACTTAAACCAGTGGCATTCTTGCTGTGAGGCAACAGTGCTAATCACTGGGCAACATGTGAAATATTATTGTAGTAGTAAAATAAATGACTTTTCTAGTTTTTAACTATCTAGCATCTCGCACCATTGCATATTTCCATTAAATAATTGTACTATTTTTTATTTTTTATTTTAAATCTCAAGGTATTTATTTATTCGTTCATCTATTTAAATCAAATTTACGCATATTCAATTTATAAAATGAATTTAATTTATTTTAATGAGTAAAAATATAATTAACATATTGCCGTTCTTACAGTACATTGTTTTGTTTTGTTTTGTTTAGTTTATAGTATTACCTGCATGATTTTTACCTGCTGGACAAAAAAAGAAAGGAAAACAAGTAAACACACACACATACAGAGAGAGAGAGAGAGAGTGAGAGAGAGAGAAAGAGAGACTCACATTAAATTCAAACAACCAATCAGAGCTTATTTGCAACCTTATATCCACCACCTGGCATGAAATTAATCAATATTTTTTTCATATGCTCTTCATATATTGTCGTTGGCATGGTGGCTCAGTGGTTAGCATGAAGGTCGCTGGTTTGAGTCTTGGCTGGGTCAGTTAGCATTTCTGTGAGAAGTTTGCATGTTTTCCCCGTGTTGGTGTGAGTTTCCTCCGGGTTCTCCGGTTTCCCCCACAGTTCAAACACATGCGCTACAGGTGAACTGAATTAACCTAATTGGCCGTAGTGTATTGCTGCGTCCCAATCCGCATACTATCCGTCCTAAATAGTATGTGAAAATAGAATTAGTATGTCCCAAATCGTAGTATGTTGAAATGAGTATGCCAAAAATTCCCGGATGGTTTACTATTTCCGGTCAAAATTTTAAGTGTAGAAGTGTCCATACTCTAACCGCTGATATTGCCCACAGTACATTGCGCGTTGGACGTGAATTCGATTAGATCTACAAAACCGGGTGAAAAGTGTAAACAAACTACAAACATGATGGACGCGCGAGACCAACCGTCAAGCAGAGAGGCTTCGGTAAAGATGTTTGTTTGACTGTTAATTAATATCTAGCCCACTGGAGAATATTTAAATAGCTTTGTCGGTGTTATATTTCATCTGCAACAACAATACTGAACTTATATAAAGACGTGTTTGGACATTAACGTCTGAATGCAGAATTATCCAAAGACCTGAGGAGATTTCTCTGCATGAAAGACTCGTGAATGGGAGATTAACGTGCTGCTGCTTCTCCAATAAGGTAGGAAATTAAATAGACAGAAATGTGGATGATTGACAGGGCTCTAAACTAAGCAACACAGCGATCTGTGTAACGAGGAAGTAGTATGTCCCAAAGCTTGCATACCTTTCTGTTACACACTCAAAAGTATATATTTTTCCTCCACAAAAAAAGTACATACTTTTAGGTCGTAGTATAAGTATGCAAATTGGGACGCAGCATATGAGTGTGTGTGTGTGTGTGTGTGAATGAGTGTGTATGGTTGTTCTGCTGTGGTGACCCCTGATAAATAAGGGACTAAGCTGAAGGAAAATGAATGAATGAATACTATTGTCTTCATACGAAGCAAATGTCCTGTTTCCTGCTGCTCTTACTGTAGTTTCACGTGAGCGACTGATCTCTGATCAGTTATTCAGCGCATGTTTTCTCCACTCCAAAGAGTCACGTGGGACTTTCACTCAGACGCCCATTAGATCACATTTAATCAACTGTGTGAATTGAAAAGTGCTTTCACGAGCCCTTGAGAATGTGTGTGTGTGTTGTGTGTGTGTGGTGGTCCAGTCGTCCGCTGTGGACTGAACCGAGTTTTCCTGTCTGCCCTTTTTTTGGGCTCTGGGATAATTGCGTTTTATTGACAGTGTCCTTGTTCAAGGTTCAAGGGACACATTTCAGTGGAGGTGTTTTTGGGTGCTGTGTTGATGGACGTATACTGAGTCCCCATTTATCAAGCTGGCAGACCTTTACTCACGGTGTGTTAGTAATTACTGGGTGCCACACACACACACACACACACACGTACAAACTTTCTATCTGAATATCACTTTGAAAGCCCTTGAAACGAACCCACACACTGAAGCACCATGATAATGAATGTTTATTGGCTGGAATTAGAGGTTGTTTGTTTATCCAGCTTATTTTTTCAGTGCAAAAGTTGTAATTTTTTTTAATACAATGTTTAAAAAATAGATATATTCCCCTAAATTACACGCAAAAACTGCAAAAATGCATAACAGACTCAACATTCATTAAATTACAGTTTATTACTGTTAATAATGTGCATTTAAATTGTGGAAAAACTGATCAATTCTGTGAAATTACACAGAAAAGCATTCAACTTTCAGGTTTATCACCATAAATAAAAGGTTTTAATTAGGGATGCTCCAATCCATTGGCCGAAGTTTGGTATCGGCCGATAATCACATTGGAAGACTCGATGAGTACTCGCCAATCTGGCTGAGGTCATGAACTGATTACAGGTGTGTGTTCAGGAGTTTACAAGCAGTAGGGTTGTGCCGATAGATGATAGTATTGTGTAGCGAAGATAGTCAAAGATATCGCCAAGAGCTGAGACCTATGACGATTTTAAAGACGATATTTAGCTCGTTTCGCATTAGGTAATGTAGACCTATTACATGTTTTAATTGCATTATTGTATAAATTGAATAGTGTTATTATTTTTAATCATCATCATTAATAATAAATGAACTACAAATAATTTGTAAGCTTCAGCTGTTCACATCAACATCACTTTCGGACAAAAATTTATTATTTCAATTGCTCTCTTGCACTCTCTCTCTCTCTCTCTCTCTCTCTCTCTCTCTCTCTCTCAGCAGCAGTTGACAAGCGCACTGCCACATCTCATAGCAAATTAGTTTGCAACTTTGCTGCATAGAAATAAAAGGCTAAATAAAAAAAACTGGATTTAATTAACAAACAAGTTAAAGAAAACGTTTTTTAAAAATGAAACAGCTGAAAAAGAAAATTAAAGAACTCTGAAACCAGCTCAAATGTTCCCGAATAAAACTTGTTGCGGTAATACACAATCGTTAGTCATTTGAGATTCCTTTATAACAGCACTCCAGCAAGATTTTCTCCTGCTTTCACAAAATTAAGTTATTTATCTTTTATATCTGTTATTAATAGGCTATTTAAGTTTTAAGGTGGCCTATAGCCTATTTTTCAGTGCATGCATTGCTTCTTCAAATCCACGGAATATACATACTTGTCTTACTTGTGTTTAATTCGATGGAATGATAAACACGGACATGCAAATTTTTCAGAAAATAGCCTATTTATTTATTTTTAAATATGTTAGGCTTATATTTATTTATATATTTAAAAAAAAAATTTTTTTATTTAAACTAGCCTATATTAAATTAAATTACAGCCTGTATTTTACCATTCGTTTTGGGTTTAACAAATTATTGAACAGATTATTAATAACTAATCAAAGAACATTTTACTGAGCTCAGTGAAAAGTTTTGTAGGTCAAATAGGCTATTTAATATTACTATTGCCGACTCGCCGTAGCCATGTCTAAAATAAAACTATTTCTCTTATCAGAAAACAATAAACACATATGCCAAGTGCAACATTGTGTTAGAGCTTAGCAAATACAAATGTGACACTGTTGATGATTACTTTTGTGATGATGATCAGACCTGAAGCCGCGCTCACTGAACAAAAACATGGAAAACTTTACTGCTTAGAAACAGTCACGTGTGGGCGGCGAGTCCTCCATCCGACTCCTGTCTGAAAGGACCTTAATGCATCATTGTTTCTTTCATGCGTAGATAAATATCATTTAATTTGCTTTCATCCATGTATATTATATCCATTTTGCGGTAGTCCTGCGGGCTGCCGATAACGGCATGATCCCGAAGTCACAATCAAACCCTGTCCCGCACCGCACTGTTGCATCGAGTCTTGTTTGAAATAATTTCGCTCTCAGCGCCTATTTAGCAGTGATTTGCATTGGTTGAATTATTATCCAAGATCAAACGTAATGCACATGCAGTAGGTTGTCAAATAAGTTTTAAAAATCAGCCGAAAGGTTATTAAATATGTTTAGAAATGGTTAAATATAATAATAAAATATTGTATATAAATAAACATAACACTGCCGCGCCCCCATGCGATAGTATCGTTTATCTGTGATCTCACAGGGAGGCAATATGTCGGTCTGAAAATTTCGTATATCGGCCAACACTAACAAGCAGAGGAAGACGCATGCGCACCATACCTGCAAACACTCCCGTTTTTCCCGGGAGTGTCCCCTATTTCAGACCCACCCTCCTGTTTTGTTATTTCTCTCTGAAAACTCCCGTAATTTCATCCCACCCCAGTCCTCAGCTTTTTGGTACAGTCTGTGACACCCCCCGGTTGCCAACTTTGGTAGTGTCCAATTGCAGTGGCCACCCGAAACCCAGTCCATAGTACAGTTACTAACACTGCAGTACATTTACTAACCCGGTTCTCAACTGTGTTATTCAGACAAACTATCTCCTCGATCCCCTTGGTCTCTCAGAATTTTAGAGCCAAATGTTGACAGAAATTACGTGCACTCCCATATATTATACATAGCCTATAACAGCCACAACACGTGAGGACGTAAATTATGTGTGAAGGCGTGAACTTTCGATTCACTCGCATCACAACAGCTAAAATATATACAGATGCGCTGTGACTTCTGTTTATGCAGTCTATTGTTGCGACTTGCATGAGCGATGGTGTCTCTGCTGCAAGTGCAACCATTTTATTTACCGTGTTTTGAACTGCTGTGACTCGAGCGGAGCGTTTGTAATTTTTCTTACCAATTTTTATATCATTCATTCATTCATTCATTCATTTTCTTTTCGGCTTAGTCCCTTTTATTATTCCAGGGTCGCCACAGCGAAATGAAACGCCAACTTACCCAGCACATGTTTTACACAACGGATGCCCTTCCAGCCGCAACCCATCTCTGGGAAACAACCATACACACTCAATCACACTCATACACTACAGACAATTTAGCTTACCCAATTCACCTATACCGCATGTCTTTGGACTGTGGGGGAAAACGGAGCACCCGGAGGAAACCCACGCGAACACAGAGAGAACATGCAAACTCCACACAGAAACGCCAACTGACCCAGCCGAGGCTCGAACCGGCAACCTTCTTGCTGTGAGGCAACAGCACTACCTAAATGGTAAAGAGAAATGTGTTTAAGGGATTATATGCAACATTCTTCATTCATTCACTTAGGTAAGGTGAGATCTCCACCAGTATCATACTTTGAGGGGAAATGTAATGTAGTTTTTTAATGCTTTATTTTGTAAAATTGCTCTGTGCATTTACAGTAATTTTCATTTTTGAAGTGCAGTTTTTCATGTGCATAACTAATAATCCTTCATTATTGTATTGCATTTAAACTGGGAAAACTGATCAATTCTGGGAAATTACACAGAAAAGCATTCAATTTTCAGGTTAATCACCGTAAATTTAAGGTTTTAATGCGTTGTTTTGTAAAATTGCTCTGTGCATTTACAGTAATTTACTTTTAAAGTGCAGTTTTTCCATGTGCAATAACTAATTATCCTTTATTTTTTATATTATAGTATAATTATATTAATTAATCCTTATTTTGTTAAATAAGTTACTTTGTTAAATAAAGGTATTTAGAAGTTGTTTTATGCATGCAAATGTTAGGTTAGGATAGGATAGATTAGGTTAGGTTACTTTATTTATACCTGATAATAATAATAATAATTCCTTACATTTATAGAGCGCTTTTCTAGGCACTCAAAGCTCTTTACACATTGGGGGGGAATCTCCTCATCCACCACCAGTTTGCAGCATCCACCTGGATGACGCGACGGCAGCCATTTTGCGCCAGACCGCACACCACACACCAGCTGATTGGTGGAGAGGAGACAGAGTGATTGGGCCAAATATGATATGGGGATGGTTAGGAGGCCATGATGGACAGAAGCCAGTGGGCAGATTTGGCCAGGATGCCGGGGTTAAACCCCTACTCTTTTTCGAAAGACATCCTGGGATTTTTAATGACCACAGAGAGTCAGGACCTCGGTTTAACGTCTCATCCGAAAGACGGCGCTCACTGAGCACTAGAGTCCCCGTCACTATACTGGGGCATTAGGACCCACACCGGTTGGGCGCCCCCTGCTGGCCTCACTAACACCACTTCCGGCAGCAACCTAGCTTTCCCATGTGGTCTCCCATCCAGGTACTGACCGGGCTTAGCTTCAGTGGGCGACCATGTGAGAGTTGCAGAGAGCTAGCTGCCGGCAAGGTAGATTTGGTTTGCAGTCCTCATTTCATAACAGTGCCACACACAAAAAACTCACATAGTAACAACAACAAATAAACATAAATACATAAAACACAAACATACAAAACACTCCTTCAAAAAAATAAATAATAAAATAAAAAATAAAAAAAGAATAAGTAAATACAAGTGTCCAACAAATGTCCCCAAAAATGTGTAAAATAATCTATAAGATGTAAAATATACAATGGACATCACATTTCAGGTTTTTATTTATTATAATTAATATTATGTTTTTGCTTCTGGAGTATTTCACCTAATTTAACGCCTGCAGTCTCTGAGATTGGACAGTTGACATTCAGTTGAACGGCAGTACAGGTCTGCATGTTGCAATCAGAAAACGAAAATCTATTCTGGAGCGCAGAAGATTTATAGTTTTCCCACATATTTTGACTAATGACCTCCTATTTCTATAATTTGTGATTACAGGAGAGCCATTCTAAAAGTCATTTTATCAAGATTACACTCAAAAAGAGCAATTAGTAGCGCATTAATTATTTTATAGTTGAGGCTAATGTACTACATACTGCAAATCCATGCAAATGTCAAACTTGCCATGAAAAACAGAATGTTTTCAGCAAAATTGCGAAACCTTTTATTTTACAGTACTGTAAAAATACTCAAAAATGTCTCTGTCAATGTTTTCAAACTATTTTATTTGATTTTCCAAAGTCATACAAGTGCCAATTTTACATATGTCACATGCATAATGGAGAGATGTCACATCCATAACCAAGCTTTTTCCTCATAAATGCAAACATGTCAAATAAAATCAATATTTTTTGTTCTGTAGTGAGCCAACTCTCATCATTTGATAGTATTACTGTATTTATTTTGAGTCGTGCAGTTCAATTCACAGAATTTCTACAACGAATGTTGTATATTGTAAACTTGCATACTTTTCAGTCACATCCATAAGGCATGTTTATATTAAAATATAAAACAAGTTTGCAGACTGATATTTTTCTGATCCCTTAACTCTGTCATTAGTTGTTTTGGAAAATATAAACAGCTGATTCAATACTGTTGGCATATACATTATCTGTGAATGTATGTTTCAAATTTGTACTGCAGATATCACATGCATAATGCTGGAATTGCTCTCAAGTAAGCCAATAAATGTTTTATTTCATAGGTTTTTATTATTAAGCATTTTATAAAATTATTATTGCAATACAATTAACATCCACACAACATATAACACCATTTAAAACATGCTAGTTCACAAAATGCATAGTGACTCTTTCGCAATTCTCGTTAACAGAATTTGTACTTAAATGAAAGATTTTCATATTAAGCATTATATTTATTCTGGCTTGGCAATGCATTTTAATATTCCCTATTATTTTCAGGTTTTCTATGCTGTACCGCTGGCTTTATCAGAACATCAATACATCCATTATTGTTTTTACAGTCGAGAGATTAGATGTGTTACGCTTGCTGAACAATGAAATGAAAACATGAAGCACCAGATGTGATCTGATAACGACTCTGTACGTTGTTTTAATGCATGTGTCTGTGTGTGTGTGTACTGGCTTTGGTGGTTTACAAGGACAGAAATGTGTATAATGACATGGGTATGACCTAGCTGTACTCTATTATGGTAGTTAAAGTCCTCATAATTCAAAACACTGAAAAATTATACTTAGTAGGGTCTTTTGACATTCAAAATATTCCACAGGTTTTCTATGAGGGTTGAGTTTAGGGGTAAGGATGGGATAAGGCCATATAAATGTTTTGTCCAGTACAATACAAAATACATTGCATGACGTCTATGGAGTGTCCTTGTAATCCACTAAAACCAATGTGTGTGTGTACATGTTTTTGTGACATATCAGGACACAAATGTCTGTAATGACATGAGTATGGCATTTCTAATTTCCCAATTTTTAAAAGGTGTATAAATCATACAGATTTTGTTTTTTTCGCACTCGCCATTGTACTTTTATTTGCAACAACAGGGGGCGACTTGAAGTAACTGTCATGACAAAACAGTGGGGAAGTAGACAGCGAGTGGAGTTGCTAAATGAATTAATTTAACTATATTTAAGATGATTAAGTTCTAGATAGTATTGAAGGACACTCGTGAAAATGTTTGCTTTTATTACAGTTGTTTAAATGAGTAACTTAGACTACATTTCATGTATCCAAGCTAACTGTGTACTTAATGCGAAATATATACAATATATTATACAATAAAAATGAAAAATAATTGATTATAAAACCCCTGGACACCCTGTGCACAACATATATGCATTGTTTTCTCTCAAAACTTCAAAGGAAACCTAAAGAAGTTGACATCAGGCTGTTTTAGATTTCTAAAGGTGTTGCATGTGTAAATTTCCCCAGCTCAGCCAGACTTGGCTCCAAGTCATGTTACAAAAGTCAAAAGTTACAAAAAAAATTATGTCGCACGCACCCAAAGCGAACATCCGCCAACACTGCGATGACACTACATTCACTGCATGCACTCAAGCGAACTAGCGGACACTTTGAGTATAAATTTGGCTTGACACGGCACAAACTGTGCGTTTCAGGCATTTCTCTCATTTAACACGTTATTTGTGCGAATCGCTCGCATTGAAAAATCTGAACCTGAGTTGAATCTGAAATGTGAAGCATGAAGACAAATGAATTGTCTGTAGACCTCTGAGACAGGATTGTCTCGAGGCACAAGGCTGGGGAAGGTTACAGAAACATTTCTGCTGCTCTGAAAGTTCCAATGAGCACAGTGGCCTCCATCATCCATAAGTGGAAGATGTTTGGAACCACCAGGACTCTTCCTAGAGCTGGCCGGCCATCTAAGCTGAGTGATCAGGGGAGAAGGACCTTAGTCAGGGAGGTGATCAATAGCCCGATGCTCACTCTGTCTGAGTTCCAGCGTTCTTCTGTGGAGAGAGGAGAACCTTACAGAAGGACAACCATCTGTGCAGTAATCCACCAATCAGGCCTGTATGGTAGAGTGGCCAGACGGAAGCCACTCCCCACCTGGAATTTGCCAAAAGGCATCTGAAGGACTCGCAGACCATAAGAAACTAAATTCTCTGGTCTGATGAGACTAAAATTATTGAATGCCAGGTGTTACGTTTGGAGAAAACCAGGCATCGCTCATCACCAGGCTAATACCATCCCTACAGTGAAGCATGGTGGTGGCAGCATCGTGCTGTGGGGATGTTTTTCAGCAGCAGGAACTGGAAGACTAGTCAGGATAGAGGGAAAGATGAATGCAGCAACGTACAGAGATATCCTGAATGAAAACCTGCTTCAGAGAGCTCTTGACCTCAGACTGGGGCGACGGTTCATCTTCCAGCAGGACAATGACCCAAAGCACACCACCAAAATATCAATGGAGTGGCTTCACAACAATTCGGTGAATGTCCTTGAGTGGCCCAGCCAGAGCCCAGAGCTAAATCCTATTAAACATCTCTGGAGAGATCTCAAAATGGCTGTACACCGTTACTTCCCATCCAACCTGATAGAGCTTGAGAGGTACTGCAAAGAGGAATGGGCAAAAATTCCCAAAGACAGGTGTGCCAAGCTATTTTTAATAAATTTGCAACAATTTCAAAAACTCTTTTTTCACATTGTCATTATGAGGTATTGTGATAATAAATGAATGAATTTAATCCATTTTGGAATAAGGCTGTAACATAAAAAAGTGGAAAAAGTGAAGCGCTATCAATACTTTCCGGATGCACTGTAACAGCTCGCTCTGTTGGAAGTACTGTACCACTGAAAGCGGCTGTCATCGACGCGAATCCACATCTATTGTAAAGTAAATTTGACGCGCGAATGAAGAGAGTAAACTCAAAATGTTTAAGCATTCGATTATGCAGGAATAGCGTGATCTATACCCGTTTGGTGTGAATGCCCCATAAGGGTAGGGTTAGGTGTAGGGTTAGGGGAGGGCAATAGAAAATGTGTTTTGTGCAGTATAAAACAATGGAAACCAATCCAATGTCCCCACAATTCACAAAAGCAAACCTCTGTGTGTGTTTCTAGGCTCCGCGGATGGGGACGCTGATGGGTGTGTACCTGCCCTGCCTGCAGAATATCCTGGGTGTAATTCTGTTCCTCAGGATGACGTGGATGGTGGGCATCGGCGGCGTCATCGAAGCCTTCATCATCGTACTCATGTGCTGCTCTACGGTGAGTCACGCCCCATAAGGTAAAGCGGTAAAAAAATGTAATCAGAATATATTCAGCCTTATATTTATGCAGATATACAGTGATTAAAAGGCTGCGTCTCACTAGTTTAGATAGATTACAAAACCTTTCGCATCCAAAGCAGGGAATTTAACTCTCATAATTCATATTGGTACAGACGCTTCTTGTAAAATTGTCCATTAAGTTATATCCAGGGTGGCACAGTGGCTCAGTGGTTAGCACTGTCGCCTCACAGCAAGAAGGTCGCTGGTTGGAGTGTGGAGTTTACATGTTCTCCCCTTGGTAGTGTGGGTTTCCTCCGGGTGATCAGGTTTTCCTCAAATCCAAACACATGCGCTATAGGTGAACTGAATAAACTAAATTGGCTGTAGTGTATGAGTGTATGAATGTTTCCCAGTACTGGGTTGCAGCTGGAAGGGCATCCACTGTGTAAAACATATGCTGGATAAGTTGGTGGTTCATTCCACTGTGGTGACGCCTAATGAATAAATGGACTAAGCCGAAGGAAAATTAATAAATGAAGTTATATCCACTATGGCTCAGCGGTTAGCACTGTTGTCTCACAGCAAGAAGGTCGCTGGTTCGAGTCCAGGCTGGGTGGCTTGCATGTTCTCCCCGTGTTGGCGTGGGTTTCCTCCGGGTGCTCCGGTTTCCCCCACATTCTAAACACATGAACTATAGGGGAATTGAATAAACTATATTGGCTGTAGTGTATAAGTGTGTGTGTGTGTGTGTGTGTGTGTGTGTGTGTGTGTGTGTGTGTGTGTGTGTGTGTGTGTGTGTGTGTGTGTGTGTGTGTGTGTGTGTGTGTGTGTGAATGAGTGTGGATGGGTGTTTCCCTGTACTGGGTTGCGGCTGGAAAGGCCTCCGCTGTGTAAAACATATGCTGGAATAGTTGGCGGTTCATTCTGCTGTGTAAAAAAAAAGAAGAAAAATGAATAAATGAATGAAGTTATGTCCAGTGGTGGACAAATCATTTTGAATCAGTGAGTTCTTGACTTGTGAACAGATCTTCTCAGATTAACAGATTAATAGTGAACAGATTAATTGTTCAGTTCAATTTGTGAAGCAGTTTAACAGGTTAACTGATAAAAAGTAAGTTGTTCACAAATTAATTGCCAATATCTCATCTCGCCACTCCAGTTTCTTCACTTCAAAATAACATTTTAGCTTCATTTAGGAAACGTAGTGGAGTAAAAAGTACAATGTTTGGTTTTGGAATACTGAAGTAAAAAATAGAGGTTTCCTAAAGGAAATATACTCTGATAAAGTACAGATACTTAGAAATATGGACTTAAGTGAAGTAAATATACTTAATTACTGTCCGCCACTGGTTACATCAGTCTCAAAACAATCATTTGTAAATTTATTTCGCCTTGACCTCAAATTTAACACAATTTTGGGACTGAATTTAATTGATGAATATGGGGCGAGGGTGATGCGGTGGCGCAGTGGGTAGCGCTGTCGCCTCACAGCAAGAAGGTCACTGTATTGAGACTCGGCTGGGCCAGTAGGCATTTCTGTATGGAGTTTGAATGTACTCCCCGTATTGGCATGGGTTTCCTCCAGGTGCTCCGATTTCCCCCACAGTCCAAACACATGCGCTATAGGTGAATTGAATAAACTAAATTGTCCGTAGTGTATATGTGTGAGTGTGTGTGTGTGCATGAGAGTGTATGGGTGTTTCCAAATGATGGGTTGCAGCAGGAAGAGCATCCGCTGCGTAAAACATATGCTGGAATAGTTAACAGCTCATTCTGCTGTGGCGACCACTGAAATAGAGAAGGAAAATGAATGATTGAAATTGTATGCCTATGAATGATTTGCTTGAGCACTTTATGTTTTTCATCAAACGGTGAATATTTCTAAGTAAAAGCACTGCTTTTTAGTGGCAGAATAAAGCATCTATTGTTTCATTGTAGGTTTTTCTTAATCATTTATAAAAATTATTCATGTATAATTGCGTATTTTCTATGTGCATTTTAAGATTTAATGCTTATCTTGGTGTTTCCATGCAGTGATTTAATTTATGCATAATCCCAAAATGCTCATAAAAATATGATGATGTAATCATACTTACTGGAGTGGCATTTTTTCTCCTACTAAACCTGAGCTTTTATTCAGATGCTCTCCCTTGTGGTTGAAATTGAAAGCATGGTTTTTATGTTGAGAAGTCCATGTAAATTAAAGGAAATCAGGCATATTTAATATTGTAATGCATATTCATTCATTCATCCATTCATTCACTTTCCTTCGGCTTAGTCCCTTTATTCATCAGGAGTCGCCACAGCGGAATGAACTGCCAACTTATCCAGCATATGTTTTACACAGCAGATGCCCTTCCAGCCACAACCCAGTACTGGGAAACATCCGTACACACTCATTCACACACGCACTCATACAGTACGGCCAATTTAGGGTGCTTTCACACTTGGTTCAATTGTCTGGAGTGTACCCAAGTTCGATTGTACCCTCTTGCCACCTTCTCAGTTGGTTTATGTTCACACTGTTTTTTTTTTTTCCCTTCTGAACCCCGGTACGCTTGCAACATCAAGCTGATGTTGTATGTACAGCTGTTGCTAGGTGACAAACACAAAAGCAAATCGCCAAAATGGAAAGACATACGCACATCGCGGTCGTTTTGCTTTTACTGAATCTTTTGGTTTCGGACATACAGAAAGTGACTCGCGTCTATCTGCCACATCACGCCATGTCTGCAGAAGTTGCTTTTAGTGGAGACAAGCAGACATTATCACTGTGCTTGCCCTGGCTCAGTCCCACTTGTCACCAAGGTACAGTATGTGATACACAGACACACACACACGAATGAACGTTATGAAAATGATAGTTTGTTGTACTGTTGGCGGTTCACTTCCATTATTTGGTACGATTGCATACATACCAGAAGTGAACCGGACCAGAGTTCACGTAAACCGTACCCCAGACCACCTCTTTCAGGCGGACTCGGGTACGGTTCACAGGTGTGCACCAGAGTTCAGAGGACACATTCACACCAGCTAAACGTATTGTACTCTGACGTCAAACGAACCCGGGTGCAGACCAAAAGTGCTAGTGTGAAAGCAGCTTTAGTTTATTCAATTCACCTATAGAGAATGTGTTTGGACTGTGGGGGAAACCGGAGCATCCGGAAGAAACCCACGCCAACACAGGGAGAATATGCAAACTCACAAAAATGCCAACTGACCTTGGGACTCGAACTAGAGACCTTCTTGCTGTGAGGCAACAGTGCTAACCACTGAGCCGTTGTGTCACCCATATTGTAAAAACATATTATATATTATTCTATTTATATTCTATAAAAATGTACTGGCTATTGCTCTCTTGTGACAAGTTTATTTTAGCCAAAAAAAAACAAACAAATAGCAATTACCCTGTAATTTGGCAAAAAAAAAACATTATGGTAAATTAATAGCATAAGAACTTTATCAATACACATCTCATCGAGTGTTTATTGCATTTCACACATGCACAGTTGATGACTTAATTCTTTTTAACATTTCAGAACCCGCAAAGAGTGTTTAGAAATGCAAATGCTGATTTTGAATATGTCCCGATCCCTGCCTGCTGATTCGAGTGTTTAATTTCCCCTGATTTTGAATATGCATGCCCCACATTTGCATGCCGTCATATTTTCAAAGGCCCGCTGATTAACATGCCTCTCCTTCATGCGTGTGCACATATGTGCGTGTCACCGGGCATGCCATGCGCTCCGGTGTTCATGCTCATTAGTATGTGCTTTGTATGTTGTTTACGTGTGCAACCTAGATTCTCCAGCGCCCCTGGATGAGCTATTTATATCACCGGCACAGGAATCTCACTCTTTCATGTTTCTTCATCTCTCGTACACCATTAAGCTTAATCAGATTTACTTTTAAAAAGATTTTTTGGTTGTATAATGCATTGTGTCGCACATGCTATTTGAAATGAACACTCCACTTTTATTTTACAACTCCTGTAGAGTTTAATAGTTACCATTTTTTTAAACGTTTTTTAATTCAGCCGATCTCTCTATTAGGAGCAGGTTTAGCTTAGCATAGATCATTGAATTGGATTAGATTGTTAGCATCTCACTCAGAAATGACCAAAGTGTTTAGTTGATTTTCCTATTTACAGCTTGACTCTTCTGTAGTTATATGTTTTAATGGGTTAATTAAATACCTCATTATTTCAAGTTCACAGTACTCATATAGATTAGTTTTTAACTCAAATTGTTTGTTGCAATCGGTTTCCTCAAACGGTTTGAGTTGCCTTAACTTATTGGGTTTTACAGTACTCAGTTGGTTTGAGTTCTCTTCATTTATTGGGTTTTACTGTACTCAGTTGGTTTGAGTTCTCTTCATTTATTGGGTTTTACAGTACTCAGTTGGTTTGAGTTCTCTTCATTGATTGGGTTTTACTTTGCTCAAATTGCTTCATTTACTCAAATGGATTAAGTTGACAGTACTCATTACGATTAGTTTTTGGACTTAAATGGTTTGTTGCGATCAGTTTTCTCAAATGGTTTGAGTTACCTTAACTTTTTGGGTAATACAATCTACAGAAGAGTCAAGTTTTTTAAAAAAAATAATAATTGAAACTCTTCAATTTTTTGAGCGAGATGCTAACTTTCTAATCCAATTTAGTGATCTACAATATGCTAAGCTAAGCTAAAGGGGCTCCCGCCTGACCCAGAAATTGGCTGAATGGATGTCAATCATTGATCCATTTAGGTGGAAGTGATAAACTGCAAGCATAGGATGTTTATAGCAGGTTTATATCTCCTCAATGCATATTTTGTCACTGTTTTAGAGTGCACTAGCTTATAGATATCCTTCAGACTAACAAACTGATACTAACATCTAAAAAACTTTCCTTTCACTGGAGCTTTAAATGAAGAACAAATGGTTTTCAACTTGTTAGATTTATAAAAATACCTCAGTGATCTCCCAATAGAATTTCAGATCAACAAAATCTCAGAAATGATCATATCTGAATCTAAAAACTCATTTGTTTGTTGGATTTAAGGATTTCTCCTCAACTGAGCTGCTCTTCACATATCTTTTATATCTCTAAAATCTTACTACATTCTGAAATAAATCTGTTAATTAAGAAGCTCTTTTTTTGTCATTTACATTTTTTACAGTTTATTTACGGTTATGAATTGCATTATGGGACATTTATCTCTGCTCCCAACTTTTGATGCGAAAATTCAACTGTGCAGTTTAACAATGACTTGTGTTGACATTTTAGTAGTTTAGACCAATTTATGGTGTATTAAATCAGGGGTTCCCAAACTTTTCAGCCTGCGACCCCCAAAATAATAATGCCAGTGACTCGCAACCCTCAATATCCTTTGAAGTGGTTATAAACATACAAACCTTGCATGCAACAGTGCACACACCAATAGGCCCAAGTCTGTTCTTCATTTAATTTTGGAGAACGCCACTCTGAGACCTTTCTCCATTTTCAGTCATGGCCTTTATTTTTATTGTATTTGAGTGCCGTAAGGATGTCAGAAAGTTTTTTTTTTTTTTTTTGTAGATATAAGTAAACAGAAAGACAACAGTCAGTGGTAAGGTGGGGCAACAATGCTCGTAATGTATGACAGTAAAAATGACAGAAAAAAGAAAGGACGATAGTAATAACTGACAGCAATAATAATAATAATAAAATTTAAAAAAATAAATAAAAAATAAAAAATAAATCACCACTACACCAACTACTACTACAGAAAGTTACTGATATTATGACTACTACTGCAGCTGCTACTACTACAGCCACAACCACTACCACTACTACTAGTGTCTACTACTACTGATACTACTACAACATCTACTACAACTGATACTACTACAACAACGTCTACTACTGATACTACTACAACATCTGCTACAACTGATACTACTACAACATCTTCTACAACTGATACTACTACAACAACCTCTACTACTGATACTACTAAAGCAATCACTGCTACTACAACATCTACATCAACAACATCTACTACTTCTGATACAACTACAACAACGTCTCCTACTACTACAGTAATCACTACTACCACAATATCTACATCAACAACATCTACTACTTCTGATGTTACTATACCGACTACTACAACTACTACTTCAACACCTTTACAACTTCTGGTACCACTATTCCAACGACCTCTACTACTACAAAACTACTCTACTACTACCTTAACACCCAACTACAAATACAATCGTTACTTCCACAATAAGGATGTCAGAAAGTTTAACCTGGTGCCAAAAAAATTAATCTGCTGCATTTGACGCCATTTGCTTTGTCTTTAATATAACAAAATCACCACATGAGTCACAATCAAATAGAAAAAAAATTATAATGATTAATGGATTATGTCTTTTTATTTGCATGTTTTTTTTTATGTAAGAATTAACTACTATAATATGGTAATTCTAATAGTTTATTAAAATTAATTAGATTTTTGGAAATCTCCAAGCAACCCCCCCTCTTTGTTTCACGACCCCACTTTGGGAACCACTGTATTAAATAATATTTCAAGAGTTCGCACTTAGATATTGTTTGACAAATGTTAGCTGGTTTGGCATGCTGTCCCGGGAGAGAACCCTGAGCTCGGAGATAGTTGAGCCCAGGGCTCCCGCCTGGTCGATAGAGCGTATCAGGGGAGTACGAGATCAGGTGGTTCTCGAGAGCTCCCCGTGATAAAAGGAAGAAAAGAGGAGGCGAAGGGGTGGATGGAGGGTTTCTTCGAAATGAAGATAAGGGAGTGATTTTCCCTAGGCTACTTATAGTGAGCTTGGATTGATCTGATTGGCTAGCAAATGATTGTGGATGAGGGATCAGCCGCAGTTAATAATATCACGTGTTCCTCTCGAAATTTGTTTATGAATCTTCACTTAAGTCCATTAAATACCATGAAATTACACACAGTTTATTGCCAGGTGTTTGTATCATAATATAGAACACCAATCCAGACAATATATCACTTCAAACTATTAAAAATGACAATAAAATGACTTTTTACAAATTTTTCATCATCTAACATTGTTGGAGGAAAGGTCAAGGTCTCAAAATGCAATTCAAATAAATAAATCAATGCACTGTGAACAATGTAATGACAAAGTGAAGACAATAAATATTTGAATTTTGCTTTAACTTATCTTAATAAGTTAATCAGGTTTCAACTATTTCTTTTAAGTTATAAAAAGTTGCCTTAATATTTTAGTCAGTTTGATTGATGTACTATAAGTTGAGATGACTAGAAAAGTTAATTTGATTCAACTAAAAATAATTTTTACAGATATTTTTACAGGGTACACACTACCTGACAAAAGTCTTGCCGTTGATCCCAGTTGTAAGAGCAACAATAATAACTTGACTTCTAGTTGATCATTTGGAAAAGTGGCAGAAGGTGGAATTTTCTGATGAACCATCTGTTGAACTGCATCCCAATCATCACAAATACTGCAGAAGACCTATTAGAACCTGCATGGACCCAAGATTCTTACAGAAATCAGTCAAGTTTGGTGAAGGAAAAATCATGGTTTGGCGTTACATTCAGTATGAGGGCGTGCGAGAGATCTGCAGAGTGGATGACAACATCAACAGCCTGAGGTATCAAGACATTTGTGCTGCCCTTTACATTACAAACCACAGGAGAGGGCAAATTCTTCAGCAGGATAGCGCTCCTTCTCATACGTCAGCCTCCGCATCAAAGTTCCTGAATGCAAAGAAGGTCATGGCGCTCCAGGATTGGCCAGCCCAGTCACTAGAGATGAACATTATTGAGCATGTCTGAGGTAAGATGAAGGAGGAGGCATTGAAGATGAATCCAAAGAATCTTGATGAACTCTGGGAGTCCTGCAAGAACGCTTTCTTTGCCATTCCAGATGACTTTAATAAGTGATTTGAGTCATTGCAGAGATGTATGGATACAGTCCTCCAAGCTCATGGGTGTCAGACAATATTCATTCTGTTTCCACTGCACCATGTATAGACTTTATATTCTATACTGGACATTATTTCTGTTAAGTGACAAGACTTTTGTCTAAGCAAAGTCAGACCTTACTGTCCTAATTAAATAATTCAAAAATCAATTTATGATCTTATTTTATTACGGTAAAAAATAAGCGTAATCTAGAGGCCTTTACCTTTCATATAAGCCACTTCTGATACCAAATGATCAATTAGAAGTCGAGTTATTATTTGTTGTTCCTAAAACTTGGATAGGTGACAAGACTTTTGTCAGGTAGTGTATGCCAAAATTATTTCTGTAGAAGAATTTAAGAGAAATATCTGAGATGAAACATAAATAAGTACTCCATGAGCTGTGAAACAGAAACCATGAAGCAATTTATTTTCTCGCAGTATATCTGCATTCTGACAGAATTCAACAGCTTCGGTTCATTAGGCTTTAATAAGGAGCAGTTTTCTCACACAGACGGGTTTGTTAAGACGCTAATAGTTTTACCTTAACTATAACGCGAGGCTCATGATGTAAGATCTGCTCCATTTCCACCCACACGAGTCCAAGCGCTCTGCATATCATCACAGACCTCCATATGCTAATCACATGCTGGCGGCAGCCTATGATTGGACGATGTAGGGCACCGGCTGCTTGAACCAGTTTTCCTGGCCAATCACACCATCTGCCTTCAGTAGCAAGAGCCAATAATAGCTAGACTGATGCTATGACAACCAACCAAAGAAACAATGGTTATTAAATAATGGCATGTTTTCTTACTCACACACATGCAAACACTTTTTTGTATATTTAGATTTTTCCTTGTGCTCTCTAAAGGCTGGAAATCAGAAAAAAATTGACAAAATGTGAAATAATATTATGGTTTAAATAGCAGTTTTGAAAGTTTAATATATTTTTGATTTGCATTTATTTCTCTGATGCAAATCTGAATTTTTAATCCAGTATTCACAGACAGATCTTTCAGAATTAATTATATTATGAGGATTTCATTTTAAAAATAAAATAAAATTGGCTCCCACTTTATATTTAGTGGCCTTAACTGATATGTACTTACACTAAAATTAGTCATTTGTTATAATGTATTTATTGTGCAAATACATGTTTTACTATCTACTTTTCATTGATTAAATACATGCATGTTACATTTAATTTCTGTAATTACATCTTAAATTACACTATTGACCATCCCTTAGGACCCTTACACCTTAACATACCTGTAAACCTACTCATACCACCAAACCTGTCCCTAACCCTACCAGTATCCCACCTCAAGAGCACCACTAGTGTTCTGCAATACATTATGAACACAGTAACTACATTGTATTTATTTTTTTGATGCAAGTACATAGTTAATGGGCACCTATGATGAAAGTTAACTATTGTACGCTGTTTGGACAAAACTGTGTGCAGGTATAGTGTGTCCACGGTCATATTAGAGTGATATAAAGACAATAAGTCTCTTTTTTTAAAATGTGCTGATGTTAAAATAGGATCCCTCCCATTTTGAGGTCGACCGCAACTTGATGTAGGAGTGTGGTTTTCCCTGCCCACCGAATTGATTGACAGGTGCCATGCCTCCATAATAACATGTATACACATGTCCACAGATTTTGCAAAGAAGCTGGGATTAAAACATGTTACAAGTCTATGTGATCAGCTGCACCTCAATGATTAAATTTATAAGTTTAAAATATTTTTAAAACAGAGCATGTTTGTAATAGAGTTAAATCGCTATGTAATTCTTAACCGCTATAATCACCAGTGTCAGTAAATGCGCATATAGTCAGTAAATAATCAGTCAGTAAATTACACGTGTGTGTGTGTGTGTGTGTGTGTGTGTACTGCAAACGGCATTTGTGTAAAGGGGGTCACACAACGGATGCGATGCGCCACACAGCGCCATGCATTTCTGAATTATAAGCATAGGTTTCTATTAGGGTACACACACTGACGCCGCAAGTTGGCGGCTGTCTGCAGCGCCCAGCTACGACTCAGGACACTGTTCATATTTCTGCAGCGCAACAGGGTGCCATCTGAATAGTTTCATTTTAAATAACATGCGAATGTGTGCGTCTGGTGTGCGATACTTTCAACTGTCATGTGCGCGCTGTGTCGCGGCGCATTCAGTGTGTGACCCGCTCATAATTTCAGAAAGGCTTGAATTAATTTGCGCTATGACGCGGGAAATGCCTCTTTGCGTTATGCTTTTGCTCATCGATAATGTGAAGTAATCCTTTCGGTTCGCTGCTGTTCAAAAACAGTGACGCTGGTGCTAAACTGTAGCTCAGAGTGGCTGGAGCCCAATCAGAATATTGAATAGCCCTGTTTTAGTCACCCAGATGTCCCAATTTTCCTAGGACAGTCCCTTACTTCGGCACTACCGTGAGAACTGTCCAGTCAAAGTTAGGCTAACAAAGCTTGTTGTAGAACAAAAAATAGAATTCAAACAGTCTTCATCACTGATTAACTTGTACAGGTAGTAACAGCATCTGGGACAGGCGGAATTATACTGAATGCACTGAAGTGCACTCTCGGCCGTGCAGCAGTTACAGCTGGAATCAAAAAAATAATTAAAAAAACGGCACATGATCTGTCATCACACAATATAACTGAGTCATTGCGTGAACAAATCATATAGCCTGCACATGCAGTTATCAAAATTATAGATCGTGCAGAGTAGGTATCTCAAGTAAATACACTTGGTTATGCTTAACAGTAAGTCTAACTGAACTAGTTAGAAAGCAAACTTTTTTATGAATGTTTACTTTGCCCCCTTTATGAAAATGATAGTAATAATATGGAGGAATGAAATATTGGTACTTGCTTTCATCAGACAATATATCTGATGCAAAAAATAAAATAAAATAAGGATGCTAGCCGTCTATAACTCAGAAGACCACAATATTTTGGATATAAGAAGCATGGGTTTTAAAGATATCCTATCATTAGGGATTCATGGTCAGCTAAAGTTTGAAAGAAACTTTTGAAAGGTAAAATCCTATTTAAAGTATTTATTACAAAGCACTTATTTAGGAAGTATGGCAAATGTTTTTTGTTTTGCTGATTTTTGCAGCCTGTTTGATCTTTAAAGTTCATATTATGTCATTACTTAATTTTGTATACTTGCAGACCTATTTTAATAAAATAGAAAAAAATATAATAATCAAAAATGGTGGAAAATTAGATAATATTATTAGTAAATTATTTTTATTATTATTTTATATATATATATATATATTATGAGTAATAATATATATACTTATTAAAAAGCAAAAAAAAAAAATATATATATATATATAATTAACATCATACAGTACAATGCAAAGATTGATCCATAAATAAAATAAATAAGCAAGTATTTGTTATTCCCTGTTCCTTCCCTTATTTTCTAATTGGTGTAGATTTTTTAGATGAAAGTTTCAGAGATTAAACTAGGATTCATTCAATTAGGACAAAACTCTTATAAACATGTCTCAGTAAAACAAAAACAAAAAAGATCAGTGTGCAATATACTGTATGCTAGTGAAAGACACTTCAGTAAAATTGCATTTCAATAAAATGCGTTTTAGACTAAGTTAAAGCTTCATCTGTAAAACCGGGCAAAGATCAAATATTTCAGATGAATTTCTAATAAATGTGCTACTAGATTATGTCTTTAACATCATGTTTATTACCACTTCAAAATGCTAAAAATGATCTTGTGCTCTTCATTTTCTGCTCCTCCGCCTAAAGAATAGATTCGTTTCATTTTCACGATCCAATTTTTAAAACAAAAAAATCCGGTGAGGGGCAGGAAATAAAGCAAAGGCCATGGCTGTGTCTGTGCGGAGATTTGCGTTCATGTGGTGACCGGTCTGCCATGCAGGTCACCTTGGAAGAATGAACTCGAAAGAACTCAAAAGAACTCGAACGGCGAGAACACAGAACGCATATGAGAAAGGAGATCCTGCTAGCTTCCTGTTGATCATATGACCTTCACCTTTCAATGACCTGTCAATGTTCATAAAATAATGATTATTTTATATACATATTTGTTTCTTTATTGTGAATATATATAACTATTTATGTGCTAAAGCACTGTAAATAAGAAAATTTTTACAATGCTAATAAAAAAGATTTCAGCAAGCAAATGGCTCAGACTACTAGCGCGGGGTGGGGGTCCCCTAGTGGCGGCGGGGCTCTAAGCAGCCGCTTAGTTCACTTATAGGGAGGGCCGGCTCTGAATGCATCCTTGCTGAATGCAAGTATTAAATATCTTTTGTGACCTGAAAGTTTTGAACAGCAGTGTACACACGCATAAGCTCAGCTGATATGTTTGTGAGCAAGGTATGATTTTCTTCACTGTTACTCGGCAACAGAGCGCTGCTGATATCAGGCCCCCTGGAGAGGAGGAATTTACATAATCAAATGACACATCAGAAACAAAATATGAATACAGCTGAGCTCAGAGAACCGAATTGGGAAAAAGTGCATCTTCATTTTGAATAAATAAAATGAAGATAAAATAAAATATGAAATTAAAAAAATAAATAACAGTGGCGCAGTGAGAAGCACGATCGCCTCACAGCAAGAAGGTCGCTGCTTTGATCCTCAGTTGGGTCAGTTGGCATTTCTGTGTGGAGTTTGCATGTTCTCCCTGTGTTGGCGTGGGTTTCCTCCGGGTGCTCCAGTTTCCCCCACAGTTCAAAGATATGCGCTACAGGTCAACTGAGTAAGCTAAATTGGCCGTAGTGTATGTGTGTGAATGAGAATGTATGGGTGTTTCCTAGTGTTGGGTTGCGGCTGGAAGGGCATCCGTTGTGTAAAACATGTGCTTGATAAGTTGGCGGTTCATTCCGCTGTGGCGACCCCTGATGAATAAAGGGGCTAAGCTGAAAAGAAAATGAGTGAATGAGAAATTGGGCGTAGTGTATTAGTGTGTGTGTGTGTGTGTGTGTGTGTGTGTGTGTGTGTGTGTGTGTGTGTGTGTGTGTGTGTGTGTGTGTGTGTGTGTGTGTGTGTGTGTGTGTGTGTGTGTGTGTGTGTGTGTGAAAGAGTGTGTATGGGTGTTTCCCACTGGGTTGCGGTCGGAAGGGCATCCATAAAACATATGCTAGAATAGTTGGCGGTTCATTCCGCTGTGGTGAACTCTGAAATAGAGACTAAGCCGAAGGAAACTTAATGAATGAATAAAAAATATAATAAAGAAAAATAAATCTGTTCTGGAAATGGAAGGTCCTAATGGATAAAAATATACATGTTTGAAGCCACAGTTAAAGTTAAAATGTAAAATGTAAAACAAAAAAACAAAAAAAATTGAATCAATAATAAATTCTAATAAGAGTCTAATAAGAAGGCTGTTTTAAATATATAAATATAATTTATAGCTATAGAAAATAAGACTAAATATAACATATTTAAAACTTCATATATGAAGAATAGCTATAAAACAAAAAAATCAAATATAAAATATCCATACAAACAAATCTAGAAAACAGAAGTGTTTCTAATAGTAATAAGTGCCTGATGCATAAAGAGTCTTGTCACCTATCCAAGTTTTAGTAACAACAAATAATAACTCGACTTCTAGTTGATCATTTGGTATCAGAAGTGGCTTATATAAAAGGCAAAGGCCTCTAGATTACGCTTATTTTACCAAAATAAAATATGATCATGCCTTGATTTTTAATTATTTAATTAGGACAGTAAGGTCTGACTTTGCTTAGACAAAAGTCTTGTCACTTAACAGAAATAATGTCCAGTATAGAATATAAAGTCATGGTGCAGTGGAAACAGAATGAATATTGTGTCTGACTCCATCATGAGCTTGGAGGACTGCATCCATACATCTCTGCAATGACTCAAATCACTTATTAATAAAGTCATCTGGAATGGCAAAGAAAGTGTTCCTGCAGGACTCCCAGAGTTCATCAAGATACTTTGGATTCATCTTCAATGCCTCCTCCTTCATCTTACCCCAGACATGCTCAATAATGGTTATGTCTGGTGACTGGGCTGGCCAATCCTGCAGCACCTTGACCTCCTTTGCTTTCAGAAACTTTGATGTGGAGGCTGACGTATGAGAAGGAGCGCTATCCTGCTGAAGAATTTGCCCTCTCCTGTGGTTTGTAATGTAATGGGCAGCACAAATGTCTTGATACCTCAGGCTGTTGATGTTGCCATCCACTCTGCAGATCTCTCGCACGCCCCAATACTGAATGTAACCCCAAACCATGATTATTCCTTTACCAAACTTGACTGATATCTGTGAGAATCTTGGGTCCATGCAGGTTCCAATAGGTCTTCTGCAGTATTTGTGATGATTGGGATGAAGTTCAACAGATGATTCATCAGAAAAATCCACCTTCTGCCACTTTTCCAAGTGATCAACTAAAAGTCAAGTTATTATGTGATGCTCTTACAACTGGGATTGACGACAAGACTTTTGTCAGGTAGTGTACAGTATAGTGTATAATACTATAATATATACAGTACAATACACTTTACTATAGTGTGGATCAAAAACATTTTATTTATTATTTTCATATACAGTATATCTTGTTTGGTGTTCAACAGAAGTAGAACTGAATTGTAATTTTTGGGTGAACTATCCCTTCAAGTGTTAATTTGGTTACATCAACACCCGCAAAATACACAACCCGCACACCAATAACAATTCAAAATCATGTATTAATGTATTCCCATGAATAATCAGAAGCTTCACGGCTGTCACAAGCTATAAATAACTGAAGCGCTCTCCGTCATCTGTCAATATCCCAGAGCCTGAAAGTGGATCAATGCTGTTGTTTGTGTGCTTTAATGATTCATTGCTGCATTTCGAATGGCTTCAGTCTGTCTTAAAGATGCGAGCTTCTCCGTCTCTGTGATGTATGAAAGAGTCAGCGTTTCTCCTCCTCTCCATCTGTTGCCATGAGAGACCGAACGCCTTGAAAAGCGCCTGACAACGAGCTGCTAATTTCAGATGACATCGATAGCGTCTTGTGATTATGATGCATATACATACAGTTGAAGTCTGAATTATTTGCCCTCCTGTTAAATTTGTTGAATTCTTTTATATTTTTTCCCCAGTTCTGTTTAACGGAGAGAAGATTTTTTCAGCACATTTCTAAACATAATAGTTTTAATAACTCATTTCTAATTACTGATTTATTTTATCTTTGCCATGTTGACAGTAAATAATATTTGACTAGGTATTTTTTAAGATACTACAGTGCTTCCCTCAGGTTTAAAATATACTTGTGGGGGGAGCCAGATTGAAACACACCATTTACCCACATCACATAAATAGTGAACTATATGCGACAAACAAAACAGAATTGAATTTTTAATAATAAGTGTATTTATTATGACACTGTTTCTTTTCTACGGAGACCCGGAAGCGACGTGATGGTGGGGAAAAAAATGGGTGGGAGAAAAAAGAGTGATAGGAAATTTTTTTTTTTTTTTTTTTTCGTTTTTGCGTTCCCTTATTTTTCCACAAACACTTCCTGTTCCCTTCATACATGTCAACTCTCTCATTTTTGCCGGGATTCTCCTGTATTTTACCATTTTATCCCCGTATCATCCTATCAGTAAGTATTTCCACATATTTCTCATATATCTGTAATCTTGAAAGCACACTGAAATTAATATAAAGATGTCTGCAGTCACTTTTTTTCCATTAAAGCTGTGCGTCAATCATCGCCCTTCACATGCAACCTCTGAATCAGTGAATGCATGTACAGTCGAAATCAGAATTATTAGCCCAATGAATTATTAGCCCCCCTGTTTATTTTTTTCCCCAATTTCTTTTTTATGGAGAAAATATTTTGTCAACACATTTCTAAACATAATAGTTTTAATAACTCATTTCTAATTACTGATTTCTTTTATCTTTGCCATGATGACAATAAATAATATTTTACTAGATATTTTTCAAGATACTACAGTACTTCCCTCAGGTTTAAATATACTTGTGGGGGTAGCCAGATTGAAACACACCATTTACCCACATCACATAAATAGTGAACTATATGCGACAAACAAAACAGAATTTAATTTTTAATAATAAGTGTATTTATTATGACACTGTTTCATTTCTACAGAGACCCGGAAGGGACGTGATGGTGGGGAAAAAAATGGGTGGGAGAAAAAAGAGTGATAGGAATTTTTTTTTTTTTTTTCGTTTTTGCGTTCCCTCGTTTTTCCACAAACACTTCCTGTTCACTTCATACATGTCAACTCTCTCATTTTTGCCGGGATTCTCCTGTATTTGACCATTTTATCCCCGTATCATCCTATCAGTAAGTATTTCCACATATTTCTCATATATCTGTAATCTTGAAAGCACACTGAAATTAATATAAAGATGTCTGCAGTCACTTTTTTCCATTAAAGCTGTGCGTCAATCATCGCCCTTCACATGCAACCTCTGAATCAGTGAATGCATGTACAGTCGAAATCAGAATTATTAGCCCAATGAATTATTAGCCCCCCTGTTTATTTTTTTCCCCAATTTCTTTTTTATGGAGAAAATATTTTGTCAACACATTTCTAAACATAATAGTTTTAATAACTCATTTCTAATTACTGATTTCTTTTATCTTTGCCATGATGACAATAAATAATATTTTACTAGATATTTTTCAAGATACTACAGTACTTCCCTCAGGTTTAAAATATACTTGTGGGGGTAGCCAGATTGAAACACACCATTTACCCACATCACATAAATAGTGAACTATATGCGACAAACAAAACAGAATTTAATTTTTAATAATAAGTGTATTTATTATGACACTGTTTCATTTCTACAGAGACCCGGAAGGGACGTGATGGTGGGGAAAAAAATGGGTGGGAGAAAAAAGAGTGATAGGAATTTTTTTTTTTTTTTTCGTTTTTGCGTTCCCTCGTTTTTCCACAAACACTTCCTGTTCACTTCATACATGTCAACTCTCTCATTTTTGCCGGGATTCTCCTGTATTTGACCATTTTATCCCCGTATCATCCTATCAGTAAGTATTTCCACATATTTCTCATATATCTGTAATCTTGAAAGCACACTGAAATTAATATAAAGATGTCTGCAGTCACTTTTTTTCCATTCAAGCTGTGCGTCAATCATCGCCCTTCACATGCAATCTCTGAATCAGTGAATGCATGTACAGTCGAAGTCAGAATTATTAGCCCAATGAATTATTAGCCCCCCTGTTTATTTTTTTCCCCAGTTCTTTTTTATGGAGAGCAGATTTTTTCAACACATTTCTAATCATAATAGTTTTAATAACTCATTTCTAATAACTGATTTATTTTATCTTTATCATGATGACAGTAAACAATATTTGACTAGATATTTTTCAAGACACTTCTATACAGCTTAAAGTGACATTTAAAGGCTTAACTAGGTTAATTAGGTTAACTAGGCAGGTTAGGGTAATTAGGCAAGTTATTATATAACGATGGTTTGTTCTATAGACCAGGGGTTTTCAAACTTTTAGGACACACGCCCCCCCCAAGATTGTCCAATTTCTCTCGCGCCCCCCCTCCCCTGAGCCAAAATTATAATCCATGTGCAAACATCATTCACATATTGCTTGCTGCAATTAAATTGTGTAGCATTAATTACATTGAAACATAAATATACAGTTTACCTGATTCAGTGTTATGGTTGAGCCTTTTTCAGTGGTTGGATTACTGACACGACTAACATTAACTGTAAATCATCTTTCACTGTCAATAAACGTGAGCCATAGCCTACTTGCTTTTGATGTACGTACAGAAAATGCTGCATCGCAAATCCAAGTTCACAGAGCCCTGACAGTGTGATTGAGTCGAACATTGAGTACGTTTACATGGGCAACAATACTTTAATATGACTTTAATACAATTAAGACAATACTCTTGATTGAGTCACCATGTAAAAAGCGATTTTTGATTACCTTAATCCGACTAAAGTCATAACAGATCTAAACAGAAATGTAATTAAGACGTGGAGTATGCAGATATTAGTGGCATTATTGAAGTAAACACACACACAAGGCTGTCAGTAAAGCACCGCGCACACACACACACATCACGAACAACAGTGTTGCCAGATTGGGCGGTTTTGAGTTTGCATTTCGGCGGGTTTTTGGGCTGGAATCAGTCAGCTACATCTGGCAACCCTGATCACGAAATGCGGAAGTTTTTTCTTTCTATTTGACGTGCGCTATCAAATCCCATTAAAACATCTTACACCAGTCCTTACTAAATGTTCGCGTCTAATACCCCAGTTTGTCATGGGGACATGAAGGAAATATTCATGAGTGAAAGAGCCGAACTGCAGTTAAAGTCGAAAAATTAAAGATTAAACACCCGAAATGACATGAGACTGCAGGAAACGTGGAGGGGCATTCAAAAAGCACTTCACGTAACACCTTAATTATATTATTGTCTTATTCAGATTAAGGCAAATAACTACTGATGTCTATGTAAAGGTAGTCTTTATGTCTTCATGTCGCATGTCTTCAAAGTAAGTGAAAGATCCAGAAGGGCATCCTGCTGATTTGATTCTGAAGGGCACTTTTTTGTCAGACGCTCACCGGTTTGACATTCATTCAGCGTTTTTCCATGTTAAAAAGCATCCGCTCCATTTTATTTGTATATGTTTTACTGGAAACCATAAACTCTACAGGTGCCTGATAATTAGCTGTGGAACTAACATTAATACGATTCACTCTAGTGAACGCATAAAAATCATCATCATAATTTACTCTTGTGCACGCCTCAAATTCTTGCGCCCCCCCCCCCTAAGAGGTGCTGGCGCCCCCCTGGTGGGGCGCGCCCCACAGTTTGAAAACCCCTGCTATAGACAATCGAAAAATATAGCTTAAAGGGGTTAATAATTTTGACCTTAAAATGGTGTTTAAAAAATTAAAAACTGCTTTTATTCTAGTCGAAATAAAACAAATAAGACTTTCTCCAGAAGAAAAAATATTATCAGACATACTGTGAAAATTTCCTTGCTCTGTTAAACATCATTTGGGAAATATAAAAAAAAAAAAAAAAAAAAAAGGGTGGGGGGCGAATAATTCTGACTTCAACTGTATAAGCGCTGATTGATGGACGCGCTCCATATGATAAACTGATCCCAGATCAGCTTCTGTACACGTGTGTACAGAAGCTGATCTGGGATCAGTTTATTATACTGAGCTTATCCGTCAGTCAGCTTACAAAATGAGACACAAACCGTGAGAAACGCATGATTTTATAGTTTACAAAGTTAAAAATCAAAGAAATAATAAGTAATTTATTGCCCTGCTACATATGTTATTCGTAATTTCATAAACACATAACCACAATTTGTTATATCATTATACACATAACCGTGTTTATATAAACACTATAAATGAGGAGGACTTCTCTCCTCCTGAATCCTTGAGTCTGAATGCAGACACAGTGGATAGCAGTGCAGCAGGTCTCTCGCCCTGTCTATTTCAACCATTAGTCCTGCTGGAAATCTGGAGGATTTTAAACATGTGTGAACACAGCAACACGGATATAGGGGATGTGTCTGAATGGTAGCGAACTCAACTGATAAAAGACAAAGTCCTCCATTCTTCAATTCTCGTACAGCTCTCCCGACAAAAATGCTTGCTACAAACCAACAGCTTTGCTGCATCTGCCCTGACAGAATCGCGGGGAAAAACATTTAATAAACCCAGTGGATCATGAAAGCAAACGCATACGACCTGTGCCATGTGCAGACGCGGTCTCACCCAGTCATTGGGTCTCACAGCTTGGCAGGTCTGCCTTGCCTTCAGAAAGCACGTGCTCTCATGAATAATTAAGAAGCAGGGTCTTCTCATAGGATAAGAAAACTCCGCTATGAATAATAATGAGAAACTGACTCGCCATCGCTCAACTAGCAGATTCACGCTACGTCACTGATTTTGATCCTGCCCCGATAATTATTTTAAATCCAGAAGATGAAATTAGCTGACAAAAGCTCAAACTTATCCAGTTATCCATCAACAAAAGTCTGACCCCTATTATGTTTACAAATACAAGCGCAGCCGTTTAGAGGCCATTTCTGGTTAATGATGTCTGAATTTACCGTATTTTAGACTGGGTGTGTGAATGCTCATTTCCGGAAAAATTCCGCGACGTCCTTATCTGTGTGAACAGCGCTTTTTAAAATATATCAGTAAAGTCGTTCCGGAAATTTTCCGGATATTTACCCGTATCACTGTGTGAAAGGGGCTTTTGTAAAACAATGGTTTGTTCTGTAGAAAAAAAATAAAAAATACATATATATATATAGCTTAAGGGGGCTAAAAATAATGACCTTAAAATAGCTAAACTGCTTTAATTCTAGCCGTAATAAAGCAAGTAAGACTTTCTTTAGAAGAAAAAATATTATAGGAAATATTGTAAATATACCTGGCTCTGTTAAACATCATTTGAGAAATATTTGAAAAAGAAAAAAAATCCACAGGAGGACAAATAATTTAAACATAAACTCTACGCTCATTCAGAAAGCACAGAGCCGACGCTACGGATGGACACATAAATCATACATGCACATTTTTTAAAGCTGTCTCCTTGGATGGGCTGGAAGTCATTGAGATGCACAGCTAAAGTCAGGCAAACGTCCTCTGTAATCTAGTTGTGTTTTCACGCACACCTGCAGAACGGCTCTCTGAGGCCGCTTTAACCTCCGATTGAAGGATCCTGTAAAGCCTTCATCATCTCTGAGCGTCTCTAAAGGCTGTGCATTTTCGCACAATGTGCCTGGGTTTTAAATAAGAAATCTGCATATTTTAATGTATGCAGAACTCTCAGTTTATCTTGTTGCCTTTTAAAATTATGTTATGTCACATGTTCGCGTTAAGAATGAGGCACAGATTCAAAGCAGAATGTATTATTATTAATATTTTTTACATTAACTAAAACCAACATAATTAAAAGACATTATATATATCATGTGATATGGGTGGTGCAGGGACTCAGTAGTTAGCACTGTTGCCTCACAGCAGGTGAGTCGCTGGTTAGAGTCCCTGCTGAACCAGTTGGCATTTCTGTGTGGAGTTTGTTAGTTCTCCCTGTGTTCGCGTGGGTTATCTCCCGTTTCCCCCACAGTCCAAACACATGCGCTAAAGGGGAATTGGGTAAGCTAAATTGTTTGTAGTGGATCAGTGTGTGTGTGTGTGGGGGGGGTGTTTTCCAATACTGGGTTGCAGCTGGAAGGGCATCTGCTGCATAAAATAGTTGAAATAGTTGGCGGTTCGTTCTGCTGTGGCGACCCCTGATAAATCAGAGACTAAGCTGAAGGAAAATGAATGAATGAAAATGGATTGCCAAGCCAGAATAAAGTAATGCTTAATACAGACTTTTTAAAAATGTATAATAATATATGAAGAGTTCAGATGCAAAACCCTCTAAATCCATCAGACCTCTTTTCTTGTAAATGAGCATTTTCTATCAGGCTCCTCTGGTTAGGTTCAGAAGTTTTATTTTATATGTAATGATTAGCTAGTAAATAAAACACCTTTTTTTCAAAAATGTAACTTTAGGCAATTCTTTGGTTTTCTACAAGGTAGATTTTCTTTTGCGTCAAAACCAGCTGAATCCACTTGTGCTTTTTTTTGCAAAACCCTCTAAATCCACCTATTGGAACAAGACAGTGTAATTAGTTGAAAATCACTAAAGATACAATTAGAAATTATTTTTCCAAACATAAAACACATTACACAAACCAACTAAAATTAAAAATACATAAATCTGTCAAGTAAGTGGCGGTTCATTCCACTGTGATAAACCAGGAAAAGGCAGAAGGAAAATGAATGAATGAAATCTGTCAAGTAAGTGCATTAATCAATAACATTAAAACTGACATTAATTAAATCTTAACAATCTGTTGTCGTTTCTGATATTTGAGATTTAGATTTAATGTAAGTAGAGAAATGTAAACATCGCAAACATTGTAAACTACAGGGAGTGCAGAATTATTAGGCAAGTTGTATTTTTGAGGATTCATTTTATTATTGAACAACAACCATGTTCTCAATGAACCCAAAAAACTTATTAATATCAAAGCTGAATATTTTTGGAAGTAGTTTTAGTTTGTATATTACTATTACTGTTAATTATTAGGCAACTTAACAAAAAACAAATATATACCCATTTCAATTATTTATTTTCACCAGTGAAACCAACATAACATCTCAACATTCACAAATATACATTTCTGACATTCAAAAACAAAACAAAAACAAATCAGTGACCAATATAGCCACCTTTCTTTTGCAAAGACACTCAAAAGCCTGCCATCCATGGATTCTGTCAGTGTTTTGATCTGTTCACCATCAACATTGCGTGCAGCAGCAACCACAGCCTCCCAGACACTGTTCAGAGAGGTGTACTGTTTTCCCTCCTTGTAAATCTCACATTAGATGATGGACCACAGGTTCTCTATGGGGTTCAGATCAGGTGAACAAGGAGGCCATGTCATTAGTTTTTCTTCTTTTAGACCCTTTCTTGCCAGTCACGCTGTGGAGTACTTGGACGCGTGTGATGGAGCATTGTCCTGCATGAAAATCATGTTTTTCTTGAAGGATGCAGACTTCTTCCTGTACCACTGCTTGAAGAAGGTGTCTTCCAGAAACTGGCAGTAGGACTGGGAGTTGAGCTTGACTCCATCCTCAACCCGAAAAGGCCCCACAAGCTCATCTTTGATGATACCAGCCCAAACCAGTACTCCACCTCCACCTTGCTGATGTCTGAGTCGGACTGGAGCTCTCTGCCCTTTACCGATCCAGCCACGGGCCCATCAAGACTCACTCTCATTTCATCAGTCCATAAAACCTTAGAAAAATCAGTCTTGAGATATTTCTTGGCCCAGTCTTGATGTTTCAGCTTGTGTGTCTTGTTCAGTGGTGGTCGTTTTTCAGCCTTTCTTACCTTGGCCATGTCTCTGAGTATTGCACACCTTGTGCTTTTGGGCACTCCAGTGATGTTGCAGCTCTGAAATATGGCAAAACTGGTGGCAAGTGGCATCTTGGCAGCTGTACGCTTGACTTTTCTCAGTTCATGGGCAGTTTATTTTGCGCCTTGGTTTTTCCAGACGCTTCTTGCGACCCTGCTGACTATTTTGAATGAAACGCTTGATTGTTTGATGATCACGCGTCAGAAGCTTGGCAATTTTAAGAGTGCTGCATCCCTCTGCAAGATATCTCACTATTTTTGACTTTTCGGAGCCTGTCAAGTCCTTCTTTTGACCCATTTTGCCAAAGGAAAGGAAGTTGCCTAATAATTATGCACACCTGATATAGGGTGTTGATGTCATTAGACCACACCCCTTCTCATTACAGAGATGCACATCACCTAATGTGCTTAATTGGTAGTAGGCTTTCGAGCCTATACAGCTTGGAGTAAGACAACATGCATAAAGAGGATGATGTGGTCAAAATACTCATTTGCCTAATAATTCTGCACTGCCTGTAAGCTTGTTAGATTCAAATAATGTAGTGTAAAACATTGTGAAACTTCAATATCTGTGCATTGTCCATAATATAAAAAGCTGATCAGACGTATAGATAGGTATTATGAAGTAATATAAATAATGTTTAGTTTTATACATTATATTTATCTTTAAAAAAAATAGCTTAAATTAGCAAACAAAACACAAGGTAGGCCTACTGGGCAAAAAGGGGATGCCTCTCAGACAATTTTAGAAGCTGTCATTCATTTATTCTCACCATACTTAAGGTCTTGGTCTCTTGTTTATCCTCATAGCATCCACGTGGGATAAAAGAACAGCATCTTAACTCTGTCTTTCATGAAACGCAGTTGCCGTTTAATGTATAGTAAGTCAGACTCATTCAAAGTAGCGTCGCTGCGCAAAAAACGTTATGAATGCATGCTACACTTCCGAGTGTACAGTGTGTTTTCTTTTTCTTATAATGCACAGAGTTTTGAGGTAAGGCACGTTTTCATTTGCCATTCACTGACAGTCGGACAGGCTCATCCAGTTCATCAAAGGCGTGTCAGCGCACCGATACATTGAAAACATATGATTTGATTCGTGCCTTCTGATTGGGTCTCGGGATATAGCGGCTTTTGCTGTCAAAGGCAAGTGGTGTTTAGCGGCTTTTGCCAACAAACTGTTATTTCTGAATGCGCTGATGCTGAGATATGAATGATTAGAAGCAATTCTATTTGTTGATGGTGTACTACGTGTCTTAAGCATTGAAGCAGGTCATTATCTCATTTTTGGCGGAAGTGGCGTTTAGCGGCTTTTGCATCTAAACTCTTCATATATAAAAATGTTAAAAAATCTTTTAGATAAAACATTTAAGCAAAAAAAAATTGCAAATAATGTTGTAAAATTATCAAATAAAACTGAAGTAAATGTTTATTTCAAAATATAAAGAACAAAATCTAATATATTTGCAAATTTGCAAAACAAAATATTTGTAATATAACAAAAAATAAACATATATTGAGGCACATTTTATATATTATTAAGTTGCTTTTCATTTATTCCTTCAATTTTGGTTACTGTAATGTGCATTAAATGATAAAAAAACAATTATTTAATTTGTATTATTACAAAAACCTTCAAAAGTATTTTTTACATATGTGAAAAGAAGATTTTTTCAACACATTTCTAAACATAATAGTTTTAATTATTCATTTCTAATAACTGATTTATTTTATCTTTGCCATGATGACAGTAAATAATATTTGACTAGATATTTTTCAAGATACTAGTATTCAGCTTAAAGTGACATTTAAAGGCTTAACTTGATTAATTAGGTTAACTAGGCAGGTTAGGGTAATTAGGCAAGTTATTTTATAATGATGGTTTGTTCAGTAGACTATCGGGGGAAAAAATAGCATAAAGGGGCTAATAATTTTGACTTTAAAATGGCTTTTAAAAAATTTAAAATTGCTTTTATTCTAGCCAAAATAAAACAAATAAGACTTTCTCCAAAAGAAAAAATATTATCAGACATACTGTGAAAATTTCCTTGCTCTGTCATTTGGAAAATATTTAAAAAGAAAAAAAATTCAATGGGGGCTAATAATTCTGACTTCAACTGTATATATATATATATATATATATATATATATATATATATATATATATATATATATATATATATACACATTTATTTTTTATGTATACATAACACACATATACATAAAAATAAATGTATACAAAAAATACATAGATATTTATATTATATTGTCATTCATTCATCCGTTTTCCTTCGGCTTAGTCCCTCATGTATCAGGGGTCACCACAGCGGAATGAACCGCCAACTTATCCAGCATATGTTTTACACAGTGGATGCCCTTCCAGCGGCAACACAGTACTGGGAAACACCCATACACATTCAGTCTCTCTCACACACACACACACACACACTATGGCCAATTTTGTTTATTCAATTCTCCTATAGCGCATGTGTTTTGGACTGTGGGGGAAACCGGAGCACCTGGAGGAAACCCACACAAACACGGGGAGAACATGCAAACTCCACACTGAAATGCCAACTGACCCAGCTGAGGCTCAAACCAGCCACCTTCTTGCTGTGAGCAAGTGCTAACTGTAACTCTGTCACCGATGTTATATATGTTATATATATGTTATATTATGTTATTCATTCATTCATTTTTCGGCTTAGTCCTTTTATTAATCTGGAGTCGCCACAGCGGAATGAACCGCCAACTTATCCAGTAAATGTTTTACGCAGCGGATGCCCTTCCAGCTGCAACCCATCACTGGGAGACATCCATACACTCCCATTCACTCACATACACTACGGACAATTTAGTTTATTCAATTCACCTATAGCGCATGTCTTTGGACTTGTGGGGGAAACCACAAGAGGAAACTCACACCAACATGGGGAGAACATGCAAACTCTACACAGAAACGCCAACTGACCCAGCCGAGGCTCGAACCAGCGACCTTCTTGCTGTGAGGCGACAGCACTACCCACTGCGCCACTGTGTCGCCTATATTATATTATATTATATTATATTATATTAAATTATGTTATATTATGTTATATTATATTATATTATATTATATTATATTATATTATATTATATTATATTATATTATATTATATTATATTATATTATATTATTCATTCATTCATTCATTTTCTTGTCGGCTTTGTCCCTTGCGGGGTCGCCACAGCGGAATGAACCGCCAACTTATCCAGCACGATTTTACGCAGCGGATGCCCTTCCAGCCGCAACCCATCTCTGGGAACTTCCACACACACATTCACACTCATACACTATGGACAATTTAGCTTACCCAATTCACCTGTACTGCATGTCTTTGGACTGTGGGGGAAACCGGAGCACCCGGAGGAAACCCACGCGAACCCAGGGAGAACATGCAAACTCCACACAGAAACGCCAACTGACCCAGCCCAGCCGAGGTTCGAACCTGCGACCCAGCGACGTTCTTGCTGTGAGGCAACAGCACTACCCACTGCGCCACTGGGTTGCCCTATATTATATTATATTATATTATATTATATTATATTATATTATATTATATTATATTATATTATATTATATTATATTATATTATATTATATTATATTATATTATATTAAATTATGTTACATTATATTATATTATATTATATTATATTATATTATATTATATTATATTATATTATATTAAATTATATTATATTATATTATATTAAATTATATTATATTATATAAAAACCTTTATTTATGATCTGATTAATCGTGATTAAATATTTCCCCTGCACTAACATGGACACATTAATGAAACCGTATAAAGAAATGCAATACAAAAAAAAAGATATGTATAGTGTTATTTTAGCAAATTGTGTATTTAATATCATTCAAACATCTGATCATGATTATAACATCAAATGTAAGCAGTTTGATGCATGCCATGAGGTGATCTCATTCTATAAAGCCTGATTATAAACATCACCTTAAATGCTATCAGCTTAATAAAACAGAATGACTGTCAGGCCACACACACACAGAAAAGAAAACTGACCTAAAACCAGCAGCTTTTTCTATGTTTAGCAGAAGCACATATAGAGGCGGTGCTTTTAACCGTGGTGTGTTTTTGTCTGAAAGCATTTGGGTGCTTTTTAAATGGATGTATGGTGTTGTTGAATCCCTGTTTGGCTGCATCTGTGCTGGATTAAACTCCAACGCACCAGAGTGACTGAAGAGCTTTTCTACAAACAGCCAGAGAGCTTTGCCTGATGATGGATACAAACTTGGGGAAGCGGCTTTCTTTACAGAGAGGAAAACAAGTGCACTCAAGGGGTGCTTTATACGTCTTACTGCTCCCAGAGAGAAAATACAAGGCTTTTACAATTGAATTACTGCACATCATGCCGTCTATACTGTATGCTGCCTACTATTTCCTTAAAGGTCTCATAAAGTGCTTTGCAATGTTTGACATAGGCCCAATACCAATTCTATTTTTTTTTACCCCTGCTCCGTCCCCTTGGCCCTTAAAACAGAGTGTGAAGGGGAAGGGCTTTAAATTTACCCCTAAGAAATAGGACAGCACTACAGCACCTCACACATGTCATTGCGATCTCTTACTTCATATGAGATCGACGATCGCATTCCAGTTGTGTTATTTTTGGTATTTATTTTCAGGAAATCACTGAAGGCAATGATATCAGAATCAGAATCGGTTTTGTTGCCAAGTGTGCTTCACACACACAAGGAATTTGTTTTGGCAACAGAAGCTTCCAGTGTACATAAGGTGACAAGTGACAACACAAAATTAAATATGAGAAAAAAAGGCGATAGACATTAAACAAAGATGCAGTTAGTCAAAGGATCTGGATGTTGAATTGTATGTACAGATTTGTTGTAAATGTACAGGTTATAAGGGGCTGTGTACTAATGTGAATGGAGAAAGTATTGAATTGTATATTGTTATAAGGTGCTGTGTACGAGTGCGTATGAGAAAGATTGCTTGTTTATTGCACAGTAGGGGAATATTTAACTGTTCATGAGGTAGATGGCCTGAGGAAAGAAGCTTTTCCTGTGTCTGGCTGTTTTTGTGCTTGGTGCTCTGTAGTGCCGACCAGACGGTAACAGTTCAAACAGGTAGTGTGCTGGGTGCGAGGCGTCCAGAGTGATTTTGCGAGCCCTTTTACTCACTCTGGAAGAGTACAGTTCTTGAAGTGTAGGAAGGGTAGTGCCAGTGATTCGTTCAGCAGTCCGGACTATTCGCTGTAGTCTACGGAGGTCAGTTTTGGCAGCTGAGCTGAACCAGACGGTGATTGAAGTGCAGAGGATGGATTGAATGACAGCTGAGTAGAACTGTACGAGCAGCTCCTGTGGCAGGTTGAACTTCCTCAGCTGACGAAGGAAGTACAGTCTCTGCTGGGCTTTCTGCACAATAGAGTCTATGTGAATGTCCCACTTCAGATCCTGAGAGATGGTGGTGCCCAGGAACCTGAATGACTCTACTGCAGCCACAGTGCTGTTCATGATGGTGAGTGGGGGGAGTGCAGGGGGGTTTCTCCTAAAGTCCACTATCATCTCCACTGTTTTGAGCGTGTTCAGCTCCAGGTTGTTGTATCTGCACCATAAAGCCAGTCGCTTCACCTCCTGTCTGTATGCAGACTCGTCACCGTTCCGGATGAGGCCGATAACAGTAGTGTCATCCGCAAACTTCAAGAGCTTAATGGAGGGGTCTTTTGCGGTGCAGTCGTTGGTGTACAGTGAGAAGAGCAGTGGGGATAGAACACATCATGTTATCATGAGGATATAAAGTGGCAAAAAGCTTGAAACTGTACTGTGCATTTACACAGTGGCCATATTCATCAATGTAAACACACAAAATAACAACATTAACATTATAGCAGACACTGTAAAAAGGTTATTCCCAACCACTAGACTTTTCTGACAGGGTATTCGAGTGTCATCGAGTGTCAGATGTGAAAGTATGTTGTGGGACTGCAGTACAGGAGTTATTATTATGGATTATTGATAGCGTAATGTAACATTTTTTTTAATAATTTTTTTAAAGCATGACGATAAAACACGAACAGTGTTATGAATGTTTTAAAACGTGCTTGTTTGTCGTAAAAAAAATACTAATTTGTGCATCTCCTGACTCGGGTATGCAGTCATGTTGCTGTTGTAGATGGTGTATTGCGGGAAATATTCTTATTTCATGGTTTTGAGTGTGGCCCTGAAAAATCTCAGTTTCAAGGGCTATATAGCTCTTCCCCTTAGCCCTACACCTTCAAGCAAGAGGAAGGCCTAAAGGCTGATTTATACTTCTACGTCAAGCGCACGAATATGCTTCGGCGCAGCCTGTGTACGGTCGCATAACTCTCGCCATGGCTGATGCTGATAGGCACCTCTCAAAAAATGTAACTACACGTCGCAACGTCGCGTAGCTCAAGCTCTGTGATTGGTGGGCTTGGTGGTGGTGATGTGTGAGCAGTTCTGAGAGCCACAAGCCCAATGGAGAGATTGTTTACCATTGTGAAGTCCCGTGAAGCTCCAGATGGAAACTTTTGTTTCGTGTTTACCTTATGATTAAAGTTGTTGCATGTCTGCCGGTTCCCGCATCTGAATGAGCGAGTCTGAGCTACTTGTACATTAAGGTAGCGTTCAGAAAAAACAAAACACCCGCAAAGAAACTCGACACAGAGGAACATAAACACCTACTGCCAGCTAGCGTTTCTGAAGTGTTATTGCAGAGCAACACAAACAGCACACAGAAGAATAAATGCACGACTACGCGCAAGGCAGGCGCCGTGAGTCACGCTGATCACTCGCCACAGAAGTATAAACCAGCCTTAAAGGGGTAAATTGGGATTGGGCCATAATCTCAACTGAAACATGAAAAGGGGGTGGGGCATATAGTAGCTCCTCCCCTTAAAAAACAGCCAATAGCATTTTTTTATCACAGCTCTTCCAGTGAGAGTGGTTTAGACGTCATATCAATGATAACAAAATGGTAAAACTCAACTGTTTAACAGTTCCTGTTTTTTGGAAAGGGGAGGAGCTTATATATGCCCCGCCCTCTCTATAAATTTCAGTTGAGATTACATCAAGTTTCAAATAAAATTGCAAATTTTAAAAAAGCACAGTTGACCTTTAAACTCATTAATTTGAGAATATATATTTTTATTTATAATTAACTCCTTTCCTTACATTTATATAGTGCTTTTCTGGACACTCAAAGCACTTTACACATTTTTTGGTGGAACCTCCTCATCCACCACCATGTTGCTGTTGTAGATGGAGTATTCTGGGAAATATTCTTACTTCATTGTTTTGAGTGTGGTCCTGAAAAATCTCCGTTTCAAGGGCTATAAAGCTCTTCCCCTTAGCCCTACACCTTCAAGCAAGAGAAAGACCTAAAGGCTGATTTATACTTCTGCGTCAAGCCCACGCATATGCTCCGGCGCAGCCTGTGTACATAGCCATGGCTGACGCTGGCCCTCATACGCACCTCTCAAAAAATGTAACTACACGTTGCAATGTCGCGTAGCTCTGTGATTGGTGGGCTTGGTGGTGGTGATGTGTAAGCGGTTCTGAGAGCCACAAGCCCAATGAAGGCATTGTTTACAAGTGTCAAGTCACGTGAAGGAGCTCCAGATGGAAACTTTTGTTTTGTGTTTACTGTAGCGAATTAGCTCAAAGGGAAGAAGAAAATTCATTTGAACGGGGCTTCAAAAGAATCGACTCTTTAAATCCGAACAAACGAATCGTCCAGCGATGGTTCGAACGGACAGTTGACTTTAATTTCAGCTATTGCTATCAAAATAAAAACCCAAATAAAGATCGAAGTTTAAGACATTAGATTCATAAACATGCACAGGCACCTTTCTTTATACAAAATTAAACTTTATTGACTACTCTAACAGAAACTAACACCTAACACAATCACACATGTGTAGAGAAGAGTAAAGAAAGTAAAATAAGAGGTTGAGAGAATGTAATGTTGGAAAACCTCGGATTTTGTAAGACCAAACCAAGCGACCCAAAAATAATCAATTTATCCCTTCTATGGTCTCTTTAGGGTTGCATTTAGTCTACCCCAGTTCAGATGGAAGTGTTACTTGCGTTCCTTTTGTGATGTGAAGAAACTCTGTTGAGCACGTGGCTGGCTGGTTGTTCTTTGTCCTCGCGAGGCTTGGAGTGGGGTGGAGTCGGTCGTTTTAAGTTTGAAGCGGCAACAGGGCGAGTCGTGATGTCTACTGGTTTGCGGCGCACTAAACTTAACTAGACTCTCGACGGAAAAGAAAGAAAAGAAGGTATCAGAGATGGGAATGTCTGAGCTGTGCAATTAACCCATATTGTCTGGGTCCCCGCCTGCTCTGGTCTGTTGTCTTCTAGAGTCTCTCTGGGGTCATGGGGTCTCTGGCCTGAGGTTTCTGTTTCTGGAGGTTTTTTCTTTCTGGGGTTTCTGCTTTCTTGGAGGTTTCTTATTTCTGTTCCCTATAGGGCGGTGGCCTTAGGCACAAGCTTTTATAAGGGTGGTTTGTACCCACCCTCCAGGGCCAAGTTGACCAATTCGAAGTTAAACTTCCCTGAGGCATGTTTTATAGTCCTTTGTTCAGAAGTGTAGTAATTTGCATAGGTATTTTGATGTAAACTGAGACAGAAATGTTCAAGTTTCTTAAAATGTTAATATGTTGCACTCGTATTAACATGAAAGTACACCAAATTAGCTTTGCAAGGACACCAAACATGAACTAGCTATGAGCTTGTTTAGCTGTGGTAGAGTTAAACATTGATTGCAGAAGTATTAAAAGCATAATCTTAATACATGAGTAACAGAAATGTTGCAAAACACCTGGTTACACATAAGGAGAATAAAAGTTTTCATTAAAACATCAGTCTTAAGCAAGGAGCTTATAGAAGTTTTGACCATGTCTCTGTCCAGTGCTGTGAGCACATTCCTTTGTGTCGTAAATACTTTGGAATCAGATTACAACTGACCATCCAGTCTTTTCCTGAGCAGAAGTTGGTGCTGTGTTGGCTGACGCATTAGTTGAATAAAAGCAAAATAATTATGTGTCTGATTGGCCATATTCGTTACATTACCTTATGATTAAATTTGTTGCACATCCGCCGGAATGAGCGAGTTTGAGCTCATTAAGTGGTATTTGCAGAGCAACAGAAACAGCACACAGAAATGCACGACTATGCACATGACAGGCACCATGGGTCACAGCGATTACTCGATGCAGAAGTATAAACCAGCCGTAAGGGGGACAATTGGGATTGGGATTTTATCACAGCTCTTCCAGTGAGAGTGGTTTAGACGTCATATCAATGGTAACAAAATGGTGAAACTCAACTGTATAACAGTTCCTGTTTTTTGGAAAGGGGAGGGGCTTATATGCTCCGCCCTCTCTATAAGTTTCAGTTCCGATTACATCAATCATCAAATAAAAATGCACATTTTCAAAGCACTTCAGGGGACATTTAATCTCATTAATTCCTTTCCTTTTGTAATTTACTCCTTTCCTTACATTGTTCTGGACACTCAAAGCGCTTTACACATTTTTGGGGGGAATCTCCTCATCCACCACCAGTGTGCAGCATCCACATGGATAAAGCGACGGCAACCATATTGCGCTACACCACACACCAGCTGATTGGTGGAGAGAAGACAGAGTGATGAAGCCAATTATGATATGGGGATGGTTATGAGGCCATGATGTTTGGGGTTAAACCCCTACTCTTTTTTGAAGGACATCCTGGGTGTTTTAACGACCACAGAGAGTCAGGACCTCAGTTTAACATCTCATCTGAAAGACGGCGCTCACTGAGCAGTATAGGGTCCCCATCAATATACTGGGGCGTTAGGACCCACTCAGACCACAGGTTGGGCGCCCCCTGCTGGCCTCACTAACACCACTTCCGGCAGCAACCTAGCTTTCCCATGTGGTCTCCCATCCAGGTACTGACCGAGCACACCCCTGCTTAGCTTCAGTAGGCGACCATGTGAGAGTTAGAGAGAGCTAGCTGCTGGCTAATATGTACAAGGAGTAATGCACATTTAAGACCTTGCGTGTGTGTGTGTGTGTGTGTGTGTGTGTGTGTGTGTGTGTGTGTGTGTGTGTGTGTGTGCGTGCGTGCGTGCGTGTGTTTCGTCTGTCACCATCTCTGACAGTGACGTGGGTGTTCTCACACACTCAGTTAATCATCACTCTTGAGACAGCGTGTGCATTATAGTGATTTTAACACGGCTAAAGAGTGTTGAGGCAGAATATGTGAGAACAATTCTTTCATCTAGCAATACTGAGTACTATTCCTCTCTCTGTTTCTGTCTGGATGTTCTGTGCAACTTTTTTCTTTTTTTGTATTTTTTATGTTATTGTAAATTCAGTTCATTTGAGTATAATCATATAGTATTTCAGGTCACATTTGGTCCTCAGTATGCAACCTTTAATGACCTTACAATATGTAATACAAAACATGCACAATTGCCAGGTGCGACTATATATGTATAACATTCATTCATTTATTCATTTTCCTTCAGCTTAGTCCTTTATTTATCAGGGGTCACCACAGCGGAATGAACCAACTATTCCAGCATATGTTTTACACAGTGGATGCCCTTGCAGCCGCAACCCAGTACTGGAAAACACCCATACACACTCATTCACACACATACACTACGGTCAATTTAGTTATTTCAATTCACCTATAGCGCATGTGTTTGGACTGTGGGGGAAACCGGAGCACCCGGAGGAAACCCACGCCAACACGGGGAGAACATGCAAACTCCACACAGAAATGCCAACAGGACCAGCTGGGACTTGAACCAGTGACCTTCTTCTAGGTACCCACTGAGCCACCGTGACGCCCCATGTATAACATACTAAGTTATAAAAAGAAAAAAAAACATGTTTAAAATGTACATTAAAGGAAAAGTAAAAAAGAAGAACGGGACAATTATTTACATCCAGGGTGAGAACGTGTCCTAATACAATTCATTCCAGAATAATCTCAATTGACTTTCATTGTATTAGACAGAATACATATACACACACGTCTCTGTGTAACTTTCTAAAGATATGTCAGTGTCGTGTTGTTTTCCCGCTCAGTATGACAGAAACAGCTTCTAACATTTTCTTCCAAAATAGACATATTAGCATTTTTGGAGACAGTTCAGCGCTGATTTAAAGACGACTTTAATCTCCAGGACGTTTTACAATTGCTTTGGCTCAGTGCTGTGCTAAAAGTAGACATCTCGTCCTTTAAAGAGACAGAAGAGCTTTCAGACTAAAGCACATTTATTTGGTACTTACAGTACAAGTCTTCTGAAGTGCTTTATTCAAAGTGATCTGACAGATTGCTCTCTATCTATCTATCTATCTATCTATCTATCTATCTATCTATCTATCTATCTATCTATCTATCTATCTATCTATCTATCTATCTATCTATCTATCTATCTATCTATCTATCTATCTATCTATCTATCCTTACATCGATTTATCCATCCATCCATTTGTGTCTATTTATCCATCCATCCATCCATTCATCCATAGAACTCTCCTTCCATCTATTTATCCATCCATCCTTTTGTGTCTGTTTAACCATTTATCCATCCATCCATCCATTTATTTATTTGTGTCTAGTTGTCCATCCATTCATCCATTCATCCATATAACTGTCCTTCCATCTATTTATCCATCCATCCATTTGTGTCTATTTATCCATTTATCCATCCATCCATCTATCCATGCCTCCGTCTACCCATCCATCCATCCATCCATCTATTTGTGTCTATTTTTCCATTTATCCATCCAACCGTGTTTGTTTATTTATTAATTTATCCATCCATCCATCTACCCATCCATCTATCTATCTATCTATCTATCTATCTATCTATCTATCTATCTATCTATCTATCTATCTATCTATCTATCTATCTATCTATCTATCTATCTATCTATCTATCTATCTATCTATCTATCTATCTATCTATCTATCTACACTGTTAAAAATTGTCCCGTTAAAAAACGGTAAGTTACTGGCAGCTGCAGTTGCCAGCAATGTACTGTTATTTTACAGTATGTTGCTGTAAAAATACATGGACTACATTGATATACACAATACTCAAGTGAATTAATTTTGTTCATTGAAAGCGACTGCCTCAAATTGGCCAACTGCTGTATGAGTTTATGAAGTAATGTGCTATACATGCTTAGAAGCATACTTATAATGATAACTTATTTTAGTTCATTTGAAAAGTTCCTTTTAACCCAAATGTCTTAAATTTCACAGCAACACACAAACATGTAAAGCTGGAATTAACACAGAGAGATTCTTACTGAATCAGCAACTAAACAGCCACTGTCTTTAAGTAAAGAAACATGCAGAATAACATCAGCAGTTCATTGTTCATCTTTGACTCAAACACTGGCTCTACTCTCCTCCACAACGGTGACACACAGAAGAAATTTGCTTCAGGTTTTACAGTAAAATACTGTTTTTTCTTTGATTTAACGGTAAACTACTGGCAGCTGTGGTTGCCAGCAATCTACTGTTTTTTTACAGTCTACTTCCGTAGTTTAAAATAACATCCTATTACTGTTAAAATACATTTTTACACTGTGTTATTACCTCTCACACCTTTAACCCTTTAAACCCCAGAGCAAATACCTCAGTTTTAATTTAACACTTCCAAGTGTCCACACTACTGAGTGTTCAAGAAACATGGAGCAAAGCTGAAGTAAATGAACTAATTAAATGACTAATTAAATGATAATTGAGGATTAGCGATGAACACATGAAGAAATACTGAAAGGAAAAAAACAAGAACAGAACATAAAGTAACAAAACACTGAAACTTCAGTCACAGCTTTATAATGAAATAACCTGAAGGTCAACAAATGATTAAATCATGAAAATATCAGCAGATGATTAAACAACTCCACAAACATCATCAGCAGCTACACTTATTACTAAAACATTTATTTTTGCATAACATCTACTAAAGTTCTTCTTGAGATAAAGGTTAACATTTTACGTCACCATCATGGAGAACAGAGTTTGCTTTAGTTGGGCTTTTAGCCCTGACATTTTTAACATTCATTTAGTTTGGTTGCTGCAATTGTTAAGAACTTTGTTTAAAAAGCTCTTTTGATATGGCAAACAAGCCAAATAACTAAATAAGATCTGCTGATGTTCATATTGGTTTTAATAAGGCAGAACCTGTTATTACTTAAAATAATTTACTGCTCTTATCCAATGTTTAATTTATTGTTAAACGTTATATATATGGCTGTATGTGGCATTGAATTCTGGAAGTTTTTAAGAATATCTTGGACAAAAACACTGGTGGGAATGGTGTAAGTTGCACTCAAAGAGACATCAAGAATCAGCGTATGAACCTCAACAACGGTGACAACTAACAAAATTAACAGTTTAACTCACAAACATCACAAACTGGCTACTGAAAGTCTAAACATAAACAACAGCAGAATCAAACGCAAATAAAAGAAAACCGTAAGACCATTATACTACATCATTTATTCATGCCCCAATGCATGATGGGATATTTGTTCTGTGCCACACCCAGCATGCATTGCGGCATGAAACACTTTAATTGTTACCATTGTTGAGGTACAAGGTCTGATTCATGAGGTCTGAGTGTGACTTTGTCTTAACTGAACTGTTTTTGTCTGTTATTTCTTAACTCTGTAAAAGAATCAAGTATTTTTCCTGTTTCCACTTCTCATTAATAAAGTAATATCTGCACCAAGCATAAAAACTATTGCATGAGGCCCATCATTCAGACCTTTATCAAAACATTTAGCAAAACAAATTTCAGACAACTAGATTTAGCTACTTATTGGCTTTTCAGCTTTATTGCTATAATTAAAGTATTCAATTAACTTTGTATTACAGCAGCTGGAGAAGCTAACTTTACAAATTCAAGGGTGAAGAGCCCAACTAAACCAGCTCCTCACTCCATTACGGTGACACACACACAAAAAAACCACCTACATTTCTGTTGGTTCTCAATAAGAATGGTATGGAAGTCAAAGCGGTCAGTAATAAGTGTGTCTGCTGTTGTTTGTGTTTAATGATCCTCTGCTGAGACTGAAGGTGTTTTATTTGACTTGATTTTATTTAATGTTGTAACTGACGTCACTCTTTGTGTTTCTGGTTTCTCTTTCCTTCAGTGATTGTGATCATTACAGCAGGTGTTCATCAGTGTCTGAATTCACTCATTAGTGTTCATTAACTCTGTCAGGTGAACTATATTAGTGAACTAGTGTATGGAATAGTGAACGAGGGCACAAAGTGGGATTTCAAACACAGACTTGAAAACGTCGAATCTGAGCTCTGTTAACTCACAGTTTTCTGCTGTTGGTTACTTTCTCGAAAACAAAAATATTACCCAGAATGCACTATTTTTAAAAGTATATTACTGTTTTACTGAAAAAACATTATTTTACTGTTAAATCTGACCGTTTTTTAAAAGCAATTTTTTACAGTGTATCTATCTATCTATCTATCTATCTATCTATCTATCTATC